>CP099847.1:16410039-17119359 GCA_030062745.1 Capitulum mitella | reverse complement strand
CCCGACTCCTAATGCCCGCGACCCCGTGACACGACCGCTGGCCGCCCCACCCGGCCATGCCCTCCGGCGGTGACCGGCCGCCCCTGGTAGTCAGACGCGCCCGCAATACGCAGAGCTAGAGCCGTGCCGACGTCTGCGAACTCAGCGCCTGCCGCACAATTCCCCGTTTACAAAATAAAGAATGCCTCGGTTGTGGTTAAACTGCTGACATCTAACAATACACGAACGGATAACACCGAATTAACGCCGTGCCCGCCCTATCGTGCACATCATCGCACGGCTCGCCAGGATGCTCGTAGCGCTGAATCGAGCTCGCGACCAAAAGGGAAGAGCAGCCGGACATGAAGCCAGAGGAGAAATGAGACCCCAGCCGATCCCCGAGCACCGCAGGCTGTCTGGGGACAAGAATATACTGCTCAGGCCAGTGCCCCAAGAGGACAATGACGCATCCAAATACGAACAATGTCAGAATACGATTACTTTGGATTTAGGCACTAACAGACAAGCCGCATCCCAGCAGACCAGTCACCTCTATCCATAGCAGATTCCGATAGTTCAGTCAGCCCGGTTCAACCTCGTCCGGATCAAAACTCCAAGTACAAGTTCCGGCCGGTAGATTATGCAAGCGACTGACGGCTAAACTCTCCAGGACAATGACGGCACCCACTGTGTCAGTGGCAACAATATCAATCAACCTTTAACACTGATAAGCTTAATATTACCAACTAACTAATATTAACTGGCATTAAGCACTGTAAATAACAGGGTCAGGTGGGTGCATAACTCGCACTGATCGTCTCGGTGCCACTGGCGGCGAAGCAGAACGTCTTGAGGCCGTATTCGCATCGGCTAGCGTTCACTGCTCGGCAGCCGTCACTTAATGACTGGGGTTGCCACCGGCAGCAGATACGGGTGCCGGTGACGCTGGTATCGAGCTCCAGTGTGTCAACCCTCCTTGGCGCTCCCGTAGGCTCAAATCGTCGATCAGGGGTCACGTCAGAACACTCGGGCTCCTGCGTGCCATCAGCGGGTGCAGACCGTCTCCACTGCAGACTCGGCCTGAAAAATAGTTCCACTCCGTTCTCTTGTTGCGGCCGCAGACCGGGACCTGGCCGCATCACTGGCACGTCCTGCCGTGGCAGGGGGATGGGGCACGGATGAACGCGTTTCCCACCTCCGTTAACATATCCTCCAGCTCTGCAGGACCCTGCTCGAGAACGCGACGTGACTTAAGCCTGCTATGGCGCGTCAACAGCATCCTGTCATCCTCTAACCGGATCCTGTAATTCATATCGCCGCGCTTAGCCACCACAGTCGCTGGTTTCCAGGAGCGTAAAAATCTGCAACATTCGTCCCTCATCGACACCCTTCTGAAAAGAAACACCTTGTTTCGCTGGCTGACACTAAAATAATTGAGGTTCTGCTAGTACTGCGAGCATGACGCGAGTCTGACACGCGAAGTGTTTCACCGTACGCACCTCGCAGCCCTGCACAGAGTTCGTCTACAACGGAAGAGACAAAGACTTGGAACGGCTGGGAGTGTCGGCCTCCGAATCGATGGTCAGACGAGGGTGCTGGCCGAACATCAGGAAAAATGGGCTGTATCCGAGCGATGTGTGAACTTGGGAGCGATACCCAAGCATGAGAAGGGCAGATGTCTGTCTCACGCGACATGGTCTTCGGAATAATATTTTGAAAGTGCGTCCAGGATTGTCCCGTTCATTCGCTCGCAGCAACCGTTGCCCTGTAGTTGAAAGCTCGTTGTGATATTCTTGTTGATTCCCCATCAGGCGACAGACTTCAGCAATCAGCTGACTCCTGAAATGCGCAGCGAGATCGGAATGGAGGCTCTCCGGACACCCAAAACGAGAGAACAGCTCCTTCATAAGCACAGTCGCCACCGTATTCCCCACGTATTACGCAAAGGGCGCGTGGAGTGATCTGCTTCTATTTCTACCCGACTCGTGGAGTGATCACACCATGCTAATGTTTGTTGCCAGAACCCGTGACTGGCATATCTGCCAGAAAGTCTACTGAGGCCGTTTCCCGCGGTTCTGAGCTCTCCGATAGAAATGGAGGAACAGGTGAATTAATTCACGTAATTCACGCAATTCACGTAATTCACCTGTTCTCCGTGGAACAGGTGAATTACGGCCGCAACATTTGTCACCCTGTTGACAAAACTGCTCGACATCTGCGCCCATGGAGGACCAAAAATACCGAAGCTGCAGCTGGCTAGCATTCTCGAAGTGACTACCGCAAGGCCCAGCATGGATGGAGGTCAGCGCACCTGGAACCAGACACTCCGCAGTCACAACCTTGAGCCGTTGAGGGTCATCAGGGCGACGTTTGTTCACACGGAGCGAGATTCCCTTCAGCAAACGAAGCCGCGTTCACTGCCTGAGCCGGGGCCGTACTCCCGGAGGTACAGTACGTCTCGGTTTATGTATGTATGTATGTATGTGTTAAGCACCTCACGGATTGGATGAATCACGGAGAGCGCATCGATCCACGGGGTGGACTGGGACAAACTAGAAAACTCAAGCAAAATATGGATTAGGACGGGACGGGATTTTAGAATTTCTCAGGTCATACGGATCGGACGGATTGAAAATCAGCTAAATTTTAAAATACACCAACTGGACATGATTTTTGCAGCCAATTGCAGACTTATACTTGAATTTGATAAAAGCAAGAAGTTAAACATGCTTAAATATGCAACATTTGTTTGTCCGTGATGGCAGAAACAAGAACTCGAATAGAGATTGGTGCGGATTTTCATCAGCATATCTTTGCTGCTACGGATAGGACTGGATTGGATTAGTCAGGAATTTCGGAAACGGTGGATTGCGGACGTATTGGATGGTGGACTTCACGGATCGTATTAAACCAGATCCTGAAAATTCAGTCTGTAAAGTGCTCTAGTATGAATATGTATGCTCATGCATATATATACGTGTATATATACATATATATTAGCAGAGCCAGGAAGCAGATTGTTGCCACTATTGCTTGTTAACAGAGGACTTGGCATGGATGATTTTCTTTGACGTTGCTTCGATTTTTCGTGTAAGTCGTTTCGTTTCCAGTGAATGTTCATTAAGAACGCTGCCAATGTTCATTGCAATATAAAGAAGAAGCAAAAAAACACGTTTTATTATTGATCGAATGTTATTTTACAAATGAGACGTCTTCAGAGATAAGCATAGGTCAACAGTGCATAGTAATCTTAGGGTCAGTGACATTTGTCTGGTGTGAATTTTAAAATAAAGCACACGGTTAATAAAAACATGGATCCTCTGGTCCGCATACATGACTAAACACGGACGAGCAGCGCTGAAACAATACACTACAGACCAATACAGCAGCTACCCACCTATTCACAGTCTTGGCCCTAGTGACGGCCTTTCAGACAACTGCAGGGTCCCACGAGCATTAAACTGGCAGTTAATTAGTGGGTCCATATCCCGAATGAATATGGCTTTAAGAGCCGCTAAGCGCCGTTTATCTGTTGCCCACGCCAGGATCTTTATGTTCGAGGTGATGGTGCGACGCGTCAAATGTTCATGGTGGTGTTATTCTGTGTGAGTAAGTGGGCCTCCATGTTGCAAGTGCATGGTTATGCGTCGTGTCAGAGATGTTGTGGTGTTGCCGATGTAAGCACGTTTGGCAAGGAGTGCACAGTCTCCCAAAAGGCATTTGTAGTGACACATGATGTTTGTTTCAGAACTGCTGGATCACCTCACATGTGGTTTTCAAGATCAACTAGGCCGTTGTCGGACTTTTGTAGTAGATTTCAAACATGATCTTGCTAGTTGTTTCTTTTGTTCTGCAGTTGCAGTCGATGATGTTTCGGAATGCCTTTTCATCGGCTCGGTGGCCGAGAGACATCACATCCTTATAAAAGAGGTGGTGGGTGTTGCCGTGTTCAGATGGTGTCATCGGCTCGCCACGTTGAACAATGCTTCGATGCTCGATTGACGAGCTTCCTTAACAAAATATATGTAGAATCTGAGCACAGGAAAAACTCATGGTCCATCCAGACTTGCAAGAACAATTTCAAGTGAAGAGCACCAAAAAACAGAAGCCGCTTGAGCAAGCCATCATTGAAGCAGACAGCAGAGCTCAGGGAAACATCGACATTGTCGTGAGAAGAGCCGAGAAGTGACAAGTGTATGTGATGCTCAACGTCAAAGACCACTTCTAGAAAATCCAGAAAATTCCAAGAGATAAAACCAAGTTTAAGAGAATCCCGAGAAACCCTATGGAAGAACTTAAAAGACAAGCCAATGACTTAACTGACGCTGCTAATAAACACTCCATGAACATGAAACTCGAACGAACCACTAGTGAATATAAGCCGAGGTATTTTTACGCCAGTGTCAAGACGCTCGAACCTGAGAATCCACTGCGACCGATTAGTTCGCAAATACCCCTGTCAATCTACCACATGGCGAAGACGTTAAACAAGATATCGAGTCCTTATGTAACTCTGACGTATTTTCTGAAATCATCACTCGAATTCGTCTGCTTGTTGAACACCAAAACAAGGAAAGGGGCTCTATCGTCTCTAGAGTGACCAACCTATTTATAAACGTACCAGTGGAAAGGACAATTGTCATTCTTTGTCAATATGCCTACCACCATTAAGACATACTGGCAGCTGACATTCCGGAACGCTTTCTGTCTGCAATGCTGCGACTGTGCACGACGAAAGTACCATTCAATGAACCCAAGGTTAGCTCTTCTACCAGACTGACGGCATCGCAATGGGCTCGCAACTCGGAGTGCTATTTGCCCAGGCATTCATGGCAGCGGTCGAAGAAAAAGTCTTAAGGGATGAAAACATCAAATCCTTCTTTACTGCCGTTACATCGACGACATTTTCGTGGACGTCCGAGACATCAGCTGCCTCAATCAACTGAAATCACGGCTCGATGAGGCATCAGGGCTTCGGTTTACCACAGAAAACAGCATTTAAAACAAGATTAGTTTCCTAGATGTCAGCACTGACACGTCGACAAGCTCGTATCAAACGAGCGTATTCTGTAAAACAACTGACATTGGCAAGTGCCTAAATGGAGCTCGCGAGTGCCCCGAAAGGTACAACGCTAGCGTGATCAAGGCCTACGTCAATCGAGCACTGTTCAACATGGGCTCTGGTACACCAGGAGCTGCAAAGAGTCATACAAATATCGGCAAATAACGCCTGTCCCATCTCTGTCATCGAATAGAAATCAAGCGCACCATCACCAAATACTTGGAGCCTGCGACACCAACTGAACACAGTAGCACCCACGACCTCTTCTATAAGAATGCCATGTCTCCCGGCCGCCTAGCCGATGAAAAGGCACTCCCAAACGTCATAGGCAGCAGCTGCAGAGCCAAAGAGACAACTAACAAGATCATGTTGGAAATCTACAGAAGTCCGACAACGGCCTAGTTGATCTTGAAAACCACATGTCAGGCGATCCAGCAGTACTGAAACAAACAAACGTCATGTGTCACTACGATTGCCCTGTGGGAGACTGTGCACTCCTTGTCAAACGTGCTTACATCGGCAACACCACAACATCCCTGACACGACGCATAACCATGCACTTGCAACACGGAGGCCCACTTACTCACACAGAATAACACCACCATGAACATTTGACTCGTCGCACCATCACCTCGAACATAAAGATCCTGGTGTGGGCAACAGATAAACGGCGCTTAGCGGCTCTTGAAACCATATTTATTAGGGATATGGACCCACTAATTAACTGCCAGTTTAATGCTCGTGGGACCCTGCAGTTGTCTGAAAGGCCGTCACCAGGGCTAAGACTGTGAATAGGTGGATAGGTAATGTATTGGTCTGTAGTATATTGTTTCAGCGCTGCTCGTCCGTGTTTAGTCATGTAAGCGGACCAGAGGATCCATGTCTTTACTAATCGTGTGCTTTATTTTAAAATTCACCAGACAGACAAATGTCACTGACCCTAAGATTACTATTCACTGTTGACCTGTGCTTATCTCTGAAGACGTCTCATTTGTAAAATAACGTTTGATCAATAAAAAATGCGATTTTCTGCTTCTTTTTTATATTGCAATGAACATTGGCAACGTTTTTAATAAGTAAATAATCCACCAGAAACGAAACGACTTATACGAAAAATCGAATCCACGTCAAAGGAAATCATCAGTCCAAAGTCCGCCGTAGATTTAATGAACATTGTATATATATACATACATATATATATATATATATATATATATATATATATATATATATACGTGTGTGTGTGAGTGTGTGTGTGTGTGTGTGTGTATAACGATTATGGGTCTCCACTGCATGGTAGGCTATTAAGCCCCGTGTTGTACAGGTCATGGGTAGAACAAGCACGCACAAAAGCATAAGACATAGGCGATAGTCATATACAGACGCATACAAGTCGCACACAGGACCCAGCATGGTTAGTCAGGTGTATGAGTCAGCATTCGTCATTTCAGCGCGAGCGTAAATCGATGCTGCCCAAGTGACGTCACGTCTGGTGGTAGCCGACTGTACATAGTGGGTGCTCGGGAGCGGAAACGCCGCATCCCAGCCTCGGTTCTGGACCGCGGGATGTGCAGCGAGCCGTCCTGCCTCGTGCCTCGCTGGCGTATTTCAGATGGAGGACGGCGGCAAGCGAACCTGGCTCTCAGCTCCCGTGCACTTTGTGCGTTTGACACACTGTGTAGTAAACCGCAAGCTGTTGGGGGGGGGGGGCCCTCAGCCAGCTTAGGTTCTCTCGCAGGTCCGAGACGTGATCAGATTTTCTTTGGCCGTAAGTGACTCTGGTTCCAGAGTTCGGTATCTTCTGAATTTTGTGAGGGTCTTCCTTTGATCCATTACCGTAAACGGAAATGCAGTATTGGACCTGAGAGAGAACGAGGGTAGTGACTAGTGTGGTGATGCCGCACCGAGGAAGGAAGTGGCGTGAATGCGAGAGGCTGACTGAGATACCTATGGAGCGACGGCTGCCGGCACCCGCGTGATTGTATCATGACAGGGTTTTGTCGAACATGACGCCCAGATTTTTCACCTCGCTGCAAGGTTCGAGGGTCCCGTCACGGAATGTGACTCAGGTTTTGGAACTTGCGCAGATTTTGGCGGTTTCCAAAGACGATAAGTCTAGTTTGGCTCGCGTTAACCTTGAGTGCGTTCGCGCGGAATCATTGGTTTGAAGATGCTAGAGAGCATTCCATTCTAGCAATGAGCGCTGGGGGTTTGCTCTTTTTGCCCGAGAAAATGACCTGGGTGTCGTCTGCGTCCTGAACGACGTCAGCTCCTGCGGAATACAACGCCAAGCCGTTAGCAAACACGCTAAACAGAAGCGCCCCAGGGCAGAGCCCTGGAGGACTCCCATTCTGTTCGGAAGTGGCCGCGACAACCGCGTCCGACTCGAGTTGTCCCTCAGAGACACACTGAGCGTGACTGCAGAGGCAGGCAGCGAACCACGCAGTGTCAACCCCGTGTTCTAGTTTTCTGCAGCAATACAGTCTAGTAATTGACGTCAAAACGTTTACTGAGGTCAATTAGTCACAAAATGGTGATTTTTTCCACTACCGGTAGTTATGAGGATGCGGCTGACGACCGTTATTAGCACGCTTTCCGTAGAGTGTCGAGGACGAAAACCGTGCTGGGTGGGTGAGAGGTGATGGTATATGATAGTGAGAGCTGTCGCTGGGCGATTCGTTCCACAACTTTAGGGGTGGCTGGTATAATATATAGATATGGGATAGAAGATGGAAGGGTCAGACGGGTCACCGATTTTGAACGTAGGGTGAACAATGGAATGCTTCCAAGGAGTAGGATAATCGGACTGGGTAGGGCAGGTGTTGATGTGAAGGATGACCCCAGCGATTGCAGGACCTTGAGCACACGGACCCTGACACCGTCGGACCTGCGGGCGGAAGAGGTGCACATGGAGAACAGCATGCGTTCGAGGGTTTCAGAGTGAACTGGTGAAACGGTAAAAGCGCAAGCGCCAATCCGTGGCTCACGACGGCCGGGGTCGGAAACTATCCCCTCTCAGCGATTCCGGCTGACACTTTAGGCCCGACAGAAACGAAAAAAGTGTCGTTTAGCGCGTCGCCTGACAGCTATGGGTCTTCTGTATGTCCGCTCAGTTTGCCGGCAACAATGCCCTGAATGTTTCGCCAAACCGTGCGTGGTCCCTCCTCACTGATCGCCGTCTGGATACCCGTTCGCATCTAACGGCAGACTGCAGACTGGACAGCTCGGTCGAGATGGCGGTGCTCGTTCGAGTCCCGTCCGCCGGTGCGAACGCACCACGGCGGCGAGTCAAGAGCTCCCTGATGGCGTCAGAGGGCGAACTGCACGGTAAGGAACAGTGACCGGCTTCACTGGGGCGTGCCAGTCCAGGGCAGGCACGAACCGCGACAGAAAGGCGCGCCACTGGTTACTTACTGTTTTAGAGTTGAAAGCATGCCCCCAGTCAATGCGTTGTGGGTCAAAATGAAATTCCCCCGGGTTGACGCGTTTCAGGCGGCGCGACAGCACAGCAACAGGCTTGCGGCGAAATCGGTGAACATCGATAGAAGCGCGAACAACGTGACAGATGCTAAAATGACAGAAACTGGTGCGGGAATTTAAAACAACACCGCGGCATTTAACAATACATGCGTCAAAAAGGAAACCAGTGGCGAAAGAACGCGTGTTCACAACCTGGAGCAATGAACAATCATGTAAAAACTCCTGAAGTCGAATGCGAGAGAAACACTGCTGATTTTTTTAACAAGTCACAATTTAAATCATCGCATATCGCAACCGTGACTGTCGGGTCGTGCAGACAGACACTCTGCAGTTGCTGTTCAGGGTCTCTAAAGTCGGTGTCGAGCGCAGCCGCCGGGTGCCTCGGAGGCACACGGAGCACAGCAGCAGCAGGCGACCTCGGTCCGACTCGAAGAGAGACCAGAGGGTCTCGAGTTCGCTGTCCTGTCGGGTGTGCTGGAGATCTTCAAGGGTGACAATGCGAGGCAGTCCTTGGTGATGATGGCTATTTTCCCACAGCTGCGACCATCGGGGTGGTCAGCTCGGCCAATGGCGTAGCCCGGGATTACAACACAGCCGTTGGGGGAGGCTGACTTCAGCTACGATTCGGACAGCAGTATGCTGTCGTAGCTGTGACGATGCAGCTCGTGAGAAAACCCCAGCTCCTTGGGCTTCACTAAATGCTCGTTAAGTGCACCGATCAGCAGGCCGGCGCTCACAGACGCGCGCAGAGGACCGCCACGCAGTCTCGGCCGGCGAGCTCCGCGGCGCAGCGGGCGGCTGCGCGGCGCGGGGCGTCACGGGTGTGCCGCGCGGCCGCAGGAACGTCGGATGGTGACGTTACGCGCCAGAAAGCGGTCTTGTTCTTCGTAACGCTGGATGTTGTGTACCGTGCGGCGGCAAGCCAACGCAAGCATCCGAGCCACGGTCAGCAGAACCAGGAACCGGTCGATGTCACGGTGCATGTTGGAGTGTCCTTTACGTCCAGGGGCTCTCTGTGGCCGAGAACCCATGGTCATGCTGCGAGTTACCTCCGCGATGGCCACGTCTCCATTTGCGCAGTCTGGATGTAGCTCAGAGGCCAGTCTCGTGCGGAGACGTGGCGACATTGTGCCGCGGCATCGGTCTGACAGGCCGCATCGCTCGTTTTTGCCGGCCGTCCATTCAGGCCATCCACAGCAGTACTCTGTGCACCTGGCCGAGGCACAGTCAACTGAAAATCACCGTGAATCTCCAGCCATCTCGCCAACATCCCTGACAGCTTCGTGTAATCCAATCCAACCCAGGATAATGTGGTCAGTGCGAAGCCGGAAACGTTTACCATATAAACAGTGCCCGAATTGTTGCACCGACGTCACACACGCCAACAGTTTTTTTTTTTTGGTTGCGGAATAGTTTTCCTGGGCCTTCGTCAAGCGCTGACTGCCGTACACGGTCACGCAGTCTACTTCTCTTGCTCTTGCTACAGAACCATCGTTGTTGGCATCACAATCTGTTTTGAAAATGCCTGCATTCCGACCGAACCTCGGACGCGCGACCGCCGGCGCCTGCGAAATGAACTCCTTTAAACCGCCAAACGCTTGGGACGCGTCCCGGCCCCACTGGAAAGGGGCATCTTTCTTGGTTGGTCTGAAAAGTTGGGATGCAATTGCGGCAATTTTTGCGTGCTTTCATAAAATCCGACGTTAAGCGCAAGAAATTGGACAGGTCTTAGACTGTCCTCGGTTTTGGCCACGCCCCAGCCTTCTCGATCCTTTTCACGGCTGGCAGCCGCGCCATCTTGGGACACAACGTGGCCCAAGAACTTTGTCTGTTCTCGAAAGAACCGGCATTTCTTCAAGTTCAACGTCAGTCCCTCTGCCCGTAGGCGCAACAGCACGACATCTGGTCCTGCAGACACTTTCTGAGAAGGTTTTCCCGTGGGCAATGATGTCCAAGTAGTCGACACGTTTTTTCCTGCTGTAGGTCGTCAAGAACAGTATTCAACTGCTTGACACACGTAAACGGCGCGCAGAATTCAGCCCGAAACAAGCCTTGGTGTAGCGGATGGTTGGTTGGTTGGTTATTAGGGTTCAGGGGCGCACCGACTGCAGGATCATTCGGCGCCCATGGTGAAGCGGAGACTGCCGAAAGGTGTCGTGATTGCAGGAGCTTAGGAACATCCCGAAAAGTGGGGTGTGGGGGGAGAGCAATGACGCTTTTCCCATAGGGCTAATGTTAAAGTTCACAAAAAGTGGGGGCCTTGTACCCCCCGCCCCCTGTTCCTACGCCTATGCGTGATTATTTTCTTATCTCTGTGAGCAGGGTCAACTGAAATCTGGTGGTGGAGAGAATTGATGTCGAGCACACGAACAGGGACTATCCTGTCAGCGCCTCTAAAAATTCGTCAGTGCGGTGTATCGGGTAAGCCGGAGGTTTTATTACGTAGCGCAATTTACGTAAGTTAACGCAAATTTGGCACTCGGTACTCTTTTTCTTCACGACACAAATGGGCAATGACCAGCTCCCGTCTGCCTCCTCCAAAATGCCCCATTTCACAAGGCCATGCAGCCTTGCCCTTACCTGCTCCTACGGGTGGGGTGGAACAAGGTCGAATCCAGGATTTCTCCAGGGGGGATGAATGGTCAGCGCGGGACCCCCCTCCCGGCCGGGCCCCCATTTTTTAACTCTTCAGATGCGAAAAACGTTGATCTGTTCGAGTCCAGGCTGAAATATTTGATGTAATTTTGCGTTTTTTTTTTTTTTGCTTAAGGCCTTGCTTTATGCCATATAAAGTAGCCGAAAAAATTAGGCGCGTCAAGTCATTTCAGAAAATTTTGCGTTTTGTTCCCATACAAAGTGGTCAAAATATGACAGCGGCGGATTGTTAGGCGGCTGTGCCCCCTCTATTTGAAATGTCCTGTCTGTATCTTGTCCAGGAGCCCCTCTGCCCTCTAGTAGTTTCTAGGCATTTTGTTGCTAGCTTTTTGGTGGTCTAGGGCTGTCTGCCGTGTCAGGGGCCTCTAGTGGTCTCAGGTCCCTTTTGCAGTTTCACGTGTCCCTCGGGACGTTTCAGGCGCTCCTTTGGCAGTTCAGGGATACCTCGGGCAGTGCCATGCACCCATCTGGCAACTTCAGGGACACTTCATCCATCTCAGGTTTCCCTCTTGTCGTCCTTGGGAAATTTGCTAAGAAGTCCCCCAGGCATTGTAACAAGGGCCCTTTATAAGTCTCAGTCTCTGCCGAGACAATGGCGCCTCTGACAGTGCTCTAGGTCCTTTGATCATTTCAGGAGCTGTTTGGATTTCTCAAGGCTTAGTAGTTTCAGGGGCCCCTCTGGTCGTGCCAGTCTTGTCGTCGCTGGGAAGTTTTTTGTCGTCTCAGGGGCCCTTTGACAGTGATAAAAGGCCTTCTGTCGATTTCAGGGCCCCTGTGCAATGTCATGGGCCCTCTGAACCTCTCCGGCCGTCTCCATGGCCACACCAGGGGAGTTCCTCTGTTACATGGGGTATATCTGGCAGTCTTAAGGCCATCTAACTGTATCAGGGGCCTTTGCTGGCGCTTCAGGGGCTTCACTGG
This sequence comes from Capitulum mitella, assembly GCA_030062745.1. Lineage (NCBI taxonomy): Eukaryota > Metazoa > Arthropoda > Thecostraca > Pollicipedomorpha > Pollicipedidae > Capitulum > Capitulum mitella. The sequence goes on along the minus strand of CP099847.1, from coordinate 17,107,262 downwards.
CAGTCTGACCTTTTCTGTGCGAAAAGCCCGCCTAACACACTCGGGGGCAGGGCGCAGCCAATCAAAAATTTCGAGGAGGGTCTCGCCCAGCCATGGGCCTCCTCACTTCAGGTGGGGTCCCTGGGCAATGAGCAAAAAGATAAACATAACGCTTTACAAGTGGCTCGCAGAGGGATACAGCCAGCCCAGAATTTCGGAGGGTGCGTGAGCAATAGTGAACCCGTATTCCACAAGAGGGCCCCCGAGTAAAAACAGACAATGAAAATTTGAAGCCAATGGACACTTGTCGTTTCTAAACGTTATTAGTTGCAACCAGCTGGCTCTTCTCTGATTGTCGATGATCGCATCAAAAATAATATTTTACTGGAGGACCTCTACAGCAGTCAGAGGACCCTTCTGCAGACCGTCAGGGGGCTCCTCTACACGCCAGGGGGCCTCTCACCACGCCGTAAGCGAACCCCTCCACAGGCAGGCAGGGGACCCTACCGGCTGCGGCAAGGGCCCCTGCGTGTCAGAAGGGGCCCCTTCATGCCGACAGGGGGCAGCTACAGGTAAACAGGGGGCCCCTTCCGACCGGCAGGGGCCCTTACAGACCGGGAAGACCTCATAGAACAGCAGGGGAGCCCTCCACAGGCCAGCAGGGACTCCCCCAAGGCTGGCAAGGGCCCACAGGTCAGCAGAGGGCCTTACAGACCGGCAGGTGGTCCCTACAGGCCAGTAGGGGGCCAAAAGGCCGGCAAGGGTCCCTGGAGGTCGGCAGGAGCTTCCTGTAGGCAAGCACGGGTCCCTACATGTCAGCAGGGGCCCTACAGATTGGCAGGGATCCTACAGGCCGGAAGGAGCCCCTGCAGCACGGCAGGGGGCCCACACAGGCTGGCAGGGGGCAGGGGGTCTATGGGCTGGGATCTATATATTCCACCTTTTATTTCTTTGTCTACCGTGCTTAAAACATTGTGGCGAAAGCTTCGGCTTTTACTAGAGTAATTTTCTAACCTCGGTAGGCCCCCTTCAAACATTTCGGGGGGTCCTGCGACCCCTAAGGCGCCCCCCGGCCGCGCTTGGGGGCCTCGGGCCGTCTAGAGCTTCCATACCGTCTAACAGATTCCCTTATCGTCTTCGCCTCGCAAGAGCCCTCCGACTTTTTTGGTGGTCTCAGGGTTTATCTGCCATGTAGGGGCCCACCTTGCTGTCTCAGGACGCACCTGACCTTCCCAGGATCCCCTGACTGCATCAGGAACCTCTTGGGTTTTCAAAAAAGATCCATTTGGGAACCTTCTCGAGGTTGAGGTCACTGATGAATCCTTGTTCAGTGGCCTCTCTGGCTGGCCAGGGTCTCCTTACGCTGTTCCAGGCATCCTCAAGTTCTCGCCGTCTCAAGAGCCTCCCTGGCACTTTAATCGAAGCGGTCTCGTGGACCATTTGGCGTCGTGGGGCCCCCCTTGCCGTCCCAGGGACCCTTCGAAAGTTTCAGGGGCTCTTCTATTTATCTAAAGGGATATCTTGCCGTCTTAGGGTCTCATCAATCCTTCTGGAGGCACTCTGACGACATCAGGAACCTTCAGCTTTCCACAAAGGCCGGTGAAACCCATTCGGGGCCCCTTTGCCGTCTTAGGGACTCAATCCTCATCTTGGCCGTCTCAGACCCTGCCAAATGGGGCCCATCTGGGTCCTATATGGGTACCCACGTGGGGTCCACCTGGGTATATCCCCTGAAACCAAATGGGTCCCAGATGGGATGTGTGCGGGCTTCATCTGGGCTGTATGTGGGATCCATGTGGGCTCAACTGGGATTTGTGTGGGCTTCATGTGGGATGTATGTGGGGTCAGCATGGGCTTCATCTAGGGTGTGTGGGCCATATCTAGGCTGCATGTAGGCTTCATCTGTGCTACATGTGGACTCAACCGGGTACTGATGGGCTGCCTGTGGGCCCATCAGTTTATCTGGGCCTGATCTATGACGCACGTGATCAGTCAGGGCCGCCCCTGGCTGAATCCGGGGTGCATGTGTTACATATTACGTTACAACGGACACGGAACAAAGCAGCCACACATCTCAAATAATCATGCGGACCAGATTGTTCCGCTGATGTTCTGCATCATCAATCACATTTGTTAGATAATGGCCTCACAGCTCGACCTTTATTTCCAAGCAGTATCAGCAACGAGACGTACCGCACTAATGACTAGCTGCAAAACCCGATCGTAGAGGTTCCACATGCGCACACCAGATGGCAGCACTATAGTTACGCGGTGCAAACCAAACTGTCACGGCAAACATCTTTCTCCCGCTTAGCTGAGCCGCCTTGCTATCTTAACAAGGAAGAACACGTCTTGCGAAAGGCATGGAACTAAAATTAACTTAAAGCTTCCTGATAATGAACCTTGCAAACCTGGTAGACACACCAGACTGCTCAGTTATGGGTCGTGCCAATGCTGGAATCGTCGCCGAAAACTAAATACTGACAAGCAGCTAGCCCCAGTCCACACCAAACACACGACTTCCCGGGCTAAAAACACTTAACCACACCCGACTGACACTTCTGCACCACCAGGTGCCAGCTTAAGACGCGGCACACATCACCCGCCCAACCGTTATGCACGCCAAATCACGAGTCTCCGGATACACCACATCACTCAGTCGGTGCAAGTCGACTCCTCCCGCAGCTGGCGCACCACCTCTACGTTCTTCGCACGGCAGCGTCACGCCTCTCGAACCACTCCTGCACCTGTCAAATCGCTATAACCCTGTCTCATCCATCCACCCCCGCAAGCCGTCTCTGTTGTTGCGTTGCGCTGGTCACATTGCACGCGCGTACATAGTGCGCTGTCTAGCGTTTCACGCAGCTACCGCACCACCTCTTGATTGGTAGCACGCCGTTTCAGCATCTCCAGAGCCTGCGACACCATCAGGCTCTCGTCTAATGGGCCGTCAGGTCGCATCTAGTCGGTAGTCCGGCTCATTGGGTACGCCGGCAGCTGCTCATCGGGCCGTCTTCGATGTTCGGTGAGTGGTTGGCCGGTAGCGCGGCCTGCTGGCGCCGTTTCCGGCCGCCGTCCTGGTCCCGACCAAGATAACTACACCATCGCACAGGGCATCAGACATACCGTCTAGGCTCGTCGAACGTGCCCCAGAAGGCCGGTGGTGGCGCGCGTCGCTGTCCGTGTTTACACTACATTCCCCAACCGGTGTGAAGACGCCACCACCGGGAGCTCCATACGCTGTCTGACCCGAGCCCTCTGTGCCATCTGAGGGCGGCTCCAGGTCCGTGTGACCCCGATCCCTCTGTACCGTCTGACGGCGGCTCCAGGTCCGTGTGACCCCGATCCCTCTGTGACATCTGACGGCGGCTCCAGGTCCGTGTGACCCCGATCCCTCTGTACCGTCTGACGGCGGCTCCAGGGGTCCGTGTGACCCCGATCTCTTGGCTGCCGTCTGAGGCGGACGCAGACGGAAGCCTCTGTGGCCAGACGCCGGCAGCCTACCGCCGTCTTACTGCTGCCGCCGTCTTACCGTTGACATTTCCGCCGCGCCGCCACCGTCGCCACGACCGCCGTCTGTACTGGCCTGTACCTGAGTGCCGAGGCTGCCACGGCCAGAACCTTGTCCCGTCTCCCCACCACCTCCAATTGTTCTCAGTCCACTCCAGAGAGAGATGAGGAGCGGGAAGACCGAAAATACTTTCTGGTATAGACCAGTAACTGTGAAATGGCCTAAGCTACCGTCGTCCACTACAGCCACCACTGGCAGAACAGGCAAACCAGCATCATGCTGCCTTACGATACTGTTGTGCTATCTGTCAAATTGCGGATCACAACGGCGTTTCGGGAAACGGAGGCCAAAATCCTGAAGAAATGTAACGCCCTGCCGGACGACTTCCGCGTCTGGTTTCCAACCAAGAGACGCAGCTTCGGTAAACTTACCCAACTCGGAACAGGAACATCGTGTCCCGATTTTCACATCCGCGAAGTAAACCTACAGTTGCTCACTTTCGAGTATCGACTGACCACAAGACAGGTTCCTGGCTTGTTCGATTTTTCCAGAGGTCCGACCGTGCTGTTATCTCAGTGAGCGGCACGCTGCCTACAGGGTTGACATTTCCGCCGGCTAAAATTATGTCTTGCCACTTACTGACTGAAACCGATTAGGACCGTCAAAACATGGCAGAAAGTATCTGACATCGTTTTTGTTAACTACGCACCAAATGTTTCCAGCACATTAAACGTGACATTTGGCACTAATTCTGGTACCTTCTTCAAATTTATCGCAATATCATGCCGAAAACCTTAAATAGGGCATTTCAGTAATTTTTTCCCAACATCCCGTTGGCAGCATGCCCTCTGGAACTGGAAATTATTCCCAGCTAGGCAGTGGAACTGTGGTGAACATGCATAAGACATGGGAATGGCAGCGTGCGACTGAAATAAAACGAAATACAGCTAGTAAAGAGCTACGGGTGTGTCGCCTTGGCCCTCGCCATGAGGAGTTTTCTATTTACGGAGTCTTCAGGAGCAGTGGGCCCGTAAATAAAAATTGTCTTAGCCGTTCCATAACTAGATCGAGAGGGCGTTCGGATAAACGCCATGTGATAGTTCTTTGTCCACAATGGAAGTTCGAGATATTTATGTAGATTCTTGTTTTTGACGCGGTTTCTGTGTCAAGCTATATCAACATGTCCGAAATGGTCTTGCTACATCTCGGATAGATGAACTGCATTTGATTATCCTTGACTTCTGAATGCAGCTAAAAACTTTCATCGTGCTTCGAACATGTAAATCCTTGTCCGTATGTGGGGAAGGTAGGTGGTTCATGCAACCCCCTCGAAGGTTTTTCGAGGATAACAGCTTATTCCTTCCTAATGCTTTATTGGATTCGCCTGAAACTTGCCGTACCCTCTGGGGCACTTTTTCCGCATCTTTTGGTGCAAAAATGTTCCCTCTGCGTTCCCATGGAAACGAGCTATGACGCCATCTTGCAGTACCATCTGGGGCATCCTTTCGCATCTTGTGGTGCCAATATGTTTCCTCTCCTATAACGCCATAATGGAAACCATGATGTTTTCGCTTTCGTGCGCCACTGTGGTTGGTTGACAACGGTCTCATTTTTGTCTCACTGTAAAATGGCTGGAATGCACAAATTCAATACAATATATATATATATATATATATATATATATATATATATATATATATATATCCCGCGCCCGACTGTGGGTCGGCGTCATACACGCTCAACTGGAGGAGGGCAGTTGACCGTCCACCCTAACTCACGAACGGTTGGTCGCACGATAGAAATAAACATACCGCTGGGAAGCTCGTGACGAGCAGAGCTCGAAACTGGTCTCATTTTTAGGCCTGAATAATATGTAAGTAATTTACGTCCTATGCATGTTTTCTCATAGCCGCCTGCATGAGACCGAGAGACGGCCTGAATCTCAAGGGCTGTGACTAATAAAGTCTAGACACAGGCACCAGCGCACAGGTAAACGTCTGCAGATGCCGATACACGCCTAATACCTCTGATTTCTTTAACCCTATTCCCGGAGGGCTAGACGGTATGGTCGATTCCAGGCAGGGGGGAACGATTCGCCCCCCCCCCCCTGAGATCTCGAGAACTACACATCCGATTGCATCGCAGCAAACGGCAATTGATTTGCCACGATGTGAACTACATTTTTAAAACAAAGAAACTCAAAATTTTGAAAGGGGTGGATACAGGGGGGAAAAATATCGAAATGGGGGTGCTTTTGGATTTCTTATAACTCTGTTGTTTAAAAACCGATTTCAATGAAACTGTCATAAATCGAGAGATTATGGATAGGACTTTTACCCTTGATACATTTGAAATTTTGGGAAAATTCATAGGCGTTCACAGCGTTTAAAAACTAGGAGGATTAGTTTTCCAAAAACTAAATGAAGACAAAAGGTAAACACGCTTTTTTGGCTTCTGCCTGTCATGTCATGCTAAACAAATACAAATCGTATTGCAATGTTTGCATGATGTTAGCATAGGCGGTGCCAGGGACATGAAAAAGGGGGAACAGTCATGGTCAAATGCTCTTCAGGTCAACTTGTGACCTTTGACCTTAAATGACGTCTAGTGACCTTGGAGTCACTTAGAATGATCTCGTGTGCATTTAATATTGACTGTAAACGTTTTCAATCATTTGAATTTACTCTATCTCAAAAATGTCATTTTATGGCTATTGTGATACAGGGAACAAGCACTGATATTTCAGGTCATAGTTCCGTGACCCGACCTGATGTTAAGCTGAAACTTGATACGTAAGTAGAAAGCATCATTCTACGTCATATGTATTCCGGGTTTGGCATTTCAAAAAATACCGCCGAAGTCATTACTATAAAACCAAATTTTGACTTTTGACCTTGGCCTGACCTTGTAAAGTGACCTCAGATAAGCAAAAATGTATTTGCACGTTGCCCAGCTATTTAGCTATACATAAATATAACGTTTTAAGTTTTATCTTAAAAACGCTACTTTTGGCAGCCATTTTCCTTTTATCCTTAACAGGGCCAAAATTAGCCTGAGGTACCTCCCAAAAACGTCGCCTGGCTCCGCTCCTCAGCAAAAGAGAATTTCGAAATTTTGTCACGGCACGTAGAAAGGATAGCTAGGAAAAGCTACCAAGTTTTGTGAAGCTGCGTTAAAAACCCTGGAATTGGCAAGCAAAGAACCTGAGGGGGGGCGGATTCAGCACCCCCTGCCGGGAATAGGGTTAATATGTACACGAAAACGTTGGTTAAAGGCGCGGTGATTTTTGTAACGCTGCAAGGCCGGCGCCGCCGACGAAGGCGGTATGAAATTAACGGGCACTAATTTTGGCGTTCTTTGATTTTCGCGGAATGTGCCATTTCAAGTGCCGTTTCTTGATCCTAGTGGTTCTTGGGATGATTTCTCATGCTTAAATTTGGAAAAAAACTCAGCAGTTATCAATCTACACAACGGGCTTTGATCAATCAATCAATCAAACGGGCTTTGATCGCGATCAATCTCACGCGAGCTTTGCTCGCGAAAGTTTGTCTATTCCAAAATATGCGGTTTTCTGAGACTTTTTGAACGTCCTGGTATTAGTCGCAACTGTGTGAGCCAGTTCTGTCAGTTACAACCCAATCTGAGTCATTCATCGCCTATTTTGATGGCAGTGCATTCTGACTCATTAGAGTTATTCGTGACCTGACCTCAAGTCAGTGGTCGGAGGTCATTGAAACTTTGTCCTCTGAAAGAAACTGGATGTCTGGATTTCCCCACATTCAAACTGTTTTGAAAAAATTCCGTCAATTTTCGAAAAACGACGAGTTATGGAAATGGGCTTGATCTTAGATCAATGACCCGGACATTTCCGAAAAATCCGAGATAGCAGATTTGTTGCATTTATCAAAATCTCTAACCCTTAAAGTTTTGCCGTGATATCATGTTTTGCAAAAAAGTTAAAGGGCGCTAAACGTCTTAGAAAATAGACCCACTTGACCTGACCTAGGTCGGACACCTTACATTACCTGATGTCAAAAACTGGTTACAAGGTGTAAAAATGATTAAGCAAAAGTTACACAAAGTTTCGTGGCGCTGCATTTGCTCGTTCTCTCGCAATCTCCGAGAAACCTCGGAGAGGCTGTCAACCGGTCCCCCTCCCCCCAGTCGGGGCGGGATATATATATATATATATATATATATATATATATATCGACCAAAAATTTTATGTTCTGTAGGGCTATACATATGCTTGTTAGGGTTATGACCAATGCCGGGACTATCGGGGGTGAAAACTGAGGTCATGAGCTACAACGGGAAACACGTTACTTATCACCTCCGGAAATACAAAGAGAAATAGGTATCGCAAAACAATCTATATACTCCGATTGCTTCAGCCGTAAGAAATCGAATCCTATTAATCTGGTGCAACTTATATTGTATTTCATGACAAGAAGGCGCAGTGCAGTGACGGCCTGACTTTTGTTCCGTCAGGCGGAATGGCGCTGGCCGCAGGTTGATGATCCTAAAATGTCACAACATGCTAGAAATTAAAATTCATGATGGATACCGAGTAAAAAAAAACGTATGAACGCATCTAAACTACGGTTGTTAAATAATCTGGGGTCATTCTAGGTCACTGGCTTAGAACAAACGTGGATGATCCTGGATAACCTAAAATGGCCCTTATATGTTCCTGGACAAGACAAGACAAGACAAGCCAAGACCTGTTCCCCTCATGCAAGGTCATCACCAAAATTTCGGTTTTATGTCGCCTGTGTTTACATACTTGTTCGTTAATGTTCATGTTTCTTATGTTTACTGATACTTACAAACATTAACGTCCAAGTACAGTTGTATCTATCTTCATTTGTACACTTGTGGATAAACTTCAGCATGCGTGTATTTCTGTGCGTACATTACTCTCACGCCCATTTGCGCAAGCGCATTTTCCATAAATACATTCGTCCAACGTACGTCTACGCTTACGTACTCGCAGTAACAATACGTATATATGGGCTCACGTACATTTGTGCAGAAGTGCATTTGTTTTGGGTGCGCTTGCGCACGTACATCTGCGCAAGTACCATTACCTTCCGTGCATCAGCCGTATGTGCATCGGTCATGGACTCTTCCTTTCCTACCTATCTGGTTTCCTCCCCTGCCTTCCGGTTCCGCCCCTCGTCCCGTCTCTCGGCCGCCGGGTCGCCGTAGCGGACCAGCGGAACAGGGCTGCTGGGGCGTCCGGCGCGGCCCGTGTTTCATAACGGTTCGCACCCGGACATCGGTGTACATCACTTTCATCTGCGAAGAGTGAAACCGTCCGGGACGACCTACTCTGCCGGTGGCGGACGCCCTAAAGCCAGAACGCCGCGACGCGTCGCCGTCGCCGGTCGCACCTCCGAGGCTCCGCCATGGCGCTTGTCCCTGTCGCCCTGCTGCTGGCCGCCGCTGCCGCCGGGCCGGCCGCCGCCTCCTCCCGCAATCAGGTGCACGTGAAGAGCACGCGCGGCGACATCGGACCTCTGCCAAAGTCAGTCGGCGAGGCCGACCAGGTCGGCAACTTCGGTGGCTACCAGCTGCTGCGTGTGCGCGTCTACAACAACGCCAGCGTGGACCTTCTGCGCCAATACGAGGAGACACCAGGTGAGCCGCCGCCAAGTCCAGACGGACCCAGGACGCACCACAGACGACCAGGTGAGATGCCCGATAACCTGCCGGTCCAGGACGGACCCGCGACGGACCCGGGATAGACCAGCGTGGGCCACGTGAATGTTTGCCGGTCCGGACCGTCCTGGTACAGACCGCTCCGGACCACGGTAGTTTGGTCAGTCACCAGGGAGTGTCGTTCTGATAGACCTTTCAGCGGCCCAGCCTCTGCGGGGGGCTAGTTTTGCTTACCGACATTCAAAACAGGACAGCGTAGACGAAATGTAACCGTACTCAAGAATACGTCAGCTGTTGGTGTGCTCATGATTACAAAATGGCAATCACAATCCCAGTTTTCACCTGTGATGATCACGAAAGGTACTACGTCTTTTAGGTTGGTGAAATAAGCCGGTTACGATTATTATGGCCCACCCGACGTAAGGATTTTCATGTATGCGCCCAACGAGTTGGGATGTTTGGCACCCCTCCCCCTCCGTCCATTCCATTGAGGTCGAGTGATGAGATGAAAACGAGAATGTAGTTCGTCAGCTTGTGATTCTAACGACACTCGATCTGATCCTCTCAGGTCACTGCGAAAAAGAATATCATATCGTTTACCGTTTTCGCCATCACCGTAGTAGTTTTGTAACAGAACTGCTTGCAAGCCCTATCTTTTCGTAGCGATTTAGCGTTGAAACTGATCAGCCCTTGAATTCAGTGATTGCTTTTGTTATTCCGAGTCAAGGCCAGGTCAAAGAGAGGTCAAATATCATTATCTTTTATGACCAGATCTGTGCCAAAAACTATGTTTTGCTACCACGGAATAGTGCTCTGGTCACCGAGAGACAAAAATTGTTACAATTACTGAAATAAGCACTTAAAATAACTCTATGACAGGTTCACATGTTTCCTGAGACCAAACAAAGCCAGCGACCTCATTTGACCTTGAAAATGTCACTGTGTTTTCGAAGACTGAATGTAGTATGAAGCACACGAAAAAACAGCGTTGCATAAAAAGCTGATCTTTTATCTCGTCAAACTCCGGGACGAGAAGCTAATTTATTTTAGCACAGATTTAGAAAATCGGCTTGCAAAGCCTCGGAGATGACGTCACAGCTCGGTGAGCTGACACGAGATGATAAGTTTTGAAGGGAAAACATGCGGAAAGAACGTAAAGCCAGTTGTCCCAAATTTGTACTTCTTAACGTAGGTAGTTCGCCGACATACTCAGAAAAACTTAATGGGGTCTTCTGTTTTGCAGCCATTTCACTCGTCCGAGGCGAGGTTTAACATGCGCATTGGAAGGGGTCTTTTTGTGCCCCCTCTGTTTTTCTTGAATGTCTCGAGAACGGATTGGAGCTGGTTGCTGCTACTTTGTGACATTTATGGCAATTGAATAACTCGTCGAATGACGCAGAGAAATCGGAAATCGGACGGAAGTTTTTGAAGTTTGAAGCATTTGAAGTCAGGCAGACATAAAGAAAACGACAGTTGTCGCTGACAAATGGGAACTTTGTGAAAGAACTAACGTTCTACTTAAGACTACCCTTTCAGCAATCAGGCGACGTCTTCCGGACATAAGTGATGGATGTACCAAGACCACAGCCAGGGTCAATAAGAATCAAGATCATCAAAGGCCAAGGTCAAATAGCTTGTGACTTGATCCACATTTGCTTTGCAACATGTCAGTTTGTATGAAATATGCATTAAAAGACCCTAATAAAAATGCGCGTGCGCACACTGATACGCTTACATATTCCAAGGTCAGTGAAGGTCAAGTTCATTAAAAGTCAAGGTCAAATATCTTGTGGCCTGGCCCAGATTTGTTCTGCGACATGTCGATTTGTATGAAATATGCATTCAAAGATTCTAATAAAAACACGTGTTCGCACATGGATACGCATACATATATACCAGAGTCGTTTCTGGTCAAGGTCATCAAAGGTCAAGGGCAACTGTTTTGTGACCTGGTCCAGATTTGCTTTGCGATATGTCGATTTGTATTAAATACGCATTCAAAGACCCTACTAAAACACGTCCGGCACACTGATACTTATATGTATACGTATATACATATACATACATACGTAAATATAAAAGCTGGAAGTGACCAAATGTACCGATGTTGGCTACCGTCACTGAAAATACGCCAAAAGATACGTGCCGCGCCCTCATTTATTCTCAAACTGTCCCGTGTTGTTCGAAATCTGATCTGCAAAAGATAAAAAAATGGCGCCATAGGTCACTGACCTGACATGACCTCGACCCGAAATCTTCCGTAAAGACGACAAATGAGTGGTAATTGTCGTATTCCACGTTTTAACGGCCAAACAAACACCGTTTTCCCGTTTCGTTCGTAAAGTTGTACGGAATGGCCTGTGCGGGCCGAGAATGTCCAAAGTTGACCTTTTCCACCCCATTTGACCTTGATTATATCGACCTAGGGTCATAAAAATTGCGCACAACATAAACTGTTATAGCCCCACCCTGTTCACAAAATTTCACGTCTCTAGCTTCTTCCGTTGCCGAGATCGGGGGGGGGGGGGGCACTTTTAGACTCCCCCTTCCAGTGCGTGTTAGCGCGAAAACTCCTTCCACTGCGCGGGTTAAAACTGGAGTAAAGACTAATGGGAAAACCAAACAAACTGATGTCTAGCTAAAAAACTTTGTAATTCAATGATCACGTAATGCACATATAGAAAAGGAATACCTGAAATATTCATTTTTGTATAAAGGACATCAACAACGCAAAAGTGCACCTCCTCTGTATTTGTTTCGTATGAAGCACTACCTTTGGGAATACGCGTTACTGCATATCGATACACTAACGTTCGCTTGCTTTCGGATGACCGCGGTACGTAGACCGCACTTCTGCCGCGAAAATGGCTTTGCATAATGGATTTCCTTGAATTCGATGATGAGGGAATCAAGCGACAAAACTGGTGACAGAATGAGTGCAAGCGCGACTGCTTGAACTACGACTGCAACCCGACACCCACATTACGACTAAATTCGGCATTTCAGGAACTGCACATGAATACTCGAGAACGTGTTGGCAGCCTCATGACGGACGTGGGTGCAGGTAGTTATTCAGTGTGCAATCTTAGAGCCTAATCAGGCAGAACTGCGCGCCCGGCCAGCCGTCAGGGACCGTTGCTCGAGTGCACTCACGCACACACACACACACGCGCGCGCGCGCGTACACGCACACGCACACGCACACGCACACATACCAGCCGAGCTGTGTCGCTGTCGCGCCGTGAAGTCTGCCTTTACCACGTGAGGCTAACACTGTGCTGCGCCGCTGCCGGCCAGGCGTTGACTTCTGGACGCCGCCGAGCCATCTGACCCGCACCGTGGACGTCATGGTCTCCCCCGACCTCCGGCAATCGTTCACCCGACAGCTGACGAGCAACGGCATCCGCTACAGCGTCAGCATCAGCAACGTCCAGGTGAATGGGCGGTGGCGGTGATGCCGAGAGCAACTGCCGGTACACACTACACGGGTACTGTCCTGCCATCTGTCCGATGGCAGGACAGAGGGCGGCTTCATGAGACAGGCCCAGGGATACGACAGAGGCGGATAACTAGGGTAAGGCCGAAGAGACGGCCCGCATAAACGTTCAGATTACGTGAAACACATTCGTGCAGGACCCCAGTGGCCGAAGGGAAAGGAAAGAAGGCGGTAGAGACAAAAGGACAGCGATAAGGAGAAGTGGCTACATTAGCATAGAGCGCGGTAGCAACGGATATTTCACACATCGGAATGCCGTAGGAATCAACTGTTGGCCAAACATTGGCCAAATATTAACCCACGCAGTGGTTTTCCCAAATACTGGTCCTCCTTACGAAGGCCAAGGTAACGATCAAAATTATGTTCGTGGATAGCTCAGTGAGCGCTTAAATTCATGTTGGCTTAACCTCTAGAAATGCAAGCACATCAATGACATCAGCTGTGACCGACTCTCCTATAGACTGCCGCACAAATGAGTTCTCAGACTTTACTCAGTAAGTACCGCTTCAAACGTCTCCCAAACCGGCCGAGCGATTCGTCAGTATCACTTATGTTGCACAATAACATCGTCGCATGATATCACAACAGGCCTCCGCAAAACCACGTCAGCGATAACAATAAAACACATTCAGTGCAACTTACAAAAAGATACCAACGATCTGCGTAATCAAGGACGACGACAGATGTCTTGTATGTCGGATTACATCAAGGTTTTTATTCCCGGGGCCAACCGTGTTGAACCGAGTTCAGCACCATTTCAGATATGACACGCATCAATGCAGCGATGTCGCCCCAAGAGACCAAAATATGTTCCTACCTACGCAGCACTTACTTGGCAAAAGTTCCGTTCCAGCCTTCCTCAGTCCCAGACGCATCTCTTGAACTACGGCAACAGATTCGGGCCCTGCTCTCTGTCTGCGCGGTGTTTTGTTCAGCACGAGTGTGGACCTGGCGCCGGCTGTGCCGACAGTCGGACCGCGTGCCCTACACGGCGGACTCGTGGCCCGACCCGGCGACCGGCTGGCCAGAAAGTCCACATCTCGGGCTCCGGTCCGGCCCAACAGTCGAGATCACACAGGGCGCCTGAGCGGCAGCGGTGCCGCCCGCTGGACAGGCCCGCCCCGCCCGTGATGAACAGGGCGTGGGTTTCCCATGTGCAGCCGGCCCGGCGCACGGACCGGTCTCGGCCGGCGGGGCGTGGGCCGCGGGCTTCGGCTCTCTTCTGCAGCGCCTGCAGCTTTCCAAACGAGACCGGCCGCCTGTCACGGTGACCGGGAAACCGCAGACTGCGTCCAGTCCCGGCCCCTGTCAGCGTGAATCGCCCGCCGGGTCATCAGCCCCGAAGTCGGTCTTCACCATCACCCGGTAACATCATCTCCGGCAGCGTTCCCGTCTCACACAGCCGACGCCAGGCATAATCGGGCACTGAATGTCCCAGCGGCGAGGCGTCCCGCCAGGCTGGTTTCACAGTTCATCCTGCTGGCGCCGACGAGAGGAAACAAGCTTTGGACGTCACACAGCTTTCAACGTCAACCTGCGTGACTCCTCGCTGGGCCGGCGGAAATCCGTTCCTGACGTCTGGGCGCCCCTTCCCTAGCATGTTCCACCCTCTTCTGACGTAGGTCACCTTCCACTGACTGTGTCGTCCTCCACTGACGTCCATGTCACCCTCCCTGACGTCTGCGTCTACGTCTCCGCTGATGTCTGTACCACTCTCCTCTGACGTCTGTGGGGCCCCTCCCCTGATGTGTGTGGTAACCCCTCCCCGAACGTTCGTGGCACCTCTCCTGACGTCTGTGGCGTCTTCCCCTGACGTCTGTGTCATCCTCCCCTGACGTATGTGACCCTCCACTGACGTCTGCGTCACCTTCAGATGACGTTTGCGACGCCCCTCCCTTGACGTCTGTGATACCCAGCCTTTTCCCCTGACGTATATGGCAACCCCCAACTGACGTCCATGGTACCCCTTCCCTGACGTCTGTGTCACCTTCGGCTGACGTCTGTGGTATCTCTCCCCCTGGCACCTTCCAATGGCACCTATGGCGCCCTTTCCTGACATATACGGAACCCTTCGCTGGCGTCTGTGTCACCCTCCGCTGACGTGGCACAAGGTCCGCATATGGCACATCCCCCCTCCATTGTAGCACCTCTCCCCTGATGTCCGTGGCACCCTTCCGCTGATCTCCAGCTGCGATCCGTCCTCAGGATGCCATTGAGCGGGAGAACCCTATGCCGTCCTTGGTCGAGTTGGAACTGCTGGAAGGTCGTCAGGGTCATCGGTTGACCTGGACGGCCTACCACCGGCTGGACGACCACCACCAGTACCTGGACTACATCGCCGGAGCATACCGCGGCCTGTGCGACACCTTCAGCATCGGCTCCAGCACCGAGGGACGCCAGATCAAGGGCATCAAGTGCGGCCTCGGGCAGCGCGAAGTCTGGATAGACGGAGGTCAGTCCAAACCCTGGGGGGGGGGAGGGGCGAAGTCGGACTGTGCTTTCGGCCCTAATACAATGTCAACCCACACGCACGAACGCAGCGTCAGGCACACGAACAATACTAATTAAACCAAACCACGATAACAGGCTTGTGCCGAGACACGGGGGAGTGCACATGTCCATAGTTTAAAACGGGTCTGCAGGCACACTAAAGAAGTAAGTTATTGTCCTATTGCAAAATTATTACAAAAGCGGTGACAAAATTCACTAAATGAAAGGTTCTGGTAGGGCGGACCAAGAGCATAGCAGACTGCAGTGTAACTATAACAAAACGAAAATTTTCCAACAGCAGAGTTCTCAGTGCTTGCTGCAGTACAACACCGTGATCAAACTAGTTCAGTGGAGTGAAGCAAGAACTATGTCGTTCAAATCGACTGGTAGACCAAAAATAGGTCATTCGTGCGTTTCAGGGATCCACGCCCGCGAATGGATTTCCCCCGCTGTTGTGTCCTACATTATCAAAGACTTCTCGGAGAACTCGTATTCAGCGCAGGACATACTGCGGGAATTCACCATCTACATCATCCCCGTCCTCAACGTCGACGGCTACGAGTACAGCCACGTCGGTAAGCGCAGCTCTCCGGATCGGCCGGCACCTTGCCCACAGCAGTACAGACGCCCCGACGGTCGGTAACGCCAAGTGACGGGCGTACCGAGCGCTGGTGGGCGGTAGTGAGACGGTAGAGTGCGCGAGACAGCCTCGGACGGCGGAAACGGTTGAAAGGACTACAGAGGCAGCAGCCCCCGTCCCCAGCACTTCTGACATTTACATCAGCCGTATGGTGCAAATACGACGTTACATGAAACATGATTGAAATATCATTTGCCCCGCCTCTGTGGGAGCGTTCTATGGTCACCGGCGCCAGCGGCCGCGGGGCCGACCGGGCGACAATACTGGCCGTGCTCAACTTGAACATGCCGTCCTGTGAGCCGCCCTCTCGGACCAGTGGCTGTGGACGGAGGGTGCCGTTTCTGTCAGCCGCCCTAACGGACCAGTGGCCGCGGACGGAGGGTGTCGTGGTGCCCCTTTAGCTACGTTCGGAACGGTCTCTCACCACCTGCTTCCGTCACCAGGCAACCGGATGTGGAGGAAGACTCGCTCAAGGAACCCCGGTTCCAGTTGCATTGGTGTCGACCCCAACCGCAACTTCGACGTTCACTGGGCCGAGGTAGGACGACTAGGGACCGCAGCCAGCACGCGGCCACCGCACAGTGACAATCAACCACTAACCAGTCAGCTTCAGAGCGAGAGGCGAGCCACAACTTCAGGCAAGCAATATCAATATTACGGCATGCGCGACGATCATTTTTTACGACCCTTCGCCATGCTGCGAGGTTACCTGATGCAGGAATCATAACCAAATGCACTTTAACTTGGGAGGAATCCAGCCAACTGTGCCTTGTTGACCGCTGACGTCTTTACGTTAAGCCATACTGGACCAGCCTCATATTACACGGTATATTACTATCCTAGGCCATCGTATCCTATCCAAGTCCGTGCTAGCCAACGATAAACTATACCTGTCGATTGAGTGTCGAAAAAGAACTCATCCCGAACAACGACAGGGATTATCCTCACCGCTGCAGGTGCTTAACCCGCGCACGACCGTCGGTCCGTTTCGAACATGGGAGACTGGGGGGGGGGCAGTTGACTTCCCCCCTCTAACTCACGAACAGCTGGTCGCACGATAAAAATAAGCACACCGTTGGAAAGCTTGTGACGAGTAGAGCTCGAAACTGGTCTCATTTTTAGTTTTAGTTAATATGTAAGCCAATTTACGCCTTATACATGTTTTCTCACAGCCGACTGCGTGAGACTGAGAAATGGACTGAATCTCAAGGGCTGTGACTAATAGCGCATAGGTGGAGGCACCAGCGCACTAGTAAAGGTCCGCGGATGCCGATACACGTCTAATTTCCCCAGATTTGTTCAATATATACGCCGAAACGTTGAGTTAAAGACACGGTAATTCACCCGCCCGCTGTCGGTGGGCGCCACTGCCGTATGCGGTACCAGATTGACGGGAACTAATTTTAGCGTTCCTTTATTTTCACGAAAAAAGACGATCTATGTATATTTTATTGATATTTGTGGTTCTTGTGATGGTTTCTCATGCTTAAATTTTGGAAAAATTCATTAGTTATCAATCTACAAAATTGGCTGAGCTTTATTCGCGAGAGCCTGTTTATTTCCAAAATATGCTACTTTTTCAAGCTTTTTGAGGTTTCTGGTATTACTTACGTCTGTGCAAGCTAGTTCTGCCATTTTCTACCCATTCTGAGTAATTCATCGTCGATTTTGACGGTGGTACATTTTCTCATTACACTTATTCGTGACCTGACCTCAGGTCAATGACTGGAAGTCATTGATACTTTGCCCAATGACGGTAACTAGATATCTGCTTCACTCCACGCTAAAAATGTTATAAAATATTCCGTCAATTTCCGAAAAAAAACAGCAACATGTCTTAAAAATAGGCTTGACCTCAGGTCAATGACCCGGAAAATGTCGAAACATCTGAGATAGCAGATTTGTTGTATCTATCACGTTCACAAATCCCTGAAAGTATTATTGAGATATCTTGTTTTGCAAAAAAGTTACAGGGCGTTAAACTTTTTTTTGACATAGGTACGTTTGACCTGACTTAGGTCAGACACCGGACCCGACCTAAGGTCAAAATTTTGACACAAGATGTAAAATTGATGGAGCAAAAGGTACACAAAGTTTCGTGACTCTGTGTTTGTTCGTTCTCTCGCAGTCCCAGAAAAACCTCAGGGGGCAGTCAACTGCCCCCCCAGTCGGGGACGGGTTAATAGGGAATTCTGCACTCTATCCGGCTGTGCAGTAGGTATTCTCTTGGATGGGTGCTTAAATCGTTCTTACGTTCAAACAGAACCTTCAATGTCTTCGTCCCGTGTTCAGTTCAATATAGTTCTTTTCGACACTTAATTTGATATCAGGTTTCCACGGTGGAAACAGTAGCAAATGGTGACTGACTGAGACTCGATGTTTTGAATTGTGCTGTGAACAGTGGATGGTGCCACTGAGTGGTGATATGTAGCCTGCTGGACACGCCACCTCTACGTTGCAGGTGGGATCGTCGAGCAATCCGTGCAGTGAAACTTACCACGGACCCCGCGCCTTCTCAGAACCAGAGACCAGCGCCGTGCGCACCTTCCTGCTGAACCACGCCAGCAAGATGGATATGTACATCTCATTCCACAGGTGCGTGATGCAGAGCGCGGCGTTTGTGCTGCGGCCAGGCGGCCGGCGCCGTCCCGGACCGTGACCGTCCCACCTCGGGTATCAGGAGAAAGCCGGACTCTCCTCTACCGTTCGAAGACACTGTCCACGAGTTGATCCCGTGTCAGAACACTGGAATTCGTTATTTTCCACGATTAGAGAGACAGAGGTGTGCAGACCTGTCGCCTGAGACAACGCCTCCGCCCCAAATCAGGCCGTGTCGAACTTAGTCACATGCATAATTCCTGCAGTGAAAGACTTTCCCTTTTCGATACAACGAATGCAACGTTACAGTGCAGCAGTTCCAGCCGTGCGTCCATGTACCTGTTGCAGCCATGTGGGCTCACAGTTTCAAACTAACTCCCCGTACCGAGCCCAGACTGGCAGCACGCGCCACTGCGAGTCGTGCCGGCCCGGTCCCCGGCCCTCAGCATCGCTCGCACCCCCCCCCCCCCCGTCGGGCGCTGATCGGCACGGTCGTGTTTCAGCTACTCCCAGATGCTGTTCGTGCCGTACGCATACGGCCCGGAGCGGCCGGCCGACTACAGTGAGCTGAAGCGGGTGGCGGAGCTGGGCGCCAAAGCGCTGCGCGATGCCGGCGGGCCCCGGTTCCGCGTGGGGCAAGCCTCGCGGTTGCTGTACGCTGCCTCCGGCGGCTCCGACGACTGGGCCAAGGCCAAGGCCGGCATCAAGTACTCGTACACGTTCGAGCTGCGCGATACGGGCAGGCGCGGTTTCCTGCTGCAGGCCCGTCTGATCGAACAGAGCGGCCGGGAGACGTCGGCCGCTGTCCAGGCCATGATCCGCGCCATCGTCTGAGCCGCGGCGCGCCGCCCATTGTCGGCCGTGCACGGGGCCGCCGGGCCGTCACCGTCACCGTCAGCCGAGCTTCGAGCCAGGCTGGACACCGCACGCCGGCCGATGAACAGGCCAGGGAAGGCGTCAGCGCCCTCCCCCGAGCGTGGCGGAGGGACTCAGCTGAACCGTAACGAGCAGCAGCCAGACCACGATTGAGCACTGGACGCTGAACCTAGCAGCGTGCACCTTTCTTCAGGAATAACGTGAATGCGGCGAAAACAGCCTCAGGAAGGAGACCAACAGTGGTTTCGCAGAATGTCAGCTGTTGCAGGGAAAACAACCAATCGGCACCCACTGCAAAGCAAGCATCCTCTTTCTGTTTATTTCAACTGTTCATTAGTTCATAAAGGCCGTGGTACATCCACTGAATGTGAAAGCGCTATAGACTGTTGTCATTGCCCCTAACTGTGAGACGTATTTAATCCTTTGCATATTCAACGACGGGGCAGTAGAAACGAAGCGTTGCAAACACCATTCCTTTTGTTTCATGTCGTCTCATAGGTTGCTGAGAACTTCCTCGTGGCGTTCCTAGTTAACCAAATATACCAAACATTCCCCTCTGGGAGCCTTGAATAACGATCAGATGAGTGGTACCCGACTATACCAGTGCGGCATCGTCATTTTGGTCCTGCGGTCAACGCAAAACACTGTTTCGCAACGCAACACACACACACAAAACACAAAACACAGAAAAACACAACGCAGAACCTATTCAACTCAGCAATACCAGATCTGCAGCGTGATAAGTTCGGCATCTAGCGATTATATACACCACAGACTTCTCCATACGTGGACTTCGCATGAGCGACTATTTTGAGAATGGGCGGTTGCAGAACGGACCCCGGTTCCCGCTCGCCAGTCCTGCAGCGGCCGATTGTCGGCTGAGATCACAGCGTCGCCCAGGGACGGATCCAATCGCTGGTTTTTTTTGGGGGGGGGCAAAAAAGGCTTTGCCCACCCACTTTTCATTTTTGCCAACTGTAGAGGTGAGGTTACGGCTTGTTAATTCCTGCCGAATAGTAAACTTGTTAAGACTCAAAAATCGCTAACGACATTTAATACCAACGGCCCGAAATTAAAAATCCAAACAGCTCAACGTTTACCCAAAAACCACTGCCAATTCGTTCGGTCTAGGTAAATGTTTGGGCCACAGGGAAAGTCTTGCGGAAGTTCACACGCCAAACACTAGAGGGCGACTCCTGTTCCGCTGATCACATCCTCCTCCTCCCCCGACAGGGTAAGAGTTACACACGACGTGCAGCGCATGCGCAGTGCACATACAGATCATGTTACAAATCAATCGCAACCCCGTTGCCTCTTCCAATAAGCATAGTGTGTTTGCCGGTCGGTGTATGAGTCCACCGTGTAAGCGCACACGTGCCAAGCGCACGCACCAATCTGCAACTGGCAGGACCTGCATTATGCGGCTCAAGGGCCAATGGCCTCACAGCACGCGGTCATCCAACGACAACTAGTATCAAGTCGCCGATTTGCAGTGTTCGACAGCTTGCTCTCCATTTCCCACGACAGGTCAACGTAGGCAAGTACTCCTTCAGCCACCTTCTACAAAATGGTCAGCCACTGCTTGTGATCGCTGCCAAGCACTCCTGCTTCCCACGTCACTCGGCTGGAACAGTCAGGGAGGCAGCGCGTAGGTATGACGTCCAGGCAAAACAGAACTGGGAATAATTGCCTCTGAGCATCTGCCGACTCCCGGTCCGCCTCAGCAGCTACTACTGACTCCCGGTCCACGAGGAAGCCACCGCCGACTCTCGGTCCGCTTGGTGTCCCGCTGCTGACTTCCGGTCCACTTGGCGAGCCTTCGAATTCTTCGAGTCGCAGCTCGGGCAGCGCTGCAGTGTGGCTCAAGGTCCGGCACTGAGCGCCGGTACGACCGTCAGCGGGCTTTCTCGCTGAACACTGTAACCCAACCCTCGATGCGGTCTCGACGGTCTTGCGCGGAAGGCTCCGGCTATAGAGTGATGCGACGCAAAGGAATATGATCCGACTGAGCTACATCAACATCTGTACCTCCATGCTGGGGATTTGTCCCCTTATCATGCAAGAGCAGCTCGAAATTTCCGAGCTCAGCCTGATCCAAAGCGCTATGCGCCTCCGCCTTTAGTTTTCACAGCGTCGATCTCCGCTTGAACGCGTGCCCGTGCGGAACGTTCGGTTGCCCTTCTCTGCACGGAGGCGAGGCAGTTCTGCTGTCTTCTTCAACGCACTTAATGATGGGGACGCCGCAATCGAGCTCGTTCTCGTTGATAGGGGAACGTCCCGTCAACCTCACTCCGTGTCGTCAGACCTGAGCCAGCCGGTGCCGGCACAAGAGACGCAGAATTCTG
The DNA here is from genome assembly GCA_030062745.1 of Capitulum mitella. Taxonomy (NCBI): domain Eukaryota; kingdom Metazoa; phylum Arthropoda; class Thecostraca; order Pollicipedomorpha; family Pollicipedidae; genus Capitulum; species Capitulum mitella. The sequence goes on along the minus strand of CP099847.1, from coordinate 17,085,663 downwards.
TACTCTGTGAGAGGGATTAAATGCCGCTACGTTGAAATGTCAGATGTCGAGCGATTCATGTCAAGCTTAACCGATCCGGCCCGGAGGATCAAAGATGTCGATTCTTGCCGAATGGTTTAGCTTGTTTAAACTAAAAAACCGCTATGCGATATCTATAAGTAACGATCCAAACTTAAAAATTCTAATCGCTCAAGGCTTACTCAACAACCAATGCTAATCCACCCCGTCGAGGCACGAGCTACAAGAAAAGTTTGGCGCAGTTCACACGTCAAAAACTACAGACCAAATCTAGTTGGGTTGGCCACACGGCTACTCTGGGAGGAGGGATAATATTCGAACGTAAATATTCCAACGTCACGACAAAGCTACTGATTGGGTCGAAACAAATGTTTCAAGATCTCTTCTCCGTACTGTGAAGTTGCGAGACGCAAAAAAACGCATCGATATCTCGCTTGGTTGCCGAATGAATGACAATACAATTTCAAAAGCGGGTTTGCCGATCCGGGGCCCGTTAGGCAATACCACCAGTTTCGCGCCCAAAGTCCAGCGCTGGAGAAGTCTATGTGTGTACCAAACTCCAGGCTGCTGCGATCACGGAATACAAAGTGCAAGGTCCACTAACCACGTATTGATGAAGCAGAACATTGATGATAGAGGAGAGCCACTAAAATCAATGTGAAAGTGGCCCTCTCGCATACCGAACTAAGGATCAAAGAACAGATCTTTGAAACAAAGAGCGACGTTGCCGGCTACTGCCGGCCTCCGACACTCTTCAGCGCCGCTGCCGCCGCCTGTGACATGTGCGTGGGGGCGAATCTTGGTCTTGAATCTTGGGAACCTATCTTGAGCTGCTTCAGTTCGCGGCGTAGAGCCGGACCTACCTGCAGTTGTTTCAGTTGGCGGTAGAGCCGAGTGTTCTTGGCATCGAAGCCGTCCAGCAGGGGGTTCTGTTCGTCCAGTCGGTGCTCCAGTGTGCGCAGTCTGGCACGATTCGGGCCAACGCCGTCCGGGCTGGCCACAGTCCGCTGTCCCAGCCACTCCACCTGGCGGCACCACCGACTGACGTCACACCCTGCACAAAGTCTGCTGTCCCAGCTGCCCCATCTGGCGACGCCACCGCCTGACGTCTCACCCAGAGCCGCTCCACCTGTCGGAACCACCGACTGACGTCACAACCTCAGCCGCTTCGCCTGGCGGCGCCACCGACTGACGTCACACTCTCAGCCGCTCCACCTGGCGTCACAGTCATCCACTGAGTGATGTCACACTCTGCGGTGTACCCTGTTCAAATCCTCCACTACGGCACCAACTTTGCTAGCTCTCCTGCACAGGTAGTCTTCCAACGCCATAGTTCACAAAAGCATAATCCTCACTCGTTGCATGGCCAGGCGTACATCTGGTATTTTGAAACGACGGGACGGAGTACAAAAAAGAGGGTTACAGAGGAACTTCCCAACCCAAAATTTGCTAATGAGGAATCGTCAGGAAATGAGTACAAAAATGCAGATGAAAATTGGGATGTGCAGCCCCATGATCCCGCCACGACCCCTCCCCCCTTCCCCGACTTTGCGTTTCATGCCTCTGCCTGACCTAAGATGATAATAATAAGGGAAGCGCCGGATAATCCGGCCGGATAGTGAAATTTCCCACTTTCCGGCATCCGGCCAGATACATCGTGTTATCTGGTCGGACACCGGGTATTACATGTAATATATATATATATATATATATATATATATATATATATATATATATATATATATATATATATATATATATAACATGCTCAACAGGCCTTACAGACCTCTGAATCTGTGTGATTGGTTTTGTTGGTTCCACATTTTATTGGTCGCGTGGACATGGTAGAATGAAGTGTGCGGTTAACATCTGCCACATGGCCAATGGGATCGGTGCAAAAGCCTACGCTTAATTCGGGTATTTCAGTGAAAATAAAAAAGCAGGGGTGGCTTGAGGGTAATGTAAAATAGGTATTATATTTATTCCTATTTCTGGGAAACTACGACTCGACTTACGGTAGAAAACACAGCTATCTGCACGCAGTTACTAACCCTCTTTTCTGGTTCCTCTATTCGCCTATAAGCACTTGCAGTGTATACATAATATGGCATGCGACACGTCTGAAATGTTTTTTTTTTAACACACACAATGTCACCAGACATGTTCATGTAGTCATCTTGGGTTACAAATGGTTAATGGCAGTCTCAACGAGGGGCGAAACTTTGTATACCTTTGGTATGGAACTTTCCATATCAAAGGAAATTATTGGTATGGAATTCCACACCAATATATTGACCCGTCCATATGTTTTGCTTGTTTTGTAAAATGAAGAACTGTAGATACGTCATCAGTACCGAATTTTAGGGCCCGGTTAGATCATTTTCTCACACCAAAATTTGTTCCAGTTCTACACCCATAGTCTCAAGGGTACTTGTTTGAACGAACTCTGATTCTTTCTGATTTCTTCGCTCCACGCATGGGCGTAGTTTTGCAAAACACGTTGGGGAGGGGGCTGAACAAGGACAAATGGTTAAACGTATCTACAAAATACAGACTTCTCCCGGGATCTGACCCGCTCTTTTAAGTTGGGAGGCTCCAGTCATAACTGGAGGGGAGCTCAAGCCCCCCCCCCCAACTGAATAGCAAACTACACCCTTGGCTCTAGGCGTTACCTGGGATTGATATCGTTTGCAGTGCACATTGACTGCAGATGGCAGAGCCAAGCTACAGGTGAAATGTGTCACTGCCATGTCGGCTTCAGTTCAGCAGTTCCACACCTGGGTCAGATTGGTTATTCCTTTCTCTGAGACAATTAATTCCTTTATTCATGAACATACTTTTGCTTACTCAGTCAGCATGGTAGATACGTATGGCTTCTTACAGTATGTGTAGTCAAACAATAATTAGTACGATTGTAATCATTTTAATAGAGCACATCAGAATACAACTTGCTTACATGGTCAAACACTTGAAAATTCCACTCATTTGTGACAATTTTCGTCATCCATCTTCGGGTGCATGGTACACCAGGCACTGCCAGCCGCAGCCGAGGCGACAAAAATAGGAAATAACATGCAGAAAAACAACACCGCATTTCAGGTGGGGTTCACTCGGCCGGGACGTTCGACGACCGATATCATCCTGCGTTGTGTGCGCCATCCGCTGACGATTCCCAGAGCTTAACTATGCGGGGTACAACGGCTTCCGGAGGGTAATCTAGGAGCTCTGAGCTCTCCACAGCTATCCCCCAGCGCCAATTGCTCGGCGCGCTGCTACGGCGCCAGCCGCTCCGGATGAGCAGACTCCTCGGCGGTGCCGGCTACTTCCGATCTGTCGACTCTTTGGCCAGCTCGCCGCCGGCGCCGGCGGCGCCGTATGTGCAGATTCATCTGCGACGCCGGCCGCTCGGACGCGCCGACCCCTCTGCACGCTCCGTGGTGGCGCCGGCGGCGGCGCCGGCGACGCCGGATGAGCCGACTCCTCGGACAGTTCGGCGGCGGCGCGGGCAGCGCCCACTGTTCAGCGCGCTGCGTCGGCGCCAGCCACTCCGGATGCCACAGCCACATTCCGGATGCCACAGCCACAACCACTCCGGCCGCTCCTGGTGTGCGAACTCTCGGCGACTCAACGGCGACGGCGACCGCCTCAGTGATACCGTCGATGGGCCTCGCGTTGCCCCCTGAACGAGTCGATGTCCTCCGCCGATGTCCAGGATTTCCAGGATTTCCAGCATCCAGGATTGCCGATGCCTCCGTCGGGCACCAGGATTTCCAAAGGAATGCATGCGTCGTGGGCCATCAGAGAACTTCGGACGTGGGACAGACATGGAGGCCTCTTTCCTGGAGGCTATCATCAGCCGGAGTGCCTCCGCAACGACCGGGCAGCCCCCTGAGCCCGTTCTTGTTGCAGGGCGATTTTTCCCCTTGCCCAGCTGTGCGCAGGGACTAACCCGTAAATAACTAGTAACTGGTGATGTGTGATGAATGACTAGCTTATTTTCAAACAATGCACCACCAGGAAGAATGTCAGCGTGTAGCCTGTACGCGTCCAGGTACAATCACAAACTGTTGATTCTGCCAGGTGTTATTGCCACATACTCTGCATGTGACTGTACAATGAATATGATACAACATGTGGGTTATCATTTAGCTTCTAAATGGCCTTGTTAAAATTACTGTCACTTGTTAGTAGGAACATCCATAAGTTGCTTTCAATTTGAACTATTCTGATGACATCAACAGTTGACCAATAGGCTTATCTGCATATTGTCAGTTGCCACCAAAGTAAACTGAAGCATTTTTGCGAATCTCTGAACTGGCATCACACTAATGCAGCACACACTTCATGGTTTGCAGTGGGTTTGCAATAAGTATTGATGGCGTCAACAGAGTAATATTGTGCAAGCAGCATTACTTTTGATGCTCATTATATTCAAATACAGCCATCATGCATGTATTACAGCCTGTGGTAGAGCTACTGGAAACAGTTCATTCTGTTAGTGCCAAGGGGCCAAATGCGAATTGGTAAAGCCAGTTAACTCGAATCTCATAAGGTGTTACATATCGTAAGAACAACATTGGCCATCCCCTCAAGCCAAATTAATTTTTTTATATAAACTTTACCATTTATGGTTAGATCTGCGCAACTATGTATTTCTTGTAGCAGGGTTAATGATATGGGAAGTAAAGTTCAAATGTTCAAGAAGTAAAAAAACGCCATTATTTTGATGATTCCAGTGTCCGATGTAAATACCTATTATCTGTCCACCATTGACAGGTATGCATGACTGCATCATTACTGTTTCTTTACCTGACTAGTTTTTATCTACATATCAGTCAGGTTCTGGGGGAAAAAAAATCAACAAGCACTTTGGTGAATGCCTTTTTGTTAGCTGCTAGGTGATGACTGGGAGGATGACAAGCCAAAATGGAAAATAGGCTGTCGTCAATTTTACATTTGCCAACCAGCAGTCAACAAAATGGCAGCTACTACATTGTACGCCAACTTTTTGTTCAGACACCCATCAGCCAGACTTGACTATTTGCATTGGTTTCAAAACCAGATTCAAATATTCACCATGAAAGAAAGAACAACAGAGCTTATGCCCAAGTGACATACAAGAATGAACAAGAAGGAATAGCCTCATTGTTTAGCTACATAAATATGGTGCCAGGGCGGAGAATACAAACATGAACAATGCAGCCATCCATATCATTCCAAACAAGTTTGCAGTAGCCATAGAAAAAAAGAATTTGCAACGTATCACGGAATATCGATGATAATTATCTATCCGTGCTCTCCGTACCCCAAGAAATCTTTGACTAGTACTATTACGAAGTCAACGGTGAACTTTTCTACTCACAAAGACTTATTTCCCAACTAGGTTTGTGCTGTCATACAAAACTTTTCATCTGGCCCAGTCACATTTTGAAACACAAATCTCCTGCAGTACACATACACAAACAAACAGCAGTTTTTCAGATCCTGCATGTATCCACGGTTTCCCAAGATCCAAGTCTGAGGAAATTCCGACATATTTCTCAGTTTGGCACGGGGCAAGCTTAGCCAGCCATGGAACTGAATAACAGTATCAAAATGTCACTTGTGTATGTTGCATGGAGCCAAGTTTACATTTAGAATATTAGAAAACATTCAACTATCACATTTCTGGCAGCTGACATGCAATAAGCCGTCCAACTTTTACAGGAAAATACATGCTTTATCCCACCAACTTCCAATTTGGGACTCGGAAAACTTTGAAAATCCGAATTTGGATTCCGATAACACTCATTATGACCACCCTTAGCTATCTGAAGTTCCTGGATATCTATCATGTAGCAAAATGCTTACGAGATTAGATAAACAATTAGATGACCTCGTTAAAGACATGTACACAGGGGTGGAGAATGTCGGCCAAAAAATCATTCAACAAAACCTTCGCAATCAGACAGTCAAAGACCCCTTCAGTGTACAAGTTTTTACCAACATACCTCTATAAGGCCTCGGCCGCCAGACTGCTGAGATTGATGTGTTCACAGTCTGCTGTCGTCACTGATCAGTTCGCAACTCGAAAGATGATTCACTGGGCACAGTTTGCTGTCATTGCTGACGAGATTGCAACTCAAAAAATGATTCGCTGAGGCTAACGGTATGTTATTTGTGCTATCGGTCCCACTTAGTGATGAAAAGGAGCTGGAATAAAACCGACAAATCTGTGCTGGCAGCACGATGCTGGAGTAATGGCAAATATTGGTAAATATCTGGCCGTCATAGGTCAACGAAGGCGATTTGGAGAAAACGAATGATACGTGACGATTCAGGCCAGTGTCCTCTTTGATCGCACGTATACAGCTAAAATTCGATATTCGACTAGACACACTCCCTTTAACTAAAAACAGACCCGTCTGTGGGCGCGCGGATGCTCGACGTCCGCGCTTCAATGGGCTGCTGCCCCGATCGCTTTGCCAAACAACCTATAACAGACATACTACTATAAAATACGACGAGTTTTTAACTTGATATGGAGCACAAAAGAACGGGCTTTTACGTCGATATGATTTTCATTGCAAAAGTCACGTACCTCTGCGATATTCTGGATGCAGTGGAATCGATAAAGGGTTTGAGAATGAGTGAGTCGTCTGCTTCCAGGCGGCGTTGCGCCCGAACCGTTGGCCGGGAGCGTTTGGCTGTCGGTGCAAACGAAAGACGGTGCACGGAACTCCACAGTGGTGCTTTTTCCGAGTCGCTGCGATCTCTGGATCGCCAGCACCACACCCAATCCTGAAAACGCCCAGAAACAGCTTTTTTTTACAGTGCCATCGCTTGCGCGTGGCGTGTGTCGCGCGCACTCAAATGTGATGTGTGCCATGCCATTGCCCGTTCAATTGTCATTCCAAAGTGCTGCGTTTCGAGCCGATCGGACTCGTGGCTGCCGAGAAAACTCGTCGGAATCGAAACGATACTTGACGCTGTTTGCATTTTCCGTTTTGCGTGTTATCCCTTTGGCCAAAAAAGTTACTCTTGAAGCGCGCGGCACGCACCAACGATGGGTCGCAGCGAGACGAAAGTTGGCGGATTTTCTGGTGGCGCGCGAGACCTTTCCAACGGTGTACGACACGTGGCGATCCGCCAATCTGTTTCGGCCTTGGACCGAAGCAAAGATTTGTGGACAGGCAGAGAGAGACAGACAGACCCACGTTTCTCAAATAATATATGGATTATGGCATGCTAGATCCGGATTTAAATAATGCGACATTTTTATGCAATTTTTTGCGTGTAACCATAGAATATGGAAGTATAAATCATAGGGACTTACTACTTTGCATTTGCAAATCGGAAATCAATATTTTCCGATGAAATATTTTATCACCAACTGCGTTTACGGTGCCATCTGTCCACATCTGCGAACATAGGCGTCCTGGGGCCCGTTTCACCACAGGAATATATTCCTTCAAGGCGGCATATTTAGTCACTTTTGTAATACTTATAACCTATTCCATTTCACCAACTGTCGCAGATGAAAATTTATCCCGTTCAAAGTAGGACAGCGTGAAGCGGCATAGTATCCCGCTTTCGGAATACTATGACGCCAGGTCTTTCATAATTATTCCATTTGGTTAGCGGACTGCCGAGTTTGCGGTCGCTCAGAGTATGCCACTTTTGCTGGCGTATCGCGCGATTCTTGTCGTTGTTCCAGCGGTTATATCCGTGTTGTGATGTTTCTTTTTCGAAAATAGCAAGTTCGTTTCAAGCATTTCGGCTCTGGAGGATGATGATGCAGATATTGCAGAAGCTGCTGGAGTTGAAGCAGGTTATTCCAAACATGTTATGAAAAGACACCACGAAGAAGAGAGCAACTTTTCCACCTAGTACTTGACCCTTCTTTTTCTAGCACTTCCAGAGCGAATTCCGTAAAAGACAATGGGCGCTTCTGATAAAAAAATAACGCTAAGATTTCGAAAATTAATACAAGATTCAAACGAACATCGCCGACATCTAGTAGCTTAACGTTTTGCAGGTGTTGAGGAACCCAGTTCTCTTCCCCTGTTCTCGTCGCGGAAGGCTCCCATTTCCGTAGTCGTGAACAGAACCGTATGTTTTCAGGCTTCTTTTTCGACGCATCAGTCAGGCTTAACCATAACCATTGCAGTCGGAAGCCGACTTCTCTTGCGTGAAGTCGCGTGTCTCACCAGCCGTACGTCGGTTGTCCGTAAACAGAACTGACCTTGGCATGAGTTGAACGCAACCTCCGGATAAAAATAGTGCCGCGCCAGCCAATCAGCGACTGCGCGTACAGTGCATACGCGAACTACTTTCTTGAACATATTCCCAGCGCCAAGGCATACTTACGGCATTTGTGAAACGGAATAGTAGTCGTGTCATAACTTGAATGGAATAATATGCCACACGCTGATGGGATACTATTCGCGTAGCGAAACGGGCCCCAGGGGGAGGGCGCCTGGAGGTCCAGACACTTGGACGAAACTGATTAGTATACCAAATTTCGTACTATTAAAAAATAAAAACGGAAAAATCGACCGTGTGCACTTCATTAATTGAGAGCTTCGGATTCGACCAACCTCGAAGAAAAAAAACTAATCTGGACTGAAAAAACTGGATGCGCCACTGCATGCGACATGGCCCATCTGGATCCCATGTGGAGCCCAGATACCAGCCCACCTGCATCACATGTTGACATGAACCCAGCTGGCCCATATGTGGCCCATATGAAGCCCACCTTTGCGTTCATCCCTTTTGGCATTTGTGAAGAATAATCGGGTATTACACGAGGGAGCACAAATCGTACATATTCCAGACGTGTCAAAAGAATGATAGCATATCTGCAGCCCATTCGGGCCCCATATGGAGCCCAGATACAAGCCCACCTGCAGCCCATGTTGACATGAGCCCAGCTGTCCCACATGTAGCCCAAATTGAGTCCACATTTGTACTCATTCCATTTTTGATATTTGTGAGGATTATTTGTATCGTACGGAACGAGGGAGCACAAATCATAAATATTCCAGGTTTGTCAACAGAACATGATAACTTATGAGCGACCCACCTGGGTCCCATATGGAGCCCAGATAACAGTCCATCTGCAGCCCATGCCCACATAAACCCACTTGCCCCACATGTAACCCGCATGGGTCCCATTTGGGATTGCTGGATGGGAGGGGCCCTGTGACCCTTCTGGCGATCAAGGGGCAATCTGCTGCGTTGGGATCCTATTGTGGGCTGAGGGCCCCTTAGGGAGCTTCAAGATCTTTCTATACGTTTCAGGGGTTATCTAACCCTCCCAGGACAGACCATCCTGTCCTCCCAGCCACCTTCAGAAAACGGTACAGGCTTTGCTACAATGCTTTCTTGGGGGAAAATACCAAAAGGAAACAGCCTGTTTCACACAGAAACGTATTATACACGGAACAGGGGTCGTACGTCAACTTTTTTAAAACATCTTGTATGAAATATAACACATATTCCACTTGGAACAAAAGAAACTTATCCAGTTTGATGCGTTATACGAAATCGCGTGGTAACATTACAGAGTCTGAGACATCTCAGGTTACGTTCATTCATTTTCGCTGTTCGCTGGGCCGTTGGGCTGAACAGGAGTTTTTCCTACCGATTCTTTCAGCAGAGCTTTCCAGAACAGTCGGCGGTGATCGGTAATGTGCGGGAGCTGAACCTGGGACACGGTGCTGATTTTCCCTCTGTCAGCACCCCACTCCGCTTGCCTCTCGCCCATGGGCTCGTTGACGACGAACGTCGTTTTTGTCAGATCGTAGGACCTCCGAGCGTTCTCTCCGTAGCCTTTCTTCAAAAAATGCGCTCGGAGCCTCGTCGCACCTGGATGATTTTCATGCCGATCAAAAAACGTACGCTCGTTATCCTCCGACAATTTCCTCAATTTCCCTTGGCTGATGCCGTCTTCGGCTACGGCAATGTGATGGGGTTCCATGACCTGCGCCTTGACGCCTGTAGAGGTAACTAGAGTCACGATTCCTGGAAATCTTGCACGTTTTCCGCTCTCTACATCGCCTTGGTTATCGGTTGATGGGTGGCGTCGGCCGACATCGATGTATGTCCTCGTCCGAATTACTTCATTGTTATGTTTTTTTGTGCCTGAGAGTTGGTCGTTGGCAGTTTTTAGGAGCCCTGAAGGCAGGGCTTTTGACATTTATTTTGTCCACTGCAGTTGTCTGCAAATATCACTACCTTCTCCACATCCCTGCACTGCTTGAGAAAGAGGTGACAGGGCAGCAGTGAAGTCCTCGGCCTTCCGACTCATGATGCCCTCGTGCCATAGTATGCAAGCCGAGTGAGCACTCTGAAGGCTCTTCCGCTCCCTTCCGGGGCACTTCTTGGCATGAGAACGCTGAATGTCTCGTTGTATACCTGGAGCAGGGACAGCGGATTGCATTTTCGGCTGGGGGGCTTGTTCTGTCGGATCAGCAGCCGACCTCATTTGAGTTACCTTCTCCTCTCCCCCGAAAAAAATAACTGAATCTCGTTATTTTTTGTATTGCCCAGTTTTTCGTTCAATAAACAAACTTTTTCCCCAGGTTTTGGCGCTGGTGTACAGTTGTGTTCTCTAATATGCATGTTTTTTATTCGGGTCTGTACCCATTGACATTTTTAACTTCTTTGCCATGGGGGATCCATCTACATAATGGCGAATGATGCGAACTTCTGTCCTTTATGTTGTTTGCGTTTACAACACGAATTCAGCATTATCATAGCATTATTATAGCAGCACTATCATGACGTGTATTTGGAAACGGTTGAAAGACAGTTTCCTGGCACAGCATTAAATTATAACTCGAGTCTGAGTGACAAAGCTATTACAGATTATCACACGAGGACGTAATGATTATCTCAAGCACTTGCCAAAGGTGCTCTGGCTGCCCCCCCCCCCCCGCCACACATAATGTAATGATGCCAGCACCAAACTTCTGTAATGGACAGAACTATCTTGGCAGAGTGTCTAAGGGATTAACAATCATGCCCAACACCTGTACGTATGTTATACAAAAAAGAATTTCAACGTATATCAAGCTGAGTGACGCTAAAAACACATAGGGCTAATAAATAATAAATATGGTACAATGTTTCCCGCTGGACTAATGTTAAATGCCCAAAAAAGTGTGGGCTATGGCCCCGCCCTCCCCCTTGCTCTATGCCCTATGTTGCTATGCCCTGTATTAATGTCCACAGAAACGGTCATATTTCTGTCTATTGACGTCGCGTGTGGTACAAAAGGCTGCCTCGTATACTTGTGCTGGTTACTCCTGAAATCACCGCCAGAATCGCCGCGTCTTTAATGGGTGCTGAGTGCCGTCAAGTTTAATGGCTACCATATCTAAAAGCCTTCGAATGTGTGCCAAAATTCGGGAAAACAGCTATCGCCTGTCGCCGATGCTCCCACAATGATTATTTTTGAATAGCGTAAGCCTGATTTTTTACGCTTTTGCTTAGTATAATAACCGAAATCCCTGGAAGAAGCAAAAACGCAGTTTTGCCCCCCCCAGCTGTCAGACTGGGGGGCGACCGCCCCTCCCGCCCTCCTTTTCCGCCGTCGCTGACCTGGAGCCGAGGAATGAAAAAAACACTCCTTGGTGGGCAGTAAAGGCAGGACCACAACCTTCATCATATCGGCATCAACAGTCAGCTCCCCTCCTGCCACTGCCGATCACCTTCTCTTCGGTATTCCATACGTGCCTCCACAGCTGCGTCCGTGTGCACTTCGTGCTCTCCACACAGCTGACGTTCTTCGAACTGGTGTTTGCAGTTAGGTCGAAGAATGTGGTGCTGAGCAGTCAGGTATAGTACGTGTGCTTGGCAAACCGAGCATTCTTCTCCGTCAAGGGCTGTGCAACCAATACTTCGCTTGTCCACGACTTTGCGGTGCGTTCCCAGCGAGCACGAGATCCCATCCTTTGTGCAGTCATCGTACAGGAGCCGCATGGTCCCGTCCGACGGTACGCACAGCCTTCGCAGTGTATGCTCACACCGATAGTGAGGTGCTAAAGATGGGAATTTCTTCATATGTTCTTCAACCCTGGAATGGTCCAGGCGGTTTGAAGGAACATGCTGTCCACGGCGGTCAGACGGAGCGCACGGATGTTCCGAAGGACGGACAGCTGCTAGTATAGGATCATCCTTCGATGGCCAAGTGTGGCGAGAAAGAAGTCTTTGCGCACCTTTCCGGCCTTTGTATCGACTGGCAGTGTCCAGAGGTGCGTCCATTTCCTTCTGATATGCATCTCGGTCCTGTTTTCCTTTCGTCGTGTTGCATGGAGCACGGTGTGACGTGTGACGTACGTACGATACCATTGCCTTCTTGTGTCCAAGTCCAGCTGGTTGACTGGTTTGTTGATGGTTTCGGGCAGCTACTGAGGTACTTTCGCTCCACATCCCAGTCTGCATTGATTATTGCATGACGATGGCACAGGGAGCAGACGGTGCTTGGTGACGTATGCGTGTATTTGTTCTTTTAGACTTCGAGCCGTTGTACTTGAGCAGAGGCGCTTTTGTTTGAATTGACGCCTTCTCAGTTCTCATTCTCATTTCGTTTGACACCTCGTTGCGTGGATTCACGGTCGTCCACAGACAAGCTAACAGTATAGCCGTTCTCCCCCCTCCCTCTCAGCTCCATCGATACGTCACTTGCAGTGACGCATGGGAAGTCGGCCACGTCATTCAGCAGATACACTGCATCTGAGATATTCAGTGAGTCGCCTGCACCATAACTTAACGAAGAATTTGCAGAACTTGCCGCCAGCGGTTGTAGGCGTCCAGCAGCACTGGCCAATGGGCATTCGCCAGGCACTTCTATGGAGTTGTAAGCCGTGAACAGCAGCTTGGCCGGTCGCTGGAGGCCGTCTGAGGCTGGATCTCCGTGAACAGCAGCTCGGGCGGTGGCAGGAGGCCGTCTGCGGCTGAATTCCCCGTAGACACCTCGATCGGCGGCTCATTCTCTTTCGCCTTTTTTCGGTGAGAGAAAAGGAAAGAAACTAATAAGAAGCAGATTGGGCTCGGTTCTGTCACTGCAGTAGATATTTAATCTGTAGTTAATTCTTTGACTTATGATTGCTGTGTTTTTATCCGATGGATTTGAAGTGCGCGTGTCCCTAATGATTCAGAATGAACCTAGCACCATATTTTTTTCCGCATGCTTGCGTATGCGTGTGTGTGTGTGCGTGTCAGCATGCGCATGCGCATGCGTGCGTGTATGCGTGCGGGCGTGGGTGTGTGTGTGCGCGTGTGTGTGTGCGACAGTGTGTGTTCGTGTGAGCAGTGGTGACCTCGTTAGGCGTGTTCTTTTCTTTCGGTTTTTTACTTTCAGTTTTCAGTTTTCAGTTTTCAGTTCAGTTTTACTTTCAGTGGCTAAGCCGGTATTTTGCTAGAGGCTGGTCATCGCCATCACCGTCTCCCGTCTTCATCCTTTTTGTAGCTCTTGCAGACAAAGCTAAGCTCTAAGCACTGGCATAACTTTTATAGTCACGGGCACATCATTCATATGCATGTTTTATGAACGGAACGGTATAAACGGAACCTTACTTTCATACGGCATGCGTTTGTATAGCTTGCAAGTTTGCTCTCCATACCGTAATTTACTGCATGGGAAGTGGTAGTAACCTGTTTTGTGTGTGTGAAGCAACCTTTTTTGTTTGCAAGTTTAAAATACTTTAATTTCACACGTTCCTAGCGTTGTCGCTTTTAGTGTTTACCTTGCTGCGTTAAAGATTCATTAACTGATTCATCAGGCACATCTGTAAAACAACGTAAACATTTTTGTCATTTTAAATCTGACAAGGTACTTCCAACAAAATAAAATTTAATTTATATGATAGCACAAGCGCAGCCAGGGGGCCGGGGGCCGGTCTCCCTACGACCCGCATTTTGTGTCGTTTCCGGACGATTTCAGTTCACTCTGAGCTCCGCCCCCCCCCCATTTTAAGAAAATCCTAGCTGTGTCCCTGCATGGTAGCCAGATAAAGTTGGTTTCACTGTCGTTTCGTGTCGTTTGTCTGTCGTCACTACAATCGTCCTTTGGCCATGAACGTGATATGGAATCAGTCTGGTCTCGATGCTGTTTTTAGGCTGCGTGGCTGCATGATTTTTTTGGGTGCAAGACGCATAACAGCATAACATACGAAGAACAAGCCTGATCCTGCACGTAGGAGTGTGGTGCCACTTAAAGAGTGGATGAAATAAAGGATGATTTCTAAATTGTAATGCAGGTTAACAAATATAATACTTTGCCGTATTCCGTGATATGCTGGTATTGTAATAAAGGATTAAAAACTAAAAAGTAATTCTTACCCTCAACAAAATTCCTCTTCGTGCTGATAGTGCCGTACCAAAACGTATGCCCATATTTCAGAGCCACTCTTGAGCCCGCATCCGCAGGACTGTCAAGATTACAGGCTCGGAGACTGGTCTGACGAACCCAGTACCAATGCCCTCGCTTTCGTCATCCCATTCTGCTTGACGTGGAGAACACCACGCCTCTTAGTGAACACCCACATCTTACGCATCTTCTGAGCCTCAGGTGCAGGAAAAGTTGACACACCTTCACTACGTATACCTTCAGATAATACGCATCTTGCTCCGAAACACACAGACTTCACCGATCTTGGTGTTTTCAGGGCCTACCTACCCGAACCTGCCCGAGCCAGCTCAAACTATGCGAGTGGCAATGCTTTTTAAAGTTCGCGCGTCGCAGCAGCCCGTAACCGTCCCTATTGAAACAATGTATTCGGGTGCCGCCTGTGACGTCACAGTCCTTGACCAATGGGAGGCAGACGTGGGTTGGCCGTCAACGGTTATACCGCCAGTCGCTCTGAAGGGGACAGGGGTCGGGCATTACCTGGTTGTATTTCGTATTTGATTATATCAGTAGATACCGTTTTACGTTTTCGTAGATCGTTTTAGGTTGGCTTCGGCGTGGGGTTAAAAATAAGCAGAGCTTTGGGGGCTGGGACAGTTGCAGGCATGTTGCAGGAGTGGGGGGGGGGGGCCCTTGCCAGGCGATCGAACCTTGGCAGGATCCTGTATTGGACCCTGAAAAGGATTGGTTTGGAGTAGACCGTAAGTAGCTTCCAGTTTTAGACTAGGCTATTGTTTCATATCTTTGGCTCCTCTTGTATTTATCATGGTAAATGCCGAAATAACGTAAAAGTGCTCCACTTAACACTGCCTGCTTGTTGGGTGAAAGACATTATGTCGCCCGTGGCGTCACGCCACACGCTACTCTGGCTGGATGGTTTTACCTGGACTTCTAGGGCCTTGCGTCGTAGTGTGAATAATGCGCATGTGCATAGTATGACGATGAGTCCCTGTTTTGAAAAAAATGATGGCACAAAGGGCATATTTGAATGCATTTCTTAGTGCCTCCATATTGCGAGGGACCAAAAAAGGGATATGTTATAACAGAGCCTTTTCAGACACTATCCGCTCGTGGACCACAGGGGTACGTCATGATATACCCTTTTTGGTCTCTGGTCCGCTTTAGGTTCTCGCCATCATACCCATTTTCGCAGCAACTATGCTGCATACCCTCTTTTGTGTTTGGAAATAAGTGTGACTTTCACTACATACCTGTTTATACATTTTTCTTTATATAGCTTAACCCGCCCCGACTGGGGGCAGTTGACCGCTCCCCTTGAGGTTTTTCTGGGATTGCGAGAGACCGAACAAACACAGAGCCACGAAACTTTGTGTACCTTTTGCTTGATCATTTTTACATCTTGCGTCAAAATTTTGACCTCAGGTCAGGTCAGGTACCTGACCTAGGTCAGGTGAAACAGATCTATGTCCAAAAAAGTTTCGTGCCCTCTAACTTTTTCGCAAAGCAAGATATTTCAATAATACTTTCAGGGATTAGTGATCGTCATAGATGCAACAAATATGATATCTCAGATTTTTGTGGAATTTTCCGGGTCATTGACCTGAGGTCAAGCCCATTTTGCAGAGATGTCGTCGTTTTTTCGGAAATTGACGAAATATTTCATAACATTTTTAGTGTGGAGTGAAGCAGACATCTAGTTACCGTCATTGGGCAAAGTATTAATGACTTCCAGCCATTGACCTGAGGTCAGGTAACGAATAACTGTAGTGAGACAAAATCTACCACCGTCAAAATCGGCGATGAATTACTCAGAATGGGTAGAAAATGCCAGAACTAGCTTGTGCAGACGGAAGTAATACCAGGAACCTCAAAAAGTTTCAAGAAGTAGCATATTTTGGAAATAAACAGGCTCTCGCGAATAAAGCCCCGCCAATTTTGTGGACTGGTAACTAATGAATTTTTCCAAAATTTAAGCATGAAAAAACATCACAAGAACCACTAAGATCAATAAAATGTACATGGTTAGGCTTTTTCGCGAAAATGAAGTGACGCTAAAATTCGTTTCCGTCAATCTGTTCCTGCATACGGCTGCGGTGCACGACGACAGCCGGCGCGAGAATTGCCGTGTCTTTAACTCGACGTTTCGGCGTATATATTGAACAAATCTTAGAAATTAGATGTGTATCGGCATTTGCGGACCTTTACTTGTGTGCTGGTGCCCTTACCTATTTATTATTGCCTACTGATTAGCGTAATTAGTCACAGCCTTTGAGATTCAGGGCATTTCTCGGTCTCATGCAGTCGGCTATGAGAAAACATATATAGGACGTAAATTGCTTACATATTATCTAAAACTAAAAACGAGACCAGTTTCGAGTTCTACTCGTCACAAGCTTTCCAACGGTGTGCTTATTTTTATTGTGCGACCAACCGTTCGCGAGTTAGAGGGGGCGGCCAACTGCCTCCCCCCCAGTCGCGCATGATCGTAACTGACCGACGGTCGTGCGCGGGTTAATAATTTGAGCCAAGATGAACTTTCCAATGCTATCACTGAGCGCAGCGAAAGGTGCGCTTCGTCGTAACGAATCCAGTGACATAAAAATAATATTCTGAACAAAAACTGAACATACCCTC
Organism: Capitulum mitella; assembly: GCA_030062745.1. Taxonomy (NCBI): domain Eukaryota; kingdom Metazoa; phylum Arthropoda; class Thecostraca; order Pollicipedomorpha; family Pollicipedidae; genus Capitulum; species Capitulum mitella. The sequence continues at coordinate 17,068,655 of CP099847.1, read as the reverse complement.
TTTTACCTTTGGACGGTAGACACCCAAATGGATCTCATATGGGTAGCCCAGATGGGTCCCACGTGGGTGTCATATAGGACATTTTGGGATTGCTGGCTGAGAAAGGCCCCTCTTGACTGTATCAGGAATCCATCATGTTTCCATAGGGATCCATGAAGCTCATACGGGGCCCTTCGGAGCTTCTTTTTAGCTTGAAAGGAGCTCTTTCGGGGCCGGCTTGAGAGGGGCCCCTTCGGTGTCCTCTCGTGGAACTCTTTCTCAGGCCTCGGGGTGGAGAGGGATCGTCCCATGGCCCCCTGGATCCGCACCTGAGGTGGAATGCGTCATGGGCTTTAGGTGAACCCCAGAAAATAGGGGGACCTAGCCCCTTCAGAAATAAACAAAACTGCGCCCATGTCAACTACAGGGTCCACCGGGTCGACCAGGCCTAAACTCCGAGCGGCTCATTAACCTGGCTTAGCGGAGCAAACGATAAGCAATAATAGTTGTGATTTCAGTTTACAATTTTCAAGATGGGATTGGCTGTTCTTGGCTTGTGTGTGTCATACAAGCACAAATAGAATACATTGTTAACGACATCAGCGGCGCCGTCCGCCGCAAATAGTTTGGATTCGGAACAAGCAAATCTGGAAGGAAGGTGGAATAACGCGCCGCCGTGAGGTGGCTGTTGTGCGTTGTTGTTTGTGGGTGCTTTCGTGCCTGCCTGGTGTCCGTATTGACGTTGTTTTAGCGTCTTGCCAAATTATATGGGTGCGACTTATTTTTTTCATTCATTGGTGGTTTGTTCTGTGTACTCAACGTAAGATAGTGGACGATTTGTGTACGAATATTGTTATCATCCACTAGTTATGTAAATTTTGCCTTTTTAAGCTATTTCCCGTGCTTTTTAAAGAAAAGGAATTGCTTTCAGTTGTAAAAGAATCATCAAAGAGTTGGCATACTTGCACAGATATGTGGGTTGTGGGCCATACTATACATTTTGCCATGGTTTATTTTCCAGTGGAAAATAATGAATTGCATAGAAATCATACAGCAGACAGTTTTTAGAGAAATATTTGTGATTCATCGGTGCATGATACCATTTCAAGATGAAGGAAGTGAGAAAAATTACCAAATAACATTGGCCATTTGTCTGTTTGGTTTCTGCTGGGATTCTTCAGTAATAAAGTCAAAGAAGGTCATTTTAAGGTTGAGGCATTTTGGGCCTTATCACATCATCAGTATAATCTGCCTTCATGGATAATGAAGCATGTTAATAAGATACCCAACCTAAACCAACTTAGCCTAACCTTATCAAATCTAACCTAACCTAACCTAACCTGTTAACATGCACAACCTAACCTCTGTTGGACAGAGCCAAGTCTGATCACACATTTTACTGGCCTGTGACCTCTAGTATCCTGTACTGTGCCTGGGTGCAGGGTTGCACCTTCCATGCAGCATTAGGCCTCATGAACATCCCTTCATCAGCCTGTGGCCTCTAATATCGCTGATGATGTCATCAAATGTTGTGCAGTACCTAGGGCATCCTTGGAGCAAAGGCAGTGTAAACAAGATGATGTTTTCAGTTCCAGTCATGTTTGTTTACAGCAAAATCCATTTCCTTCAGAAACCATACTGGCTGTGTCACCATTTCTTGCTTTCATTGGAAACTATGTGCTCTTCTGCATCTTATGGATAGCAGAAATTGTCTTTTTGAGAAGGCAGATATGTGATATATTGCTAGGTTGTAACATTTGAAGGTTTGTCATGCATGGCAGGTTATGCGCAATTTGTACTGAATTTTCCACCTGCCTAGGGGTGATAATGCATTGCCTTGGAAAGGGTGTGCACAGCCAGAGCAAAGCAGTGCCTGAGTGAAAAGGTACTCACCCTGGTCAGCTAAGAGTCAGATGCAAAGCAAGGATAAGCTGCAGCCTGTCAGGATCCAAATGCATGTTTAGCTCATATCTCTTTTAACAGTGATTAGGAACTCTGTTATGTCATAACATTAGCATTGCCAGTACCATTTTGTTATAGTTTCTGCACATACTACTTGTCTGCAGCTTAAGTGTTGTCACCATTATTGCTTTCTGCACATTTATGTACCTGTGACATGACTGATGGTTGGTCCTGGTTTGGTCTGCATACCAGTCCACAAACCATTTTACAGGGGTGAGAAAGATACTTGGGATCATCACAGTTCTTCCCCAGGTAGGACAAAGTGTATGAACCTAACCTTCCCATAAAATGCCAGTTTTGGTCAGATTTAGGCAATGTATTTGGTAATTCACAAAAACTTGACTCTGAATTTTTTAACCATATTTTTTGTTGTATTTTAAAACATTATGACATATTTGAGACAAATGTAACATGGATGCCCTGTTGTTGCTTCTTGATTGAAGTTTCTATGGGAAGATTGTTGTAGAAATGTGAGTCATGGTTAAACATTCTGGCCAAAGGTGAGCTGTGGAGCCACAGTTTCAGTAGTTCTCCTCCAGAATATTAAAAACTGCCTTCTTGTCCCAACAGGATCTTGTCCAAACCTGCTGTAGAGTGCAGACTGGCCTGCATATAGCTCAGTCTGCAAACTGTGTCACATGGGTCAACAAGATGTTTTTGGCAGCCTCATTTTTATCCCAAATGGGCAGTAAGTCATCTCACTTGGGGCATGGTATGGTTTACCAACTGTACCAGCAGTATGGCTTCTGAACAGATCTAGATAACTTTATTTAGTAACCCCAAAGAATTTGATTACTTTTACAATTTTTTGTTCCAGAATGGTACATCTCTGATGCATTTCAGCCAGATGTGGTGCAGTTGTACTGTTGCTTCTTGTTAACTCAGAGAACTGCCAACATGACACAAGACTTGACTCAAGACACGAATGCTTGAGCCCAAGAAGCTGTGCATCCTTACCCACAACAAATGAACAAACAAGCATTTTTGTTAACTGTTGTTTCTTTAGGAAGATTATTACAATAATAATAATCTTCCTAAATAATAATAATAATAATGTGAGCCTTGACCCAACATGCTACCCCAAAAAGGGTCTGTGCTGCCCCAGTTTTGGTACTTCTGCCCCATAATTTTTGAATGTTGCCCCATATCTGGCTCCTTCCCACAACTCTAGCTGAACAACATGTCATTGAAACCTGCCATTTTTTTGGAGACTGACATATGAAAGGTGCACTGGCAAAATGCAGTCCAGTCAGAAACATCCTCAAAGAGTAGTTTATTCTGTTCAAAAATGCTGCTTTTCAGCAGCAAATAATGTGGGGCTGCAATATTAAGGTCTTAGTACATTGTGTGATGTGTCATTGCAGTGAAACCATAAAGCCTTGATATTCTGTTTATTGTTTGAATGTTATGTGGCATGTGTAACCTTCAGACCAAAAGTAATCATGAAATCTTTTTTTGGAGCTCATGACCAAATGCATTAAATCTTTAAAAAATCATCTGCATGTGTCTCTCATATGAATTAACTGCAATCACATACACAGTTTTTATTAGTGAGGTATTGGTCATGTATCATTCTTGCCATAGTAGACTACTTTTGTATGTTAGAATCTGTGTTGCATTTCTGATAGTGTTGGTGGCATTTGATGGAATTTTTTGTGCATGCCATTCATTGACTGATTAGAAGAATGTCCTTTATTGTCTCCATTTCTTTTGACAATAGAAAAATGTGTATGCCATTTTAGTCATCATTAAAAGTAACAGTATTGTGTTGAATTCATAAATTTTGAGGTATGAAAGATATTGATGCAATTTAATAAAGTTGAATTCATGGTTGTTCCAACAGTTACACTTCTTTATTTGTTGTAATCTTTTCAAAACAAATTTGGATTGAAAAAAGTAGGATGCATGATTTGAAACAGGACAATATCTGGTTTACAGGTTACAGCAAATAATTAGTCATTGGCCTACGTTGGAGACTGATGGTTGAAGAGATGATAGATGTATATGCTTAGTATGGCATACATTTTCAGTTTCCACCCAGTTTTGTAAGCTTTATTTCTTGCTTGCATTGCTGAGAAAATCGTGTTGTAGATGACTCACATGTGCAGAGCGATTTGAGAGATCAGACATAATAAAATGAGGTGAGGATGCTGGATCAGGTTCTCATTCTTCTGCTCGCATTTTTGGTTTACAAGCCAGAAAACTTGCTCATCACACTACGTCACCCACAGCTAATTTTTTGTTGCTTGCAGGTTATCAGCATAAATCTAGAGTGCACATTTCCAATTCTTTGTCTTTTCTGCAGTTGAGATGGCCAGGAGTTCCTGATCACTTATTAAGTGCCACCTCAGCACACAGTCATTATGTCCAAGAGGAAGAACAAGGTGCTGATATCAGACAGTGAGGACAGCGATGCCAGCAACAGCGGCTCAGACCTGGATTCGGTCAGTAACTGTTGAACTCTGGGCCCCATACTCTGATGGAATATGGTCTTTGCGTCAGGTGTGATTATGATCGCAACTCATACTGGCTCGTGTCCCGTCTGGTGTAATGGCTGTGACACAGTAGCAAACCACTGGCTCGCGTCCCGTCTGGTGTAATGGCTGTGACGCAGTAGCAGACCACTTTTCCGTCACGCGAAAATTAAATTGAAATTGCGGTACTCAGATTGCCACGTTATCTAACCTGAATTCTTCTCGTTCTGATCTCACCCTGAATGCTGTGTCGGTCAAACCGGAGCCAAGATTCGCAGCCCTAGAAAAAGCCATTCTGCCGTTACCGAGATTCTGAAGGCGTCTTCCGTCGCAGGAGCTGCTCTCGCTCGCCAAGAAGAAGCAGCGTCGTGGTGACGAGGCGGCTGCCGCGCCGGCCGACTCCGAGACCTCCGACAGCGACGAGGAGTGGGGCGCCGGCGGCGGCGCCAAGCCCAAGCAGAAGGTGCAGCGGAAGCGGCCGCCGGCGCGGCGAAGCTCGGCCTCATCGTCCGGCTCCGGCTCCAGCTCCGGCTCCGGCAGCGACTCTGAACGCGAGAAGGACCACGCCAAGTCTGAGCCTGAGGAGGGTGGGTCGGCCCGTGGCCGATATTGGCACCGTGGTGGGGTTATGACGCCGTGTCCAGATGTGGACACAGTCTAGCCACGCTTTCATCAGTTTGCACGCCTGCAGAATATTTTAAGTGGTCTGCCAAATCTTCGTCTCATTGCAAACTTAAATCTAATTTGCATGTGGCATTCTTTAGTGGTGTTTTCAGTCCAGTTGACTCGATACCTACCCTACATTATTTGTCCATTTTGAGATTTCACGTATTTTGTATTTGGGTCATATGTTTGATTAGAAGAGAATACTTATCTTTAATGCTGTCTCCACAACCTGTGCTATGGTACTAATGACCAACTGTATGACGTGGAGGTACAGGTTTGCTCTTTGTGGAGAGCATTTGCATCGAAATTGTGTCTTTGCATTGGCGATGAAACGTTCTCGCCGACAACTGACGGTGGCCACGCTGGCCTCCAGCCTGTCCTTGACCGGCGACCTGGCACGCAGGAGAGGTGTCCGACTCGGACGACGACTCGGCCGAGTTTGACGATGGCCTCGACGAGAACCTCATGGGCGACGAGGAAGACCGCGCTCGCATGGAGAAGATGACGGAGAAGGAGCGGGAACAGGAGATCTTCAACCGGCTGGAGAAGCGCGAGGCACTCAAAACCAGGTGGGGCGTTTTGCAGCTTTGACCCTCTTCTCTTACTTGACGTTGTTGTCTCCACGCCCAGAAACGTGTTCGATACGGTCTTTCACAAACATGGTAGGGAGTGGGCACCTGTGTCTTATCAGACACGGCGAACAGCTGGTGTTTTTTTAGCACAAATTGTTTAATGTGGTCGTTGATGTGTTGTGATGTTAATGTGCTGTATTGTTATGCTCATAGGCCTTTTAAATGTTTTTAACGTATTGAAAACACATCTTCATGGCCATGTCGGCGATGAAAACCCCCCGTTATCGCCCTGTCGCTACCCAGGTTCGACATCGAACGGAAGCTGAAGAACGCCAAGAAGCTGGAGCAGAAGAAGAAGGAGAGCTTACAGCCGCGCCAGCGCGAGCCGGAGATCAAACGCACGACCGACCGCAAGAAGGCCATGGAGGAGAACAAAGAGCGCCAGGACAAGAAGGGCAGCGCGCTCAGCCAGCTGAAGGCCCAGCGCGAGGAGAAGCTGCGAAACGGTGGGTGCCCCGCCGGCGATGTGCGTGTCCCCGGCGGCGCCGGCTCAGCCAGGTCGGAGGACGGAACGGATGCCTGTTACCCGGCGGAACTTTTGCGGTTTTTTATCTGACTGGTTCAAGAGAGGCGGGACCTGTGAGGGAACCGTGATCCTGCGGCTGACGTGTGCGGGTAAACAATAGTGGTTCGGCCCTTCTTGGCCGCTGCCAATAAATATTTGCGCTGCCTTTATGGCGTTCGCTGACTGACGTTGTGGCCTATGTGCTGTACAGCAACTGGTTAAATCTACGAGTTACCGCCACTAGGGCTCATCTTGTTATGACTGTGAATCGCTCTTGCCGACTCTTCTCACTCCCTGGAGAGTCTCACTCCCTGCACAGTTCTGTATTTATCCTCTCAGTGGTAAGGTGGGCCACCCTATGCATCGCCCCGGCCCCTCCGAACACCTTCGCTGCGTCTCCCGCTGTGTCGAGCCCGCCGTCACCTAGCGCCCGCCACCGGCAGCCGAAGAGCGCGAGAAACGTATCGAGGAGCAGGAGCGCAAGCGGCGCGACCAGGCGCCGTCCGCCTCGACGACCGCCGAGCGCTCCGACGACGACTCGGACGGCGAGCGCCGCGGCAAGGGCGGCAAGCTGCGTACCACCGACGTCTACAGTGACGACAGCGCGTCCAGCGGCGACGAGCGGCCGCCGCGCCGCGCGCGCAGCAGCGACTCCGAGTCGGACACTGACCGCGGCTCGAAGCGTGCCCAGCCCAAGAAGATCCAGTTGGTGAAGAGTCGCGAGGACCTGCTCAAGATCCGGCTGTCGCGCCACAGATTGGAGAAGTGTGTCTGTCGCTCGCTGTTGGCGTCCTGCTGGACTGGCTACGGTTTGCCGTCGTTTGAGCGTCTGTCGCGCGGTTATTTTTGAGACTCAGTGACTGCTCTGCTTCGTATTGACCACTTTCAACGTCACTTTCATACATTTCATTTCATTTTCACTAACGACCACTTTCACCGGTGTCTTATGACTTCATTTTCTTGACATTTTTAGGCACTGTTAATCTGCGAACACTGTCAGCATTTTTATTTCTGCATTAGTATCCCCGTAGTTTCGCCGTCCGGGCGAGCTAAATTATTATGAGTTAGCCAACGCTGAAGCATGAATGACGCTACCTGCCGTACCTCTCCGCACATCAGCGCTGACCCCGGCCCCGCCGCCGTCCATTGCAGCTGGTGTCACGCGCCGTTCTTTGCCGACACCGTGCGCGGCTGCTTCGTGCGCGTCGGTATCGGCAACAACACCACCGGCCGGCCGGTCTACCGTGTGGCCGAGATCACTGGCGTCTGCGAGACGGCCAAGATCTACCAGCTGGGCAGCACGCGCACCAACAAGGGCCTCCGGCTCAAGTGAGCTAGCGTTCTCCAGGGAAGGAGGGTTTTTGGGGAGGAATTGACACAGAGAACGTCCAGGTATATGGGACGAAACGATCTGAACTTGTCGCCCTGCTGAGCGGTTAACTTTTGTCCCTGCCGCGGTACTGCTCAAAGTTCGCCTAAGAGTGACATGCAAGTCCCAAGGCAGTGAGGCGGCGGAAGACGTCATTTCTGGCGTGTTTTGCTTTGTGAGTGTCTCTCTGATGAGATGATAAAGATAAACACTGGCTTCAAGAAGCATCGTTCTGTCCTGGCCTCATTGTAGGTCTATTAGGCTTCATCGGCTTGCATTCTTGTCATAGGCTTGTGTTCCCGATCTTCCTGCCAAGTCTTCTGGCGCTCACGTCATGGACATAAATGCAGTCGGATGCGTTCATTATGTGAAACTGTGCGCAGGCTGATACGCTTACATCGTGAACCTGTACGTAGGCTGAGGTATTTCCAGCGTGAACCTGCACGCAGGCCGAGGCGTTGACGATGTGGACCTGTGCACAGACACGGTGGCCAGGAGCGCGTCTTTCGGCTGGAGTTCGTCAGTAATCAGGAGTTTACTGAAACCGAGTTCTCCAAGTGGGTGGAGGCTTGCGCCATGCAGGACGTGGAGCTGCCCACCATGGACCACGTCGAAAAGAAGATTGCCGACATGAAGAATGCCAAGAACTACACGTATAAGGACTCAGATATAGACAAAGTAAGAGTCAGTTGTGCTCTGTTATGGGAGCTTCATGGGCTGTCTAAATGGACACTTAATGGATGAGGAATTTTGCCATTTTATTAAAAAGAAGTAAAGGAGTGTACAGTTTGAAAGTTTTCTGTGCAACATGAACATAGAGGTGTAGCATGGAAGTATTTAAAATCACTCATAGAGTGTCATGTTCCTGATAACTATCCATGCTGCCTTGAATTGTTTCTTTTTGCATTCATTAATTCTCTGCTCACTTGAGCAGGCATACCCATGATGGGTCCCTTCGGTGTCGTACACGGGCCTTCCACACGAATTCTGTTCACGAGCCCCTGTCTTCGCCAGATAATTTCAGAAAAGTCTCGCTTCAAGCAGAACCCCACGAATTTTGCGATGAAGAAGAGCCACCTGATGAAGGTGCGCGAGATGGCCCAGTCGCAGGGCGACGAGACCACGGTGGACAAGATCAACCAGGTGCGTGGCGCCGTATTGAACGGCCAGGCCGTCTGCCGTGGACTGTGGCACGGGAGACGGCCGAGGCTAGTCTGCCCGGCTGGCACCCGGTCGCCGCGTTTTGTCCTCCGTGCGGATTGCCACCCGCTGTTCCGACTGTCCTGAGCGACCGAGCGCTACCGTTCTGCGTAGAATGTCCCTGTTGATTGAGACCTGTCGACACGTCTTCACGACCCAGGCTAATTGTCTGTTGCCGTCTGGGCGGACGTGATCCCATGCTTGTGTCGCACTTCTCTCCGGACCGATCGACCCCGACAGGAGCTGAACACGTTGGAGGAGCGTGCCCAGGAACTGGACCAGAAACGCACCGGCAGCATACAGAGCATCGCCTACATCAACGAGCGCAACCGCAAGCGGAACGTGGAGGAGGCCGAGAAGGCGATCATGGTGCGTGCGGCCGGCCGAGTGACACCTCGCCTGCCGTTCGTGGTTGTTGTTCGTGTGGTGGCAGCCTGTCTGTCGGAGGTCCTTGAGATAGATGGCCTTGTTTGTGCTGATGCCCTTCACGTGGACGCTGCCCTGCTCTTGACGCGCAGTCGTCGGAGGCTCGGGGCTCTGGGCTCTGGGCTCTCTTCTGGTGGTGTCTTAGATAGGGACCGTGCTTGTAACTCCTGGTAGAACTACACTGTCTGGTGGTCCCTTACACATTCCCACTGTACTGCTTTTTCGCACCTGGGCGTATGCAAATCCGCCTCGTTCCCATTTGTCCGGTAGGATCGGTTATGCTAATATGGTGCCGTTACGGCGTCCGGTTGCAGTTCTTAATCGTATTGTTTCGGCTTCGAAAACTCGTGCCGTCTCTGCTTCCATCTTGCCCTGGTAGGAGTCCGCGGCTGGGCAAGAGTGGGGGAAGAGAACGAACTGTGAAGTGTTCACCTGCAGCTGACCCGTCCGCGTCCGTTGTGGGAGTTGCTATCTTGGTTGGGATGGGGGTTGGACGACGTGAGCAATGTTCTTTTGCCACTGGATCTTCTCTATACCCGTTGGGGAGTTAGCTGTCCCTATTGGGGAGTGAGGACCTGTTCACTGTCTGTTGCCAGCCGATTCATCTGTCTTCTGGGAAGAGCTGAGGAGAGTGATTTGAGTACGTATAACCTGTCGATCTGCCGCTGACTCGCCACCGTCCTGTGCCAGGAGGAGCTGCGTCTGACCGGCGGCCAGCGGGCCGAGGACCCGTTCACGCGCCGCTGGTCGCGCCCCAAGCTCATGTCAGCCGGCAACAAGCGCGAGGCCGAGGTGGCCACCAGCGCCGAGATGCTCAAGCAGATGGAAGAGCAGCGTCGCGTCCAGCAGGAGCTGAAGAAGCAGGTGAAGAACGTGGCGGCGCCGGCCCGGCCTGTGGCTGATCGGGATACTGAACATGTCATTGGTAAAACAGGCTCCTGGAGCATGGAAACCGAGACTGTGCTGTGCTTGAAATGTTCGAATAGAAACGAAAAGTTACGGTTTGCTGAAACTGCTTTAACGTGGAGGGTGTCGCTGATAGTGTGATTTGTTGAACGTCAATGCTGACAGTTTGGTTTTGTAGGAGGAGGAAGAGAAAAAGAAACAAGAAGAGCTACAAAAGAAGAAGGATAAGGAAAAGGCCAGGAAAACTGAAGAACCCAATGACATGTTTGATGCTCATAACTTTGACATCAAGATAGACTTAGGCGCCCCTCTACCTTGTAAGTTTTGGTTGGCATGAAGCTACCACAAAATATCGATTTTCCCTGCCCTTGAGACATTTTCGTGTAGGTTGTTGCTCCTCATGATCGTGCATGTCACTGTGTCGTGTTAAATTTCCTGGTGGAATCATTGCAGTGTGACATCACTACCATCATACACTGAAGGCCAGATCATTATCACTGTTATCGTGACCGTCGCGTCCGTTAACTTTTTAGAGTTTGTTAAGTTCAACAAAACCTCCTATACAGCTTTGGTAATTCACTACTGTAAAAGTGATTATTGTAACAGGGAATGGAATTTCTTTCACGAACTTAGTGGCTTTGCATTTTTTGAGCAAAGCAACCTTGTTTGGATTGTTTCTCATGTAATTTGTCCTGTTGTTTCTGGATAATGGTTGTCCAAGAGCCTCAAAAAATTGCGGTAATCCTGACACATTTTCAAGGTTTCCTCTGTGGCGCTTCAGAACCTGGAACGCGTGGAGTGTATTGACACTAAACACGTTTGTACCGTCGTGCTTTCACCCGCCAGCACAAACGATAACGAGCAGCGTGACGCCGAAGATGCCCCGCCCCCTGGAGAGCATCACGCCGCGCCGCTCGCTGAACCTGGAGGACTATAAGAAGAAGCGGGGCCTGATCTAGGCCACTCCGAGGGCGGCGCCGAAGGCTGCTTCTGCTGTTGGGCCGGGCTGGAGGGACGGCCGCCGCGAGCCCCCTCCCTCCCGCTCCCCCACTCCTCTGGCCAGCGCCCGCTCGCCGGACCCCCGGGCTGTGATGAGGCCCTCCCCCGGCCCCCGGGAGCGGTCGGTGGCGGGCGGGCGCCTGCGATCTGGGGCTCTCCCCCTGCCCCTTAGGCCCGTTTCGTGGGCGAAGAGAGCGGCTGTTGTATGATGTCCCGGGCCGCTTTTGGGCCGATGCGCCGGCGTCTGATTTAGTGACTCAGCAAAGTGCTGGAGCCTTGACGAACGAGGCCATGTGTTTTGTTTTAGGTGTTCTTCAATTGTACCGCGAACTTCTCTTTCCATGATCATGCACTCGTTACAGACGGTACGTAATACAAATGACAGGTTAGAATATTTCATTTTATTTTTGTTCTGCTTAACCTACTGATGACTAGACTGGTAAGTGGCAGGAGCTGATGACTGTAGTTTACTGACGCGCGATGTGCGGACATTGCGCAAGTCATGAGTCATACTGCTAGGCCGGTGTCATCTGTGTTCACAGAGGGCGAACAGTATTTGCAGTATGGCGGTTGCTTTCCACTCCAATATGGGATTTGCAAACCGTCCTGAGGGGCTTCTATGGTGGCATTGCGTTAAGGGCTCTTCAGGAGCTCGACATCATGCACTGTGAACAGCAATTTTGAGGTGTGAATATTTGGCTGGTCAGCCTTAATTCGCATCCGGTTTCCAAACCGGTCGAGTCGCAGGAACGAAATGCGGAATATTGCGCGTAACGGTGTTTTGCGTTCTAGTATACCACTAGTTAAGGGGCGAGACAGGCAGAGGCCGTGACTCCAATTTTTTTTAAACCTAGATGTCTGGCGTACGATACATTTCTGTCAATGCTCGCAGCTATTTCCTTGGGATGTCACTCCTGTACAACGTAGTGGCGTCCAACTTAGTCAGTTAACGGTAATACGGTTACTGTTCTACATCGTAGACAAAAGAAAGGAATAGAAATAAAAAGTAGATACGCAGCTACCATTCATGTGCCAGGTGAGGACCAATGACGTCATACAAGCACTGCGAAATCGACACAGACATCCGTGGCAGATCATTATCACAGCCCACGCCCTTCGCCGCCACGCTAACGTTTGGGTGGGAGTGGCGCGGTTGTCCTATCTTCCACGGAATTTTTGTGTTGGAGAAACATTAATTGGCCATGGTGAGTAATTTTGAAATTCGGCATCAATTTGGTCGATTTGTGTGTGTTCCGTCATCTCTAACCCAATTTGTCTGCTTGTAGTAAATGAAAGGACTGCGGACCGGCTCCTGGCGCCACTTCTCGCATTGTTCGAAATTTGTCTAATTTGTCGTTTTGGGAGTATCATTTCGTCTTGCTGTGGCCCTGACCATTTTTGACCTATGTTGCACAACTTTTGTTATGATGTTCGCTTCAAAAAAGGTTAATCACACCATGTCATAACAGTCATTTTAATTTTAATTTGCATACTGTTCTTGTGCCACTAGAAATTTGCTGGGGAATGGCTTAAGATATGTAGCCTTTGCATCTGTGAGCTTGCACTACTAAGAGCATTTATGATCATAATATGTGGGAACATGTTCCACTCTATTTTAAGTGAAGCAGACAAGGTTGGGGTTGGGTGAAGCATTACTTGTCTTGTTAGGCCTAGACATCATTGGGAATTATATGTTCAGAGTATGCCATGATATTGGTGACAAAAAGCAAAGCATTTTGTGTCATTTGAATATAGATCAGCTGTCATCCTTCATGACAAAAACTAAAAAAAAAACATATTAAGTACAGGAGATACCAGTTTTTGAATATGCTCAGAAGTGCTGTGCACAATGACTCATGCAACTGTAAAATATGTTATTGCAAGATGGCAAAAAGTTCACGTGAGCAGCAACTGAGTCGAGTCTGTAAATGACAACATGAACCAGTCCTGTATCACAGTACATTGGAGAATGTTTGGTTTGGAAAGGTTTGAAAGCCAGAGGTGCTTAATTTCAACATAATCCAAGCTGTCATTGACAGGCAGCTTGTGAGAATCACAGAGAGTTGTACCAGGTAATAGGGTTTGTACATGGCTTAATTGGCAACTTTGCTGTACCTTATTTCCTTTACACATCACTTCTTTACTGGACATCGCTATTCGGTAGTACGGAGATGGAAGTATTCTTGCTTGCATCCACATATGAATCAGGTGAGCAATAGATGGATACAAGGCTGCCATTTGGGAGGAATAGTCTGTAATTTTCCTGGATTTTCATCACATGTCTATGTCTATATGCTAATGCTTTGAATTACTCATATGCACTCAGTCCTGCATTCCTTCCACATGCCATTTTTGTGTCAGAATATTTTTTTACAATTAATGACAACCTTGAATAAATAGAGCATGCTTTTATTTACTTGGAATGGGTCCCTGACTTAACTATGCAACAGTGGATTACCTTGTATTTGCAGAAAAAAAGAAATGACATGGTCATGTTGTAAATATATTTCATTATTTGTGCATGCACCCATTTTACACTCATACTATCATGAATTCATCAATGTCTGTAGCGATGTATTTAAGCTTGAGACTTTCCTTTTATCTCATTCAGTTTTTTGTGGCATAGAAAATTTACAGCTGCAGTGCACCATTTGAAACTGTAAACATATATTTTTAACCATCTTTGGGTGGTTCACTGGAATAACATCCCAGCTTAACTTTGCACCATTGAATTAACTCATGTTTTCAAAAAAGTGGGGGTGAAATCTGCTTGTATTATAAATTTCATATTGGGGTATTTCTGTACTCACCTATTTTACAGTTATACAATCATGGAGGGATAAATATATGTAGCCAGATATTTAATCTTAAAACTGTTCACATTATCCCCCTTCAGATTTTTTTTATTTTGGCATGAAGAATATACTTACAATTGCATCCCATCTATCAAGAACCATAAACATCTTTTTTAGCCACCTGGAATGGTTTACAAACATTTCCTAACAACTATTTCTCCATTTTCAAGTTCCTGATGCAGCCTTGAACATGCCACAGTGTTGTTTAGGCCAAAGTTGTTTTTTTACTTCTCATGTGAGGAAATAAAGCATTAATATTTTGAGGTCTTGGGGGATGGAATACTCCCATATTTGCTCTCATAGACTTGGGCCAAAAACAGCATCTCAGGAGTAGGGTTAAGGTACATGATTATTTTAATCTTTGCTCACAGGGATCTTGAGAATTCCTCAGGTTTTCAAGAGATAGTGCAAAAATGAAAAGAGATAAAAATGTGAAATTTTCAGCATGTGTTGGTGCACCATTTTGAATTTTTGTGAAAGGATTTCAAAATCACATTGTATCAGGCCACAGACCTATTTTGACCTTTAAGAAGGGCATTTCAAAAAGTTTAATCATATGCCAGCAATCATGAAAAGAGGTATCATTAAACAGAAAATGCTCATCAAATCCCCAACTCATTCTCGGTAAAGTGGACATTTCTGTTTATGTACAAAAATTGTTTGACTTCACCTCAGGTCAGCTGTACTGAGATGCTTTTTTGTCTTTCTGCCAGAACTCTCCTGGTGCAGGAGACCTTTTGGATAAGAAAAGGGATATAAATCATCTGATATGCATTTTGAATCTTGAAACATGCCATTTGTGGGGGTCAGTGACTTGAGGTGAGGTCACTTGGTTGCAAAATGAAATATACCATAAAATGGGTATGAAATTCATTGGCATTCTTTTTTGTGATGCAGTATAGATGAACATTCCAGTTTGCGCAAGTCAAGGCTTTGAAATGGTGTGACATGTGACCTGACATGATCCGATATCGTTTCAAAGGTCACTTGTCACATGGGATGCCACAGAATTTTGTGAAATGGTGTAAGACAACATACAGGTTTAGTTTACCATGTCTACTTTGAATCATTTCTTAGATACAAACAATAATTCATTTGACCTGGGATGGTCTGGCCTGACTGTTTGGACTGCAGAAGTGTTTGTTTTAGTGATGTCAGGCTGCTTTATGCTCTCAAATGTATTTCAGAGCTTTATTTTGTTCAGTGCCCCCATAATCTGAGTGAAACTAACACATTTTGCATGCATTTGTCCTTGACTTGATCTGTCTTAAGTTGTGTTTGACTTCCATGTCATTTGAGGACACATTAGCTTAATTGTAGCAGTCAAATGTCGTTTGATTCATGCATTTACCCAATCACAAGATATGAATGTTGTAACAGCTTACCTTTGACATGATATGATCTTAGATGACCTTTATTAGTCTTGTTTTAATAAAAGTTGCCATAACTGACCAAACATTTACATTGGTGGTTCCAAAACCACCAGTGTAAATGTTGGAAGCAGCTTTACCTCAGTGCCAGTTTTGACATAAATTAGTGTTGTATTTTATTGGCTGTTGGCCTGACCTTACATGACCTGATGAGTAGATTACTTTTTTGGCCATGAAAAAAAACGTTTCTGGCTTCATTTGGATTATTCTGTAACCAAGATCAGTTTATAGGGCCGCCATATTTGCTCTTGTTGTCCACAGATTTTGGATGTCATGATTTCATCTTTTTTGGCCAGTTGATCACAGAATACTAACTCAGGGTCAATACATCGGCATTCATTCTTTGTAAAATTTGACGAGCTTTTGATTGGTGTCACTCTCATCTCTGTAGTTCTTGAGTTCATGGGATGTTCTGGACACCCTCGCTCGTTAAGTGAAGGGCGATTCAAACACCCGAGAATGGGCGGATTAAGAAAGATTGCTGAAAAGAATGGAACATAAATATGCATTTGAAGATGGGACCCATGGGCATTCTCACGAAACTGACTTATCCCACAGTCCGAAATTCTTGCACATAAACACATAAGTCTTTAATGCGTATAAATTGTAGTGATTAATTTTGTTAGGTAAAAGCCTGCTTTAAGTGAAAACTGAGAGGTCAGAACGTGGGGATCGTTGTCTGTCTCATTGCTGTCTGCAGCCAGCGGTTTTGAAAGACCTCGAGTTCCTTTATTTTTTCCGTTTTTGTCGTTTGTTTTCACTTTTCTTTTTTATTGCAGATGGGATGTTCATCATCCATCATTGATATCTGATATGTGGGTTGGATTTGATCTGACCATTTGTGCAACTCTCCTGAACATTTCTTGCTCTCAGGGCAGTCCCTAGAGTAGATATATGCCTTTCTGCAAAAACTTCGTTCTGTTTCTGCCATGGGATTTGGAAGATGCAAAGAACACATGACAGTGGCATGCATATATATACCCATAATATATGCATGTCATTGTGTGCTGTATGTTTTGTGTGCACCTCCACCAGGGCCTGTTTTAAAAGCAAATCAAGCGGGATGAGATTTCGTCGAATTATGGGCAATATGAATACAAAATCGGGGTATTTCGCCGACCTCGTTTTTTTTTTTTGTCTTTTTGTCTGACCTCGTCGGAGATCAGTTTGGACGAGCTGGCTTGGCGAGACTAGCGGTCACAAGTGGCTGAAACTTGGGCGTCTCAGGGATTTGTTAGCACATTATGTTATGTTAAGTTTCCAGGTTTCAGAACGTTGGGTTGGCGAAATCAGAAGCATTTTCGAAAAATGTGGACGCACTCTGCTTCTGCGTGCTCGACCGCGGAAACGTCGTTTCCATAATGTTTCCATGATCGTTCGCGCCACCACAAAACCAGGTGCGTTCGACAAAGAATCGATTGGAGAATTGCATCGCGTGAAAAAGGCCGGGCCGGTACCGGCACGTGGTGCGTGCTGGCCTCGGGAACACAAAAATGTCCGTTTTGCAAGGTTTCAAGATGGCGTTATCATCTCGGAAACCGTTAAAGATACGGACACGAGTACACTATGGCCAACCATAGCAAGGTATCGGCAGGAAATATTTTAGCGGCGTCGACCTCATCCGCCGCACGGGGTAACCGCGGCACACGCGCAAAGTGGTTTTTACTGTGGTTTTAAATGCAAAGGCGCCAATGACTGGCACAGAATTGGAACCAACGGAAAGTCCGTTTTTTTGCCGTTCCAATGATGCCAAACACGAATTAGGTGTGCCGCTGCCGCTCCGCGATGCGACGCCATGCGAACGAACGCAGGAGGCGGTTTCGCCCATTTTCAGTTGAGCTCGAGAACATTACCAACGGCCGACTCGACGTCCTTCCCGGTGCCTAATCGCCAATCGTGGTTCGCACCGAGACCAAATCTGGTTCGTTCAACAGAGAATCGATTGGAGAACAACATCATGTACCACGCGCAGGGACCAGCACGTGGCGCGTGCTAGCCACGAGAGCACCAAAAAGACCGTTTTACAAAATACGGTAACGCCAAATTTAACCTGACCGACCTCGTCCGCCAAAAAGGGTAGCCGCAGCACGCGTTCAAAGTGGTGGCGTTTTCGGTTTTCGGGTTTTTGTGCTTACACTGTGATTGCAGTGGTATGAAGGTTGAGATTGCTGGCAAAATTAACACCAGTGGGACAAACAGATTTTCATTGTCTTGACGCCACCTTAACATGATAATAATGCATTAACTTTTACTGCTATAATCGCATCAGGTAAGCCGGTGCAAGTCGTGATTCTGCACAAAATCGACATTTTCAGAGATACTTGTGTACGATTGAAGATTGTGGTGACATCATCAGGAGCATACCGTTAAAAATACTATGACATTGTTCTTCAATCAGTGGCGAACATGCCACTATAAGCCATCTGGTGTCTTGTAGCTGGTACAAAAAAAGATCTGTATGTCGCGTTTTTCATGTTTGTTTTTGTTTTGGCCGATCGTGGTTGAAAACCAGCTTCTCTTGATCATAACTAAAATTTGTATGATTCCATCGTACGTGGTTTGACCTTGAGGCTACCTGTAATTTCGGGATCTCAAATGCGTTGCCGGACTAAAAATATCACCATAAATGACATATAGGTTCGGTTAGGTCCGGAAGCAGATAGACAAACACAAACAGGGCTACACAGGACAGACAGATATTGAAAGATAGATACAGAGACAGATACAGGGAATGAGACGAAGACAGAAAGAAGACACAGATAGATAGAAACGAGTGACTGTGGGGAACAAAAGAAGTCTTCGTAAATGTGGGGAAGATTCAAGGACACCGAGGAGACCAGCAGAGAACGTCAGAGATCGACGGACCGATGGAGATCGACGGACTGGCGGACATCGACGGAAACCATTGGAGCCCGGTAAAGACCGACGGAGACCGGCTGAGACCGACAGAGACCGATTAACATCAAACAAGATTTAGAGAGACCGAAGGACTGATGGGCTGATGAAAACCAAAGGAGACGAACAGAGACTAACAGAGATCGAGCTAGATCGAAGGATATCGACTGAAACGGATGGAGATCCAGGAGCACCGAGGAAGACCTGCTGACACCGAGGGAGACAGACAGAAGGCGAACGATCTTGACGGGAACTGGGGCGGTGAAAATTGACGAAGGTGGAATAAAAAAAAAAAGCATCTCGCACTGGTCCAACCCGTGAAAGGGAAAAGAGAGCAGGGATGTGGCAGTGGCTGCTTCATATCCCAGCGCGCTGCTTGAGGGGAAATTAATTGATGTCTGTAGAAAAGGATTCTGACTGAAGTGCACAACGCTTTTTTACATGTCATTTGGAAAACACCGCGTGACGCTGCGTGTTCGAAGCGAACGTGAGTCCGAGCGCGAAGTGTGCGCCATGGAAGCTCGCAGCGCGATTGTAAAATTGTAAAACGACACTGTGAGCAGCTGGATGAACCGTTCAACAGTAACCAGACTGAAGCGCACAGGGCGATTGCCGAACGGTGCTGGAGTGCTGGTAAGGGAATTTTGCGAAGACCAGACTGCCGACATTTGGTGCAACAAACAGAACCCGTTTGTTGACAGTGAAGTGTTCAATGCAGTCCTGGGGTGGTCCCGGGGTCGGTTTGATTAGCTTTTCGCCCAAAACTTGATTGAAATGAAAAATTCGGACGCGCAAAGATGGCGGCGTGGCAGATGGCCAAAAAAGCGGCCGGTGCGTCCGAGAAAGGCTCGTGCGCCTTGTGGCGTGCATCGGGACCAAGAGGAGTCGCATCTTAGGGGTTTCATGAGTGGGGGCAAGCCGGACAAAGGCCGTCGGCTACCGCTTCTATATCTGATGGGCCTGCCGATTGGATTTGCCGTATTTTTGCGCGATCTGTTTTACCTCGCTTGTGATCGCAGCAGTTCAGGAAACGGAACCAATTAGGACGGAATCCAGCAGAATCGTCACAAGCATGAGGAGCCCTTTTTAGTCATCGTATGTATTATATCCTACATATTATCCTTCCCTGATCTTTGCACTTGTCTCTGCTCTGCACAAGCAGTAAACAGGCATGAAGAGCTCTTCTTGGTTATCCTCTACATTATATGCTATATATGATCTTTCCCTAATCTCTGCACTTATCTACGGCAATCAGATTCAGCTGACGGAATTTGAAACCTGTCCGACGTTTTTATCCAGAAAAGAGAAAACGACTGCGCTCATTTTCCGTTTTCATCTTTTTATTGGCGAATAGCTGCTTCAACATGCATATATGCTAGGCACAGTCTCTGCCTGAAGCGTGTCAAAGACCTGGTCGGGAGAGCGCTGCTGGCAAAACGTTTCCAGTGGGGGGGATTTCGCTGTGCACTGGGGGGATTTGGCGGTCACTGATGGGGATTGTCCCCCGCCCCGGCTCACGTGTTAAAATAGGCCCTGGCCTCCACCTTGACTCTCCCTTACCGTTTGATTCTGGCTCGAGAATTATCCCAGTGACGTGGGTCATGGTATTGAGAGGAACCTGCGAGGTGTATGAAGAATTGATGTCGATTACAGTTAAATTAAAATAATTAATGAAATAAAGGCAGAAATTGGAAATTAAGAAATAAAAAAATAACAAATATAACAAAATGAAAGTAAATAAAAAATAAGAAATTAATAAATAAAAATAAATAAAGACTAAATTAAGATAATTAAACACGTCTTGTTTCTTTCTGTTGTAGTAAATGCATACGAGCGCATGATGTCCCCATTAGGGAGCAGTTCTTGTTGGCATCAGCCCCAGCTTAACTAACCATATCATTGAACAAAAGGCAGTGAATGCCGGCGCTACAAGCGGAGCTTAAACTTTCCGGGACCAGTTCGTAAGTTGTTGCATTCATAGTCAAAAATGGTTGCTCAGATTTCTTTTCCCGGTAGCTGTGGTTGATCAACACCACCATATTCAAAGCTTTTATTACATGCTGATATTAGCTATCATGTAAAAATTAATGCATTAACTGACATGTTAAGCGCACTACCACTCAGGCTCAGAAAGGGCAGCTTTATGCCAGCACTAAAATCACAGTGCAGGATGCCGATGCGCGTTCATTAAGCCTTGACCCCGCCCCAGGCGTCCGGCGTGTCCGTATCTGACGCGTGCAAGACGGTGTTCGACGAGGTGAAGAAGGCCAAGAAGCACCGCTACGTGGTGTTCATCATCAAGGGCGACACGCTGATCGACGTGGAGGCGATCGGCGACCGGGACGCCACCTACGAGGACTTCGTGGCCGACATCCAGAAGGCGGGCAAGGGCCAGTGCCGCTACGGTCTGTTCGACTACGAGTACCTGCACTCGGTGCAGGGCGCCTCCGAGGTGAGGACTCCGCCTATTCCGAACGACGCGAGGGGATGGGGGGGGGAGAGCGGATCGCTCGGTAATGGGGGGATTGCCGCGGAGTGAATTGGTGTGCGCTGAATCTGCTTGTCAAATTTGGGTGTCGTCAGAGTTTGACGTTGAGGATGGGGAGCAGCGAGGGGTGGGACGAGCGTGTTGAGAGGTACAACGTGCGTGATGGGTTCGAATCTACCAGTGTTAGCTTAAGTGTGCTGCAGAAGACCATGAGTACCCTTTGTACCTTTGGTATGAGTACTTGGTTGTAGAGTTGTCGGTACTGCCTTTGTAAATCACTCCAGTCTCCTGAAATATCGTGTCTTTTCAGTCATGTGCAAAAGACGGTAACTTAGGTGTTGCTGAGGTTGAACTCGTTGGTGAGGTGCCCATGCTGTTCCAGAAAGTTTAAATTTGCTTCTCACGTTGAAGTTTGTAAATGGTTGTGGTGAACTGACAAAATGTGGTTTTAATATTTGAACTGATTTCTTTTATGGCTGACCTGCCTTGATGTGCCTCACATTCTTTTATGTGACCTATCATTGCATCGCTTGAATGTTGTTTTCAGCCCACGAAGAAGCAAAAGCTGTTTTTGATGCTCTGGTGTCCAGATGAGGCTAAGATCAAGGCCAAGATGCTGTATTCGTCCAGCTTCGACGCTCTGAAGAAGGCGCTCACAGGTGTTGCCAAATATGTGGAGGTAAGGTTGCACACATTGTCTATGAATTGTACATAGACCCTGTTTAATGCGAAGACTGATTCAGCCGTCCCCCTCCCGTGGTTATTTTGGGGCAAAGCCAAACTGTTCTGTCCCTGTTGTGGTGTTGTGGCATTTTCTATTTTTGCACATATCAAAATCTTGACTTCCGTATAGATCAGGAGCTGCTGTAGGAAACGTTTCTAGGACATGTGAGTATTTTTTTCTGTAAAACTGGGGCAGTATGTCAGCAGATCTCCGTGTAGCCGAATCACCCCTCCCCCTCCCCCTGCGTGGATTTCAGGCAAAATCCCTTGCATGGCAATATGGTTAATACACTGTCATGTAGTTCATTGCCCTATTATCGTGCTGCTGAAGTACTGCTTTTTTATTGCAGCGACAAAGGTCCCCAACATGTGTTGTGTTCTAGTTGTATGAAAATCAAGGAATAGAATATTTGTGCTGGTGATAGATAAAATATTATAGAAAAGCAGAATGTTCTTCTGATTGTTTATCTTTAATGTATCGCTTGGCGAGTTAGTGTAAGGTTGGTTCCATGCTCACCACAGCGCCGTGCCTCTCGAATGGACGTTGGCGTTGTTGACTCTTGGCTTAGAGGGTTTTTGTGGTAAGGTACGAGCACATTATTGGGAACCTCACTGCATGGTTTTTTAGATTATTTTGTCTAGAGCGTCATGAACTGCATGACTCGAAATTGTCACGTGTAGACAAAGTCCTTATCCCAAACATTTCAGGTAGTTCGGGGCTTGACTTCCACACTCTCTAACAAAATCTTAACTATGCAAGTCATTGCATTGTAATTTTGCGTACTGTGGTAAAACCAGTGTTTCCCGTCATCAAAAATGATTGAAAGGAACCTAGACTGCTTGCCGCTTAACTTGGCCCTGGTTGTCAGCCTATTCGTAATGTTTATCATAATTTGACATGTACACAAACCTCAGTTGTCTGACGGCGTTTTCTTGTTTCAAATAAGACTTGAATCACATTGGACATGGGGGTGGACTAAAGTCCTGGCACCAGACTCTTAGCTTTCATGCTAAGTCTGACTTAGTTATCTGACCAGATGCGTTACTCATCGTGATTTGGCATGGCTTCGTGCGATGATGTTAACTGTGGTTTTCTTAGAGTAAACTTTTCTTACTTGATAGTATCTGTGCTGAAGAATTCTTCGACATAATATGTTTGTAGACACAAGTTACCAGATGTGCATACCAAAAATATGTAGAGCTCTTCTCAACACGTATGGCAGCTTTGGCACATAAGGTAGCCTGAAACTCCAGTGAAAGTGGTTATGCTTGGTTCATTTTTCGTTCCATTGTTCCGATTTGAGTCATCTCGTGCTGCATTTTTTCCAGGGCCATTGTTATCAGTGGTATGTGGGCATAACCAATGCAGCATTTTCTTGGTTTCAGATGGTCACAGTAAAAGTTTTGCAGAAGTACTCATCAGGCTCATACGTTTTTTATGGGGATAGGATAAGTCACCGAAAGCAGGCAGATCCTCCAGTTCTTGTCGAATCTGTAGCCAGTTGTTCGTGTGAATTTCTGCTTCCAAGGAGGCTGGCGTAATAATGTCTCGGGTCCGGTTGGCTGTCTGTGGAACTGGAAGACAGCCACATCTCGCCCCAGGACGGTGCGTTTCTTCGCTGCCGGTTCCCTGACGTCCGGCCCCATTTCCAGGCCACAGACTCGTCTGAGATCTCCCGCGAGGAGGTGGAGAACAAGCTGAGGCAAAACGACCGCATGTAGACGGCGGCGCGGGCGGGCGCCCGGCCCGGCCGGCCCGCCTGGCCGCCGGCTGGCCGCACATTCCAGCGGAACCGCGGCGGCGGTGGCGGCAACGCCGCGCGTCGCGGTACCGCGTCGCGCGCGCACTCTAATCGACCGGGGGCGTGTACACGGGGCCTCCTTCGCATTTAGGCCGCTTGGCTTGGAGATGAGTTGGTGCGGGCGCGCGGCTGGGTGCCGGCCACTCGTCGAGACGCGAGACGGAAGGGACCTGGAGAGCTCCATTTAGCATGACCTGTGACGTTTTTCTATTTGTCATTGTATTCATTCGACGATGCGTGTTGAATAAACCCTTCTTGCGTCGTGGTTGCGGCTTTGATTGGGCCTTGACAGAGTTTGGTGACACCGTGCCTGAGGCGATGGCCACGCGACAGGATACGTCAACGCGTACCCGAAAATGTCCCCAAGTTCTTTCAACGGCAGGAATGCATCGGATCGGGATTTTTGTGATCCGGCCGGGTGCCGGGTATCCGGCCGGGTACCGGATATTATGGTTGCCTATTTTTATTTACTATTTGTTACTGAACCACGAAACCAAAAAGACGGCTGAAAAAATCTCAACACCTGAAAAATGTCAGATAAAAATATTAATAGTTTGTGAATCATTCCACCTAGCGCTTACAGTTATTGTGAGGTTTCCACATGTTCCACAGTAAAAAAAAAGAATATAAAAAATGCATAAAGAACGCAGCGATCATAGCGGAGCTCACCATCTCTGACTAGGCAAAAGGCAAAGGCTTCAGAATACGCAAAATGCCACAGCGCCTTGGTGGACCTAGAATACCTGACTTGATAAGCATTCTATACAGATACTAAGGTATGTTCTTTGAAGTGCATGGTCCTTTACCCCGGCACCGCCTGGGGGGTGTCAAATAGGGCAGCCCCCTCGGTTTTTCTTGAATAAGTTCTGGACAGTTCGAATTAACCTTGCAAAATTTTCAGTACCTGTTCATCAATTAATGTCACATATTTCGACTTCAAACCATTTTCATGCTAGGTCAAGTCATGAAGATATGACGTCATAAGTGAACTCTTGCATGTATTTTTTCGCTTTTTCTGGCGGTGGTGCGAACATGCTCCGTTTGTTAGATAATATTGGCGAATACAATGCATGAATTATTTGTATCTGTTTAGGACACAATCCCCAAAAGAATATACGGCCGCCACACGTCAACATTGGAGGTCATGCTAGGTCGCATGCATGATGACAGTTTGACTGATCTGCATTGTGGGTGATAGACATAGGTGGGCACCGTTACTAAAAATTGTAACTTCGTTACTCGTTACTCCGTTACTCAAAAAAGCCAGTCCGTTACTCGTTACTCCGTTACTCTGCCTTAAAAAGTAATGGAAGTTACCGTTACTCCGTTATTCCGTTACTTTTTTAAATGCAGTGAAAACCAAGCGAACGCGGGTTTTAAGTCTTTTATGCTGCTTTGTGGTCGTAACACGCATTCCATATACAAAGGAAAGAAACAAAAAGCGCTTACCCAAAACACTCCCCTAGCTGCCCACTGCCCTCACCAGCCGTTTAGAGTCGGCGGCGCCGGAGCAACAGCCGCGGCGGGTATTCTACCACTGTGTTAGCCACAATGTTCAAACCAACGAATTCCTGTTCATTGCCCGCGGCGCCGACGGAGCGGGAACAACCGGCGCTGGAGCGGACGCATGCAAAATGCGACAAACAGCGGACATCTATCGACTGGGTTTGATCAACAATGCCTCTCGAAGTATCCGCCCTGAACATAATGGTCTCCGTTCAGAGCTCGTTTCGGTCTCGCGAACTTCTTGTTTTGTTTTGAAATTATGTGTGTGTATTAGTTTGTGTACGAGCGCGTGCGTGGAGGTAAGATTCCTGATACCCCCGACGTTTTTGTTTTTTAATACCAAACAACGAAGGACTAAAAAAAACATGACATATGGATTTTATTATTGTGAAATAAAAGACTAAAAAAGGTGCTTTAGTACCTCTTCAGCACCCTTGAAAACACAAATTAGCTACAAAAACATGGTCATAAGTAAGATGCAACGGAGGACGTTAGCCGTTCACAAGTGGAACGTTTTGAAACCATGACGTGACCTGACCTGACCCCTGTGAAAGGCCAAAATTGATATCAATGAACTCGCTATTGTCTTACGGTTCAGTATATGTCGCTTAAGTTCCGCTTTTCAGGGACAAGGTATTGTGTCTATTTACCTAATTCCAAGGACGTGTTTTGACCTTTCATGGCGTCTGGTGGCCTCAAAATTGACCTGAGGTCAAAACTCTTGAATGTTTTCGTCTCTGTTTGACAAAACCGCCGGTGTTTTCCTTTTTTCCGTGCGATATATGGGAGCCGAGATCCTGGGAGGTGCGGAAATCCGCGCTCCCCCTCCGGCCGGGCAAAGGGCATTCTGAGCCCGGCCGGAGACGGGTTAAAAACACTTCATTTAACCCTATTCCCTATGGGGGGGGCAGATTCTGCTACCCGTGTCTTTTTGCTTGTCGCTCCCACACTGTTTGTCGCAGCGCCACAAGATTTTCTGGCATTTCATGGAATTGATACACACGTGTTTTGTCAACATTTAAAAAAAATCGGTCCCGCAGAGGCGGTTCCAAGCCCCCGTTTTCGGCGGTAATGTGCTGTGCGTGAAGCTGCAAAGTTGTGCGGTTCACTATCGTGACATTCTGAGTAGAAATAAAGATCACTGACTCATTTATATAGTCATGCACATCCTAAACAATGCGTATGCACACACATTTTCAGGCGAACGCACACCCAGGTACTGAAAAACTGGGGAGCACACTATTGTGCTTATGGTGTCCTCCCAATTTTGTTTACCTGGATCCACCTCTGCGCTACATATAAACTTAAACTGACTTGCTAGTTGTACATCTGATGTTTATATCACCCAAAACAAACAAAAACAAAGGAAATTTCTTATTTCAAAAATCACCCTTCTTGCCCTCCCTGGAACTGCCTATGGTTTTCTATTTTAAATTTCAGCTTTCGGTATTTAAAAAACTTGGACATTCCAAGCTGAACCGTGTTATTCCCATGAAAATTGGTTGGTAAACACGGCCGCAGTGACCTTTCAAAAAACCCCAGATTTTAGAGTTTGTTTGCCGCCATGCCCTATTTTCGCAATTTTTGAATTTTTGGGGCCCAGAATTGGAGATCTCGTTGAAACATATTAAATGGCATTCATCCCATCAACATTGGACGAATGAATCTCGAAATCTCTCGGAGGGCGGGGACGGGAGGGGGCAGAATTGGTAATCTTCACCTTTCGGCCAATGCATATTTTTCGAAGGTGCAAAAGTGGCAACGGCTCATATCATGTTTGAGTCTGGGTCCTCACTTCTGCGTCTACAAAAAATAATGTGTCAGCCGAAAGGTGTTTCGGCCAGTTGATATTTTTTCGGGAACGCAGAAGTGGTAACTCGAATCGCATGGACAATCTAGCCTGTCCTCCAAGATAAAAATGATTTAACCTAACCTAACCTAAAACCTACTGTATGGTTGCAGGATTGCCCTAGATGGGCATGTAAAACGAATTTTTTGTCAGGTTCAATTTGCCTGTTTTTTGGTTTGGTTAGCACGTATCGGCTGAAGGCAAACATGTGTCAACTGAATCAAAATTCAAGAGTTACCTAACCAAGTCAGTTTACAGACCCAGTAGGGGCCAGTGCTTAGAAAAATACCTGAATGGGCTAAATTGTTCACACAACTTGTGTTGCCACTTCCGCGTCTCCAAAAATTAGGCGTAAGCGTCGGCCGAAAGGTAGATTACCGCAGATCTGCCCCCCCAGGGTAATGTGAATCTCACTGCCTGCAGAGAATATGGTTAAGACAAATAGTCCAAGCAATAGTCGACAAGCTTCATACTTATGCTTCACTACTGACAACTTATTGTGCACATTCTGTTCTCACCTGGAAATACCGTAAATAATGCTTCCTCTTGATATGTGCCTTTAGGTTTGAAAGGCTACTCTTGTTACCCTTGATTATAACCTCTTTCGGTCGGCACAAGACATACGTAAAAATGACGTTTTTCCCCTCCTCCTTAAACTCAAAGTACATTTCTAGATGGGGCCATGGGTGACCCAGACCGGGCTCGTCCTCTGCATCCGAAGCTGAGGCACCGTCGGACTCGGAGTCAAGGTTTTCGACCTCCAGTGGCGGCGTAAAGACGCCTTGATGGGACATTTTAGTGTCAGGTAGTTAAAATTTCAGGCCAGTCAAGAATCAATCACCACTCAATCACCCCATGGACATCACAGATCCAAGGCCATGGCGGCAGTAATCATGTGCTCAACAACCTTGAGTGATCTTGGCGGGGAACCGTGTGGCGGTGGTAAGCAATCCGTGACTAACTTGAGCCAACATTGAAAACTGCCGTCAGTTGGCTGTTCCAGTATAAATGACAATAACTTTGATATCTTTTAACCTGAAAAATGACGACTGGTTAATTTATGATTTTAAGTCATATCAAACTTACGCATAATTCAATACTTTTGTCCCAAAAGAGAGCAACGTCAGCTGGCCTTTATACTGAACCATTGCCGCCAGCTTGCCGTCAACGTTTATCAGCTGACGAATATTGTCAACAAGTCTACTCTGCGATTGTCAGCTGAGTGCGCGGCCAGCCGCGCTTGTATCGCCGCACGCTATTGGGTGTTAGCTATTCAAGTAGCCAATGGCGTGTGCCGATGCAAATAAAGCCGGGCGGTGTCTGTAAGGAGTTTAAAAAGTAACGGAGTAACGAAGTAACGGAGTAACGGACCAAAAAGTAACGGAGTAACGGACCACAAAAGTAACTTCCGTGACTCAGTCCGGTACAGTAAAATAAAAGTAACGGGTCCGTTACTCCGTTACTCAAAAAAGTAACTTCGTTAGTAACGGAGAAACGGAGTAACGGACCAGTGCCCACCTATGGTGATAGAAATGGTTGCCGCTGACCTTCCCCACCATTCAAGCCAGACATGCAAATCTATATGCGCCTCTTGGCAAGGTTCGCCAATGTCAGGTCACGTCATAGGTAGATATCAAAACGAAATGAAATGCAACATTCAACTGCAACAAATGATGGTCGTTCAGAAGCAAACGAAAAAAAAAACAAATGACGATCGTTCAGCAGCAGCAGAGAGCAATTAGCAGACAGAGCAGATTTAATTATCAGATTAAACTACGATTACGATTAAATTACGAGATGTCATCTCAGTTCTGTGCTTGACGCAGTCAAGAATCCCAGCGGGTAATTATTGCTTTTTGGCAGGAAGATTAATGCAACATTATCTGACCTGTACTAGATTAGCTTTGACCGGATGAAAGTCAGGTGATGTAAATTGGCCATCAGAAGATTTCACTTCCGTAGTTTTTGTTACGTGGATCAAAACGTCTGCGAGTAGGTATCGATCTTTCGCATGTAAAATACGATCAATATTTCACCTGATCTAGGCTGACCTCGACCCTACATTGTTTAACTCTTTGGCATGCTCCTGATGCAAAAGACCGTGACCTTCGATACCCAGTTGAAGGCTCTAAGACCACTATTACCGATGTCCGACGTCGTGTTATGCGGTTACGCGATTTGTGATGTCATCAGTCACGTGACCAGGGCTAACATAGTATGTTCTGAATCGAAAGTCTGAGGCCTATCGATTGCTGGCAGACTGGCTCAGATCCAAAGGTTAGATCCCGAGATAGCAGGGAGTGCCGTTCTTGACACTCTCCAGGCGGTCGCTTGTACAAAAACATGCCAGGCGGTGCCGGGTTAATGCTTTGCACAAGAGTATTCGAGACAGATAAAAATGTTTGTAAAAGAGAAAGATGATGAACCACAAAATGGGCTGCTGAACATATGCTGACTGCTGCTGCACTGCTTTGAACTTGAGTCTCATCCTTGCAAATTATGTCAACCCTTCCGAACTGAGAAGAAAATGTTGTACTCCAGACAGACCTTGGATCCAGTGGCGGTGGAGCCTCTCCAGAGATGGGGCGGCAAGCCGATTTTTAACTCGTTTTTTTCATGCAACGCCATAAGGCAAACGTTAAACTTCGACCGGAGATGGGGGGACAGCTGCCCCTTTGCCCCTCTAATCAGCCGCCCCTGCTTGGAACTGTCAATTACATCGACAATCTAATATAACAAGGCACGTTACTCCTGAAACGGTATTGTACGCAGGCAGGACGTCTCGATCGGACACTCGAAGGCCAAATATCGAGCAATATCCGGCCGGATACCGGATACCGGATAATCTTAAATATCCGGTTGGATATCCTGCCGGAACAGATATCCGGTGCATCCCTGCTCAACAGCACTATTATAACCTTCGGAGTAAAACGCTTTTGGAAGTCGCCGCCGATTGCCGGACCTTCATACACGTAGCCAGGCGACACGGCGTGCTCGAACATAGAGAAAGCAAACATGGGGAACGTACCTTCGGACGGTTAGGTGGTAGGCGTGTACTGATAGCGCGGTTGAACCTATGGATAGCCTACGGAAGATTCAGCTAAAGCCCGTGCTAAAGGCAGCCAACAGTACAGAGGTTCGAGTGCAGCCCCCTATTCTTCCCATCATTTCTGGCATTCCCGTTTCCTAGTCCGCCCATCTCGCGGATTCATTGCCTCACGATCGTTCAGATATGCATAGAAGGTAGTTGACGAGCCGTGGTTGTCAGAGGAAGGGTCGGAGCAGTACGGATGGCGCCGTCCATGAAGAAAGCCCGAAACCGATTCGATTAGGACCCTTAAATTGGGTCGGAACGGGAACCTAGTGGATACAGCCAATCATGCATTCGGAAGTGGATCCCACGCAGCGGCAAACAGGTGTACTTGTTTTGAGTCCAAAACTCGCGTGTTCGAATCAGCTTAAAACAAAGAGGTTTGCGATAAAAAATAACTTTACAGACCGAAAATATATTTCGCAGATTGTTCTCAGCGGCCTACTTGCTGCCAGCGTTGTCACTTCATTCAACCCCGCCCTGGATTCACGCCGGATATCCAACTTTCTCCAGTGGCTTCCGGTTATCGTACCTTGTTGTTTTAAGAATCGAGCGGTGAGAATCGATGATCCGACGTCACCCTACGATGCCGTTGGGCGCCAGTTATTTAAATCCAAATATGGCTACGGGAAATCTCGCCCATATATCCTGTACAGATTTCCACCATATTCCTGAACTCTTGGTTAAAACCTTATGCACGCCCCCTTCCTTCGCATTTAGCCTTCAACGGCGCCACATCAGTGGCATTCACTGTTACCGTTGGCGACGGTGGTATCCCATATGCTTACCACGCGTAGTCCACCAGCCACCACCATCGGTGAGGGAAGGCATGGCAACTTAATAATGCCCCGTTTCCTCACCAATACAACCTTTCCCCTGCATGAGATTTCTCCGACAGCCCGAAAGCGGAGGTCGAAGTACCGGATCAGGTGACAGATATTTATTTTGTACAAAACCTATTATTTCAGTGCAGACGCCTCTTCGGTCCAATACGCGGTGAAAGGAACACATTCGACACGTATCTTTGGGAGGTCAGCGGTCACCAGGGCCCAACTTCGCAGCCGGCGCCGTCGGCCGCCGACGGACAGACGGACAGGGACAGACGGACAGGGACAGACGGCGGCGCCGCACGCACTCGGCAACGACAACGCAACAAGCGAACACCTCTAGGCCGCACGCACACTGGAAAGATGAATCCTAAAAAATACCTAACAAAGCGACGCTGAAATAATCCACTAGTGTAAAATCACAGGGCGCCTGGCCAGCCCGGCCGCGTCTGGAACGACACGGAATACGCCGGGCGCGCGCCGGCCGCGCGGCCAATGAAACTCTCACTCGTCCGACACATATTAAGTTACGCTCGCTCGGTGGCTCGGCTCGGCTCGGCTCCGCGCCGTCTCAGTCTTGCATCTCCTCGGTGACCTCGTGCGGGTTGAGGATGCCCGGCACAGCCGCCTGCTGGCGGCGCTTCTCTTCCTGCGCGCGCCGCAGCGCCGCCTCCCTGTCGTCCAGGTACAGGTCGGCATCGTCCCCGGTGAACTCCTGTCGGCGAGCGGAGGCTGTCAGCGCCGGTGATCGCGGCAGCCCCGGGCCCTACCACTGAACGGCGCGGCGGACACGGTGTCAAAAGACCTCAACTCCGCAACGACTGCCAACGCGAATCGGAAACATCCGAATAAAAACCGACGAAATCTGGACAAATCTTTGACGTAACAGCACGTTGCTCGGGAAATCAAAGGTTGTTAAGCTACAGTGACACTTCAACTAAGAACATCGCAAACGGAGGTCAAAATACATGAATAATTCTCAAAGATGACAACAAATGCGAACTGCAAAAGCAACTAACAATCGAAAGTGGGTTTTCTTTTCTGCTCGCATACATGCAACGGCGAGGCTCGGCGAGCTGGCGGCGTCTAGCTCAATCGCACCAGACAAACGATCCGCCCGTACTTTGATCTGGACGAGGAAGTCACGGATGTGCTCCTTGAAGGCGCTCAGGTCCTGGTTGAGATCGAACAAGCCCTGTACGGTGATCTTGATCTGATTGTCGGTGAAGTGCGGGAAGCCCGTCTTCAGCAGGTTGGCCACGAACTCCTTGACGTAGACGACGTTGGCGGCGGCCACCGCCTGCACGTCGCCCGCGACGGGCACCGTGCTATTCAGCATCGTCGTCACCTGGCCGGGCGGCGGGGCGGGATTACATTACGTGGGCGGACGGACGGTGAGGCCGACATACATCAGCCTCGGCGACGACCATGACGACGTATTCTCTTCTTACAGCGTACTGGACTAATTGCTGTATTTATCATTACTCCTTAATTACTACTGCACTACTTCCAACACATGTTATACCACTACTTCCTTTGCACCTTACTGACTCAGTATGCTATAACGAACTGCCTGTAGCAGATGATACTACAGTTAACCATAACATTATAAGGGTCGCGGCCACCAGTTGACGACAATGCACAAAGAAAGCTGGTGGTTTTAGGGTTTTCAACCACGTTCGGCGACGTGGCAGCTTGGCTCACCTGGCCCTGCTCCACTATGCTGAACATGTAGGCCATGATGGTGGCGTGCTGCGTCAGGTTGGCCGTATGCGACGTGTCCGTCATCACGGTGAACAGATGATGCAGTACCGTCGTGTAGTACGTCTGGTAGAAGCTCTGCGCCATCTTGTCGTGCTGCGCCACGTTAAGCAGCATCTGGTGCATGATCTGCGGGGAGGACAAGACAGGTCACCGACCTGACGGCCAACCAGCCGCAGACAACCCACACGACACGATCTGAAGAGGAGCACACACACGAGATGACGGCAGAAGATGCCTCCAGCTGAGCCAGAGCCACCGAGACAACTGCGGACGGGAGCGCGGCGTGCCTACCACTGACCTGCAGTCCCGTCTCAGAGACGTTCCGCATCGTGTGCTTCACCGCCCAGATGACAGAGTCCAGCACCAGCTTGAACTGCTGCGGCGAGATGGCCACGAACGCCGAGAAGCAGTGCTGGTTCACGGACTGCAGCATGTTGAAGAAGTTGGTCCGGTGCTCCGGGTACTCCTCGAAGTCCTTATTGATCATGTTAAGCGTGCACTCGAACACGGCGTCGAAGATCTTGGGGATCTGCGGCGTAATGCTGTCGTCCAGTTTGTTGACGATGACGGTGATGGTGCTCAGCACCTCGGGCTCGCGCGCCGCCGGCACCGGCGTCCGCTGGTAGTCCAGCAGCACGGCGTCCAGAAGAGGCGGAATGAAGTTCTCCAGCACCTGCCGCAGCAGCGGACAGCACCGTCACCAGTGGCAACAGACGGCAGGGCAACCGACATACGGAGCCGCAGACACCTCGGCTCCACCGCCAGCGGCAGGAATATGGGAGAGAGCAAGACAACGCAGCGTGGCAGGAACCTCGTACACGTGAACTCCGTTTTAGACAGGCCTTTCATGTCAGAGTTCCTCAGACTCAAGATCGCAGGCCCAACACCCCAGGCATGCGATCAATTCAACTCTAGCGATGGCGGTCACACCACGGAAGTCCCTGACATTCGTTACTTTCTCGTTTTTTCTGAGCACAGAAGCAACACACCTTTCGCTATTTCCATTTATCAAATCTCTTGTTATCTTCCGTGTCTTTCGAGACCAGTTCAAATTTCTTCTTTGGCAGTATGTGGTATAAATCGGCCATCGATGAAAGAAACATGAACCTTTATTACAACCATAATTATAACATTAGAAAGTCGTATCCCTGACACTCACCATCTGGTTGTCTGTGCTCTTGCCGACCCAGACAGAGATCAGGTTCAGCGTCTCCTTTTTGACGACGCGCATCATCTTGATGAGCGGCTGTCGCGTCACGGTCTCGCCGTTGAGGGCGATAGCTGCACTGATGTTCTCAGACATCACCTGTGGCGACAGACGTCAGTTACGGAAAACACCCCAAAACGCAGTCTGACAGGAAGATCGACAGGAAGCCGATCTTGATCTCGCGATTCTTAGCGCCCTCGGGTTCGTCATGACGGTAATGATCGTTTGAAAAGGCGCCAGCCAGAAACACCAGCTCCACGGTGGACCAGCATCACAGAAATTCCGATGCCGTGATACGAACGTAAGTATTTTAGGTGGGTTCGTCAACATGGAATTACAAAGGAGCGAACGAAACAATTTTAGGTGGGTTCACAAACATGGAATTACCAGAAAATGGACAAGGTCTTTCACAATGTCCCTAACATCGGACAAGGTCCTTCACAATGTCCCGAACATCTGTTAAAACACTGCGCCAAAACGGTTTTCGTCGAACCAATGGAAGTTGAACCAAGGAAAAGATGTCATTTTTCCTACCGACACACTTCATTTCACTTAGGTACACAATCAGAGCTTTAGAACGTACGACACATGTTCACAGCATTAAACGCCTGACAGACATGGATAGTGGGCCGAGTGGTCAGTGGCCTGTTCCTACCTTGTAAACATTCAGCATATCCAGGTATATCCTGCCCAACTGAATCACAAACGGATGTCCCACAGCCGTACAGGAGCGCACGTTCGTCTTGAGGATGTTGGCCAGCTGCTTAACCGCCTCCTGGTCCTTCAGGATGTCCACATTCTACGAAAGTGGGGCGTGGTGAGTGGGGATGCCGACTCTAAACATTGCATGTGTTACGAAATTGCCTCCTACTGCCCAGTCGAAGAAACACAAATACACATATTTTGGTCGTAGCAAAGAACAGGTCCAATCCACGTTTTTTAGGTATGTTATGTTATGTTGTGCATTCTCCACACTAACCCACATCACATGCAATTTACCATTATGACATGTAATCAGACTACGTCAATTAAACCTAACATGTTTTTGTTTGTACAACTGGCACTTCATCCTCCCCCCCCCAAAAAAAATCCTGGGAACTTTGCACTTCCGACACTAGCTCCTACCAGAAGTTTCATTATTGACACACCTGATATCTCGACTCCCCAACCTGAAATGCAGCGTTCCCACTACTAAACCCCTAGCCCGCCACCCGAGCCTGCTGGTCCTGCTGGTCCACCTACCTTGCTGGCCTGGTTGATAACGTCATCCCACACCTGGTTGGGCAGCGACATGTACTTCTCCATGAGATGTTCCTGGATGCTGGGGTCCGGGTGGGCGGCAATCATATAGCCAACTGCCTCGTAGAACGTGTGCACCTGCGGGCGGCGGGAGGCGGCGCATCAGCAGCTGGCCGGCCCGGACAGAGCCGACGTTCTACATCCCACCACGCCACCACCGACGTACCGCCCGCGGCCGGGCGCCACCACACCGCCCGGCTGGTCCGTCCGTCACCGCGGTTTACGGGTGCTGTGGGAAGACCGCTTCGCAGCCTCCGTGCGTGGCGGCTCCGGCAGCGCTGGCCGGAAGCGGAGCGCCGTCGGCGGTACCTGCTGCGGCTGGAGGTCGCAGATGTGCGTGCTGATGGCGCCCAGGATCTCCTCGATGAACGGCCACACCTCGCCGACCTGCACCGTGACGAACTGTTTGCGGCACTTCTGGGCGATCTTGATGAACGTGTCACAGGCCATGTCCTGCACGCCGTCGTGCGTCTCTGCGGACGGAACGCAGCGTCAGCTCGGCTCAGCTCAGTTCAACCAAGTCTCACTGCAGGCCAATACTGACTGCCGACCGTTCGCGGCCAAACTGGCTGCTGAATGGCTGCAGCCAAACTGACTGTCCCTCAAAATGGGTGACAACAATAAAAGACGCAATAAAGCCCAAATCGCATGACCATCAAGCTCTCCTTAACAGACCGACATCTACGGTCCGGCTACAACTTGTGGCCCCTAGGACGGTGCAATAAGGCGACTGAAGTCAAATATGCACGGCTGCTCCCCGACACTGCATTCGTACAGTCCACCGCCGCGACTCCTACCACCGAAACCAGGCACACCTCTTCCAGCACCCGGTCGTCTCCAGTCCCCTCATTCACGCGAGCACGTCGCACGGGGGAAAATCACACACGCGGCCCGGCTCCGCTCCAGACATGCGATCGCTGAGGTGGCGACGGTCGGATCGCTCCAAAGGAGCCACGGCCACACCAACGCGCCGCTGGAGGACATTCGGTGGCGACCATCCGTCACCGGACTGTATTACATTCCCTCCCCAGGGCGGGGAATCAGACACCCACCGGAGCCCTCTCCGGTGTCAGGCCGCTGCGCTGTTACTACCAAGGTTTGATGTGGTAGCCATGGTCACTTCGCGCCTGCGCGGGGCACGCGCCCGTGACAAACAAATGGAGCACGAGGTCGTCACGTGCAGAACGCACGTTCAAGGTCATACGATCCCGTGAACGAGCCAGTGCCTACATTCAATGCATTAACTGAAATACCAGTTCCCGGCTGGGAGCGGGGCTGGCACGCCAATGGGTACAAAATTACAGTCCAGGTTGCCTTTGAAGCGAGCGTGACGAAATCGTCAGAACTAATGTCTCGCATCTCCGGTTCCTGAAAACTTCATTAAAAAGCTATGAGTATCCGACCAAAGCCTCATTATACAGCCTTTCTAAAGCGACTACTCCACCCAATTCTCACCGCAATGAAACGCCAACTGCACCAGCTGGAAGGATAAAATAGGTGGAGTCTGCAAAACGGAATAACAGTGATTCCAATGGGAAGACAATTTTTTTAAACCATCAAAAAGCACGAAAAGAGACCTGCCATCGCGGATCTCCTCACGTTTCTCTTATCATGACAAGAGTAAAGGAGACTCAGCCTCGGATGCAGCTTGGAAGACATCTCCAATGAAGGCAGCGGTCAGTCGGGGAAAGGAGCCGAAGGGGTGTCCAGCACAGAAACGGCGCGAATCTAGCGGAAGGGTTATCGAGCTGCATGAAACAAAGGGACCGGTGAAATTTCTGATGGCGGAGTCCGCCGCCATGACAATGCCGGCAGAGGATCACACTGTACGCAGGTTCACTCTGTGCGGATGGCCGGGCGGAGGGAGCCGTCCCCTCCCAGGCAGCGTCGGTAGCCAGAAGACCGGAGGGCGACGGTCTGTGGTGCGAGGGCGCGGACTCGTTCCAGCACGCCGACCACATTCACTCACTTGCGTCGGCGCGATCTGGCAGGGCGGCCGACAGGCGTTCTGACAGCGCGCCGACTCAAGCACAGACACGCTGCAACGGCAACACAGTCCCGTCACACCGGCCTCCGGCGGCGGCCGCCCGGCACGCGCGCGCCCCACGCTCCCGCCCGGCTCACGCCACAGCCACCCGCGGGCGGGCGGCGCATGTCAACGCGTGTCAGCGCGCCCCGCATCCGCTCCGCACCTCGCACATCGCATTCAGTAGGGCACGAGCTCAGACGTGCCGGCGGCGGCGGCGCGAATCGGGCACCGCCGCCGTCGCTCACTCTCTCGCGCCGCCCTCGTCACTCGGCACCCGCACTCGAGCCAACGACCCTCAGTCGTGTGTCGGCATCGCACAGCGGCCATACGGGCCGGAACGGCGCTGCCCCCATCACAGAACCCGGAAACAGCAAGCAGAAAAGCTAAGTAAAGGGCCCCTACAATAACAGCAATACAAGAGAACGAAAGCGGACGGAACAAACCATGGAAACAGAGAATAAAACAGAATCGGAAGAATGATTCCCGACTGTAAGGATGGGTACGACAGCCAACAGAAGACAAAAAAAAAAAAATGGGACAATCTCAAGAGAGGGACGACATGGTGTTAGTCAACCACGTCAAAACCCAGGTACCAACAACCTTACCGAAGCCATATCTCTATCAAGCCCCGCTATCTAGCCAGCCACATAAACCTCAGGTACCGCCGGTAGTAGAGTTAGAAGCCACGACTATCCATCTACAAACTAGAAGCAAGCCAATGCACTCAATACGCAACGGGGCAAAAAAGAGCTTCTAGCCGACCATGCACACTAATCTACCGGGTCTTCCCAAGCTACGATGACTAACCGCACCCCAACCTTCGGGCGTCCGAAAACTCACCGTGCATAAACTCGAACAGCTTGTTGACAACCGTCTTGAGGAACTTCCAGTGTGCCTTGAGGAAACGCGGGTACTGGCCCACGACGTACATGATGTTGCTGGCGATGATAGCCTTGTTGTCCTTGCCCTTCTTCTGTTCGCAGAGTCCGAGCAGGTCGCGGATGACGGTGACCAGGAAGCGTTTCTCGTCCTCCTCGTGCATTGCGCCCGATATGGAGCCGATCGCCCAGCAGAGCTGCAGGCCAGGATGCGCCGGATCAGCGGACGGGCAGACAGCGCTGGACGCGGCAGCACATCCGCCAAGGATGCAGACGTCTGATGTCAGCTCGGCGCCACAAGCAAACAGAAACCGCGCGCAAAAGATTCGTGCCTATCGGTGAAGTCGACAAACTTGAAAGACTCAAAAAATATCGCAAAAAATACCCATAAAGAGCTTCTCGGCTTCATATTTGGTTAGAGCTGTGGTGCAACTTTAGTTGTTAGTACAAAATGGGCCTCTCTTGGCGTAACGAAGTTTACGCCACATTTCTTAATCAGTCAGTAAACTGATTTGTATTTAACGCATGAGTTCCGCCAACTCACACGAATATGAAATAACAGCCCAAAATACACTCATACGTCCAGCTACGGCCCCCGAAACATCGTTGCGGCCTTTCAAGACAACGCTGTCAGCACGATCTCTCAAAACAAACCGCAGCCACGCGACAAACGGCGCACAGCCAGCCATTGCCGTCGCCGTCCTCGTATGCGGCGGTGCGGCCCACTAACCGTGTTGAGGTTCTTCCAGGACCATTCGGTGCCGTTGACCTGTCGCTGCAGCTTCTCCGTCAGGATCCGCTCCGTGTCCACGTAGTCCAGATGAGTGAGGTACACGAGCGTCTCGCGCATCGACTTGTACATGTTGATGGCGTCTGTGTCCTTCATGAATTCGCGCACCACTTCGCCCTGTTCATTTTCCACCACCAGCACCTCCTCCGGCTTGGCCATCCGGCCCACCATGATGTACCGGATCTGTACGCGGGAGAACACGGAAGATCTGGTGAGAACGGTGACACGGAGGCTGGGAGTTTCACGAACATTCCGTGGATACAATCACCGAGCCGCATCCAAACATACTGCAGCTGGGCACCTGCAACACAGTGGCGGGCACTGCCAGCACAGCCCACGGTTAACTGTCAAAACAGCCGAGCAACTGATGTTCCGCTACGCGGCCGCAGACGGACGCATGCACAAACTTAAGCTCCGCACCTGGCAGCGATTCCGGCGCCCGTGTCGACGTGACCCGCCCCAGGGCAGCGGAGGCGTCCGACCCAGCACGGACCGACGCCGGCCCGGCACCGCGGGCAGCCCGGCGACTAACCTTTGTCAGCACGCCGCTGTAGAGGGCCCGCCGGCCCTGCGGCTGGCTGCACGGCCGCGTCATGAACGGCGGGAAC
This sequence comes from Capitulum mitella, assembly GCA_030062745.1. Taxonomy (NCBI): domain Eukaryota; kingdom Metazoa; phylum Arthropoda; class Thecostraca; order Pollicipedomorpha; family Pollicipedidae; genus Capitulum; species Capitulum mitella. The sequence continues at coordinate 17,029,496 of CP099847.1, read as the reverse complement.
GGGTTGGTCGGCGAGGTGAACGGGTTCTCACGGTACAGGTCGCCGGCCAGCACGTTCCAGTACTCGAGGCAGATCTTGAAGATCTCTGTCTCGTCCACCTCAGAGATGAGCACCAGGTAGCTCAGGGCCTGCGGAGGACAGCAGAGACGCTGAGTGCGGTGGCCGCCCGCAGTCTGAAACCAGTTCTTGAACGGGCCATTTCAAGGTCGCACTGCGAACATGGATGGAGGCTTTGGGTAATTACTGGTGTTGCCAGCGTCATTTTGCCATCCATTCCTTTCATATATCACCATGGGCCTGGTGATAAGTTTCCGAAGTCCTGATGTTGCGTAGGCAACACCATTATAGTGCATCCAATTTCATCCATGACTGTCGACCATTCACTCAACGAAGCCTCGTCGTCTGCCACTCGAGCGATAGCACTTCGCGCGAGCGCAACTTCCGAGCAACAGCACCGCGACCAGCCCGGACGGCAGGGCCCTGACCTTGTTGAGCGTCTCCGGCCCCTTCTTCTCCACCAGGGTACCGTGCTCCCGCAGGAACACGCAGAGGAACACCGACAGATTCTGGATGAACTTTTGCTCAGAGTCCTGGCCGTGGGCGTACGCCTCGCGGATGTTGGTGTTAACTGGTAGCATCTGGGAGAGGCGGTCCGAGGGTCAACGGCCGACGGTCAGAGATCATGCGCCGGCCTGCCGATGCACGTGACACGGCACTGCGTGCGAACATCAAACAGGCCATACACTCTGACGTCGCTGCTCTTCACATTGTCAGAATAACACCATTTTGTTGCCAGTAAATGTACACCGGATCAACAATTCCTTTTCTAAATTACACATTTCCTTTTACACTGCTGGCCTTAAAGCCTCAATAACGAATAACCTGGTCTCCCTGTCATGCACGTCTATGGTTAAACGATAGGCGCGTCCATCTATCCTCTAAGGTACAGGCCGCAACGCCGTATGCAAGGAAGAGGGCACACCAGTTTCCACGGTAGAGACAGGACCGACCTGCTCCAGCTGGGCCATGGTTTGCGAGATGAGCTGCATGAACATGTCGTCGTAGTTGGAGACGGTGACGCTGGCGATCTCTGTCAGACACTGCAGCGTCACGTTCCGGAACATCGGCACGTTCAGGAACTGCGGGCCGTCGGCAGCACGAGGTCAGCACCAACTGAATGGATCCTTAACCCTATTCCCGGAGGGCTAGACGGTATGGTCGATTCCCGGCGGGGGGGATTCGGCCCCCCGAGATCTCGAGAATTACTCGTCCGATTTCATCGCAACAAACGGCAATCGATTTGTCGTTAAGTAAACTGCATTTTTATAAAAAAAATTCAAAATTTTGAAATGTGTGGATACAGGGGGGCAAAACTCAAAATGGGGGTACTTTTGGACTTCTTATAACTCCGTTGTTTATGGACCGATTTCGATGAAACTGGCATGAACCGAGAGATTATGGATAGGGTTTTTACCATGGGTCCACAAATCTAAAATTTTGAGGAAATTCATGGGCGTTCACAGGGTTTCAAAAATAGGAGGACTAGTTCTCTAACAACTGAATGAACAAAAGAGACCAAAGCACTTTTTTGGCTTCTGCTAGTCATGCTATGCTAAAGAAGTACAAATCACACTACAATGTTTGTATAATGTTAGCATAGGCGGTGCCAGGGACATGAAAAAAGGGGGAACTGTCATGGTCAAATGCTCTTCAGGTCAACTTGTGACCTTTGACCTTAAATGACCTTCAGTGACCTTGGAGTCACTTGGAATGATCTCGTGTGCATTTAATATTACTTGTGAACGTTTTCAATCATTTAAATTGACTCTATTTCACAAATTTCATTTTATGGCTATTGCGATATAGGGTACGCGCACTGACATTTTAGGTCATAGCTCCGTGACCTGGCCTGATATCAAGCTCAAACTTGGTACACAAGTAGAGGGCGCCCTTCTTCGTCATATATATTCCGGGTTTGGCATTTGAAAAAAACGGCGCCGAAATTATTGCAAAAAAAAATTGACTTTGGACCTTGGTCTGACCTTGTCAAGTGACCTCTGATTAACAAAATTACATCTGCACATTGCCCAACTATTTCACTATACATCCATATAAAGTTTTAAGTTCTATCTTAAAAACCCGGTTTTTGGCAGACATTTTTCTATTACCCTCAACATGGCCAAAAATGGCCTGAGGTGCCTCCCAAAAACGTTGCCTGGCTCCGCTCCTGAACAAAGTAGAATTTTGAAATTTTGTCACGGCACGTAGAAAGAATAGCTAGGAAAAGTCACCAAGTTTCGTGAAGCTGCGTTAAAAAGCCTGGAATTGGCCAGCAAAAAACCCGAGGGTGGGCGGATTCAGCCCCCCTGCCGGGAATAGGGTTAAAGCACCGTCCCACGTTCTCGCTTTCGCACGGCACAGCGCATAGTTGGGACAAAGTGTCAGGAGCGCCTCCGTGCTCTACAGTACAGAGCTGTCCCAACTCGTCGCACTGCACTACCGTATGGTATGGCACACTGTGGTAATAACTCCGACGGACCTGGCCACCTCCGTCGTGGCTCTGGCATGCAAAGTGACTCTACAAGAAACAAGACTGTGGAACGTTACCACACAAGACGCAGGAGCTAACCCGGGAGGCACTGTTTGCTGCCTGCACTGTTGGTTGGTTGACCAAACCCGGGAGCAAGTCCATGCTAATGCCTCCTCTTCCGAGGCCAAAACAATCTGCGTCGCCCCATACGGCCCGATCCCCTCCCACCTTGTAGATGAGTAGGCTGATGAGCTTCGTCTCAAAGATGTAGCCGAGCGGGATCCAGTTGAGGAAGCGCAGCAGCGTATCGAGGGTGGCGCCCACCAGCGGAGCATTCTGGGACGATTCCTGCACGCACCAGGGGCAAATGATGAAGAGAACCGCCCCGTGGCGGCGGAGGCACAGACAGACATGCAGACAGGCAGCACACTGCAGTTTCAGCAGCGGTGGTGACACACACAAAATGTGTTGACGCATCGAAGAGGGGCAAGCAGGGGGAGGGGGGCACACATCCTGGCCTCACTCTGTCGGAACCTGTGACATAATCATCACGTCAAATTAAATGTCACAGAAATGCAAATCGACGCAAAAACGTATTACATTCTTCATCCCTTCACGACATGTACCGATGAATCGTTCCCGACATTTAAAAGGTTACAGTTTAAACATTTAATTTAAATTTGATCATTTAAACATTTAAATACCGACATTGAAAAGGTTATGCCCAAAATCTCATACATTTAAAAGGTTATGCTTTAAATGTCATTACGCACTTCCAATCAGCCTTTCACGTGGCTTTTCCCGTCCAATACACAGCCCCTTGCTAAATGGTTTAATTACAAAACAACCTTCTTTGTGTGGGAAGAAACTTTGGTTTACACCCACACTCACACGCACACGCAGCCACACACGCAAGGACGCATGCACACAAGCACACACACACAGATATATATATATATATATATATATATATATATATATATACACAAACACATATATATATATATCACATATGCCCAATGTTTCAGCCATGGACCATCTTAGGGAGTGATAAGAAATAAGCTAAAAAATACAAAACCTGAAGATAACATAGCCTATAAATACCATTTTCACTTTACTGCACTTAAGAGTCAGTGACAGAAGCTCACTGGACACAGTCATGACAACAGAACAAATGGCACACCTGTCGTGCAGGCTCGCTGAGCGCCTGCAGACTCATTCGTTCCCAGCACAGGCAGACGGGCACTGGCCCATTCAGCACTACTCACCATTACAAACTGGCACAGCTGGAAGACCTGGCTGAACTCCGAGCACATCGTGTCCTTCAGGTGCTTGGCCTTGGCCTGTGTCAGCTTGCCCGAGCTGAAGTCGAACACTTCCTCGGAGAGCAGGGCCAGGATGTGCATGTTGTTGTGGCAGAGCGCTTCATTGGCCTTACTCGAACCCACGATGTCGGTGATGAACGAGTCCCAATTCCGCGGCCATTCCCGCTTCAGAATCTGACGGGAAGTAGCAGGATATATATACATATGTATGAGTGTGTGTATGTGTGCATGTGTGTGTGTTAAAAACCTACAAATGGCTATCACAAATGGCAAACGCATCATTTCCCTAAGCTTGCTAAGTGCAGAAAATATCTGTAATGTTCCATTTAGTCCATGATGATATGCAAAACACAATGTCATACTGGTACCTTGGATATCAGAAATTTACCATGCTGAAAAACATCAATCACTCAACAAACACTGTATGAGCCATGAAGCCAGCACAGCCGCCCTCCGCCGGAACGAGGAGATAACGAAGATCCAGCAGACCCCAGCTGGATCTGACTGGCCGCCGCCAGGCCTGATGTCCAAACAGTTCAGCCCCAGCCCACTTTGGTACCCACCTGTACCAGGATGAAGTTCAGCTTCCTCAGATACACCTTTTCACGTTCGAGATTCTCTGGAACAGACGATATCTTGATGATGAGTCCCACAATGTACTTCCGAATGCCGTCGCACTGGTTTTTCGGCAGCGCGCGCCAGCGTGTCTGGATGACCTGTTCTAGGATCTGCAGCGCATAGTACTTGGTCTGCTGGTTGGTCGAAAATTCCAAAATGGTGTCGACGCGGGTCCAAGCATCCATGTGCTCTTTCAGTGTCGTCAAGATGTACTGCGCCTCTCGTTGCTGCAATACCATAAATCAAATGTCACTGGCAGAACATGCCCAGTGAATCACGAGCAATGACATACACGATATGCCCCAAATTGGTGCAAATTTGCAATATTCTGGCATGAAGCTCATGAAGCTATACCCTACCACCAGCTCCCCAACATGCATCTGACACATCACATATTGTGGTTGCACACCAGAACATGTGCAATATATACATTTTACAAATGTTTTATATAGCTAATATCCAACCACTTAAACTATTCCCAATGGAAACAGTGTCTTTGATCTGTTCAGGATCAGGCATTCTGGCTGTGGCAGGCAGGGAGGCAGCTGCCCCCAAGCTCTGACACTTAACATTCACATTACAAACACTAAATGAGAAGAAACCACACAGAGTGCTTCTTTACCTTACTTCCCCTCGCCAAACTGCAAACTTCCTGTTCTGGCAGGAGCACTACTTTGGTTTTCTTTTGGAGGGGTAAGTGCCCTTCCCATGTTTCATTTTGCCTGCCCAATGTGAGTCTGCCCTTCATCCATGCATTTAGCCCCAATATGTACTTGCCCCAAAGATGACAAATATTTCTAGTGTTGCAAAACACTCCCAGAAGTCTATTTATGCCACACAATGTCCACACACTCCACAACGAATGCCAAAATTGCTAATGTCACAGTGGCAAAAAGACATCAAACTCTACTTGTGCATATCAGTGCAATAAGAAAAATGGCAACTCATCCTTTGCACATTCTTACCTTCCATCCCAGGTGCTGAAAACACCAGGATTAGAATATATATCAGAATATACATATATATTAGAGTATATAATTATTACAATATATATCAATACATATTAGAATATATATATATATATATATATATATATATAAGAATATATATTAAAATATATATATTCTAATCCTGGTGTTTTCAGCACTTGGGGTGGAAGGTAAGAATGTGTGAAGGATGAGTTGACATTTTGCTTACTGCACTGATATGCACAAGTTGAGTTTGATGTCTTTTTGCCACTGTGACATCAGCAATTATATATATATATATATATATATATATATATATATATATATATATATATATATATATATATATATATATTCATGAAATGATTGATGTGTGTTCATTTCCATTAATCATTTTGTGAACATGTTTCATCAAAAGCAAAGAACTTCCATTGGTCAAAACAATGTGACCTAGGCCCCTAGAATCTGCCTCAGCTCCCAATTATTTATAAAAGCATGACCCCTGTGTTCAGGGCAAGCTGCCAGTGACTGGTTGTTGGTCTGTTACTTTTGCTAGCAGTAACAAACTATAAGCATAATACATTTTGCGAGAAACGACCATTTTTTCATGAATTGCTACTCTTGCCATTGCATCTTTGATCTTGAAAATGATAATTTCACATTGAAGTGCAGTATTACAACTATTACAACTAATAAATTTCAGGAAAATGCCATGGATAGTATTGTAATAGAATAAAAACCCATCAAAACTAAACGTTTCGATATCATCCGATGTTGGTAGGGGTGATTCAGTGAATGTAGCCTTAAACTGATGTACTTGGATGCAAGCTTTGAGCCACTGGGGGCTCACAGGCAAAAATGGTTTTCACAGACCAACACACATGGGTTTGATCTATCGACGTATGCATTCAACATAAAACCACCATTTAAAATTGGACTCTCCCTTGAACTGAGCCACATTACTGTGTCAAGTAGTGCATGTTACACATATAATGGTTTTAGGATTGGAATCTATTTTAAACTGGCTTAATGAAATAGGTGGCACATACATTTACATCATTCCCCAAAATGTTCACTACCATCTACTGTTCTCACCTGGTCCCCAGTTCCATTGTACATGCACATCACCACTCTGTCCAGGAGTGTGATGTCCAGCTTCTGACTGAAGTCTAATAGCTTCTGGGCATCCTCCATGGTGTGCAACCTGGCAGAAGAGAATCACATACTGGAATGCCTGTGATGATGATGGGAAATTCACGTCAAAAGAAGTCAAGGTTTTCCGTTTCTCCAGTGCAGGGTTCCACCTTTCTAGAGTGAATAATGATGTCCTTTATCACCACGAATGTCGTAGTGGTCCAAATGCAAAAAATAGTCTCGTGGACGATGTGGAAGAGTAAACAGTAGGTTTCTGAGGCTAAAACACTGAGGGGTTTGAATGTAAAAACAAAGTTTTCTTGCAAGTTGCACTTCATAACATTTGCATCATGAAGTGCAAGTTGACATGTACTGAACTTTGGTGGGGAGCTGAAGTTCCCTTGAGTTGGTAAAATCACGCCTAGAAACTGACCAGCATATCCTCCTTTTTGCCCTTACCCTGAGGAATTATGGAAATGCACATGGCACAACACAGTTTATGGGTGACTGGTAATTCAAACTGGCAACTCCCTGGAAAGCCTTTTTTTCAGAAGTGCGTCATTCCACGAATCTCGCCACGTCGGTCCATGACGTGGGTACATGGTTCTTGCACTGTGACAGAACTGTACATGGTCCTTTTTGGTAAGGGATGGTCTTTTCTGGGTATCCTACATAACAGAATGAAGCATTCATCACTCACTGACTGAACTGTCTGATCAAGACTTAAATTTTCCTCACTCTCTCATGACTACATCTATCCAAACACCACGATTTGGGCTGATCTTGCAGAGGCACCATCCTTAACCTTATTTCTGTACCCTTAGCACTAGGACGCATTCCCGCACTGGAGGGGAACTTATCACCCCCTGAAATATTGAGAACCACCTGTTCAATCTGATCGCAACAAATGATAATCAGTTCACTGTGGCATTAGTCATTTTTTAATAAGAAGCTTCGAAAATAATTAAAGGAACGAATGCAAAGGGTGGGGACAAAATTGGGAAAGGGGCATCTCTGGACTCACAACCCTGATGTCTTTGGATCGATTTTGATTCAATGTGTTTAAATCAAGAGCTAGTCAATGGAATGTATCTCTTTGGCCCACATGCTTAGAACTTATAGGAAATTCATCAGTGTTCACTAGCCTGAAAATGGTTGGCTTACTCTTGTTGAAAATGGAATTAACATTAAAGTTCAAGTCATTATTTTTTTGAAGTTTTTACTAGCTATCTGATGCTTCAGATGCAGAAATCACCTTGTATTGGTTGTATGATGTTGACATCGGTGGCACAAAGGTAATGAAAAAGGGGGAACTGTCATGGTCTCATGTTATCAGGTCCACTTGCAAACTTTAACCTCAAATGACCTGAAGGCTGCATGAAATGGCCTTGTGTTCATTTCATAGTTTTAAAATGATTCCAATTATTTGATATCACTATAGCTCCAAAACCTGTTTTAGACAGTTGTGATAAAGAGTGCATGCTAGGACATTTTTGGCTGAAACTCTGTGACCTGACCCAAAACTGACCTCAAATTTGAAACACATATTCTATTCAGTTATTTACTTACAGTTAAATCAAATTTTACATTCTATTAAAAAAATGCACTTTTGGAGCCATGTTCCCTTTGCCCTGAATAGTATCAAAAATGGCCTGACATACCTCCCAAAAACATGGCTTGGCTCCTCTCCTGGTCCAAATAATGTGGAAATATGTATGCATATGTAAGAAGAATAGGTAGAAAATGTCACATTTCATCAAACTGCTTCAAAAAACCAAGGGAATGGCACACAAAAAATGAGTGGAACTTCTGGTGTCCCCTCATATGGGAACAGGGTTACACTGCTCTTTCCTGGGGAAATCACCATGTCAGTCCTGACCAGACAAAAACTCTGTGATCTCTTTTCAGTTTGCATGTACATAATGTGCATAGGACATCCAATGCATATTCCTTTCTCTTCCTCTATTCAAAGGGAATATTCCCCTTAAACATGTGTTTGAAATGAGATAATCAAGGTGCAACAAACATACCATATATTTCAAACTGAGATAGCTAAGTTGCAGCCAAGTTGCAGCACTCAGAAGCCAATCTGTAATATACATGATTTCCCAAAAAGTTACACTTATGGAGGTTTGAAGCAATTACCAACTGTTTTTCCCCACATGTGCTACTCAGCTCTGTAGCTCCCTCTTTACACCTGCTGTGGATACCATGCCTAAACAAATGTGCACTGGCCAAAGATTGCTTAGATTCGTCAGAAGGTGCAGGCATTTATTAAGTAATACTAAAGAATGTGGTTTTTTGTTCCATTATATTTCATGAAGCTTTATTATACCAATGTTACAAAATCATACCTAACACATGTACTTATGGCAAATAGGCTCACTTGTGGATGGTGGCTCATTCCCTTTACATCTATGACCTGTCCCAGCAACAGGAATAGAGGCAGTCACTTACCCCAAATTCTAAAATGTCACTAGGGACAAAACAGGGATTCACCCTCAGGCCCACTTACCCAATATCATTTTGTCCCTGAAAGCCATAATGAGAACAGCATTTTTCTGCCATGTTTGATATGAAATGCATGACAGCACCCTGTGAACTGCCAGTGATACTTGTACTCAGCTAATGGTTAAGCTTTTCTCTGCATATGTTTTGGATGTAATGGGTTTGATGCTAACCACAAATGGACTGCTTACATCATGAGAGATGAACAATGAACATTGCTACTGGGCCTTCATTTGAAACATAATGTCCACTGCAAAGTCACAAATCAAACTCTGAAAATAATGCAACAGGTGGAAATCACTGAAAGCAAAGGAAATGGTGCAGAAAACACAAAAATGTATTAAAGATTCATGAAATGTTTTACTCCAACTAACCATATCTGTTTATAATAGAACAGTGGCACCAAAGCACTTGTACAAACTTTGGCTTTAGACCAGAAGCTCTGCCATGGTCCAGCTGACAGCATGTCATGCCTCCCTCCACAACAGATCCAGTCCTAAGTTTTGACATCCACTGTCTCCAGTAGAAAATGTGATGTGGCATACATGGTGTGATGCAAGGCCAAGCACATGATGCATCTTTTACTTTTCAATTGGGAAGGATGACATGTACAATATTTTCATGTGACTGACTATGAATCCAAATGTTGCTGGTGACAAAAGTTGGTATCCACATGCTACACCTCTTCTGCATCACTTGGTTAAAAAAAGATAGCAGTCTGCTTTGTGATAAATAGCTGGTCAGCTCTGTTCATACTGCTTGGTCAAGGGAGTCCTCTGTAGATTAATGAAACTGGTAGGAATCATAAGGCTATATTTTCTATTACTTACAGGCTGTGCTATGATATGATATGATATATGATATAACATGGAGGTAATTACATGCCAATATCATGACATTATTTTGGCATGTAAAACCAGTCAAAATCAGTAACTAGTACTGCTATTCAGTACATGAGACATACCAAAATTATTGCAATGATGGTGATGGATGTCATGTGTCTGCTATCCACAACTACCAGTTGTTTTTTACATTTAAGGTGAAACACTGTTACTTTAAATATCACATAATCATAAAAAAAATTATTGGTGTAACATTTCATGTGCACTGTCATGCCAATAAACATTACAATCTGCAGCAACCCACAGGCATAAAAAATCTATGAAAAGGCGGGTTCATCATCAGCAGATACTTGGAGAGATTAAGTCAATGAAGGTCAATGAAAACAAAATGATGCACATTGTTTTCTATTACTTTACTTTTCAGTTATTTTGGACATTTCAAATAATTCTTTAAATAAATAAGGTAAGAGGATACAGGCATGGCATTACTTGCTTCCAACAGAAACAAAATAATACATGCTATCAAATGCTGGCCAATAAAGATGATGTTTTAATTTCTACTTATAACTGAAAAGGCCACTACAAACTGTTACATGCACATGTTGCAATGCAATGTTTGTAATCTTATGTAGCATAACACTAAAACTATAACCTCAGAAAGAGGGAGCAACTAATACTATTTTTCCAAACCACACCACTCAACTATCCCAGAGAGAGGTGATGGCCCCAAACTCCTCCATTTGGATCTGTCCCTGGTATGCACAAAGGGCATTGCAACAAAGCTGATAAACAATGACTTGTTATGTTCACTGCTCTATATCAGACTGTATTTACAAGCCGGTGCACAGGGCATAGCACATTAGGGATGAAGTAAGCAGCATGCTGTTGTGCATGATTATTTATTACTTGGGTTGCTTTAAGAGGAAATCCCATATAAAGACTACAACCACACAAAAATTGGTATAAAGGAAGCTTGAAAGATTTACAGTAATTGACCATTTTTGTGGTGCAGCTATACCAACAGAACTACCTTTACTCTTTACCAAATGTTTTCATGACATGACAGTTTGGCAACATGCATTTGTTTCACATATCCTAAATCTATGTACAATTCAAGCATAAATACATGAACTAGCAATCAAAGATCAAAGCAACAATTTCTTATCAAAACCTGCCAGTGCATGCAGAATGGCACCTGAAACAGCCCAATAATACACATGAAATTTCTGGATAGACTTGAAGCCACCCAATGAATAGCATACATGAAGTAATGTGGTAGGTTAGTAGCCGGCTAAAATTTGATTTATTCATCTTGAATTGCACTGCTGACGCAATAAGCCATGTCATGAGGCAAATTGTTATAAATAATTGCACTGTCCCGAACGTTCTGACCACGCCGGGACGGTTTCAGCGCACAGTTCACAAAACATTTACCTTCAATCAGAAATCTAGGGGCCGGTCTTACACACGCCAGTGAGCTCAGTACTGTAAATTTTCGGTTCTCTGTCAAGACCTCAACATGTGTTACAAATGTACTCACATCGTTTGAGGGATTATCATTAGACGCAGGACCCCTCCACACACCGATGAATGTTGGCAGCCATCAAAAGCAGGAAATTCAGTTCAAACTGGTATGAACTGGTTTACATGTGCGCAGCGCCATTGCCGAGTGCTGCTTTGCTTGTTGCTTGCATAAGTAAGGTTAAATTGAAAGCTTATTTTCACTTAGGAGCTACGAAAAAAAAATAATTGTTTTATAAAGCAGACAATATTATTTAACTATGAATAAAAAGAAAAATACCAAGCGAGAAAAACTAAACAACAAAATGTCTCAGGGCAGACGCCTTCTGGGTTACTACAGCTATTGTGATTGGTTTATTTAGGCGAATCAAATACAATGTTCTTAGGCCAATTTTACGAAGAAGTACGGGTTAGGATTAAACGTATGGACCAAAGTCGCTGTCTTCAGCTTGTTTTGGTTAACCCCTTAACTCTATTGTCCTTTAGATTGCTGGCCAGAAATCGCTCTGTTTGTGGCTTCTGAGAGATTTTGTGAAGCTGAAGACGCTGCCAACGTGCGATGAAAGGGCGGCAGTTGCTGAGGGAACAATGACGTCTCGGAATTTTCACTGGAATATTGGATTTCAACAGGTTTAAAATTTGCAAAATACCATAAAAGTCATTGTTCATTCCAATGTCGTTTTTATGTCTGGGTAAACCTCTCTGCAGGCCAGCAGGGTGCTCCGTTGGCGTGCAGAGGGGCAACCTGCTGGTCCGTGAAGAGTTCTGCGTTAGCCTGTCAAGGGACCCCTGCCGGCTTGTATAGCGGGCCCCTGAGGGCCTGTAGAGGTGGTCCTGTGGAGAATCACCCAATCTGGCCCCTAAACGGACCTCTGCATGTTTGTGAAGGAAACGTTGCAGACGCCGGTCGGTATAAGGGTACATATTGTCCTTTAACCCGCGCACGACCGTCGGTCCGTCCCGAACACCGTCGACTGGGGGGGGGGGCAGTTGACTGCCCCCCCCTCTAACTCACGAACGGTTGGTCGCACGATAAAAATAAGCATACCGTTGGAAAGCCCGTCACGAGTAGAGCTCGAAACTGGTCTCATTTTTAGTTTTAGATAATATGTAAGCCAATTTACGCCCTATATATGTTTTCTCATAGCCGACTGCATGAGACCGAGAAATGGCCTGAATCTCAAGGGCTGTGACTAAAAACGCATAGGTAAAGGCACCAGCGCACAAGTAAATGTCCGCGGATGCCGATACACGTCTAATTTCCCCAGATTTGTTCAATATATATGCCGAAACGTTGAGTTAAAGACACCGTAATTCTCCCGTCAGGCTTCACTGTGCGCCGCTGCCGTATGCGGTACCAAATTGACGGGAACTAAGTTTAGCGTTCCCTTATGTTCGCGAAAAAAGGCAATCTATGTAAATTTTATTGATCTTTGTGGTTCTTGTGATGGTTTCTCATGCTTAAATGTTGGAAAAATTGATTAGTTGCCAATCTACAAAGTTGGCGGAGCTTTATTCGCGAGAGCCTGTTTATTTCCAACATATGCTACTTTTTCAAACTTATTGAGGTTCCTGGTATTACTTACGTCTGTGCAAGCTAGCTCTGCCATTTTCTACCCATTCTGAGTAATTCATCGTCGATTTTGACGGTGGTACATTTTGGCCCATTTCAGTTATTCGTGACCTGACCTCAGGTCAATGGCTGGAAGTCACTGATACTTTGCCCAATGACGGTAACTAGATGTCTGCTTCACTCCACACTAAAAATGTTATGAAATATTCCGTCAATTTCCGAAAAAAACGGCGATATGTCTTAAAAATGGGCTTGACCTTAGGTCAATGACCCGGAAAATTCCGAAAAATCCGAGATAGCAGATTTGTTGCATCTATCACGATCACTAATACCTGAAAGTATTATTGAGATATCTTGTTTTGCAAAAAAGTTAGAGGGCGCTAAACTTTTTTGGACTTAGGTCTGTTTGACCTGGTGTAGGTCAGACACCTGACCTGACCTGAGGTCAAAATTTTCACACGAGACGTAATATTGATGGAGCAAAAGGCATACAAAGTTTTGTGACTCTGTGTTTGTTAGTTCTCTCGCAATCCCAGAAAAACCTCAGGGGGAGGCAGTCAACTGCCCCCCCCCCAGTCGGGGACGGGTTAAAAGTTGACTCTGCTGGATGATATAGGAAGCCACTGTAGTGCCAAAGGGCATCCACTGGCCTCTAAACAGCACGGGCCCCTTTTTACAAGTCCGGCACGGACCCTTTTACAAGTCACCATTCTCTCGTAGCAGTAAAGGAGCCCTTGCTAACCTAATGAGTTATGAAGGACGTCTCCGCGGGCATGTAAACAGCATGAACAGCTTCTTTGTATGACAACTTCCATTCATTTGACGTCTTGACTGGGGATTTCGGGTCGAGGTCATGCCAGGTCATTGATCTATGACGTCATTTTCTCATTTTTTGCAGATCAGATTTCGAACAACACTGGACAGTTTGAGAGATAAATGAGGGCGCAACATGTATCTTTTGGTGTATTTGCAGTAAAGGTAGCCAACATCGGCACATTTGGTCATTTCCAACGTTTATATCTATGTATGTATGTATATGTGTATGTGTATATACCTGTGAGTATCAATGTGCCAAGCGTGTTTTAAAAGGGTCTTTGAATGCAAATTTCATACAAATCTACATATTGCAAAGTAAATCTGAACCAGGTCGCAAAATAGTTGCCCTTGACCTCTGATGACCTTTGGCCTGAAATGACTCTGTTATAAATGTATGGGTACCCATGTGGGCATACGTGTTTTTATTGCGGTCTTTTAATCCATATTTCATACAAATCGACATGTCGCGGAACAAATCTGGGTCAGGTCACAAGATATTTGACCTTAACCTTTAATGACCTTGACCTTCACTGACCTTGGTATATGTAAGAGTATTAGTGTGCGTACACATGTTTTTATTAGGGCCTCTGAATGCATAGCATGTTGCAAAGCAAATCTTGATCACGTCACAAGCTGTTTGACCTTGACCGTAGATGACCTTGACCCTTACTGACCCTGGCTATGGTCTTGGTACATCCATCACCTATGTCCGAATGACATCGCCTGATTGTGTTCACACGGTAGTCTTAACAAGTAGAATGTTGGTTCTTTCACAAAGCTCTCATTTGTCAGCGACAACCGTCGCTTTCATCATGTTTGCCTGACTGCAAATGCTTGAAACTCCAAAAATTTCCGGCCGATTTCCGATGTTTCTGCGTCATTCGACGAGTTATTCAATTGCCATAAATGTCATAAAGTAGCAGCAACCAGCTCCGATCCGTTCTCGAGATATTCAGGAAAAACAGGTGGGGGGGGGGGGCGGAGGGCACAAAAAACCTCCCTTCCAGTGCGCGTGTTAAGAGGATATGCTATTTTATAGCATTTAATGCTGTTTACATTCTATAGCAATTTGAAAATTATGTATATCTATATTTATGTGCAAGTAATTTTTTGGAGTTGCGAAGCAAGCGCAATGCAAACTGCCGAAAGGGCCCCTTGAAGTCGGAGGCCCCCGGCCGAAGGCTTAAACATTCCCCTCTTAGGGAAATCCTGGGTGCGCCGCTGGGTCGCTGTGCCATAAGCAGCGGCGCAGTGCGGTCAACAGCTTGGGGGCCAGGACAAACCTAACCCACCGAAAATTGACTGCTCCTCCGATTTCCGCCACTTCATTTACGAATGCCTGAATTTTCTCCATTTGCGTTTCCAATGCGCGAAGGAACGTTAATTGCTACCCCAAGCAGGGAGGAGGGCATGGCGCTCTCTGCTTCCTTTGACTACGCTCCTGCCCAGAAGACGTCCTCATGATCTTGCCCGCTGAGGCCTTGGCGCGGGACATGTCGACGTCGGTGAGGTCTAGTGCTCCGCTTCGCGCTTCGGCCCGGGTCTCCGGGTCACGGTCGTGGACCCACGTCTCATCGCCAGTGACGATGCGTGCCAAAAAAATCCACCGGCGACACGACGTGCAGGGCGAGCAGCTCATTGCAACCAAACACGAACCCAAGAAGAATTGTCCCCACCCCCGTTTCCCAGTCAGCAGTTTAGGTGTTGGCCTTTGTGGGGTTTGGTCGGGCGCCGTAGTATCGACGCCTGGGCCAACGTTCACTGCTGGATGAGAAGTGGTTGGTGTGTGGCACAAGACACTGATCATGGACGTAGCGCATCCCGAGTTGAGCCCGATGAGAAATGCTCCACCACCCGGGTAACCCCACGCACCGAGCGGGCGGACCCAGCTATAGTTCCAGCATGCAATGAACGCCACCGATATAAAACTGCTGTGGTCCCGATCTGGTTTTGTTTGGGCCAACCGGGGTTTCCCGGGGAATAACCAGCCTGCTCCCTAAGAGCAGTTGCCTAAGTGCCCATTCAGTTTACTGTGGCCCAAGCGCCCAAATGCCCGAGTGCCCAAGTGGGCCAACTCGGACAAACCAATGCACATTTCTTTTATCAATACCAATGCAATCATGAGCGGAACTGGCCGGGAAAGCTCCTCCCCATCACAATCATGACTTAACGACCCGTTCATGTTGTTCATGTTTGCTAAAGACAACATGCTAATAAAAACCGTACATTTCATGGCCATCTTCTTACTGAACTGAAATAATTGATAATGTAGTCAAATTTTTTGAACCCCTCAGTGAAAGGAGTTGTCTCACGTAGTTCTTCAGTTCATCGTAGGATATATGGTCTAGAAGTTGCACCCACCTAGAAGCTGACTTGTATTCGACTTACGCACATGCACCTAACTTAGTACCGAAAACAAGAATATCATTTCTAGAAACGACCAAAAGGTGGCATGATGTTGACATCAGTCAATGATGCTGGTAAAGGCAGGGAGAAATTCTCAGGAAATCTGGGCAAGCTTTGGGATATCGGAGCTCTTGATGCTATAAAAGAGATCAAAGGAACCGACTGCTCTTAGATGGTATCAAAAAAGAAGACGTTCATCAACGTCTCCTTTTTTCGTTCATCAACGTTCATCAATAGCGAGGATCAACGAGGCCCACGTCAGGCAGCGATGAGTGGGGACGACGAAGTGAATCTTGCCAAGAGAAAATGGCCACTCTCAAGACAGAGCAGTCTAGTACATTATTGGCTCTCTTCTTGCTCTATTGCAGTGAGCGCCTCTCTTCCCACAGTAATTGCAACTTTCTTTCGCATTCTGTCGTCTTTATACACACCACGTCCCAAAACGTCAGAATATTTTGCACCGCGGCCTTCTTATCAAAAGCTCTCTGATTGGCATGGCGCAATACTGCAGGACTTGGTGCGAGGTTGGCAATCTTGCGCCGCCGATCAAAGAAGCGGCTAGCCAACTTAGAACACGGCCGTGGCTGACCTTAGAGAAAGTGATATTGTTTCTGGTGCTCTGAAGCGCTATTCTTCCGCCAAATCGATAACTTTTAGAGTCTTCCCACTCCTGGTTGTTGTCGGTTTATCCATTGTAAACGCTATTCATCAGACAAGGACCAATTGCCTTAGTTGTTCGCCAGACTCATACAGATCCCACTCCGCCCCAATAGCTCGCAAGACTGAAGCGAACGGAAAACTGATGCCGCGGGCCACCACCTCTGGACGTGCGTTCAACTCCAGGAGCATACCAGGGCGGCACACCTCGCAGTATCCCTCTCTACGTGTTATAACTGAGAAGTCCTACCTACCTACTTTTGCCACTACTCCTTCTCAGTACTTCGAGGTCCACCGGTCTCCGCCTGTCTCCCCGAGCCCCACGCTGACTTCCCGGTCGATCAACACCACAGCCGCCGCTGGCACTTGTAACGCAAGCAACTCTCGGTCCCTAGTTCAGGCGTGCGTATCCACACATCACAAATAATTTCAATAAATAGGCAAGCTCAACGACCATGCCGTAATAAGAATGCCATACCACCTCCTGGTCGTTTCTAGAGATGATATTGTTGTTTTCGGCACTAGGTCAGGTACATGTGCATGAGTCGAACACAAGTCAGCTTCTAGGTGGACATAACTTCTAAACTACGTGTCCTGAGAATTTAAAAAAGCAACTAAAATAATGTCTTTCATCCAGAGGATACAGGAAATATGGCTATATGATCAATTATCTCATTTCATTAAGAAGCTGCTAATGGGTCCCATTTAACCAAAAACTAACATTTTCAAGGTCGATATGCGACCCCTCAAAATTGTTCAGTTTTGTTAAAAATCGCTGTGCGTGCTTCGAGTGAACCAAGTCACGGGAAAAACCTTAGCCAGCCACATTTTGTTCAGGAAAATTTCAAAAATGCGCCACCCTAAACATGCACATTGCACATTAAAAAATTACCGAAACCGTTGCTCTGGTTTTCCACCCAACGTAAGCCCCCGAACAGATTTTCAGAGACAAGGTTCACGGAAGAAATTCAGTGGAGTCGTGACAATGGTGTTCTGACATGTTCAGCGTAGTCATGGTTTTGCCAGAATTGCCCAAACAAATAAAAAGTTAAACCCAAGCGAATTGCTGGTTGGCTTCGTCCGGAGAAGGTTTCCCCGGCCCAAACCTGGAGCCCCTTTGCGAGCAGCGCAAAGGAGCCCTGGATTCCAGCCCCCCTCCCCTTCAGCGGAGAGGCGCCACGCCGGCTTATAAAAGGTCCCCTGTTGTCCCACAGCGGGGCCCTCTACCGGTATGTAAGAAACCCCTGTAGGTCTATAAAGGGTGAGTTGTTCGCGCAGAGAAGGCCCGCGCTAGCCTGTGAAGGACCCGCTACAGACCTTGAGATGGCTCCCTGCTGGTCTCTAAAGGAGTCTCGGCTGACGGCTCCACAGACCACATGCCCATGGCCCGTAAAGGGGTCATCTGCTGGCCTGTAAAGGGACCATCTGCCGACCTGCAGAGGGGCCCCTGCAGGCCTGTAGAGGTGGCCGTGTAAAGGGTTCCCAAAGCTGGCACATGAAGGGATCCCTGCACGCCTGTGAGGGAATCCTTGCAGTTGCCGGCCTGCGGCAGAACACCGTAAGCTAAAGAGGTCCATGGTGTCCTGTAAAGTGGCCTCCACCTGGCAGTGCAAGGACCCCTGTCCTGCTAAACGGCACCCGCTGGCCTGTAAGCAGCATGACCCCTTTTTACAAGCCACCATGGTCTCCCCGCAGCAAGGAGCCCTTGCTAACCTACAAGAGACCAGTGCTGAAGGAGACCTCCGTACACATGTAAGAGCACGAGTCCGCTTTAGAGGCTGCTATATCCGCGCTTTTTGATTTCATTTCTCAAGTCCGTGGGATGCGTTTTCACCATTGTGCTCCTCTCTCTCTCTCTCTCAGTGTAGCGATATCTCCGCATTTCACAAGCTGTGGTTTTGTCCATTCTTAAACTGTAGGCACGGCAATAACTTGCTTGTCATTTGTACCACTAGGAGCCGAACGTGCCGGACTCGCGGTTTGGGAGTCATGCTGTCTGGAGGTAAAAGGAGACACATACTTCCGTGTCGTGGTGTTGCACGGCACGGGAAAGACCAGAGGCCATTTCAAACGGTAAAGCCAGGTCCGTTGGGCGGCCGTATGTGAGTTGGCCGATTTTATGAGACACGAAGACAGTTCTCGGTAAAAAGAGCCAAAGAAACAGTGCTGTTTTGGGAAGTGCAGGGACGCCACAAGTGAATCTGGACGAGAGCAGCATAATAATGTCTATGGTGTAGCAATAGCAACTGTCTTTTTAACTAATTGGTGGGGTTCTCACTATTTTGTGACGTGATTTTAAGCTATTGACTCCCCTCAAAACAATAAGAATGATAATAAAACAATGGGTGTTCGTTCAAATACTTCTTCCTGTGTATTCCAATTCAATAATCAGGAGTGCTAACGCCGCTTGACCTGTTTGGTGTGGCGAGGAAAATGTTGGATGGTTGGTCGGAGAGTTCCTGGCGCGAATCTAGGCGATGACAATCAGGAATCGCGCGATGTTTTCCATGCAGCGCAAATAATGTACTACGAAGGAAGATCGCGATTGTGGCATAGTTTGCATTGCCATCTGTTTCAGTGCCTCAGGAAAAATTGTACGATTTTGGAAAGGCTTGCATGAAGGGGTCAGGATCGTTACATCCAGACACCAAGCGAGATGACCGAGTGGGTCCGTTTTGTCCCCTGCGCGTCGTGCCGACTCGTATGCCCCGATGCGATGTTCATCTGCGGACTGATTCCTCTCCTTACGGAGATTTCGTATCTGTTGCATATCTTTGTTGTGAATGATGCCCTAAATGTCGTGGAATCCGAGAAGTAAGTATTTGCAATTAACCTCCGTCGAGTAAGTGATAAAAGCTGTGAGACTGGTGACGACAAAGAATATCCTAACTTTTCAACGCAAGAACATTAAGCATGTTGCAGATGTTTTTGTCAAGACCAAGCGTTGTCCCCGCCAGCATTTTGACAGGGGCCAGATGTGGCAAAGCATTCAATATCGCAACCAGTTATGTGTCGTAGTAAAGGGATCATATCATGACAAGGCACAACGAGGATTTCGCTAAGGAAGAGGCCAGGACCCCCCCCCCCCTCCTGGAAAGGAAAACTCCTTGGATTTCGGCCGCGTTTTCTGAAGTTCCGGAATTTTTCGTTCATTTTCGTTTTTGACGCGTAAAAAAACATGAAAAACGCTAAATTTTCGGGCCCAAGGAGATCATGACCCGCTTTCCACTCTCCCTCCGGGCCACGTCTCTGTACTTGCTTTGTTTGCTGTCGTTGCCTGGTCATGAGCTGGGCCCAATTAAGTTTCAAAATAGAAATCTTTGATCCGCCCGAGACATACTTACCTAAATCGGGCCAAATCGCGTAGCAACGTTCGACCTCGATTAACGTGCGCGCTCATGGCCCTCTGGGAATTCCACGCACCGATGGGGACATATTTTTCCCTCCCTTTCTACATCAGCTGATCTATTCTACCGACTGCAACGAAATTTCGTGGATAGGAAATCATGTGGTGGTTAGGTACTGTGCCTTCCACTCTACGACAAGGCATGTCGCGAAAGTCATTAATTCCCGATGGTTTTTCACGCAGCGTTGAACGCTGCACTCGAACGGACTCGAAATCATGGTCGACAAACACCGCATGTCAGGACTAGTGCATGTCGCTCGGCTACACTTGCAGACTCACAGCGACAGCCCATTACGGCACCCGCAGACCCCGCGCCCTCTGTCGGACGATTTGTCAATAGGGGCTCTCGTTTAGGCCGCTAGGGGACGGCGAGCATCAGACGCAGCAATGGTGTTCAACTCCCAAACTCTGAATGACTTAGGTGAAATATGTCGTGGTCAAACGAGGTCAAGCGTCGGATAAATAGTAATATTGAGGCTAACCCAGGTCAGGTCATTCAAAGTCCGCACAGGCTGATCTTTGAAAATGTCGCATTTTTTCAGAATAAAAAGGAACACAATCCAGTGGACTGCTAATCGATAAAACGCCTTTATTTATACGTAAATTAAGTGACGTAAATGGTTATCTGAGGTCATCCAAGATCAAATGAGGTCAATAAAAGGCATCGTCAAAAAATCTAATCGAGATCATTTGGGTAGATCTGGAGGAAAATAAAGAATGTTGCATCTTTATTTATTAGCCTTGGATGACCTCCACCGACCTGATCTGCTATCTTTCTCCTTTGAGGCATCTGTACTCACCATGCAGTCAAAGTCCCCACTAATTATTGCATTCCCTTACAGAGTGCTGCGCTTTCAACGTGTGGTCTAGGGTGGCTTCGATTGACTAGACCCACGTCACTTGCACTTTGATGTATGTACATGTAGCAGTATGTGTATTAGTAAGCAGACCAACTCCCCACAAAGTTTCGCTGAGATCGAATGAACAAATTGGCTCACCTTGGTTGACCTGGTCCAAGATACCTGTGCCTGTAGGTTGTGCATTTAGGCTAATTTCCCACAATGCTTAGTAGCTGGCTGTCCGGCAGCACTTGTTCCACATGCAATAAAGTGGGCGTCCTTCGGCCGACACGCATGCGGCCGTCCGCCGCCGATGACGAATCGGCCCCTCTACCGGTCTCCCAGCTTTGTCGGGCTTCAGTGAAACAAGTGGCGGACCTGTTATAAAATTGCCAGGGCAAAAGACGCACTAGGATGTCAGCAGAAAGTAAACAAAGTTTCAGTGCTCTGGCTTTATTACCGTAAATGTCATGTGCAACACACGAGGGGTGGACAATATTTGTCCTCACCAGTGCGCGAGTTAATTGGGTCAAATAATTACGGAGAAGCTTAAATTTCATTTGCATTAATTGATTCTAGCCAATGAAGCCATAAATGCATGAAACGTAATACGTCAAGGATTTTTTTGTCATCCTGCGTATATAACGATCCTGAGCATCAAGGAAACTTTGATCACTTTAACACGTTTTGTTGCTGTTTATAGATGTTATATATGTTATCATCGACCGAACCGTGGTTTCTAGACAGCGTTGTGTTCTTGCCACCGAGTGCAGCAGAAATGTCAAATTGGTAGCCAGAATGGTCATGCTGCACTGGATGAGATACGGCACTATGAAGCCAGCCATTGCGCCTGCTGATAACTGTTTTCAGTAGCGGCCTTTGAAGCGCATCAAATGCTTCGATATTCCGATCTCGCCTACCCTAAGCCACGATAAGGGTACTTAGCTGCTTTCATTGTTCAAAGGAATATTGAGTTTTGATCAGTTAATTTAATTATGGAAAGCAGTGGCGTAGCCAAGGGGAGGCCAAAGGAGCCATGTCCCCCTCCCCCGGGAGGCCAAGCGGGGCCCCCTGGGGCCGAAGGCCCCAGTTTTTTGGGTGGCACGAGGCGCCTGCAGAGCGTCTTACGCTGTCCGAAACAGACAATTAAAGCCAAATAAGAATATTATAAGCATTAGAGAAGGCTCACGAACCTAAAGAAACGTATTCAGAGCATGCAGGAAGGCTTTGCGTGCTATGAAGAGAGGCCCATGGTCTGAATGAGCGTTTAGGGGCCCCTGCTAACTTGTTGGAAAGTTTACTGCTTGTCTGGGAAGGGCCCCTGTCAGCACATGAAGGGCCCATGTCAGCCTCTGAAGGGACATCCTTTCGGTCTGGAAGAAGGCCCCTGCCCTTTATAGGTCGGATCCAGGTCCAGAGGTCGACAGGGGCCCTTTATAGGCGGATAGGATGTCCTCTACAGACGGGCAGTGACCCCCCTGGCCAACAGGGGCCCCTAAACGACCATTCATAGGCCCCTGCTTTCCTGTAAAGATGTCCCTGCCGACCTGCAAGAGACACCCATCAGGTCAGCAGGAACGTCTTTACGGGCGAGCATGGACCCCCTTACACTTCAGCGAGGCCCCTTTACAAACCGACAGTAACTGCAATCACATGGGGCCCCACTGATCACGAGGGCCAGACGCGGATCCAAAGGGGGAGCAATTGGGAAGATCATCCCCTCCCCCTAAGGCCTGAAAAGGGGCCCCTGCCATACTTAAAAATAGCCCCGAAGTGGCCCCGTATGAGCTTCACGGGATCTCTATAAGAGCCTGATGGGCTCTTGATGCAGTCAGGGAGGCCTCCCGGAGGGTTAGATGACCTCTGAGACGCATAGAGGGCCCCTGAAGCTCCCAAAGAGTTCCTTAGACCACAACAGGGCTCCAACACGGCAGAATGTCCTCTGAGACCGCCAGATGGCCCATAGGGCCCCTGAGATGGCCATGATGAGGACTGAGTCCCTAGGGGGCCCCTGTGAGTGAAAAACTCAAAGTTCTTGATGTAGTCAGAGGGCCTCCGGAAGGGTAAATGCGACAATGACACAGTAAGATGGCCTCTAAGATGGAAAGAAGGGCCCTTGAAACTCTTCAAGGGCCCCTGGGACCACAAGGGCCTCTGGGACCACAAGGGCCCCAACACGGCAAAGAGTCCATGGGACCGCTTAAACTGCCAGAGAGGCACCTGAGACGGAAAGAATTTCAGATGGTGCCTAGCACGGCATAAGGAGACCCTGGCCAGCCAGAGGAACTTCCTGAACGGGGATTCGTCGGTGATCTTCTCAACCTCAAGAGGAGCCACAAGTGGGCTGCACGGTCTTTTTTGAAACCTCGAGGTTTCAGAGGTTCTTGATACTGTCAGGGGCCCCCGGGAAGGTCAGGTGGTTTCTGAGACGGTAGGATGGGCCCGTACACCGCAGATGACGCAGAAAGGCCGCAGAAAGGTCGCAGGGCCCCTGCGAGGCAAAGACGACAAGAAAGTCTCTGAGACGGTATTTGGGCTTTATGGGGGCGCTGGACGGCTAGAGGGTCCTCGAATGTAATAATCGGGCATCTAGCACGGGCAAGATCCCCCTGAGACTGCCAGTGGGGCCCCTGAAGCGCAAACAAAAGCCCCTGGTTACGGCTAGAGGGGCCCTAAAAGACTGCCAGATTTCCCTAAAGTAAGAGGAATA
Organism: Capitulum mitella; assembly: GCA_030062745.1. NCBI lineage: Eukaryota > Metazoa > Arthropoda > Thecostraca > Pollicipedomorpha > Pollicipedidae > Capitulum > Capitulum mitella. The sequence goes on along the minus strand of CP099847.1, from coordinate 17,005,643 downwards.
CCCCTGATACAGCCATGGGGACCAACGAAGGCGTTCAGAGGGCCTATGACACTGCACAAGGGCCCTGAAACTGCCAAAAGGTCTTTTGTAACTGCCAGAGAGCTCCTGAGATGGCACAAACGTTCCCCAGAGACGATAAGATAGGTACCCAGGACCACGCGGGGGTCCATTGAGACTGCTAGAGAGGGACCTTTGAGACTGCTAACTAGAAGTCTCTAGAACTAATAGGGGTAACAGGTTAATAAGAAGCAATAGGGGTCCCCGAGACCACCAGAGGAGCCCCTGAAACTACGGGACCTTGAGACGTCCTGACTGCTCCTGAAACGGCCAAAGGACCTAGAGGATTGCTAGAGGCGCTTCCGTCACGGCAGAGAGAGACTTAAAGAAGGTCTTTTTTAGTGCCTGAGGGGCTCTTTAGACGGCAAAGACTTCCCAAGGATGACAGGAGGGAACCTGAGATGGCTTAAGCGTCCCTGAAATTACCAGATGGGTCCCTGAGACTGTCCAAGGTGCCCCTGCAACCGTCAAAGGAGCGTCTGAGACGTCCTACGGGACACGTGAAACTGTGAAAGGACCTGAGACTACTAGAGGGTCCTGGCACGGCAGACAGTCCGAGCCCACCAAAAGTGCCCCTGTAACTGCACGAGGGAACCTAAACTAAGGTAACAAAAAAATCCCCAGAAGCTACGGGATGGGGGGGGGGGGACAGACGGGATCCCGGACCAGATGCAGACACGACATTTCAAATGGAGGGATGGAACCGCCTAAAATCTCGCCATATTTTTCATATTTCGGCGACTTTGTTCGGGAACAAAACGCAGGATTTTCTGAAATAAGGTAGCGCGTTTGAATTTTTCGGTTATTTTATGTGGTAAAAAACGAAATTACATAATTTTTCATATATGAAGGGCAAAAAATGGGGGCCCAGCGCTGACCATTCGCCTCCAGCCCCTCCCCCCACCTTGACGAAGTCGTGGATCCGCCCTTGGCGATGGCCCCCATTGGCTACGAAGGCCCTCTTGATCCGATTTGTCCCTCCCCCCCGCCCCGCCTGGGCGAAATCCTGGCTACGCCCCTGATGAAAAATAACATTTTATTTAATGATGGTATCCCAATAAAGCTATGAAATAATAATTAAATGATAATTAAATGATTGCAATATTCAGTAATGAAATAGATAACAGATATTAAGTAATAATTTAACTTCTAAAATCATGCCAGAAGCACTGTCCCATGGAATCCTATTGACTGCCTTCGTATTTTGAGACATTTTATTTTCAGGCATGCCCACCTTGGCATCAAAGCCATACCAACCGCTGTCAAGCTGTTTATCAGCGTTTTGTTCATAGATGTATGAGTGTAATAAAACGAAGCGTGATTTGACCAGAATGGCTTGTCCACGAAACATCCTTTGCTTCCATTAAAGAGGTTTGATGGCCATAAGTCACGTACCATCTACGGTAGTTGGTTAACAATCAACATAGTCAGTTCACACATCAGTATATACCTACGCCATATGGCAAATCCGTGAAACTAGACCATGCTGTCCGCCAGTCGCACGGACGGTTAGGAAACACGGACAGGGGACGAACGGGGGACCAGTCTCTCCCTCTGGCACAAGTTTCGAAATTTAACTCGTAGACCCACAACGAAGCACGAAAAAACGACCTAAGCTGGCCTGTTCCAACGGCTTCTCGAAAAGCCGTCACTGAAAGTCAATGGTCATTGGTGTGGAGGCGCTTTTAAAGATCGTATGGCCAGAGCCACTTTGATGAGGAAATTTCTTTCCGTTGGTAGTTCACCTGGCTTTGCTCAGTTGCCCGGAGCTCTTCATATCAGACTGCCTGGTCGTTCAGTTCTTCAGTTAGAATTTAGAATGGGCTGCCTTATGCGGTCCATATGTGTCAATCTAAATTAAGCGATGACAAAACAATCTAGCGAAAGTCATTTTAAGTCAAGATTGGATCAAACAGGTTTTCCGATCAACTATACGTAAGTCTTCATCTGAACCCAGTCATCGCTCTATGAAAATGCTGGCTGAGGGGCTGGGATCAGATCAGTTCCCGGCCGAATTGCCGGACTGTTGCACGCCAGGTACGTCCTGACTTTCATCAGTTCTCATGACCAGTCCATATGAGCACGAGAGTGCACAGAAAATCATTCATGCAAGAATCTTGACCGGTAGTCAACGTTTAACCTTGGTTTCAGCGCAACATTGCCCGCGCCATTTTCGCCCTGATAATGATAACTGATTGTTTTTGCTAACAGTTAGTGTGAAAGCCAGGGTTTCGGACATTTTGTATTCAACTGCAACAACCCTGACCCAGGAGGTATCCCGGTTTGGCCTTGAACGTTGGACAAAATGCCTGGCCCTGTTTTTGGATTCGACCACACAACATTTTGGAAGATCATATGCCAGGCAACATGTAAGCAAAAATATTGTCTCGTTAGAGGCCTCAATTTGGTCTTGTTGCCAGGCCAAGGTCAAACAAGAGGCTGCCAGACAAGAAGCAGTTCCAAAATCTGTGGTCAGTAAAAACAAAACGGTGTCGGAAACCTTTATCTGGGGTCAGGATCAAACAGTGGCTTCTGATCGATCACACTGACCTTGATGTGACGGGGTCGCGACGTTTGCAAATGTCATGATCAGGACCAAAAAACGGTGCCGAAACTTTCGACTTCAGATCAAAATCAAACGATGCGAACGGTCAACGCTATAAGACTCTCGCGCAAATTAAAATTATTAAGTTGATTTTTAAATAAAAAAATTAAGTACATAACGAATTATTAAGTTAACGCTATAACACTCCCGCCCTGCAACTTTCTCGGAAAATGTGATATCACAATAATACCTTCAGAGATTTTTGTAGATGCAACAAATCTGCCATCTCAGGTTTTTCGGAATTTTCCGGGTCGTTGACTAAGGTCAAGCTCATTTTCAAGACATGTCGTCGTTTTTTTCGGAAGTTGACGGAATTTCCCACAACGGTTTAATGTGGGGTGATACAGGCATGCAGTTACCGTCAATGGGCAAAGTATCAATGACTTCCAGCCACTGACCTGAGGTCAGGTCGCAAACCACTGTTATGAGCCAAAATTTATCGCCGCCAAAATCGGCGATGAATTATTCAGAACGGGCAGAAAATGGCAACTTTAACTCGACGTTTCGGCGTATGTATTGAACAAACCAGAGAAATTAGACGTGTATCGGCATCTGCGGACTTTTACCTGTTCGTTGGTGCCTCTGCCTAGACTACACATATCACAGCCCTTAAGATCCAGGCGGCTTCTCGGTCCCATGCAGTCAGATGTGATAAAATATACATTGGGCGTAAATGGCTTACAAATTCCTGAAAAAATGTGGCCAGTTTCGAGCTCTGCTCGTCACGACCTTCCCAGCGGTGTGCTTAATTTTATCCTGCGACCAACCGTTCGTGACTTAGGGGGGAGCGGTCAACCGCCCCCTCCCCCCTCGGGCGCCGACCGCTAGTCGGGCGCAGATTAATAATTACGTTTGTGGTGTTGTTGGGAAAGAATGGAAATCAAATGCAATGGGATTTGCAGCCCCGTGATATTTGTGAAAATTCTATCTCATGACGCAGGAAGTGGCCTTATAGCTGTGATGGGGTTCCTGGCACGGGAATAGTTTATGCTTTAAAATGTTTATTTTCTATGCAGAGCCATATGAGCAATGTTAAGGATTTTCTTAAGTTGGGAAGGGCACTGTCAAGTCTCCCTTGGACCACTTACCGCATCCATAATGTGGATACGAACATACCTTCAGTTGTTCTATTGAAGACCACTAAGCCGGCGAGCTCATAACTGTCAAACGCAGGCAGACCCCATGTAACTGAAAATCGGTACTGGGAACTTCTCTACGAGTATGCACAACGTGTGTTGTGGACACTCGTACGTTACTTCTCTACGAGTATGCACAACGTGTACGGAACTTCTCTACGAGTATCCACAACGTGTGTTGTGCATACGTGTTGTGCATACAAGTGGTTTTCTGGGGAAAGTACGATGATTCGTTGGGTTCAGACTCCGGAAAAATCGACCGGTGAACGAATTACTCTGCCTCCGTATACATCAAACATCGATAATACCTGACGACAAGTGAAATATCAGCATATGTCGAAAGACAAATAAATCATTTCTCCCACTCATGGGTCGAGACATGGGATATGCTTGAAAAGGCTGAAAGGGATCAGCATATCAAAAGATGTCTACTTTTTTGTCTTTAAAGGTGTTCTCTGATCCAGCAAGCTGCTTCGGACACCCAGGACCAGGCTGGTTCGGCATGAGTGTTGCCTGAAAAATACCTCAACAGTACATCTTACAGCACTAAGTACTTGCAAAAACGAACAGCAAGTGTCGCGTGTAGGCCTGCAAAAAACAAAATGGCCGTTGGTAGTGTCCTTTTTATTTAAGTGTTGGGCTTGCACGAAGGTTTTGATATCATCGCAAGAGAACAGAAAAGGGCGATCAAATAAAGAGAATAAGTTAATGCTACTTGTGGTACCTACCGCGCACAGGAGTATAAAACGGTAAATCCATATTTTTTAACTAGAGTTAAATCCTGATGTCCGACTGAGTCGACTTCGACACCACTTCAGACTGGGGAGTACAAAATAGTTCCGAGAACTTCTCTAGCAAAGCAACCGGCAAGCACTGGGGTATGCAATGTAAGTACATTTCATACCCCAGGGGGATTCAAGGGTATGCAATGTAAGCATTCTTTTTCCGCTGAAAGACAATACTTTTGGCGAGCAATTTCACCGCAGGACTAGCATTAGTGGGGACAATAATCGTATGCAAGCATGAAGTAAAATTTCTTCATTATCTGTTGCTTTAACATATCTAAATAGCTGCGCTTAGGACTTTCCAGTAACCGGCGCAACCAGGAGAGATGTGCCCCCCCCCCCCCTCCTCCCCTAGGCCCACATTTTTTCTGTTTAATAGCACGGACGCCTTGCCATACTCGATTTACAGGAATGCGAACTGGTGATCGATAGCAGTCTTCTTGGTGAAACTCATTTCACATCGTCTTCCCAGCAGGCGGTTTTCGTATGATCTCAGTTCTCACTGAATTCCGGTACCCCCTCCTCCCTTAGGAAAATCCTGGCTGCGCCCCTGACTATAATCACACTCAAAAATATAGTTGGGGCTAAAAAACTTCAGTTGAGCGGGTGGGAGAAGGCTTTGACAAAGAAGTCATGTAAATGAATTAATATGATGCGGAAATCCTCGTAGGTTTGAGAAACTCATGAATTACAGGATTTTTTGACAGTTTTTTTTTGACAGCGCCAGCCTGATACAAAGCAGATGAGTTTTTTTTAATGTTAGTCAACGGCAGTTGGTTTGGTCCAGTTCTATGCAGTGGAAACAAAACCACTCTCATGGAAACACTCGGCAAGTAAATGAGCTAGTGAATTAAAGTTGGTGCTATCACAGTTCGCGTACTTGCGAGTGTTTCAAAGAAATGAATTTTTCAGTAATATCATTTGATGGACGACTTTTTATGATACATCAGTTGGTAAATTGAGATAACAGAGACATTACGCCAGTTTTATGTTACGAATGTCCACCGAAATCCACGGACAGGTGTGCTGGAGAAAGACATAAATGAAACATTTCAAATGCTGGCGGTGGCAAATCGTGCACGGCGCTCACATAAATGATGAAAACAATGAGATGTTGTTTAAGGGAAAGAGTGCGACCCCGGAAGAGTTCATGCATGATTTGTTTGCCTGTTTTCAAGGTCCCAACACCGCCATTGATACTACCTGAGCGCCGTGCGTCCGATTGTTAATTTTTTTGTAGTCGAAACTCGTTCGTTCGCAGGGCCCAGTCGCCGTCCGCTGTTGGCGCGTGGGGTGCGCTTCGAAACTTTTTTTCTGACTCATTAGGATAGTAAAGAAAATGAAAAGAATCACCAGCACACGCCATCGCCTCTGTTCCAGTGCGCTTGCTCGGCAGCCCTGGGTCAGATCGGCTCGAAAAGTATCCGTTCATAGGAATATAACAGGCAATCTCACGGCGGCCAGCACGTTTCAATGTGCGCGAGTCAGGCCAAGTGCACGTGACGCGATAAGATGATGAATGAAGATATGATGGTGATAAGAAGATGCGAAATGCTGTTTCCGGGCGTTTTAGAGACTGAATGGAATGCTTGCGATCCCAGGATCAAGGAGAGTTGAAACAAGCACCGGGGTAAAGCTCATTGGTACTGCCTGTCGTTGTACTTACCGGAAGCCAAATGCCTACGACCCGTGGTCTCGGCACCACGCCGATTTGTTCTTGTGTTGAAATTTCATTGAAATTTTATGAAACAAGACCGAGTGTTCTTGTTCTTGTTCTTTCGCATTTTGTCATGGTAACTCAGCCCACGAGTAATCTGCAGTTGGCATGGATAGAACTTTAATATAAGTTGGGGATGGAGGTGCACTCCCATCTCCACCAACAAGTTGCCATTACGCCTCTGCCACAATGGAAGGAATTAAGAATGAACTGGCCTGTGCATTTCAATTAATTTTTGGAAAGTTCTGCTCCTAACGGTGTGTCCGTTATGAAACCTTCGTTCATGCGCAGAGCCCAAAATAGGCAACGGTTCGGTCACGTGTCGAATACCGTTCGAAAGGTTCTGCGCGCGAGCAGTGCGCTGCCGATTTGCGGTGCGCTGCGTTGACGCGTGCGAGACGCTTGCAGAACCATGTTTTCACGTCCCGTCTGAACCAAAAGACAGAAGCTGTTCAAAAAGTGTCTCTTTTCCACTGGGCATGGTTTCCGGCGGCATTTTCCATTCACGATTTGGATCGCCTCAAAACGCCTCTATTTACAACAAGAATTAAACTAGCTATCATGAGGCATCCAAGATGCTTCAATGCGTGCGACACGCGCGAAGCACAGACGGTAGCGAGGCAGGAAATGTGTTCTTGTATTTCTTTTCAAGAATAAGATCCGGCACTAACAATCCTAAGCAGACAGCAGCCTGAAACAAGCACCACGCTATAGCTTAGTGTACCGCCTGGCCTTTGCCTGAGGAGCCGAACTCGTGCGGCCTACGCCACGCCGCCTTGAAGCAGAATTTGTCTTTGTTTTAGAATCCGTGGACGACCACGCTGCGGTATTGCCCAGACGCAGTAGATTTTACGCAAAGAAACCGCAGCTTACGTGCATCCCGTCCTTCTCCTACCAACATTCACCCAAAAGCGATGACACTTTCCTGCCGTCCTATGGACACTTGGGTAGCCACAATGTTTCTATCACAAGACGTAGTTTTCTACAGGGTCATCACGTTTCATGCAAGATTTTATTCCAATCAAGCGGTTATTTTTACCAGACGCAAATCATTGCGTTTCAGCAATTTTTTGGGGTCAAAATAGAAATTTCATGCATTTCTTTTTCTGTTATTTGTTGCATCGCTTAGACAGCAGGGGTAACAAGGGATTCTTGTTCGTCGCGACTGCTTCCTTGTCATGCAGGTAGAAATGGATTGTGCATCTTCCCGCAATCGGAGGATCCCAAGGCGTTTTTCGAGACATTTTTCCCATACAACGCCACTGGGATAATGTAAAATTTCGCCACATAAGGAGGAGGGGAACTTTGCCCACTCTGTCCCACGTTTCCGACGCCATTGTTAAATGGCAAAGTGGTACACCTCAGCATGTGCGTCCTGCACACAAGGGTGGAACTTTTTTTTTTTTTGGGGGGGGCGGCTTTCAATAATTTGGGATTATTAACATTACGTCTATGGTGGTGCACGGAAAGAATGGTTTCAAAAACATCAGAGTTTGTAGAAATTAACACTTGGGCCCCTCCAATCATTTTTTCAAACCTCCGTTCATGCTCGCACACATCAGGCTGAAGCTATTCGCATGTAAAACAGCGACATGAATCGACTGCCACGTATCACGTGCTCCTGTCCGCTAATTTTCACCATCTCAGCGGTGATGGTTCTGCGTCAAGCAGGTGGAAATAGATCGTGCACCCAAGCCCGTAGCCAGGATTTTCCTGGGGGGGGGGGCAAATGTCAAATTTTTCCATGTGCCAGTTGTACATGATGAAACATATAGAAAAATCAGCAATTTTATGTAAATGACTTCACATTTAACCCATAACAATACAAATAATGCTTGCTTTTGCAACATATTTGTGATCACTATTCCGTATTCGTGCGAAATCGCTATAGATATAGACCGTTTGGCTCAGGGGAAAGGGACCATGGTCCCTTGTTCCCCTTCCCCTTCTGGCTAGGTCCCTGCACGCACCTTCCCGCAAACAGAGAATCCCAAGTCAAATAATTTTCACGATCACATGGGTGGCATCTTGCCAATGATGCCCGAAATCTTGCTTGTCCTGGATGGCGTTCGTGACTTTGCAGCCCACCACAAAATTTGGATCCTCCGGCGTCAACGGTTCCAAAACCAAATGTTTGAATGGCGAAGGGGTACACCTCAGTACATGCATTCAGCACACACCAGGATGAAGCCATTAACTAGCGCCAGGCTGGCAGTCTGCGCCATGCACGTCCGACTGGAGGTTGACTGCCCCCTCTAATTCACGAACGGCTGGTCGCACGATAAGAATAAGCACATCGTTTGAAAGCTCGTGACGAGTAGAGCTCGAAACTGGCCTCAGTTTTAGTTTTGGATAATAAGTAAATCACTCACGCTCTATGGATGTTTTCTCATAGCCCAATGCATGAGACCGAGAAACGGCTTGGATCTCAAGGGCTAAAGGCTAACTCATAAGGTCTAGGTAAAGACACCAGTGAACAGGTAAAAGTCCGCAGATGCCGATACACGTCTAATTCCCCTGATTTGTTGAATACATACGCAGAAATGTTGAGGTGAAGACACGAAAATTTTCCCTCCGCTGCACGGTGGCGCCGTAGCCGCACGCGGTATGAAATTAACGGGAAATAATTTTAGCGTTCCTTTATTTCTGCGAAATAATCCCTTCCATGCGCTGTTTGTTGATCCTAGTGATTCTCGTGATGGTTTCTCGTGTTTAAATGATGAAAAAAGTTCAGTAGTTATCAGTCTTTACAACTGGTGGATCTTGATTGGCGAGATCCTGTTTGTTTCCAAAGCATTCAATTTTTTGACACTTTTTTGAACTTCTTGGTATTATTTGCAACTGTGCGAGCCAGTTCTGCCATTTTCTACCCGATATGAGTCATTCATCGCCGATTTTGACGGCAGTGCATTTTAGCTCTTAACAGTTACTCGTGACCTGATCTCAGGTCAGTGGTCGGAGGTCATTGAAACTTTGCCCATTGACGGAAAATAGATAGATAAAAATAGATAGATAAATAGATCTCCCCACACTCAGGCCGCTGCAGAAAATCCGTCAATTTCCGAATAAACGAGCAAATGTGTTGAAAACGGGCTTGGCCTTAGGTCAATGATCCGAAAATTTCCGAAAAATCCGAGATAGCAGATTGTTACATTTATCAAAGTCTCTAATCGATGAAAGTTTTATTGTGATGTCACGTTTTCCGATAAAGTTACAGGGCGGTAACCTTTTTTGGACATATGTCCACTTGACCTGACCCAGGTCAGATACCTTACTTGACCTGAGGTAAAAAAAATTGACACAAGATATGTAAAAGCAGTAAAGCAAAAAGGTACACAAAGTTTCGTGACGCTGCGTTCGTTTATTCTCTCGTAATCTCGGAAAACCTCAGAGGGGGCGGTCAACCCCCCAATCGGGGGCGAACATGCCAAACAGCCAAATGTATTGACTGCCACGTATCACGTAGCCCTTCCCGGCAATTTAAAACATCCCAGCAGTAGCAGTTTTGCAGCAATGAGGGAGGCGTGTTAATCTTGGGCACCTCGCACTTCACGTGCCAGTAGCATATCCGTTTCGATCTCGCTTTTCCAAAGCATTATCGTTGGAGCGCTGCGCCGTTTGCGTTCCGGTAATTGGACCATCAGAGATAGAGGGGTATGAAAGAGGCGCACGCGCGCTGCACGTGACCCGTTGCACCCTGTGCAACATATGGGGGTACCGTTGGATAGCCCTAGTGCCGATCTGTCTACCCACCAAATTTCAGCCGCCAAGGTCACTGTTTCCGGCACTCGGAGGTACCGAGTCCAAATCAAAACACATGCCTGTGGATCGCCACATGGATCGCACATGAATGACGACAACAAAAGTATGCAGCCGCAAGTGGGACACATGTCACGAAAGCTTGATTCAACAGCACCCGCCGTTTGACCTGTATACGTAATTAGTTAAGTTCTGCAGAGGTTCGGCTCACGTCACGTGGCACGTGCCACACGCCACGAATCGTTTCGAAACCTGCACCGCAATCTGTCCGCCGAGTGAGCATAGCCGGTGTTGCCACTTGTGTCGTGAGGGCCGGCGCGTTCAGGTACTAGAGGCTCCGAAACTTGGACACACACTCATGCACACACTTACAAACGCTTCGATCGTAACTTTTCCAAGCGACCGCCATGTATGAAATGTCATTTCGCTGAAAGCGCATAAAGCACGCCTTTACCGATTTCGATTTTGAATAATTTATCCAGCTTCATGCTTACCTATGTTGTACTTCATTCCACTGCAAGAGACATTGCAAATGACTGCCGAATTTTATGGATTTGTATCGTATTGCAATAACTTTACTCTTTTCGCGATAAAACAGCTTAAAAATCGCGAATTTGTCGGGCAAAATGTTATCAAAGGATTATTGATGATCCATTTCGCAGAGTTCTCTCCTACGTGAACCACATTAAACGTTAAAAACAGCGACAAACAATATTAGTCACGCGACCCCATGAGTTTTAGCGTAGTTATTTCATTAACTAATTTAAAGGGAATGCTGATAGAACTGATGGCATACATTCGGAGGCATTCACTTAGCACAAAAAGGCAAATTTCAACATCACAGTACGCACATGTTGCAGAAACTGGCAGCTGGAAACATCATGCGATGACATTCTCCTAGTGCCTCCCAAAATGTTGTTCGATGTGCAGTCATGTGCGTTTTTTCTTCGTTATTGCGCATATGTACATTTCATATCGTGCAAACACCTACAATTTGGGCGACATATGCGATTTTGAGCTTTGGATGCTTCATTTGAGGCATTAATATGTCCACTTGACCTGACACAGGTCAGATACCTTACTTCCCCTGACGTAAAAAAAGTTGACGCAAGATGTAAAAGTAATAAAGCAAAAAGTACACAAAGTTTCGTGACGCTGCGTTGGACCTGTACCCCGGGTTTTAATGATATATGATTAATCAAATGTCAGCCTCATTAGATTCGTCGTAATTTCGCGGTTCAAAATACGGGAACTTTCCTGAACAAGGAGCGAAGGAAGTCAGAAGCCTTCTAACGTTGGACTTGCAGCTGGACTGCCCTCTCTCTCCGGACGGCTGCGAATAACTCACTTGCGCTGTCTCGCATCCCTGCACGGACGCTGACCCTATAACCGACATGTTCTTCCCCTCGAATCAACGCAGTATTTTGCCATGCCGGTTTGGCCGCAGTGCATCGGCTTCCTACATTACCTAGGTGTGCCGCAGTATTTTTTAGGGCCGACGCTTTCATTGTGGTATTTCAGGCACAGATTAACGCTTAGTTGGATTTGCTAATTATACCTGGAACTGGGAAGCCCTGCGCGGCTCGGGCGCCGCAGCAGAGATATTCATGTGCGTAATTACATGAAGCCTGGTTCTAAACCGGCGTAATTTACGGAAAACAACGCTCACGACGTGGATCGGGTTTGCTATCACTGTGGCCTGACAGGACACGGTACAAAGCGCCCGTGTGAGAACCGATCAAAGACCGTGATGCTGCGCAGCAGGCGTTTGCCGCGAAATGTTCGTGATTTCGCCGCACGCGTTGTTGTTTTTTTTTTAGTTGCCCATTATTCCTAAACTCCGTTCAGTGGCGGGACCTACTGATTATGCACCAACAGCGACGTCCCAGAAATACCACGAGCCCATGAGCCAGGAACCCATGAACATATATCTTACTTATATCTAAATATATCTAAAAATATCCAAATATAGCGAGATTGGTCCGCCACGCTGCTCCTTACGGTCTGGCATACTTAACCGTATTCCCGACAGGGGGAGTGAATCCGTCCTCCCTCGGGTTTTTTGGTTGCCAATTCCAGGCTTTTTGACACATCTTCACGAAACTTTGTGACTTTTCCTAAATATTCTCTCCATGTAACGTGGAAAACTCCCGAAATTCCGTTTTGCTCAGGGACGGAGTCAGGCAACGTTTTTGAGAGGCACCTCAGGCCATTTTTGGCCATGTTGAGGGTAAAAGGATAACAACTGCCAAAGATAGCGTTTTTAAGATAGAACTTAAAACTTTATATGAATGTATAGCTAAATAGTTGGGAAACGTGCAAATAGGACTTTGTTTATCTCAGGTCACTTTACAAGGTCACGTCAAGGCCAAAAGTCAAAATTTGGTTTTGTAGTAATAATTTAGGTGCTATTTTTCGAAACGCCACACCAGGAACATATATATAACGTAGAAGGGCGACCTCTATTTGTGTACCAAGTTTCAGCTTGTTATCAGGTCGGGTCACGGAACTATGACCTAAAATGTCACTAGGCGTACCCTATATCACAATAGTCGTAAAATGGAATCTTTAAAATAGAGTGAATTCAAATGATTGAAAACGTTTACAGATAATATTAAATGCACACGAGATCATCCCTAGTGACCCCAAGGCCATTGGAGATCATTTAAGGTCAAAGGTCACAAGTTGATCTGAAGAACATGTGACCATGGCAGTTCGCCCTTTTTCATGTCTCTGGCACCTCCCATGCTAACATTATACAAACATTGTAATACGAGCATTGCAATACTTCTTCAGCCTAACATGATTATTAGAAGCCAGAAAAGTGCTTTTGCTTTTTTGTTGATTCAGTTGTTGAAAAACTAATCCTATTTTTGAAACCCTGTGAACGCCTATGAATTTTCTCAACATCTCACATGTGTGTACCAATGGCAAAACTCCCATCCATAGTCTCTCGATTCATGCCAGTTTCATCCAAATTGGTTCATAAGCAACGGAGTTCAAAGAAGTTAAAAAATACCCCCATTTTTATATTTCTGCCCCCCCGTATCCACCCCTTTCAGAATTTTGAAAACTCCTTTTTATAGAAATGTAGTTTACGTGGTGGCAAATCGATCGCCGTTTGTTGCGACGAAATCGGATGTGTGCTTCTCGAGATCTCGGGGAGGGGGAGAAGAATCTGCCCCCCTGCCAGGAATCGGCCATACCGTCTAGCCCTCCGGGAATAGGGTTAAACATGAATCTCAAGAAGCTACGAAGAAAAAACGAAAACAAGAACGCGTTTGGATGAGCAACCATCTGCACATGTCTGCGCTATTCCTCTGGACAGAAATAATCTCCCATATTTTGTGGCAAAAAACGCCCGGAATCTGACCAGCAAACACCTTCGTTAAACAAGCTACAGTCGTACACGTCCTGAGCGGCAGAAATCAAACATCCGGCGGTGCCTGAGCGTCCCGTATTTCACCACCAAATCCTCCCCAGTTCTGCGTCGGAACGCGCGCTTTGTCTTCCATTGTGCGCGGCGCGCGCGTGGAGAACTTAACGTCACATGACGTCCGTGTGGCCCTCCCGGCTTTTGCGTGGGCGGAGAGTGGCCACAATGACGCGTGACAGCTGGCAGCCCGCCGCGCCAGCGCCGCTACTGTCACACTTTGGCTCCAATATCATTTCCGCCATAAGTTGGTAAACCCAACCTTTCATCCTCTTACGCCATTAACGAGATGTTTGGCCAGCGTCAGGTTTCCAGCTTTTAGGTCGCGGCGTGGCGGCGGCGTGACAAGATGGCGGCGCCGGCCGCGGCCGTGTGTGCTCTTCTCACCTGGCCGGGCCGCGTCGGCAAACAATTTACTAACGAGGACCGGAAGGACGGTCCGCCGACACTTTCGAGTCGCGCCGCGGCACGGAGCGCCGTGACGGGAGCAGGACGGTCCAGCGAGCTTGACGGGCCAGCAGGGAGGACGGGCCAGCGGATGGGTCGGTCCAGCGGGCAGGGTTGTCCAGCGGACAGGGAAATAAATTTCCTCCTAGCAAGGATGTCTTAAGAACATGTAAGACTAGAGAAGCATGTTCGCATTTGATACGAATCAGCAAGCGCATAGTATGATTTTTGCTTGTAAGATAACTGGCTAGTATCACGTATCACGATCAGTATCACGAATCCCACCATTCCTTGTTGAGCACGTTAACTTAGCACAAAATAAGAAGCCTGTTCTCGTAACGCATGATATTCGTGGCCAAAGCGAATCCGGGCTTCTTCAAAGTAATGTTCTTCCATTGCTTTGCGCTACGAGGCTTAAACTATTTTCAAACTACTGTTTTCAACGAAAAATGTTCTTTTGCATTTCGCCATCCGCGAATTTACTGGAACAACATACCGTGTTCACGGCAAATGTGGGAGCTAGTCACCGGATTATGATCATTTTAGCGGCGCTTGGTGGCCCCAGACCCTGCACTCAGCATATGATCTAGCCATGGCCGGAGATCTCGGAAAATTACAGGGGACGGGTCCGATTGAAATTTCGTACTGCTCTTTCTAGCAATTGTCATATGCTTCATTTAAAATCCCTTATATATAGGGATATAGACCCACTCCCAAAATTATATAAGTCCAAAACGATGCCACCAATCTCCAGTGCATTCCATTTTGCTCATATGTTTTTGATTCCGTTTCTATCTCTTGCAGTTTGGGTCTGACAAATAAATAATTTGATGAAGTGGTCGCAAACAATCAGACTTCAACAGAATCGCAAAATACCGCCACAGAAATTGATTGGCTTTTTAGGCAATGAGTTAGTAAACCATATTTACGCTTCTACGTTCGGGTTGTTTTTAAACTCATCATATTTTTCACATTGGGAGCATTCATCGTGATGCATAAATTGACACCAATAACGCTCTTTATTTGTCCAATAACAAGAAAAAATGTTATATGTAGGTTCCGGTGTTTCTGTAGTTTCCTCAGGAAAACGAGTCTTGAAAATGTAACGAGGGGTGTCTTTCTGACGATGTTGTTTTGTGAGTAAAAATTGACCAAAATAGGACGTTTGCTATAATCTACTCATGACCAAGACCAAAATGAATGTTTGCACGTCATACTTCCGCCTGTGCTGCGAGATTGCTTTCCCCAGAGACGCCAGTCCGTCGCGTGTCCAGCAGATATTCTAGAGCGGATATTTCATTTGATGCTGAGGACGCAATCGTTGGTTTCAAGCCTTTCGAGCTGTTCCCAACTTCCAACATCTTTGTCTCTCAACTCTCACATACGGTAATTTGAAGATTTGCTTGCACCTGGTTTGCTTACTGTCTTGTTAGTTTCTTTCTTGTGGACCACTTATGCCAGGCGATGATCATTAATTTTTGGTGAAACTGATGTACACAACATTTTTGAGACAAAACGTCAAGTTTTGGCACGACAAAAAATATGGTAAACAAACACGATATGTTTGCTATTACTGGATTCTGAGACAATAAAATGTTTGATTTATTTCCCCCTTACATATCCATGTTGGATGAAGGTCTACATGCAGTAACAATTGTTGCAAATGAGTCGTTAAACACCAGTCCATTCGAATACACGATGTTTTATTGCACCAATGGAGATAGAGACGAACTTGAACATACTCAGCACCGATACGAAGCTACCATTCAGTTCGTAATACAGAGAGCAAGCACACTGGTGCCATCAGAAACGTGAGATAGTAGATGCAGCCTTTCCACTAAGAACAGACATTTCAAACGAACCGTGCGCAGTGACATCAGAGGCGAAAAAAAGTGTATAAAGCTGTGTTGCCCCTTGAAAATACGTCTGTTCGTTCCGGCCTGCGACGCAACAGAACGTTCTAGAGGAACGCGAACACACATATAACCAAATAAGTGACCACGTGTCCCCTGAGCCATACTGAGATCTTGTGAGGATACCGTAACCCCAGCAATTTCGATATTTTACAAAACGCACATGGGCGGTGGATGAATAACTCAAACAAATGAAAAAGCGATGCTCAGTATGATTTTGTCGACAATCCATTTTACTATTGCTGAGGCTCCGAGGCCTAGCAGATATCTACCTCGAGGACAAAAAAATTCACTTAGAAATGCCTACACTTTCTCTACCTCTCAACTGTGATCAAATGATCTGGAGTGTTCTTGAACCTATCCACAGCAGCACCAGATACCTGTTGGTAAGTCCCATCAAAAACAAAATTGACCAAATCACAGTGCTCTCTGCAAAAAGAGGGAAAATATAGTCGCAACATCAAGATCTCTACGAATAATGGTCAGGTTATCATGCGTTGATAAGCGGAATATAAGTAGTTCCAGACAGTAGACAGGCAACTAACCAGTTAATTTTTCCGTCCTGAATCACGTTCGCTTTGTAAAAACTGCGATTTATTTATATATTATGCATTGTATGCATTGTTCAGATGACCCAGAAATGTCAAAACCACGGCCTCAAACGCCCGACACCTCAAAAACTTGTTTCTGAAACAAGTCTGCTTATTAGTTACTTTCTTGATGCCTTTGCAAGACAACCCATTTGCCTGGGCCTTTTGCCAAATGGAGCTCCACGGACAAGATGTTTTCGGAACCGATCAAAGGACAACCTTTCTCACAGTTCAGAATCGCAGCAATTTGACCGAGAGGCACGTGAAAATATGGCTTCGAATTCGGATCTATTCAACATTTAAAAAACTGTTTGGACATACCAACTGTGTGACTCCATTCAATGACAAACACGGGATGCAAAGCGGAGAAGATTAAAAAATTGCAGATGCAATGTTTGCTTCGTTGACGCCTGTGAGATACTCTCAGAAAACATGGTATGACTTGCATACGAGCCGCTGCAAATATGCGTGTGTACGCATATTTGCAGGAATATCCGTGGCATACAGAAATAATGAAATTAAGGTTTGGTGCACATATCAAATAGCTGCGGCGTTGCAGGGCAAAAGTAATTTTATAAGTAACTTCTATCATGAAACGCTAGAGAACTAAGGCTGATTTTTCTTGTTATGGGGAGGCACCTGATCCCAAAGATCAGCGCTTCCGCCGCCCGTACAGGTACAGACGTCAAATAAGCACGTCTTCATATGACACGCCACGGCATAAGACACGTACCACTGTTAAGACACGTACCAAAGTAATGCCACTAGTCCCTTTTCAGAACCCTCTTGCTAGGTTTTAGTCTAAGCACGCCCTGGAGGGTAACAGCGAGCTTGAAGTCCTCGTGCATAATGTTCTCTTCAGGGATTTAGGAGGGCACAGACGCTTTCGCCTGCTCCTCCTGGAGATCTGGGAAAGTAGACGACCTGAGCCTTCTCCTTCTGGAGCTGCTGGGGACCCAGTGGGGGGTTTAGTCGACCTCGACGTTCTCTTCCTGGACCTCCTGGAGGTCGGCTGGGCAGCCGGCCGGCGGCGGCTGGTGCGGCTGGAAGCTACCGTCCTGCGCCGAGCGTCGTGCCTCCTGCTCCTCACGACGGTGTTTCCGCCATTTCGCCCGCCGGTTTTTGAACCACACCTGAAGGATGGGTGAAACCGTCACCACGAGTACAGTGCAGGAACACATTTGAATTTGGTAGGGACAGCCAAAAATCCTCCATAACATTGCAGTAATACAGTTAATATAGCTTAGCGGCGGCCTGTTTTTTTTCTTAGCTGTTTTCCTATTTGAACTAATTACGCCTCATTCACGACGCTTCCGCAACCCGTCCGGGAATGAGCAGGACGTCTCCAGCGGCCGCAGCCTCGCCACTAGAGCCGAGAGCAACATCAACCGAAAACGTGAAGCTTCCCGCAAGAAGGGAAACGCATCAGGTCAGGCAGGAATGCCAATCTACGTCCTGCACGACAGGCCACAGAAAAGAAAACACTCCGAAAAAATATGCGTTTTTGCTTTTGCGGAGGGCAACAGGAAATAATCTAGATTCGGATGTTAGATACCGGGCGGGTGCCAGCGCGATTTGAACCGGACGTTAGCTTCTTGATCAGATGAACTGTGCACCGACAAATGACTTCAGCTTAGAGGTATACATACATCACGTTCGTTTACTGTATTTTAAACTCCATTATGTCGGTAAAGACTGTTCCACAAACGAGTCTGCACATGCCCGTCACTGCAGTGAAACACGGAGCATGTTTTCTTGATCCGATCCACTCCATGGTTGTTCATTCCATATTTAGAACAGTATGCAACGGAAATTTTCTTCCACATCCGTTCCGTTTGATGCATTTTTTCTTACCACATATGCCGATTTCGTAATAACTGAGCACTGCATCATTGATTATAACCTTTTACAGAAGAGATATTTGGTTCAATATGTTTCTGGTATGGAAATTAAATTTGCTTGAAGAAAATGATATTGTTAATTTTCAGATGCATGCATTCGAAATATGCCATTGTTTGTTACTTTTAACGTGGGCTTTAATGTGCAGAATTTAATGCAAACACATTATATCGCGAATTAAAACGCATGCTAATGGTTTCAGAAATTTTGGCGTCACATACAGGAAGGAAGTATTCAAAACAACGCGAGATGGTTTTTGTCCTCTGATCAGTTTGTTGTCCACTTCGCCCGGAGAAATTTTTACCGCATTTGCGGTGACGTCTATGTATTAGCCAGATTTTGTAAACTGTGGATGGTAGTCTGTTGCATCTTTATTACAGTGCAAGCCAATCGTTGCAACCACATCACTTGCTTTTAGTAACAAAACCACACCGTAAGGTTTGCCAGACTACCGAGCTGCCGGCTGTTCCCGGTTTCTGCGCCTACCGCACGAGGTCCTGTGCCGCGAATTTTTGCGCACGCATCCACTCATGCGTAGAACGTTTTCAGTTTTCTTTCCGTCAATATCTTTCGAACGGTCGCTGTAGGGTGAGCCAGTTTTTTAACCCACGACACCATATTCAGAACCGCAATCAATCGCCATTTTTTAATGAAACTACTTAGAAGCCTACGATACGATAAAGCGATCCGCGTTTCGTTCGTACTCCTCCAGCCATCTTCCAAGACGTCCAATCCAACCATCCTGAGACGTCACATATAGAGGAAGATGTGGGAGGTACAAAATGTTAGTATATTTAAAATTAGGAAAACGCCATCTGAAAAAAGGCAAGCCTTGGCCAAATTCACAGCCGAAGTTCATTCAAACAGGATCCCAAAAGTATGACCCTCCTTCATTACTTTTCCCTGACCTGAACCCATGCAGTCCGTTCCCAAAACCGTGCGGATCAGTGTCTTATCATAACTTGACCATTACCACGGAAATGTCCCACTTTCCGTGCATCGAATGGCCGGCACCCACCCAAACGAATCACGCGGAGCTGTCACGTTGTAAGTCGACAAATGATGCCTGGGAAGCCCTGTTCAAATGTTCAGAACTCGGGCCGATGCCGCAGGCGGCCGCTGCGTCGCACCATGACGACCCGCCCGGCCACGGAAGGCCCGAGCGGGCAGGGCTGCCGGCTTCCCATGGCCGCCGGCGCTCGGAGGCCGCGGTGATCCCAGACAGAGCCGCGCCACTTGAGAACGGTGCGCCGGCGGGGGCTGGCGGCCGCCTGGCGTCTAATGGCCGGATTGTGTCCGTGCCGGCCGCCCGCGACATCGATCGACTCCCGCCGGCGACTATCCTATTTTCCCGGAAAACACGCGCGCCGCAACTGTTGACTCGTCGTATTCTTTTAGCCGTTTAGAAAGCTAATAGTGTTTGGTTTGATAACAGCGTCATATTTTGACAAGATTAAAAATTTAGATCGCGATGCGAATCAGCCGCGTGGGAGAGGCCGCAAATGCGGTGCCGGCCCCCGGGTGTTGGCTCAGCCCGCGGGCCGACCGACTTCGCCAGGCGGCCCCGGGGACGCTCTCTCGCCCGCGGCCGTCCAGGAAGTCAGCCAAGCGCTGGAAACTTAAAATCAAACCCTGAAAGACAACCGGGTCAGGATGTGGGGCTCACGAATGTCCGGCTCAAGCTGCCGTCGGGGTTGGCTGCAGGGGGGACGGAGATGGTTGGTGCGGAGTTTTCTGAACTGGCGGCGAACGTCGTGGGAACAGAAACTGCCTTTAAAGGCACAGGCGACAGGCTGATGGCCGTTAGTAGTCACTGAGGTTACGTTACGTGGCACTGATGCATTTGAGAGCTTCAGCCCGCCTCGATCCCATCATTTCAAAGGATGATAAAGATCACAGAAGTCACAGACTGCAAGAGCAAGGCTCCTGCTAGCCCAACCCCTAAAGGACACCCGAAGGACAGTTATGTCAAATGGCAAATGGTTATTCTGACAGAGACTCGATTTTTGTACTAGACCAGATATATCCTCCAGTTATGAACTCCAGTGATGAAACAGAACGAAAGAAGCCATGACAGCGCAGTGAATACGATCGCAGCATTTACACCGCATGTGCAGGCTGCAATCCAAAAGAGATTTCTTCCTCGTCTGTTGTTCGATACCGAAATGAACAGGAGTCTAGGAGCATGCAGTTGGTTACGCTGTTGAGTCCGTGTTGTCGTAAAGGCCTTTATTTCATTCCGACATATCACAGAAAGTACTGATCTCATGACGCGGCCGGACGACATATTGGGGAAGCTAAAGCTGCGTCATCTGGAATGGACCTTTTGACGCCTTAGCAACCGGAAGAGACGTATGTACCATGTATATGATCTTCTCCACTGG
This sequence comes from Capitulum mitella, assembly GCA_030062745.1. Taxonomy (NCBI): domain Eukaryota; kingdom Metazoa; phylum Arthropoda; class Thecostraca; order Pollicipedomorpha; family Pollicipedidae; genus Capitulum; species Capitulum mitella. The sequence continues at coordinate 16,984,918 of CP099847.1, read as the reverse complement.
CGTTGGTGGCGAAGCGTTTTAAAGGTCGGCAGGTCCAGAGCTATTTTTCGCAGATTCTTGCCATATCATGCCATAGCGCTTCAGTTAAAAGCATTCAGAGTTCGTAGAACTTCCGCCAAGTTGGTAGTGATCTTCCTACCCTATGGTCTGTTACTCACATATATCTGCATTGCCGTTTAGCCTGAAATCTAGTTCATCGTGCAAGCTGCTCTTTAGCATGGATAAGGGTTGGATCTCGCAGCGTAATTTGAACTAAATTTCACCTCATTTCCTGCGAAACGGAAATTCCTCTGTTGTTTTTTTGGAAAATCGTTTAACTGATTTCTGTTAGACAGGCCATGCCCGTTTTGCATTTGAAAGGCCATACATGCAGGTAAACACGTATCGTCAAAACATGCCACTTAAACGAATCACAGTATCATGGAGGAATTTGAAAGGGGAATTGCAGGTGTAAAGGTAACATGTTTTGAGCGATGGGGACTTATTTAAGTGAACGCAAACCACAAGGCAATGCAGATAATAGCAACATTCGGACGTACTACGCAAAGCAAAATTCTTGTGTTTTGCACAGACCTACATTCATGTTGCCTGGCAGAACAGACGGTATGTGAACAGTTCTCACAGCAAGGCCAGGCTGAGGGAATGACCGACCGGTGTATCACGCACCTCGACGCGTTCTTCCTTGAGGTCGACCTTGAGCGCCAGCTGTTCGCGCAGCAGCACGTCCGGGTAGTGGGTCTTCTCAAACGTCTCCTCCAGCTTCTCCAGCTGGTCCTCGGTGAAGATAGTGCGGTGGCGCCGCTTCCTCTTGGCCGGCGACGTCAGCGAGCGGTGGGTCACCGGCAGGCAGGAGAAGCCCGGGCAGAAGGGCCGCGGCAGGCCTGAGGAGAGAGGGCACCGTCAGAGGCGAGCCGGGCGACGGCTGCGCGCCGAGAGCTGGACATATGTCACCAGACAAACGGGCATCACCAGTCAAACAGACATCACCAGACGGACAGGCATCACCAGACGGATAGGCATCACCAGTCAGAGAGACATCACCAGTCAGACAGACAGACATCACCAGACGGATAGGCATCACCAGTCAAACAGACATCACCAGACGGACAGGCATCACCAGTCAGACAGGCATCACCGGTTAAATGGGCATCACCATCCAGCAAGGGTGATGATCCTGTACAGTTAGGGGGGCTTCGGCCCCTCCAACTCACAGCTCAGCCCCCTAACCTGGCATCCAGCCCTCCAACGTTTTCAAAACAGCGAACAAAATGACCTCAGTCCGGGGGAAATCAGTATTTCGGGGAACCCTAAGTTGATCCATCCAGGGCTGAGCCCCCCCCCCCCGAACTGATTTTGCTATCTTTCACTCCTGCCAGCCAGACAGGCATCACCATCCAGACAGACATCACCAGTCAAACAGACAAACATCACCAGTCAGACAGGCATCACCAGTCAGACAGACACACGGGACAAACGCCACCCGCATGTCGTAGCCAGACAAATTCCAGAAGACCAGCACAGCCAGCGAAACGCCAGCGAGCCGGACACCGAGAGACAAGCGGCACATGCGCACCGCAAGCCAGACAGGTACCGTGAAACAAGCGGGCCGTAAGCGAGACAGGCACCGAGACACCGACCCACTTATGGGCAATTTCATTAGACTGTTCGGACTACGCGGCTGAAATGTCATCGTATTTTAACGGATGGTGACCCTTTCAGACAACCAAGTTTGGTTGGATTCAAATGCTTAGGTCGCTTCCGCGGCGACAAAGTATCAGGTGCAGATGACAACTTACGCTGTGCCAGACGCAGTTGTTTTGTTACGTCTTGATTACGGGGGAAATACGGAATCACAGTACAATATAACCACTAAAAGTTAAGCGATCGAACAACACATTAAATTCGCCAGCTTTGGACTAGAAACACACAGTTATTTTCAGCTAGAGTCTTTTGTGTGTACGTTTCTTTTGTGCACTTCAAAACAGAGCCCACAACGAGCTTATCAGTACAGTGTGAGGCATTTCCCTGATGTCTGGTCGTGCTGGGCTTTTAGAGCATATATCGAGCACACAAGGGCAGGCTATTTCGCGGCAACAATGATCCATTTCCTTTGGGAAACTAGAATTGATGTTTGGTTTATAAAGAAGGAGTAAGTGTTGCAACGGTCAGTGGCAGTAATACCGAGAATAACAGTAACAGCAATACCAATAGTAACTCTTTACAGCCTGAAGCGTCTTTTAAACGCAGCCTACGACTGTGACGAGTGCACTTCTCTGGTAAATAATGGCAGTTCATTCCTCCCACAAAGTTAAACTCAACAGGCATATTCGCACAGACACAGAATGAATGCTCGCATCTTTGTGTCGGAATATGCTACCATTCACTTGTTATTTTTACAATCGAAACAAATGTGCGGCCCCCGTTGAAATGCCAAGTGAACATTTCCGAGGACCTGTACCACTTTGCAACGCTGTAAAAAGCACCATAACGAAAATAAATGACGTTATTTCGAGACGGAATCTGGCAGCAGAGACAGTCCAAGCCAAGGAAGCGAGTTGAGGGCTTGCACCTTTCTTGGCCGTTTCTTGCAAACGCACCTAACAAAATCAACCTAAAAACATGGAACCTAAATATCGATACTGCGTCCCCCCGCCTGTAAAATCTGGGCTCTACCGCTAGATGCTTCCATTAGATTTCCTCGCCGTACAATTTCCTAAGAGGACGTCTTGTCGGGGCTCGAGAACGACATCTTGGGGTGTGCTTGAAGACGGCTCGGATGACTTGCGGAGAGCGCCGAATTCAGCTGCAGACCCCTCCGTGGGACTCACCGAAGATGTCCGGGTGCAGCTGGAAGCCGCCTAGGCCGTGGCCGGGCGCGGGCGGCTCGGCCGCCGGCCGCCGGCCCAGGATGGTGTCCATCCCGAACGGGTTGTCCGTGCGTCGGGGCGGGCTGGCCGGCGGCGCGTATCCGGCCGGGCCCCGTGGCCGCAGCAGGCCCGGCAGCGGGTACAGGCCGGCGCCGAAACACTGCAGCGGCGGGTACAGGTAGGGGTGCGCCAGTAGGAGCGGGTGCGGCGCCAGCGGTGGAGAGGCGCGCCCGGCCGGCGGGGAGGGCGACAGGCTCGGTGCCGGTCCGCGCTCCACCATGGCCCCCGTCATCGGAATTGCAGTCGGAGACTGGTCGCTGCCGGCCGGCCGGGCTGGCGCCGCGGAGGGGGGCGGAGCCTCGCCCGGCGCCGGCCAATGGCCGCGCGGCGGGGCGGGGCGGAGCCAGTGGCCGGAGTCCCACAGAGATCTGGACGAAACCCGGCCAAGCTGTGGATCCAGGGCTTCCCCTAAGCCCAAAGCGTTACCCGAATCTGCTTCCTTTGTTGGTGTAGGGTATCATCCCCCTGGGATGAGATGAGATGATCCTTATCCTGCAATTATCATGGGTAAGATGAGCGGCTCTTTTCTGAAGCCAAAATCGTTTAGGTCATTAAATAAAATTTTTGGGACGTTCCTCTTCGTGTTGGGCAGCAAGCCACACGAAGGGAAACGTTTGGATCCCGAAAATCGGCGGTACGGATTAAATGTTAGGGGGAGGGTCATCTCAGATACTGAGTGAATTATTTGTGTTCCATGTTTCGATTACACTAAGGCGACAATTTCATAATTTTACAAGGGATTCCCGCTTTTTTGGTTCCGTTCCTCGTGTACTTTACCTAGGTACAGCCTTACACGGAAGCTTAAGATTTGCAGAAAACACTGATATTTATCTAAAAGTTTCGCCTGCCAAATTGTTGCTCGCAGGCGCCGAGAACATCACGTTCATGGACATGAATTGCCTACGTTTTAGGCACTCCTTGTTATACAACGCAGTAAAAACGCCATTGTAATAACGTGTTTATAAACGCCTTATGTTGCTAATAACGCAATGCTGATGCATGGTCCGCACTCCGCAGCATATCCATGGAATAATCACTAGCAGAAACCGATATAGATACATATTCATCGTACCTTGGTGACCAAGGAAAGGTGAAGAATCGTTTTTTTTTAAGTCTCCGCATGTCGGTTATACGAGCTTAAGATCTTTCCAATCCCCCCAAAGAGCTGACAGTGACTGCAAGCACCAAGAAGTTTTCTGTGAGTCGCTCAGTCAATATTGTCACTTCACGGCATCGAATCAAGAAACGTGTCCAGAGAGGAGCCAACCGATCGCCTCTCAAGGGGGAAAGGTTCTTCCCAAAGCAAGTTCCCAAAGCAAGCTGGTTTGGGAAAATCATATTGTGAGATGGCCAAATGGGTGCCGTGATGTTTTTATAAGGTTTACATCCTGCTGAATATTGTGCATATATAAAGGGGAGAACGTGTAGAGTTGTATCAGTTTTTACTCCGAACTCCCTCACGTCCTAAGTACTGAGTACAGGATTTTGAGCTCTATGTCTCCAGATAACTTTATCCTTCAGCTACAATTCTAGAGTAAAAGTCTGGCAGAGCTCGACTTTATTTCTCGGTAAATGACTGCTAAATGTATCCATCTCCCATGGCACAACCTACCTCACTTATGGGGTGAAATGTGTCACATGGTGGAAGAGGTTGCATCGAAATTTTCTCGCATGGGTAGTTGCGTCACTCGCCAATTGACGTCCAACGCGACTGAAGGACGTCATTTAACAACATGAACTGTTGTTCTTTTGAACATGAACTGTTGAACAGTTGTTCTTGCTCGGAATGATTGATTTAAACTATTTTGAAGATGTCGTCATTCTGTGACGTTTCTGACTTGCGTCAGTCCAGACACGGCAGAAGAATTTTTGTCTGAGGGGCAAAATCCCAACGACAATCAAAAGCTACCCGACCCCTAAAAAGCTGGTTTCTGATTTTGGTGACATTGTTTCACATACCAATCTGCCGCCCTTCTCCGGTTTTCTGCTGACTTAAAGAAAATCAGTATATTTTGCGTTTATTTTCTTTTGGGAGGGACAAAATCCAGACCTTGCCCCCATAGTCTTATTTGTTTAAGGCGTCCGCTCCCTCTGCCTCCCCCCTGTTACCAACTCCTGCCTCTGGAACGGGTAGCCCCTGGGATAGGCCGTCTCCTGGATGAGCCGCCCTTCCTGATTGGCCGCCCCCTGGATGCATCACTCATCTCCTCACCGTGGGTCACACCCTGAGAGCTGGCCCCTCGGCAAATCCCTGGATCTGTCCCTGAGAGGAGGGAAAAAATTGGGTTTTCAACATATAGAAATGGGACGCGTTCAATAAATCATAAAACATACCCCATGCAAAACTTATACACCATGCACCACCCAATGTCATGGAAGAAAATTCGCATCACTCCTTCAAACGTTGCTAGCAGGCCCATGCAAATTGCTTCACCACGCAGTATAACACTCAGACCAGTATGGTTGCATCGTGATGCCTTTACCACACATTTTCACTGCCCTGAAAAGTTAAGAAGGCTATGCAAAAAAAACGTATTTTACGCACTCACCCCAAGACGCGTGCGCAGACAAGGCCAGAAGTACGCAGAAAAGAAGGCCGCTTTCCCTCGCCAGCAGAATGTGTCGCGAATGTTATTCGTCGCTTAGGTTAAGCATTAATCGTCCTGATACTACTTCTCCATGATACAACTCACCCCGCCCTCAAGATTTTTCAGTGTTAACATTTGATTCTAAAACATGGGAAACAAACATTTTTAACCAAACCTATGCAGCTTAGGAGGGGCTATGGCGCTTTTGGCTGTCATCTGGACGCGCCCTTAGGCGCACCGTCATTGAACGGTATCGGCAATGACAACGTGCTCAAAAATTATGCATAGTGAATCGTTAGCGCTCTGTTTCTATGTAAATAGTCATGTCATGTCAAAGCAAATATTATCTATTCACTCATTGTTCGACGTCAGTGAAGACCGTGCCAGTTAGTGTGGTGTTGACTCAAATGTACAACATTTGGTGTCTAGCAATGTCGATAGCATGGACTACGTAAGAGACGAGGAGTTTGCACCCATGTCTTGGGAAATTTAAAGTATTGTCTATGAGTGTTGCATGGAAGCAGATGACTTCCAATACTCGATACTCCAGCATTTTATGGCCGTGGTGGAATCTCTGAGTAACTGCAGGAGGCTCTGGACGCGATTGTTTTGCCTTAATCAGGTATGATATAATCGATTATATCGCATGCATATGCATCACGACTCTGATGACGCAAACATTGTGTTCTTCCCAGCACTTTGTCCGACTCTCCAGACCCCGATGTATTCCGCTGGAGTGCCAGTGCCGTCCAAATAACGTACCGTTACCTCGACCGTTGCGAGATATTAGTGTTGGCTAAAACTCTGCTACGCACTTTCAGCAAAAATGCATTTAGCATCCATTATCTAGGGCACCATTCCTGTCTAAAATCACTGAACAACGTTGTCTAAAATTTTCGTACCCGCGAAAAAAGATGGGTTCGGTGGCAGTGCTGCCTACGGAAAATTTAATTTCCTTCTATTTGACCTTACGCAACAACCATGATATCCTCTAACATTCTGGATGTTGGCTCGATTAAAACTTCCACTGTGCATAACGACATTTTAAAAAAGATATTCCATTGTTGCTCGTAGAACCTTGGCGGTCAATGCCGTATGACGGTCTTAAGATATACATTTTGAAGAGTTCGCGGCCAAATGATTTTATTGATTGCCTCAGCTCACCAATCCATTTCCGCCAAGTTCCCCTTCATTGCATTTTTCTTTTCTTTTCTTATCCACCAAACCTTTCCCTTCAATTGAGGCTCTCCAATGTGGTCTTTAATGGCACAATTTGCGACAACTATACCCCTTCTTTCGAAACTGTCATGTTTGCCACCAACGCAGTATTCGCCACTTCATTCATATGATGTCACATTCACCTGCATGAAGGCATTTTTTCTTATTTGCAATAGCCGGTGACTCAACGGCGCCTACTTGCCCCAAAACTATACAGCGCGCCGGCGATGCCAACGTCACACTGTCACGCATGCTGTCGCGTTACGGTGACACAAGGGATGTTAGTGACGATATTCGACGCTTTAGGGCGATCCAGAAGAGCGCTACAGGCAAGGTGGTCAGTCGCAGACCTGACCTCGTGATTGACCCCGGCGAAGTTCGAAATTCGAAGTCATCATCTCTCTGAAACTGTCCAGTCTGGAAGACGGACCCAGCCGACTCTTTGGAACCATTCACCTTATCGTTCTGTCCGACCCACAGGAGACATATCGGCGTCGTTGTGAACGCAATATCTGAACCCAAACTCTGTCCCGTCTCGCTACTCCGTAGGCTCCGTTTTCACCTCCACCGACCTCATGGACAGCATTAGCTCGAGTCGGGCCGCCAACCGCCGCGGGCAGGAGCCGCTGCCCCGCTGCCCTGGGCAGGGTGGGGCCCTATATTGGCTGCGTCTCTCTCGCGGACGGCTGCTGTCCGCTGCCGGCCGGCCCGCCCCCCGATAATGCGCTCCCGTTCGGTCACGCCAGAGCAGACATAATGCCAAATACAAGTCCGGATTACTGTAATGCCGGATTACTCGGCAGCTGAGCTAATCCACGGAAAAATTCTTTAGTCAGGCGGCTTTGTGCCTCTGATGGGCATCTTTGTGCCCGGCCAGACGCGGCCTGTTTTCACCTCCGGCGCCGGCTGGCTAATAAAAGGACCGGGGCCAGAAGGATTAGCCGCCTGGCCAGGATCGGTTACACGGGCTCGGTTCGGGATGTCCAGGACGCGTCAGGCGGACGGCGCAGACGCGGCCTGCCCGGGCCAGATTAGCCACCGTCTGACGGTCCGGTCCAAACACCTCCAGCGGCCGCTCACACGCCGAAGGGCTGGCCTGGTCAAACACGGCTGGCCTGGTTTAAAAAGAGGTCCCGGCCCAAGAATGCGCGTCTCTGAGTCAGATTTGACATGTCGCTGTAGACTGCCTTCTGAGAGGTAACAGCAAAAGTCCCGCCGAACAGTGGGAAGGCATGACGGGGTTAGTTTATTATTTTTCTTGCATCGGACACAAGAAACTATGTTTTGACGCAGTTTTGAAGCAAATGTGATCAGCGTCATCATAAAGGTCGAAGACTTTGTCACTCCAACACACAAATGGTGAATGGTTTTCATTTCCGGCTTTAATTTGAGTTACCACCGACAATTCCACACAGGCAGAGTTGCGATATGCACCCTTTAGCGGTGGTTCGATCTCGGCTCAGATGCGACTGACTGGGAACATGTGGGAATGGGGCGCGCGTTCGTGGACATAGGGGGCAGTAATCATACACGACGGTCTGCGTCACACATGTGACACGCACAGCAGGTAGACCGGTACGGTACCAGATAAATCAGACGAGATGTAAATTGGCTGACGAAATATTAGAGCCTAACAACGAAAACATTTTTGTCCTCATTCACCAGTTGCAGGCATGTGGCAGGCAGGCAGTCGTATACACAATAATCATAACGATCACATGAAACAACCAAAATGGTCATCATTACAAAATACTCCGTCATATGGCAAGCAACATAACAACAAAGCGAGATTTACTGAAACGAGAGCAAAAGCTGCTTGACCTCACCTTGCCCGCGTTAATATAGGGGTGCAGCGGGTACGCAGCAGGAGTGTCAAACCTACGCAAGGCGAATCACACATATTTGGTCGTCCCCCGCATCAACGTGAGGAAAAGGAGCTAGTTCAAACAATGCACTCTGAGATGAATCGTCACATCCCCTCTGCCCCTGTTTTACGGTGGCTTCTCATAAAACCTTATATAATCGTAAACATCGCTGTAGATGTGTTTGTTGCAGACACATATATCTAATACACTTTGACTACATATCAAAAGGAAAACGTTCCCCGAAGAAGGTTCGAAAAATTAATATAATTGCGAATAAGAACCCGTGCTGCTATATCCACTTCACATCGCATAGAAAAGTAGTTGTTTAAGCAACGTCACCGCAGTTACGCATGTGAGGCATATTCTTGACATTATACCAGCCTACCGTAAAGAGCAGACTGATTTTATGAAACTGGTATGATTCGATCTCCCTCAGACCTGGTAAACCATGAGATTTCCATTTCTATCTTAGCAGGATGATATTTTTTCATGGTCAGCGCGGCCAAGCAAAGAAATACGACTATTCATGTGTCGGCTCTTCTTTCTTCGGTACAGATGCTGTCAGTGTAACGGCAACATCGATCTACTTGTCGTAAAATAAAATCCTTGTTCAGCATTTTGATAAAAACACAAAAAAGTATGCATGACAAACATAAATATCGTGAATCACTATTGCTGTGTCTCTGCATCTTGAAATACGAAAAAGACGTGATTTCGCATGTGAGACACGAACACCAAGCTCTCAGACGCCGCGCAATTTCACCACGCCTCCCGTAAAAATCGGCGCGGTCGCGGCTCATACGGCTCCGTCATCTGGTCTGGTCGGGGTGGGAATTGCCCGCCGAGCCCGAGTTTCCGCCTCGGCCGGGCGCGCAATTAATTCCGCGGCAAAATCCGGCAAGCGGAGCGGGCGACGCGCAAGCGGTTCACTCCTCCATTGTTCATCTCCGGCGCGAATATGATCTTTGGGCTGACAGCCAAATGGCCCGAGGGCACTCTGGCGAAATGCCTTCCATTCATCGCCATAACACTCTCATTATCCTCTGACGTGAAGATTTGTCTGAAGAGAGTCGTGGGGGTGACACGCCAATTTGCGGCGGGTTCGGGCGCCACTTGTGTGGCGGTCCGTTGCGGATCCCCCCATTCTGGCAGCTAGCCGTGGATCTGCGTTGTGTGGCCTGCTGAGGATTCACAGCATGGCTGGAGATACTGCACTGGACTGGAGGGTCTAAGTCCATCCCCCTCAATATTGGGATATTTAGGCCGTTGGCAATGATTGGACACAAAAAGTCTGAATCCCATGCAGACGTCCCTCCAATCATTTTCGGAAATCAACAGCCATGATTTGCAGTATCCACTGTATTTGACTGCGATCTCCACCCTGCTGGTCCGTCCGGCGATCTGAATTTGACGGTTCACTGTTGGTCCTCAGCGTTCTGGTCCACTGCGGGTCCTCAGCGGTCACTCCGGGTCCTTCATGTGACGGTCAGCTACAGATCCTCTTTGTGATGACTCGCCGCGGTTCCTTATATTGGCCCTATCGAGCTGTCCGATGCACAGAGGCCGTTTTGTTTTCTGTTTTATCTGTATAAACATTTACCTCTGAATGGATTCGTCACGACTTTTTTGAGTGTTGACTCTTCGCCCCATAAACATCTGAGGGCCACGAAATAGATATGTATGTTAATTTCAGGGACATAGCCAAGGAGGTATGGTCCATGCCCCTCCCCCCGAGCCAAACGGCCTGCACTATATAGTTCGCGATGTCTTAGGAATACGGGATAGTGATCACATAAATGCTACAAAGGCAAGCATTATGTTTTTCTGGGTTTTAAGTGTCAGTTGCTTTACATAAAACTGTTGTTTTTTCCTATAAATTTTGCCATATGCCAGTGGCATATAATAAAATTTGGCATTTGCCCCCTCCCAGCGAGTTAAGTCCTGCCTACGTGCCTGATGTCGGTAAGTGTAACAAACGACTCATCATGTATAACTTTGTGGTGCTGACAGGGATAACGCAGAACCGTTCACATCTTAATCTCACACCAGCAGATATGTGTCGAGTCCCGATGGAATGCGAGTTATGGCTATTTTCGCCCGGTTTTTAGATGATCGGAATAGGTAGTCTGTCACTGAGCATCGCTTCGTTCTACTAAGCCACGACGATTTCTGAGATGACCCAATGACACGCAAAGGCAATTAAAGAGTAAAAACAGTTCAATGCAAAACAGGTTTCTGATAGGCATAGTTTGCATCCCATCGATATTGAGCCTCATGTCTGCACACATGAGGCAAAAAATCTATAGATTTTGTACAAAGCGATACCAGTCATTATCATAAACCTCATCGCTGCCTGTGCAAATAATGAAAACTAATATATTTTGGATAGGTACGATGTGTCTCAAAAGTAAAAATACTCAAAAATATTGAAGAAAAACGACACGTGGCGCGTGAGCATATGAAAAATTCAGTACACAAAAACTTTGAGGCCAATGCTTCTTACGGATGAACAACATAATTTGTTGTATGGACTGTTCCAACATGCAGTGGTCCCCAAAGCATAGGTGGTTCTGTGTGGAAAGCCTCCAAACACAATCGTGTTGTGCTTGAGCGATTTAAATCAAAGTTTCATCTAAACGTTTCCAGTGAAATAGGGATACTGAAGATGGTCAGAAAATGTAAATCAAACGGTACAGTTCATTTTTCAGAGTTTCGGAGTTTTCAGAGTTCCTGAACCACGTATGGTTTCCAGATGAAGCCCACTTTCACCGAAGCGAATGCATCAACAAGAGGAACAACATTTTCTCGGGGAGCGAACGTCCCGACATAGTCATCGAGAAACCGCTGCATTCTAGAAAGTGACTGCACGGATTGTCCTGGGAAAGTCAGGCATTACCCGGCGTTTCTGGTTTAAAACTGGGAACGGAGAGCATGCGACAGTCAACAATACGCAATACATTGGCGTTCAAAGAAAGTTTTGAACACTGAGAATGAATACAAATGTAACGAGAGAGGAAGGACGGTTCCAACATTATGGAGTAACATCATACACGACAGAAATCACAAAAGAATGGTTGCCAGCTCACTTCGGGGAGCGTGTCATCTTTCTAAAAACTGAAGTCGAGTGGGCCCCTCACTTCCCTTATCTACATCCATTCGTCCATTTTACCTGGGAGCTACTGCAAATAAAATATATACGGGCCAAATCCACAGAGCTCCACAGAACTGAAAAGAGCAATACGCGCCCACCTCAGATCCACCTCCACAACGGAGTTAAGCCGAGTAACCGACCACACGTCGCTTCCTAATCTTCAGGCAGCGTCGTGGCTCCCATCTAGAGCATATCATGTGAGGTCTAATAATAAAAAAATGAGCGATCAAATTCGAGCATAATTTTACCACGTAATTTGAAATGCTTATACCACAAACGACCAAATTTTGAAGATTTCCCAATAAAAAGCATATTGACTAATTCCCTTTTTTGGGTACTCTTGTTTTTGCAACACACTGTAACTACCGCAAAAATATTATGTGGCTTGTGTCTCGGTATGTTTCTTTTTTCTATGAGTGCGTGAAAGGGAAAACCCTTTCAGGTTGTTTTATTTATTACTATATAGAATCTGCCAAGCTGCCATTCGTGCCCAAGGGGAGCTGTGGCCTTAAAAATGGGTTGATGAATAAAAACTTTTCCGGTGTTCCACCCACCCCTTCAATGATATATTATCAATTTACGACTTTCTTTCCACACCGTACATGATGTATCGCCGCCATCGTTTATTGAAGAACTCACTTGCTCATTTTGCGTCAGACTTGCATTGCCAGTCATCAGCGGAAAATCCAGCAATCAGCCAGTTTTACCAGAAAAAATCAATGAGGATTTCAGCGGCGAATTAATTTGTTTAAATGCCCCACCCTTGCTAAAACGTTGCTTTGCCTGTTTTGCAATAGCCTGCTAGGTCTAACTACATCTATCTGGTGGTTCTAATACGGTAAGTACAAATATACTAGTTTTTAAACTACCAAACATTGAAGGATTTCATCAGCCACGCTGCACATATAGTTTATTTTCGGTAAAATAATCTTTTCGTAGCTTATGTGACAGTTCATGACGCAGGCCATGAAAAACGTATGTACCAGATAATTTGCGAGTTAATCAGGGGACCAGTTACAGTTAACATGGGGCAAGCTGGCAGCTTGATTTTTTCCTTTTCGGCAAGGCAAACGAGGCGCAATGACGTTTTTCTCTTTTATTTTTTCTTCCCATCACCAGTTGTCAGGTGGCAAGGGGTGCTCAGTGCGCCCCAGTCCACCACGACGCAAATCGCGTAACATTAACTCTCAGGGAAATCAAAGCTGCAAACCAAAGAGAATAATACAAGTCTTGGCGCTCCCTGATAAGGAAGGAAGACAAAAACCCAAATGCTCATATACAAAATAATATCGCCTGCATAAATATGTGGTAATCAACAAGAGAGATAGTAGTCTCAGCCAAGAAGCCTCCGACTGTCCGCTAAACCATTCCCATTTCGTTGCGTGGTTTCCAAAACTAAAAAGACATGCATAAAGAGACTTCAGGATAAATCCGTGTCATGATTCCACATCATTCTTGTTTTTACTAACACTATTTCTACGATGAAAAGACCCACAAAACAACAAAACGAAATAAAACAAAAAACGTCGTCTTTTAGGAGGTTAACATGTTTGTTTAAACCACGCTTGAAAGCCATTGTTGACTCTTGCTCCGTAGCTGACGCCCACGGCCCAAGACTCTTACGACTCTTGCGTGACGGCCATCCCCCGTTTCGGAAACCTCAACACCGGTACGATATCTCACGACGTTATATGGAAAGAAACGACTTTAAAATCCCATATTCATTCATCGTATTCTGAAAACGTTCTGCCTCTGCCGGCATCAGCACGTGGGTAGATCAGGGTAGTTGAGAGGCTCGAGAATTCATGACTTTCCAAGAACCTTCTGGTATGCGTGATGTCAGGCTCATGGGTTCGCCTCTCTCTGGTCCTGGCTCTGGCTCAACTAATTTTGAAAACGTTCCTACGCCAATGTTCAGCAGTTTAGCTTGCTGCGGCCTACATATGTAAACTGGTGGATCAGACCCAAGTCCTTTTAGTTTTAAGTTCACCTGCGTGTCCTGGAGACGCCCACAGGACGCTTGAGCCGTATCATAGGCGGCGCCAAGGAACCAGTGTCTTTTTCTTTCACTCGGGGCTTGTCACGATCGCACCAGCACGGGTCATGCTCATCTTCAGAGACGTACTCCCACCTCCGTACTCGTCCATGCTGAGACGGCTCCCGAGCGGGAGCTGGCATCTCCGCCGCGCCGCCGAAGGGCACGCCGCGGGCGGCGACCCGGTGCCGGGGGGCAGTCTAAACGCGTCCGCGCCACCAATCGGGGGCCTTTGATCGGCCGATGCCGGCCGACACGTTAATCCTAGGCGGATTACACGGCTGATTAGGGCCCAATGGGCGCCGGGCCGGGCCTGGGGACCACCCGACCGGCAGCCGGCGGCTCCCCCCGCCCGCCCAGCCCCGCCTCCGCCGGCTGTTTGGACAGGCCGGCACGCACCGAACGCTTTTTGTTGGCAAGCTCGGTCGATATTTGGCACGCCAATGGCAGGCGCATCACCCGCTTTTGACCGGCGTCCACGCAGCTGTGTCCAGCATTGGTGTGCGTTTGCGTGTGTTTGGGAGAGGGCATTATATAACCGAGGTTGGCTCGCCGTGGCATCTGCGGCTATCGAGCAAGGAGAAATCTGTTACGAAAGGATAAACATACATGTAATTAACGGCTAAACACTGTTTTACGTGTCCAGCTGGCTCACTACACTCGGCATGAAGCTACGTAACTGCACAACCAGCGACGTCTTTTTTGCTGCATTGGATGAAACGCTTCGAAGTCCTGAAGTCCAGTTCGGAAATCGGAAGCCGTATCAAACATTAAGTTCATAAAGCGGATAAAAACAGACGATTCTGATAGCTCATCTTTCTTCAGAAATGTTAAGAAACCAGGGTTACCTGACGTGAATCAATTCGGACTCGCTGAAATCAATCGAGTATTTTGAAGGATCTGTTTGGGTATCACGTCATCAGTGTCGGATGGACGCACCCCAGGACCGCATAGCCACGTACGCAAAGAACGCCTTGGAAATTGGAATGCGTTTCTTTGAAATGCGTTTCTGGCTATGGACTCAGAACTGTGAGGCTGAAATTATTTCCTCTTATTTCCATGTTTTAAGGAAGCACTCATATAGCATCGCTGTCCACGGAAAGATTATAAAAAACAGGCGCCAAAAACAGGGTAAATGCACAGAAGGGCAATCAAGGATCTAAACACCACAATTCGTCAAGACGGGACGTGGTGTGGCATGGAAGGTCGCAGGAGGCAGACGGCTCCAGGATACATGGGCTTGGCAAATGAGGAGCCGCTGCATCGTGGGGTGCCTCCGAGCAAAGCAGGCTTCCAACATACACCGGAGGATTTCCACAGCTGGCTAAAGAGCCGAGCTTCAGATGAAGTTCAGCGCCTCTGATAGAATCTCACGGCCGACTCCGAACAAAACAGGCTTCAGACAAACATCACTGCGTCTGACGACGTCGCATGGCCGACTGCAGACAAGCCAAATAGGCGTCGCCATGTCGAGCACTAGCAGCATCTCTCAGCAGACTCTGGCCACAGCAGACTCGAAACGCACATCGCTTCTGGCGGAGTACCGCAGCCGACTGCGACGAGAGTGAACGTCAGACAATCATCACTGGGCCCTGCGACGCCAGCGGCCACTGCTCTCCTGGGCCTGATTGGAGGCGTGGAATGGCTTCGGTAATCTTCTCAGCCCTATCTGCTCGGCTCTCCCTCGAGAGGCCCCTCGAACGCGCCCACCCGAGTCGACAAAAACAAACAGGCTGGAGCGGTAATGCCTCTGCCGAAACAAATGATCAAGAATCTGGCTGAGGGAGGACAGTAATTGCCAAGGATCTAGTTACGGTCCGCATAAACAACATGTACATCCCTGAGCTGATAATGAAACTGTTAGTCTTTTTTTCCTGCAGCGTGTTGTGCTGATTGCCAAACAGACACTAAGCTGAACAGAAGGCTGCTGGTTTCGTAAATGTAAAGAGACAAATGTCTTAAGTTGTCTGGTATCACAACTAATGCGCTTTGTGAGGCTCGTAACGAGGGGTGCCGAACACGTTCTTCTTCAAACTCGGAAGTGTATTTTAAATTTTGTCCAACGTACTTATTTTGCTTCGCTGCATTTGAAATCCAAAGGATTTTGAACAATTTATGGCCAGTATTTTGTGCTTCCAGAAC
The DNA here is from genome assembly GCA_030062745.1 of Capitulum mitella. Taxonomy (NCBI): domain Eukaryota; kingdom Metazoa; phylum Arthropoda; class Thecostraca; order Pollicipedomorpha; family Pollicipedidae; genus Capitulum; species Capitulum mitella. The sequence continues at coordinate 16,968,992 of CP099847.1, read as the reverse complement.
CATTATGGTAGACAAAAGATGGACAAAAAGGTGACCAAACTCATGCATTGTGAATGAAAATGCAAATCACGTAAATAACTGAGCTATATTCTGGTGGGAACTACATTATTAAGTCCCGCGCAAACGCAAAAATGGCTGCAAAAAGAGTCGTGTTCGGGCCGGCCGATCAGGTTGACTTTTTCTGTTTGTCAAAATAAGTCATATTTGGTCTACATTAGCACTTGTAATCAAAAGGATTTTGGCAGTGAAGCTCGTCAACATGAGTTATGTTATCCAGTTTCCGCCTAACCGTGGCCAATACTCAGGCGGTGCTCGGCAAACCCGGCCTCGTCGGCTGCCGCCAACCAGCCGCCTGTATTTCTCTGCTGGGGACTAGCTGCCCTGGCGGCCAGAAGTGTTTATCGAAAAGGTCAAGATTTCAATGAATAGTAAAACAAACAATTTTTGTTCTGCCAGGAGAAATTTATGTTAACACACAAAAATATATCCTAACATTGGACTTAACTTTTCAGCCATAGGCCATCTTAAGGAGTGAGGATGTCTTATGCCTGAAACGTCGAATCAGATGCTAATATATATGTTTCATATGAAACCCCAGGCTTCCCCCGACATAAAAAGGTTGCTTATTTTCGTAATTGTGCCTAAGAACCTAGAAAGATCATTTTGATTTTATTAAATTGCAATGCATTTCTTTCCTTGTAACGCTCTCAGTCGAAATGTCTCATTCGTTTAAAGCTGGAGACCGCGTAGCCGCTTCCCGCAATCCGCTGGAGCCCACGTCTATGATCGCGGCTCGTGCTGTTGATCAGCCCGATCTGTTGTTGTCACCTGTCAAGCCCGATACGTCAGGGCCTATTTTAACATGTTAACTGGCGGGGGGGGGGGACAGTACCCACCATTGGCCACCAAATCCCCCCAGTACACAGCGAAACCCCCCCCCCCCACTGGAAACGTTGTTTGGCCAGCAGCGCTCTCCCGACCAGGTCTTTGAAACGCTTCAGGCAGAGACTGTGCCTAGTACATATGCATGTTGAAACAGCTATTCGTGAATAAAAAGATGAAAACGGAAAATGAAGCGCACAGATTTCTCTTTTTTGGAGAAAAACTTCGGACAGGTTTCGAATTCCGTCAGCTGAATTCATTGCCGTAGATAAGTGCAGAGATTAGGGAAAGATTGAACGTAGGATATAATATAGAGGATAACCAAGAAGGGTTCTCATGCCTGTTTAGTGCTTGCGTAGAGCACAGATGAGTGCAAAGATTAGGAAAGGATAATATATAGGATATAACATATACGATAACCAAGGAGGGCTCTTCGTGTTTGTGGCGATTCTGCTGGATTCCGTTCTAATTGGTTTAATTTCCTGAACTGCTGCGATCGCAAGCGAGGTAAGACAGATCGCGCAAAAATACCGCAATTCCAGTTGGCAGGCCCATCAGATGTAGAAGCGGCAGCCGACGGCCTTTGTCCGGCTTGCCCCCACTCATGAAACCCTCAAGACGCGACTCCTCTTGGTCCCGATGCACGCCACAAGGCGCAGAAGCCTTTCTCGGACGCACCGGCCGCTTTTTGGTCATTTGCCACGCCGCGCATCTACAGCCCTTTGCGCGTCCGAATTTTTCATTTCAATCAAGTCTCGGGCGAAAAGCTAATCAAATGGCCCAGGGACCGTCCCAGGACTGCATTGCACACTTCATTGCCAACAGACGGGTTCTGTTTGTTGCACCAAATGTCGGCAATCTAGTTTTCGCAAAATTTCCTCGCCAGCACTGCAGTATCGTTCGACAGTCGCCCTGTGCGCCTCAGTCTGGTTACTGTTGAGCGGTTCATCCAGCTGCTCACAGTGTCGTTTTACAATCGCGCCGAGAGCTTCCATGGAAACAGACTGCCTTCAGCCGTTTGGTCTTCCAGTATGTCCGCACATTTCGCGCTCGGACGCACGTTCGCTTTGAGCACGCTGCGTCACGCTGTCTTTTTCAAATGTTGTGTAAAAAAATGTAGTGCGCTTCAGTCAGAATCTTTTTCTACAGATGTCAATTAATTTCCCTTCATGCAGCACGCTGGGATATGAAGCAGCCGATGCCACACCTCTGCTCTCTTTTCGTTTTCCCTGGTTGCACGGGTGCGAAATGTTTTTTTATCCCATCTTCGTCAATTTTCACCGCCCCATTTTCCGTCAAGATCGTTCGTCTTCTGTCTGTCCCCCTTGGTGTCAACAAGTCTTCCTCGGTACCCCTGGATCTACATCTGTTTCAGTCGATATCCTTCGATCTGCTCGATCTTCATTAGTCTCTCTTCGTCCTCTGGTTCCCATCAAACCATCAGTCTTTCGGTCTCTCTAAATCTTGTTTGATGTCCATCGGTCTCTGTCGGTCTCAGCCGGTCTCCGTCGGTTCCTTTTGGTCTTTACCAGTCTTCACCGCTCTCCACCGGTTTCCGTCGATCTCCGTCGGTCCGTCGATCTCTGACATTCTCTGCCGGTCCCCTCCGTGTCCCTCAATCTCCCCCACATTTACGAAGTCTTTCTTTGTTCCCCACAGTCGCTCGTTTCTATCCGTCTCTGTGTTTTCTTTCTGTCTTCTTCTCCCTGTATTCCCTGTATCTGTCTCTGTCTTTCAATATCTGCCCGTCTCTGTGTAGCCCTGCTTGTGTTTGTCCATCTGCTTCTGAATCTAACCGAACCTGTACGTCTATTATGGCGACATTTTTAGTACTGTGACGTATCTGAATTCCCGAAATTAGAGGTAACGTCAAGGTCAAACCGAGCACGATGGAATCAAACAAATTTTAATTAAGAGCAAAAGAAGCTGGTTTTCAGTCGGGATCGGCAAAAAAAACATAAAAAACGCGACATACAGACCTTTTTTATACCAGCTACACCATCACATGACACATCAGATGGCTTATAGTGGCATGTTCGCCACATACAAACCTTTTTTGTACCAGCTACAGCAAGACGCACCAGATGGCTTGTAGTGGCATGTTCACCATTGATTGAGGAACAAAGTGGTAGTTTTTAACAGTATGCTCCTGATGGCGTCACCACAATCTTCAGTCCAACACAAACTGAATTTAATTGGTTTCTACGAGATCTTGGAAAATGTCGTAGGAAAATCTTGGGAAATGTCGATTTTGTGCAGAATTACGACTTGCACCGGTTTACGTGATGCACCATAGCAGTAAAAGTTAGGTGGATTATGATTATAACATGGTAGTGTCAAAACGACAAAAATCCGTGCGTCCCATTGGTGTTACTTTTGCCAGCAATCTCACCCTCCATGCCGTTGCAATCACAGTGTAAACATTAAAAACCCGAAAACCGAAAATGGCATCACTTTCAGCGCGTGCCGCGGTTACCCCATTTGGCGAACGAGGTCCGTCTTATGGAATGATACGCAGTCGGTACCTTGTGACGTGGGGCTACATAATCGCCGAATTGTTATAGTCGAAGGTTAAATTTAGCCTTACCACATTTTGTAAAGCTTGCAAAACGTTTTTTTTTGCGTTCCTGTGGCTACCACGCACGGCGTGCTGATCTCCGCGCGTGGTGTTGTACATGATGCTGTTCTCCAGTCGATTCTCTGTTCAACGAACCAAATTTGGTCTCCTTGCGAACCACGGTTGGCGATTACGGCTAGGATATGGCGATTATGGCGATATGGCGATATGGCGATTAGGACTAGGCAAGCGATTAGGATATGGCCCGAGCGGCAGCAGCACACCTAATTAGTCTTTGGCATCATGGGAACGGCAAAAGAACGGACTTTCAGTTGGTTCCAATTTCGTGCCAGCCATTGACGCCTTTGCATTCGGAACCACAGCAAAAACCACTATGAGCGCGCGCCGCGGCTACCCTGTACGGCGGATGAGGTCGACTCCGCTAAATGATTTCCTGCCGATACCTTGCTGTGGTTGGCCATAGTGTACTCGTGCCCGTATCTTTAACGGTTTCCGAGATCATAACGCCATCTTGAAACCTTGCAAAACAGATATTTTTGTGTTCCCGAGGCCAGCACGCACCACGTGCCGGTACCGGCTCCGCCTCTTCCATGCGATGCAATTCTCCAATCGATTCTTTGTCGAACGCTCCTGGTTTCGTGTCGGTGCGAATCGTCATGGAGGCGTCATGGAAACGATGTTTCCAAGATCGAACACGCGGAAGCAGAGTGTGTCTAAGTTTTTCAAACATCCGTCGGATTTTGCCAAGCCGACGTTCTGAAATCTGAAAATTTATTATAAAGCATAATGCGCCAACAAATTCTTGAGAACGCCAAGTTTCAGCCACTTGCGGCCACTAGTCTCACCACACCAGCTCGTCCAAACTGATCTCCGACGAGGTCAGACAAAAAGACAAAAAACGAGTCGGCAAAATACCCAGATTTTGTGTTTATATTGCCCATAATTCGACGAAATCCCTCCTCCAGTAATCTGCTCTTAAAATAGGTCCTGCCATGCGATACAGCACTTCCCTCTTCTCGAGACAGAGCTCCCCCATGACACTGCTCTAGGACCTTGTTCTTTCCGTGACAGAACTCCTTCATCTCCCTGCCCCCGAAACATAGCTTCATGATTTCTCTTCCCCTGGACAAAGCTCTGGGATCTCCTTTCCCCACGGAGCTCCAGAGGTTCTCTCTCTGCTTGACAGGCCTGCTGCATCTCCCGTTCCGCGAGTCTGCTTGAATCTCCGCGGGCCGGCCGGAACCGCCGCCCGGTGGGGGGGAGGGGGGAGCTGGTCCGAGCGCCGGGTGGTCCAGGCCGCCGCCGGCCGCCCGGGATCGTTCACGGCCGACTGGCGGCGGACTGTGCGGTTCCACGGCCGCCGCCAGGCCGCCGCGTAAACGGCTTAATGGCGCGATTATGTGCCGCGGCGGATTTTCGGCTCAGGGGCGCGCTATGCGAGCGATGCGCGCGCCGTCCAGGGCGGCCCAGGTGGCCGGCGGCGGCCAGCCGCCGCCATGTCGGGAATGGGAAGAGGGGAGGAGGGGAGAAGAAAGAAGGGAGAGGAGGAGGAGGGAACGGGAAGAGAAGATTAGGGAAGACATAGGAAGAAAAAGGGGTAAAAGACAGGGACAAAGGATTGATAAAAAGAAAGTGAGATGAGAGAGTAAGAGTGGGACCAGGAGGGAATGCACTTGTAGGGTAAGAGCTAAAAGAGAGGGAGAAAAGGAAAGGGAAAACACGAATAGATTTTGGTGTTGTGTAACTTCGTGCCACATCTTCTACTGTTTACGGCTATTGTCCTCTTTGTCAACCATAATCAGAGGCGCAGCCAAGGGGAGACCCGGGGAGCCCAGGCCCATCCCCCTTAGCCCTATTCCCGGTGGGCTAGACGGTATGGTCGATTCCCGGCAGGGGGGCGGATTCGGCCCCCCTGAGATCTCGAGAACTACTAGTCCGATTTCATCGCAGCAAACGGAAGTCGATTTTCCACGGCGTAAACTACATCTCTGTAAAAAGAAATTTCCAAAATTCTGAAATGTGTGGATACAGGGGCAAAAATGTCAAAACAAGGGGTATTTTTGAATTTCTTATAACTCCGTTGTTTTTCGACCGATTTCAATGAAACTGGCATGAATCGAGAGATTATGGATAGGGCTTTTACCATGGGTCCACAAGTCTGAAATTTTGAGAAAATTCATGGGCGTTCTCAGGGTTTCAAAAATAGGAGGATCAGTTTTTTAACAACTGAATGAACAAAAAACGTAAAAACACTTTTTTGGCTTCTGCTAATCATGCTATGCTAAAGAAGTACAAACAGCATTACAATGTTTGTATAATGTTAGCATAGGCGGTGCCAGGGACATGAAAAAGGGGGACTGTCATGGTCACACGTTCTTCAGATCAACTTGGGACCTTTGACCTTAAATGACCTCTAGTGACCTTGGGGTTACCTGGAATGATCTCATGTGCATTTGATATTATCTGTAAACGTTTTCAATCATTTGAATTCACTCTATTCCAAAAATTGTGTTTTATGACTATTGCGATATAAGGTACGCGCACTGACATTTTAGGTCATAGCTCCGTGACCCGACCTGATATCAAGCTGAAACTTGGTACAAAAGTAGAGGGCTCCCTTCTACGTCATATTTATTCCGGATTTGGCATTTAAAAAAAACGGCGCCGAAATTATTGCAAAAAAAAAACAAATTTCGATTTTTGACCTTGACCTGACCTTATAAAGTGACCTCAGATAAACGAAATTTCGTGTGCGCATTGCCCAACTATTTAGCTATCCATCCACATAAAGTTTTAGGTTCTATCGTAAAAACTCTGTTTTTGGCAAACATTTTCCTTTTACCCTCAACATGGCCAAAAATGGCCTGAGGTTCCTCCCAAAAACGTTGCCTGGCTCCGCTCCCGAGCAAAGTAGAATTGTGAAATTTTGTTACAGCGCGTAGGAAGAATAGCTAGGAAAAGTCACCAAGTTTCGTAAAGCTGCGTTAAAAAGCCTGGAATTGGCAAGCAAAAAACCCGAGGGGGGATTCAGCCCCCTGCCGGGAATAGGGTTAGGCCCGCAGTTTTTGCGAAAACCATTGCGCATCGCCTTCCCGGCAGGCGGTTTTCGAATAATTTCAGTTTACCCTCAGCTCCGTCCCCCCCTTAAGAAAATCCTGACTGCGCCCCTGACCATAACTCTTTCTGTTTCCTGGAACATCACGTGACGATGTCTTACTGTCTCCGTCGCGATTATAACTTCATCGAATACGAGTGTGTTCAATCGTGTGTTCAATCCGAGCACTGAATACTGCACTCCTTCACGTCATTTGGGGCCAGCCAGCCATATCAACAACTGTCCCTATCAAAACAACGTATTAAGGTGTCGCTAGGACGTCACGGTTCTCCACCAATGGGAGGCCGGCGTGGGTCAGCCATCAGCTGGCTAGCTTCTGTTTGTTTACGGCGGGCTTTGACGGGGCGGGGGGGGGGGCGGCGGAGATTTTCTGCTTGTTCTTCGTATCTGAATACATCAGCACATCAGTTTTATATTTCGGTGAATCCCTTAAGGTTGGCTATGGCGTGGGGTTAAAGAATGGGGGAATGTGTCCAATGGGCGCCATCCTACCTAATTGCGTCCCCCCCATTATCTCCTAATTGAGAGAACTGATTGACAGATGAAGGACATTTTCCGAGACAGCATGGTCCCAGATATGATCCTTTTCTCTTCCTTTCTGACAGCGTTACGGACGTGTGGTGCGTCCGTGAAGCTTCAGTGCAAGTCTGAAATAATTTTCCGCCTTGTGATATCCATGTATAACTGTTCTATCAATACCTTGAAACAAAATTGACCCCTTCCAGTGCTTTCGCTGTGGAATTACCCTTCCTATTTTACTGGAACAGAGATCACACATGCGTGCGTTTTTATCCTCGGCTAGTTTTGTTATGGTAGAGCCATTGCCTTTTTTGCGCCATCATTTGCCGGGCCCAATTGCGCCATTAGCGCAGTCAGGGCAGGACTATCTTATGATGTGCTGATGGTTCTTCCAGTGTTTCGCACAAGTCTGAGGCCCATTTAAAGCGAGAATCACGGGGGAAGAGATTTCGGGTGCAGAAGGGAAACATTAAGAGTGAGGCAGAAGCGTTGCCAGAGCTTCCTTGGGAAGGCTGTAACCGTCAGTGCTCTCCCCCACTGAGTCCTTTTAGTCCCCGCTGTACACGCAGGCTGCGAAAACTAATGTAAAGCACCATTTTTTCTCATTCATGACGTAATCAACGCCCCCAAGTCTCGCAGGCAGCCTCCAGGTTGAGGATCCTGGCGACACCCATGGAACGAGGGCCTCGCATCAGTCTTGCGGATAAACATTTTTTCATATTTTAGCCAATTCATCTGGAGAGGGTGGCTCGCCGGTGACAACACTTCCTGTACTCTTCGGAGCAACTGGCATCGCTGGAAGCCAGCTGCTGCTAAATCCCGCACTGGAGGATTTAGCTGAGGGCCGTTTGAGAGGGCCCTGGCCCAAATGTTGATTTGCCCCCCCCCCTCAATATTTCCGGCGTTTTTTTTTAGTAATAATAGCGAAAAGAACTGTCGCAGTGGATAAGAGATAGGCAAAAAGTAAAGAATAAGGCCTAAAACGAAGCATCTCTCTATTTTTCTACCTTTTATGTATACATATGCCTGTATACGTGGTGATAGATGTAATTTTTCACCCAATAAATGGCGACAAAGAACTGTAAATTTCTGTTGGTCAAAACCAAGTGGGCTAAATCCGTTAAGAAACCCGCATTTGGGGAGAGGTTAGGTTATCGGTTAGGTCGGCTTGGCCCCCCTCAATCATTTACAGAAATCGACACCCCTGGGTCTCACTTCGCCATTTAGAAAATTCAGAGCTATTTTATTTTCGCACTCAAGGGGGAAATATTTTTGGATCACACGAGGTGTATGGACCCGAAAGCCATCGGATGCGCTTATGTGGTCACCTCCATTGGGTCTGCCCAGCATCTTGTCGGGATCCGAGCACCTCTCCCCATCTGTCGGAAGTATTTGCAAAAGGAACAATAAGTGAAACTGTTCAGAAAGTGTACCAGATAGTGATACATTATACTTTCACCCGCCGTAAAAGTGCCTGGGACTCTGCATCATTTCCATGATGGCGCACTTACGCACATCATGTGGCGCAAATATGGCAGGGTCGCCCCAATTGCGTCTTTTGCAACGTCTCGTTATAAATTAAATAAAAAATAGTAGGTAAAGATTAAAGTCCTAAAACGCCGGATATTCTGGTGGCCGAAAGACCAGAGAAAATGTATGAAAAGTAAATGAGACAATTTTTGCGATATCATTGTCACAGTGACGGTTTTTCGAAAAAGTCAGCTTCCCCTACCAGAGGTTTTTTTTGGGGCCGGGTCGTTAGGACAATTGCAAGGGTAGGGATCCTGCCAGGCGATCGATGCCTGGCAGGATGGGTTAGAGGTTACACCGTAAGTAGCTATTATGTAGTTTTAGCCTAGGCTAACTTGTCATGTCTTTGGCTTTTCTTGTATTATCATGGTTAATGGTGAAGTAACGTAAATGTGCTCTGACTTAGTACTGCTTGCATGTTGGGTGACCGGCGGCATGTTGCCTGTGACGTCACGCCTGACGCTGCTTTGGCCGGACGGTTTTACCTTGGTTTCTAGGGTCTTGGAGGACAGCGCTAAATTACCACGGCCACCGCAGTTCCAACATGCTGCGGTAGCAGGAGTAGTTCTTATGTATCAGTCAGAAGCGTATACAGATGACGACGCGAACTTCGTAGGTGCAGCCAGCGAGAAAATGAAGCTCAAAAGTCAACTGCTGGATATAATGAAATCACTGTTATAATCTGGTGCAGGAGTACTGAAATATTTAGCGTTGGATCGATCAGACATGGCGCCTACGGCCAACCAGCCGTTGGCGGTTTTGGAATGAAGCTGTGCCGGGAGTGGAACAAAATGGCGACCTGGGATCTTCATTGCGCCGCGCAATTCCTCCCTCCAGGTAGCGCCCGTTCCATGGAGAGGGGTAGACTCTTAACAGATGTCAGCGGTGTTTATTAGTTTCATTATATATGAGTACATATAAAGATGCAATTGTGGATTATGTTCTTAATCATTCCTTGTCTTGCCGTTTCATTTTGCCCATTATTTTCCAGCATTTTAATGTCAATATCCTACCGTCACCGGCGGGCCAGGGATGACCGTCGGGGCTCTGGTCTCCTTTTGTTGGGAAACTTAAGGCATTTTGTCTTCAGGGCAGGGACGTAGCCAAGGGAGCCATGGGGGCCATGGCTCCCCTCCCTGAGCCAAGCCGTCTGCAATAGGTATATAGTGGTTTCGCAAGAATACGTAATTGTAGTCATATATATGTTGCAAAAGCAAACATTGTATGTTTTCCTGTGCGTTCAACATGAACTAAATTACGTAAAATTGCTACTTTTTTCTTCAAATTTCGCCATAGGCCAGCGGCATATAACAAAATTTGCCATTTGGGCCTCCCCCGAGGAAAATCTTGGCTTCCTGACTGCTTCCGGGTCCCTTTTCTGATCGAAACCGCAGATAATTGGTTTTCACCATAACGTTCTGTTTATATACATTTGAAAGTTTGAAAATTTGAAACAATGTGGCCGAAATCCAGGAAGACATCAGCATGTTGGGGTTATGCAGGTTTTTAGGTTTATTAGGTTTATAGGTTTATATATTAGACTATGCGGATCGACTGTTACCCCCCTGCTCTCCCCCGCACTTGGACTGGATCCACCGGTGCCCATTTTTAACACGTGTTTTGAATTGAAAGAGCCCAATTGTGTCATGCAGTCATGGCACTATTGGTCATGGATATGGACTTCCATGCAGTCATGGAAGTCAATATCCAGTTCTCATCAAGCATGAAAATCTATATTTACGGCATTCCAAAGTAATTTCCCTGCAATTTCCTCTATGTTTCATCAGTTCGTGAGCTACTGTCCGCTGTTCCGTTGCGATACGAGAAAGCACGCGTCAATGAACGTATAGCTTAAGACCCGTCTCGCGTCATCAGTGGATAACGTCAGAATGTCTACCTAGTCCTTTAATAATTGGATACACTTTATGTTTTAAACTGTGCGTGGAAAATGAGTGCTGACGACGTGATCAGAGACAGTGGCTGGGCCAGTCGGATCTATTTCTGAAAGTGGACCAAGGTGTTTGATTTGGTGTTTGGGATGGTTTGGTGATTTGGCGGTGCACAAGTTTGCTTGACGTTAGAGGAACACCCCCTCTCAGCGGCGGATCCAGGAGGGGACTTGAGGCCATGGCTCCCAATTCCTTGGAAAACCTGCGGCCAACATGTCTTTTGGTCCCTCTTCCTTTCCGAACGTAATTTGTAGATGTCCCGTCCTCAAACAAATCTACTTGTCTACATGCCATTAAAAAATCGCGGAACAAAGCAGCAGAAATCCGAGAATAAACCAATATTTCGGGGTAGGTCATGTTACAAGTCAGGTTACACGCATCAAGATTTGGTCCCCCATTCCTCTTAGCATATGGTCAGGAGTCACCATATGCCCTATTCACATACCATATGTCTCCAGTGGTCGGGGAAATGTTTTCAGAAACTTTTTTTTTGTTATGGTAGTGTTTGCTTATCGGCAAAGGCTTAGCCAGGATGTCGCTACAGAGGGGCCAGGACAAACCTAGCCCCTCAGAACTGAACCCTCCTCGGATTTCGGCCATTTTGTTTTCGAGTTCTGTGATTTTAAAATTGTTATCATATGAGATAAGAAAAGAACATTAAATTTTCAGTTGCAAGGGGTGCCGTGAACGCATTGGTCGCCTTGGCTAAGCCCTGCCTGGTGTGCGAACAAAACTGAATCACGTCCTCAAAGGTGCAAAAACTCCGCATATGCCCTTTGCCTATGCTGTGGTTCACAGGCCGAACAGGAGTATCCAATATTAAGCACTGGCACCGAACACAGCCTTTGAAAGACACTGGACTCCGCAGTTTGAAAAATGGACGCGTTAATGACGCAAATAGCCATCACACGACACAGTTCCGCCAGTACATGGGGTCGAGTTCACGAAATACGTGACTAATTCTTCATATCAAAAAGATAAGCAAATGATAAACCCGAAAACAAATGGTGGAAAAAACCCGGTTGGTACCATTTGAGTTGTCATGGTGTTTCCGGATAAGAATAGGGCAGTTAATGCAACGGAAATGATGTCACTGTAACACATTTAGACAGCATAGTCCCTGCTTTGAGACTGCAAACCAAAGCACTGGGCTGTGAATCAGAGACAACGAAGAAAACCGTTTGTTTTCGAATAAAAGTATTGATTTCACGCAAAAAGAAATGATGTGGCCACAAAAAATTGTGAAACTAACGCTTAAAAATATTTTTCATGCACAGATTATGTGTGTAACTTTTAAAAATTCAAAAATAAGCCTCGCCGGGGCGGCCTCCGGATTCACCTTCACCGGACCGGGCTTCTTCAGAGCCCAAGATCTCGGGAACAATAAGTCACACAGAAAACTTAAAAAAACACCGTTGGAAAGACCTTCGTAAAACTAGAAGAAAGCACCCAGATTTAGTCCAGTGAGGTCAATATTGAGGTCACCAGATTTCATCTTTGGTCAAATCACCTGTTCACCCTTTTGGCAGAAAACTTCGTTTTCTGCCAAGACATTAAGTCGTACACGTGGATTTAAAGACATTACACGTAAAAACAAGGTCTCCTTTACCTCTTTGGTGCAGTAAAAGCGCGCTTGGCATAAAAAGCATACGTGGCTCAAAAGACATTAGACATAAAAAGTCTGATTTATCTGTTTAGTGCAGTAAAAGAGCACCTGGAGTTATATTTGGCCATTTCACGAGAAACTGAAAGTGAGGGGAAAATGTCGTCTTTGGTAACGGCAAGAGTTGCTTTTTCTCATTGCAGATGATCTGTCGTTAAAAACCATCACAGTAAGGTCAAACAAGGTCAGGGAGTTTCTGGTGTCTGTCGTTGATGACCAGAAACGACACAGCATAAGATTTTTCGACATCGGTTGATGCATTATTCCTTTTATACCATGAAGCCTATACCCCGAATCATTTTCTTCCCGTAAACCACGTAGACACCAGTCCTTAGGCGCGGCTGAATTACCAAAGCATAATATTTGACAGGAAATGATTTTAACGATGGCCAGGACTTTTATTTTGGTCACCAAAAATAAGGGGTTTGGGGCAGTAAAAACTTAATAGAAAGTAAGCATGGGCATGGTTCTCACCATCTGTGGCCATACAAAGTATATACGCATTGAAAACAAGCACCATTTTTCTAAATGTCAAGTGTGAGGTCAGCATAGGCTAAATGGTATAAGGCCAGTCTTGGAAAGCAGCTTCTTACTATATATCAGTGCTTGTAAAGCACATATGGCTGCTGAAAAATATTCAGACTCCAAATCGATAAATTACATTCAGTCACGGGTCTCATTATTCGTTATAAAACATGGCCTGACCCAGGACGGGGTCAAAAGGTATATTTATATGTGCAAAGATGTTTCAAGCACCAGGTAGTACATCCAGAACTCAAAACTACCAAACTAGACATACCATCTCAACCGATAACCTTATGAAGGCCAAAAGTTTACCTGACATAAGGTCACTGACCTTGATATTTCTGAAAAAATCGAGATATCTGAAGTCTTGTTGTGTCGTGCTTTGTCGATATAGCACGTTTCAAGTTATCAACACATTTCAAAAAAGTACTTCAATTTTGAGGAGATGGTCTTACTTGATCCGACCTGGGTCAGTGAACTGGGGTGACCTGGAGTTGAAAAGCTGGGAAAATGCGTACCCTCTTCGTTTTCTAGCCATCCTTGAAAAACAGGAGGGGGTTTTCATGATCCCCAGCCTGGCGAAGATTAAAAAGCATGGGACTGACGCGATGTGTGATTCGAAACTTAGCGAGACAAACGAATTACATCAAAGTGCAGAACGAACGTTCGCTAGGAACAGCCAAGTATCTCATTTCCTTGCATCTTCTCTCGTTTGAAATCAGCAAAAGCACTGCATTTACCCTATGAGGTTTGTATTCAGAGCGACACTAGAAATGTGTAAACGGGTCACATAAAATTACAAAAGGGCATACTGATACGATAGCTGAGCTTCCTGACAAGCAAAACAATGCGCCAGCTCCGCCTGGCTGGGCTGGGCACACCCACTCACACGTAACCATGCATCACCATTCGTTGCATGAATGAACATCGCGAACATCACAACAGCTACAGCACCTGTCCCAGCCTCCGCGGGGTGGCATCTCTCCGCTCTTCCTCCGCCAGCGCTGGCCCCAGTCGGAACCTTCTCGCACCGAACATTGCGCGGGCAGCAGCCGCAGAGGCTGTCCTGGCCGGCGCCACCGCCAGCCGTCCCGTCCCTCCGTCCCGCCGTGCCTCTGTCCCGCCGGTCCCACCGGTCCGGACCGCCCGGAGCCGCTCACACCGTTACGAGGCCCACTACCGCCCGACAGACATCCACGCGCCGCCCGCGAGCGGCGCCGATTACATCCAGCACGCGACCAAACCGCGCTCACCTCGCCACGCCGCTCGGCACGCCGGCGGGCGCCGCGGGCGGCCTCCGCGGCGTCGCTGGCGGCCACGTCGCGAAGGCCGCCGCCGCGGCGCGTTCGCTGCGCCGCGTAAGCACCAGCAGACTAGAGTCGGGCAGCGTCGGCCCGCTACACGATGCGGATGGAGCGTTCGCGGCTCTCCTCGTAGCGGCTCTCACGCCGGCTCAGGCTCGGCGGACTCTTCTTCTTGCGCTTGGCGCAGCGGAAGCTCTCGGAGAAGACCTCGCCGGTGCGCAGCGCCGAGATGAGGTCGTCGAACTCGCGGTTCTGGTCCTGCTTGGCCTCGAGCTCGCCACCGTCGCGGCGCAGCTGGGACTCCCGGTTGCCGCGCCGCTGCAGCGTCATCTGCTTCAGCTGCGGCGGCAGAGGAGGAGGCGGTCAGACGGCGGCAGATGGCCGCCCCGGGTCGGGGGAGAGGGCACGGGACGTGCGGTCGTCAGACGCGAGACCCGCACATTCATTGGACCCAAACCGGCTCACTCCTCCGATTCCAGGCGGGTACTCCTCGCACCCACGCACGATCGGTCATCTCCCGGTATGATGACTCACGTCTCGTCCTCGCATTCATTCATTGTTTTATCCATTAATTAATCATGGTATTAAAAAGCGGACAAAGAGCAATGTCCACAGGTCCGATATGATATGAAGCTTTCACAACGTTGATAATTTCATGTCATCCTCTTTCTTAAAATGTCAAAACCTCGCGGATTAACGGGGTCCTAAATTGAGCAAACAACAAAATGGTAAACAGGAAATCTGTTTAACATTCATTTTGTTTCACTAAACGCAAGGTCATTAAAAAAAAGTAGCAGTAAACAGCAAGCACATTCCAATGGGGATGGCACTGCACAAAAGCCTTATTTACCTCCTGCTCATGTCGCAAACGTTTCTCTTCCTCCTCTCTCTTCTTTCTGACGTTGATGTTATCCTCGATGGCCGTCAGAAAAGAGTTCAGGAAGGAGTCAAAGATGCCGAAAAACTCGTCTGGATTGGTGGTGGCCGGATCCTCACCGAAGAATATTACCACTTTCTCAAACTGCGAAGAAAAGTCAGCAGGTTAGTGCCGGAACATTCACAAATTTTCTGTCAGTTACGATACGCGAGATAGATCTACAAAATGAGCGCCAAATACATGACAAAAGCTTACTATCCAGTTTTATTGACAATAGTCCATGCACTAAATAGCTGGCTGTTGCACCAGCATGCAAGCACGCATAACTCTTGCGGCAAACCAGTTTGTCGTAAAGCATGGAATAAAATATTAGGGTAGAGCGTAAACTAAACTAATGAACTAAACCAGAACAAAGTCATAAACGAAGATAATACTATACATGCTATAAATACATGAGCATGCGAAAGGTGTACAAAGGTCTATGTGTCCATCAGGGACGTAGCCAAGGGGAGCCATGGGGCCATGCCCCCCCGAGCCAAGCGGTCTCCACTGCATATATAGCAATTTCGCAGGAATAAGGAATAGCGATCATATATATGTTGCAAAAACGAACATTATATGTATTCTTGTGGGCTAAATATGAGGTCAGTTACGTAAAATTGCTGCTTTTTCCTATAAACTTCGTGATATGCCAGTGGCATGTGACAAAATCTGAAATTTGTCACCCTCCGAGGAAAATCGTGGCCACGTGCTTGGTTTCCATAGCCAGCATTCGAATTCTGACTGGCTGTCTGACTGGCTGGTAGCCTGACTGACTGACGTATATCTTCATCATCTGAGTATCTCATATCTTGAACATCTGAATGTCTGGTGATCGTCTGTCAGGCCGTTTACGATTTAGATGACTGTCCGGCTGGCTGTGTGGTGGCCACCTGACAGAGTTTAATCTGCCTGTTTGCTGCATGAAAGACTGAATGGCCGTCTGACTGTATGCGACTAACCCGGCTTTTCATTTCGGCGAACTCGTCCTCCAGTTGGCGACACTTGTAGGTGGCCTTGGCGATGAACTCCTTCATGGTGGGCATGAAGAGATCGCTGCTGTCAGCCGGCCGCGTCCGCTGGAAGTCCAGCTCCTTCTGGATGTCCTTCAGGCCCGTCCGGATCAGCGTCATATCCTTCTGCAGTTCGCTCATGCTGCGGGTGGCAGGGTGACCAATGTCAGGGCACGATGGGCGACGGACGGCGAATGATGCCAGACGCGGAATTTGCGTCGGTGTCATTACCTACGTTCGGCCAAACAACCGGTCTTATACTGTAGTCCACGATCTATGATGCCACACACTACAAAATCGTGGTTAAACATTACAACATTACGTTAGCCATACCACGGGAAAATAGTCTCACCCGACAATCCCTACATATTCCCCGTGCACAGCACCGTCCGTAATCTGGTCCTCACCTGACTTTGGCCGCTTCCCGCACACTACCGAGGTCCTCCTCCAGCCGGAGCACGTCCGGGAACCTGCTCTCGAGTAGCTCCACGATGTAGTGCAGCAGCGTCACGTGCTTCCTGGTGCTGGACTTGGTGTCGCCGATGCGGCGCAGACTCTCCAGCCGGAAGCCCTGGGCGTTGCCGCGCTGGCCGCGGTTCATGTAGTTGCCGAAGGCAAGCACCAGCTCCAGTAGCTTGCGCAGCCGCCGGCTGCGCTGCAGCTCCTTGGCGCCCTCGACGACGGCCGAGACCCGCGGCCGGATCTCGGCCAGTCGCTCGCTGAAGCGCTTCTTGTAGAAGAGCGACTTGAGGCGCGCCTCGTAGTGCGTGATCCTGGGGACCACGGAGTGGCATAAGGATCGTGACGCTCGGTGGGCTGCGAGCCGGGGCTTCCCCGGGCTGAGACCGCTCCACGCTGTGGCTGCATATCACACTGTGGTTATGATCGATTTCTGACGGACTGCAAAGCCCATGGCCAACGGACTGCAAAAAGTCCTGAATATAAATGTAATGATCGTTATGACTGGTAAGGCATTCTAATGGGTTAAAGCAATGTTTTGAAAGACTAGTCGTGTTACGCTGCTGTGTGTCAGAAGCATTCCATCTGATATCGAGAACAGAAGTCGGGTTTCTGGCTAAGTTATGACGTCATCGCACTAAAAGCCCCCAGTAAGCCAGAGAACAGTCTACATGCTGAGGTTATCAATTCGACATCTTACTGCGATATCTCGTAGAGGAAGCGGTCAGCCCTGGCAAGGCTCTTCAGCTCGTCACTGTGCTCCTCCAACAGCGCCTTCTCCTCCGCCGACGGCGTGAACTTTAGTAGCTGCTCCACCATGTCCGGCGGTAGCTGGTCCTTGGTGTCCATCGACATCAGCGCCCTGGCCAGAGAGACATGATCAACGACCTCTTCCCGAAAACACATCGAAGACTAATAATTCTCCTTTCGTAGGAAAGTATGAGAATACGCGAAAGTCCTACAGTTCTCATAGCAGATACAAATCGGAGGACGTAGCAAAAACAAACTGCCAACACAGATACAGTTCGATGGAAATCTCAGCGGATTCCACAACAAATCGGATTATATATCCCTTACACAAGGTTTGAGTTTCAGTTTTGCTGTCGTAAATTTGCATGACGAACAGATTTACTAGTTGCGACGCTTCAAGTCACGTCCGCAGGCCTGGGAGACTGACTGATGCATTCATTCAAGCCACGCCGCCATTTATCACTCTTTCGTACGAGCCCATCTTGACTTCCCCAGCTTGACCTCCCAGTCACGGCAAAAGTGTGGGGCTCTGCGCCGCAGACAGAATCCGAGTATGCGATAATCAAACATTCAGAGCTCTCCGGGACGGCGGTGCTCGTACTCACAGCTTGATCTCCCTGTCGGAGAGCTTCAGCTTGGAGAGCAGGATGGTGCAGTTCTGCGCGCGCCGGGCGTCCACCACGCTGATGACCTTGTTGCGGGACCGTGTCAGCGTGCCGGCGTTCGTCAGGTCGTCCAGCGAGCTGTCCAGCTGCGAAGACCGAACGCGTCAGACAGGTGAAACGACACCACCGCAGACCGCTTAAACATACGGTGGGTCGGCTTAGACAAAGTTGAAACGCCGGCCATTTCCGACTCGCACACGCACACACAACGAAAATTTACGTACACAACGTACACTTTCCTCGTCACCTGGGCCGTTTCAAAGGACGGGTCGTTTAGCTTTTGGGGTGTAAAGGCGATCTGGATGCTAGGGTATATGACGACCCTTCAAAGAGGTAGATGTCAGCTTCAACAGCTGGCTCGTGCACACAAAGTGACAGTGACAAAGCAACGAGCCGGCCAGGGGGGGGGGGGGGCTCACCAAGCCGTGCTGCCGCTGGTACGCCGAGAACGTCTTATCAACGTCGGCCAGGTCGATGCAGCTGTAGAGCTTCTCCTCGTCCAGGTCGCTCCAGATAGTGCCCGTGATCTTGTGCGCTGGCAGCTTGGACCAGTTGAAGCTCTTGAGCGGGTTGCTCGCCTTCGGCACGTTCTTCTGCTTGACCGGCTGCGCCAGGCCGTTGGCGAGCGGCGGCGGCGGTGGGTGGGGGACGCCGCCGGGCGGGGGCGGCGGCGGCGGCGGCGGCGGGGGCGGCAGCCCGGCGGCCGGCCCGGCGCGGCCCGGCAGCCGTGTGATCTTGGCCTCGTCGGTGATGGCGGCGTCCTTGAGACCGCGGCCGGCGCTGTGCTGCAGCTCCTGCAGCCGCTGGATCGCCTGCAGGTGACCTGGGGACACACGATGTCGTCTTTAGTCGTGTGGGAAGACGCTGGCAAGACTTGGCAGTGTCCAGCTCCTGAAAATGGGCATGGAACAGAATTCCTGCCTACCCATTAACGGGTAGGGATTTAAAAAGGTGGATGTTCTTCACGGGGAAAATTTGGAGCGCGCAGCCATCACACTGCAAGAAGTCATCACAAGGAGCACACCACGACATTTCTTAGCACTATGCACTGGTACATATGAGCAGCCATTGTATTTACAATAGTTAAACAGATTTCCACTTTTCTCAGTTGCATTTATAACAACGCAGCACGAAAACTTTCCATAGGATGTAAATTCTTACCCATGGATTCAGTTTCAAACTTCTCCTGCAACCGGTTGAGACTGTTTGTCAGGTCGTCCCGCTCCTGGGTCTTGACGTCACACTCCTGCTCCTTCTCGCTGAGTTTCGTCATCAGGTCAAGATTTTCCTTCTCTAGCTCCTGAGCCTTCTCCAGAGCTTCCCGGAGTTCCTCCTCCTTGGCCAGCCTGAAAACGATTTTCCACATTAGTTTCGCCTTTTTGCTGTGCGCAGTGACGTTCAAGAGGTCGTAAAAGAAATTGATGATGTGATAACAGCAGCATTTAATGGCTACGATTACCAAGTGCTGAAGCAAATCAGGTAAAATCCAACATAAGTAAGCTGAAACATGCATAGAGTTGAGACGTCAGTCCCAAACGTCAACGCTTGTTTGGATTTATGCGCCTAATGGGGCAACTGATCTCTGCGATGCTGTCAATCATTTCGCATACGTTTCTGTTAGTACCTGATGTCCTCCAGCATGTCGTAAAGACGTGAAAAGAGACACCACAACGCCACTTCAGAGAATACCACATATCAGACCGGCCGTCCCTGGCTCAGACCAGCTCACATTTGGACCACGGTGTTGACGTTGATGTCGACAGGTCGGAGGTCGCAGTCCTCTCCGCCCTCCGACTGCAGAATCAGCTGCTGGCAGATGCGGTCGAACAGCAGCCAGTGGTGCGGCTGGGAGCCGTAGTCCACTATAACGGAGCAGAGGAGCACAGGTGAACGGTAACGCGTGGATTGCAGGATGAAGCCGTGCCTTCGTTTTAGTCATAAACGGCGTGAAAACACATCACTGTGTTCGGCCATTCGTCACCCCTATTATTTTTAATACTGGACGCTGCTTGCACATCATTACATGATTATGTATGTATGTATGTGTATATGTGTATATATATATATATATATATATATATATATATATATCTGTGTGTGCATGCACGTGCGTGCGTGCGTGCGTGCGTGTCTGTGTGTGTTATACATTACATTGCATTACATTGCGCTACATAGTAAAACGGAACATAAGCCTTTGGGGGAGAGGGTTGTTAGTAAATGTAAATATAAATGAAGGGGGAGACGCTTCCATTCAAAAAAGACACGGAAACGACCATGGTGAAACTGGGAATGAAACAGCATACAGTCTAACTCCGCGGACGGCACGAGATAGAGCAACAGCGGGCGCGACAACGACTGCAGCTGGAAGAGTCGGCGCAACTCACGCGGAAGCAATAGGCAGTGCTGCAGCAGGGACAGCAGGTGCGGATAGGCGGCCGTGTTGTTCAGCTTGTTCCTGAGCAGCTCGAACATGGCAGAGGCCGACTTGGTGTCCACGTGCACCTCCTCGTACCGCTTAGCCAGCTCCCGTTCGTCGTCCGTCCGCACCAGCTCGAAGAAGTCCAGATGCCTGCCGAACAAGGAAAAGGTTAATTTTTTGTACCAACACCCATGAACAGATGATCAGGCGTGAAGGAGTGAACGTCAAACCAGAAAAGAACTTAATAGTCAATATGCATCAACACTGTTCCAAGCCTATCAAAAGTCGCTAATCTGGGTGTAGATCAAGAGAAGTGACGGATCAAGCAAACCAAGTATTCGCTTCGGCGACAGCCTACAACCATGACTCGAAAATCCAGCACTGACCCATACGAATTGCTTTCAAGCCTCACCAATGCGCTCATACGACGAAAACAAAAAATGTTGAAAACAAAAAGGGACCCTAGAAAATTAGGTGGTATTATTCGTTTTACGGGCTTTTGGATACATTTCGCTTTGTCTGACATAGTACTATAGCGCCATCTGCAGATGGCAGCACAATACAGTCGGACATATACCCGGCTTTTAGACACATAACCGGCTAGTTTAAATCACCCGGCACACGGCGCGTTACCGCCTCCGCTACGACCACCTCGGTGGCACTCCTCCCAAACCCGCAGCTGCGGCAGCGGCTGGCTTACCTGTCCAGGGTCTCGTTCTCTAGCGCGCGCAGCTTGTCGATAATGGGCTGCACACCGAGCATGAGGAACTCGTAGCGCAGGTGCAGCCGGAACTCGAGGCTCTCTTTGCCGGCGCCGTAGCTGAGCACGGCATTGACGAACGACATGATGGCCGTCTTCAGGCTGACGTCGTCGGCATACGTACCCGTGGAGCGGTCCAGGTCGTTGACGATCCGCTGAAGAGGAGGGGGGGGGGGATTACCTGTCGGTCAGCGGGGGGATGGCGTGGGGGCATCGGAAATTTTGTCGTTTAGTTAGTAGGAACAGTGATACCATGCTGGTCCAGATTTAGCTGCACGTTGAACGCAATCATCAGCAAATGCTGTTCTTTTTTTGTCGCAAATCTGCACTTACGCTGATTTTCATAAAAAGATCGTGCAGCGTAGTTTCAATGCAATACACTTGGTTCTTCGAAATTCGACACATCATATCACACATAGCTCATTCGATACACTCGGGCCATTTACGAGCGTTATCTTTATTATTCACCACGGGCCATACCTGGAACCTGGTCCGCTCCCCAGCGTACGTCTGGTAGTAGGCCATGGACTCGAGGACCTTGCGGTGGCCCCCCGGCACCAGGCACACGGCGCCTAGGATCTCCAGCACGGACACTTTGGTCTTGATGTTCTCGCAGGAGAGACTTTGCGAGATGACGTTCAGGCCCTCTGGGTGCACTAGCACGTGAGACCGGCCATTCTGTGGACGAGGACGAGCGCATAGTTCAACAGTTGTTCTTTGACTAGTGCAAACGTAGTCAGTGACTGAAAACAGTCTATTGCAAAAACTAATTTTAATAAGAATGATAAAAATAAGAAATCAATGCCACCGTCGGTCATGAGATGCCGCAATAAGCTTTTTCAGATAGCTTTTCTGATGGGACTGAAAAGAGCTCCAATGAGTTTTCGGATCAACGCATATGGCCATTTTGCGACAACCAATGGCTATCTAGGAGACCCGACCGCTTCGTCACTAAACCATATTGGCGCATTTTTTCCTTTGCGTAAGGTTTCCATTGTTAAGGTACGAGCTACTTCCATTCCGTGCTGATGATTGCGTTCATGGGGCCTACCGTATTGTTCATTAGCGCTTTGAGACATCCTATGAGACTGCTGTGGATGCTGCTCTCCGAGGTGTGGTGGTCCATCGAGTTGAGGAAGCGCTGGCAGGCCTCCAGGCCCTCCAGCTCCAGGAACTTGATGACGAACGAGTTTGGCTGCGTCCGCAGTGCCGTTCGCAGTGACTCCAGCTGCTTGGTACGTTTGGTCACCTCTTCGTCACTCTTGGCAGGGAACGGCAACTGAAAAATGATTTTATGGTCTCAAGACGTTTAAGTGGTCGATATAGTTTGCCGGCGACGACCTTCGACCATTGAACAACCTAACGATCTGTATACCGAACTGGGAAGTGGCATACTCGATTTATGGGCACCCTGCGGCAAATCTAGCCAGAATGTCATGATAACGATCCTACAGTAAAAAAACCGCAATGGAAAACACCGTCATTTGACGACAGGCAAGTTACGCTTCTCGAGCTGGTCATCGCCTGTTATGGCAGAATACAACAGACAAATAAGTAGAAGGAGAGAGGTCGTAGAACTTCATACAAGGATGCCTTATGGGCGGGATCATCTGAAAAAGGAGATTTCCTGCATGACATCTGTGACAATGATCATGACAACTTTGCCTTGTTTTCATTTTTAAAGAGGCGTAAGGTGATCGGATAAAAAACAACGAAGTAAAAATGCGAATAAGGAAAGGACGAAATGTTAGCAACGGATTACCCTCTAAACCTGTCGGTTCTGCTAGCTTTTTGGAACGTTTGTTTGATCCGTTACTGTATGTGATATAAAAATCGGATAGCATACCGTATAGACAGTGACAAGGTTGAAGGGAAACAATGTTTTCCCCGTTTGTTGGACACCATTAATGAACAATACCTACTTTGGGACGTTCATTCCCATATAACCCTGCATAAAAAGCAAACAACATGATTCCCTTCTAGAACACTGCAAGTCATCGGCGGCATTGACATTTCATCGTGAGGTAATGTACATCGTCACAATCACGGGGGTCCCTGCAACATACGCATGGCATCTGTGGCTGCTAGGGATGTTTGAACTTCCCGCGACACCATTACTGGGATATCTCCGCCACCCGTCCCGTTCCAGTCTAGTCCAGGGACAGATCCAGGGAGCAAGGGACCATTTCCTCCTTGGCGAGTCTGTGGCTTCTTGATACATGTGAAAAAAAATATGACAAAAGCGTGCTCAGTCTGCAAGGGAAGTGAAAAAGGGAGATAACACGTGGGGCCTCAAACTTTCGAAGGGGTTTGAGCTTTTCCTTTTGAGCTTTTGAGTTTGAGCTTTCATCCTTGAGAAATTTCAGGAAAAGGTCCTGATCCATCTGACGTCGGGACTGATACATATCATCAACTTGACGACCTCCCCCAGTCCCGTCAATATACAACTCGATGCAGTCATCCAGAAGTTCGTAGAATGCACGCTGCTCCGATGGTGTGCTATCGTTTTCATGGCATTTTCATGTTTTCCACGTTTTCAGTTGAAGTTTTCGTGGGGGAATTCAACTAAAAGTTCTTTTTTCAGAACATGCCAGGAGGTCATGCATTTTTTCTGCCTGCCATAATGGTCAGGTGGCTGAACAGGCAAAGCTCCCCCCCCCCCCCCCCTGCCCACCAGTGACGTCCGGCCGGCTACAGGACAGTCGGTGGGCGCGGACAGAGTCTAGCGATGGGCAGGAATGCCGTGGGAGTCATTAGCTGAGTAGCAATCCACGGCGCGCTATTAGCTCAGGCCGGCCCGCTGGCAGCCGAAAACCGGCCCCGACAATCGCTCCATCGGCCGGCTGCGGCCGCGAAAGGCTGAGGCGGCCAGCCCGTCCCGGCCGGGCAGGGTGGACTGGCAACCCGCCCCGACTGGACAGGAGCCCCGCCCAGACTGGGAGTCGCCCCGACCGGACAAAAGACTGGTAACTGCCCGCCCCGCCCAGACTGGGAACCGCCCCGACTGGACAGGAGCCCCGCCCAGACTGGGAGCCGCCCCGACCGGACAAAAGACTGGTAACTGCCCGCCCCGCCCAGCCTGGTATCCTCTCCGGTCTCGCAGGCAGACGCCCCCTCCCTCGACTGGTAACAGACAGACAGACTGGTAACCCACCCCGATCGGACAGGAGACTGGTAACCACCTGCCCTGCCCGCCTGGCAGCCCCCGATCGGACAGCAGACTGGTAACCCACCCCACCCGGACTACGCTGAAAGGCGGTAACCACCTAACCGGACAAGGCAGACTTGTCATCCGCCTCAGCCTGGCAGTCTCTGGCAGCCGACCCACGGCCCGTGAGTTTGGAGAGCAACGTTCAGGGCCAGCATTTCCTCCAGCGATCAGTTTCCGGCGTCCCCAGTTGGCCAGCAGCGACCGACCGCTGCTCAGTCGAGCGGAGCGGCCGCCACAAGCCACGTGACCGGGCACACACGCGCGGCACGGAGCCACGTGACCGGATGGCTTCGGTTCACCTACCCCCGTGAGTGAGTTGATCTTGTCGATGTAATAGTCGGGCAGCCGAGCCAAGTAGCTGTGCCCGTTCCCATTGTCCGTGTCGTCCTGGAACAGAAGGACGTTCGAGTGTTACCGAACGGTCGAGTGGGCTCGCCCCGGCGCAGAGGCACGCCGCCGGCCACACGTGCGCGCAAACGCGCCGCTCGAGGTCGCGCCGGCAGTGGAAGGACGGCGCAGAGGCGACCTGGTTCCACAGCTCACGAGAACACGCGCATCGATGCTTCCGACGATCACAGGTGCGTCCGGGTGTCATCGATGTGAAACACTGTACCCGTCGATGCCAGTGCTTATCGCCGGGAAAAGGCAGCCCGTTCTGCACGACAGTCGACAAATTTGGGAAGTGGCCATCGCACAGACCGCACGGGCGCACTGGACACCGTTGTAAACATGTCATATGGCTGCAGGATGTGACCGCCTGTCAGACCGTGCACTCGGGCCGCGGTGGTTGGCGTGCTGAAGTGGTAATGACCGCGTCCGACCGGTGACCTGCCTCTAACTGTTGACCAAAATGTGATGACTATTTCCAGGCACTACGAACAACAGTGTACCGCAGTATACCGTGACAGTATACCGTGGCAGTATACCGTGGCAGTATACCGTGGTGACAGTATACCGTAATACGGTATATGCCGGCATACCGTGACAGTATACCGTGACAGTATGCCGTAAGTGACAGTATACCGTGGCAGTATACCGTAAGTGACAATATACCGTAAGAGACAGTATACCGTGACAGTATACCGTGACAGTATGCCGTGGCAGTATACCGTAAGTGACAGTATACCGTAAGTGACAGTGTACCGTATGTAGCAGTATACCGTAAGTGACAGTATACCGTAAGTGACAGTATACCGTAAGTGATAGTGTACCGTATGTAGCAGTATACCGAAAGTGACAGTGTACCGTATGTAGCAGTATACCGTAAGTGACAGTATACCGTAAGTGATAGTGTACCGTATGTAGCAGTACACCGTAAGTGACAGTATATCGTAAGTGACAGTGTACCGTATGTAGCAGTATACCGTAAGTGACAGTATACCGTAAGTGACAGTATACCGTAAGTGACGGTATACCGTAAGTGACAGTATACCGTAAGTGACAAACAGCTAGGCTGTTGCAAGTCAAGCATTCCCTATGATGGGAAGTATCGAACCATAAAACGTGATGGCCCAGGCAATTTGAAAAATACAGGATAAGTCGCTGTCAATTTCGGCCGGAATTTTCTTTTATTTCAGATGTGTGAAAAGGCAGATTTGTTCCTGCCAAATATTCCCATGGTCTTAACCATCAGACATCATTTGTGAGTCGCTCACACCGGGAATCATTTTCCGAAGGATCGAGGACCTTGGACCGTTCAAGGTCGCCTGTTAAACGCAGTCGCCGAATCCACGCGGTCGGAAATGGCATGCCGTGAGCGATTCGCCGTCCCATCAGGCACCGGCTGAGTGTCTGTCCTCAGCCTGCGCGAGCTATTTCCAGCGAGCTGAGCAGCCGACGACGGGATGTCCAGACCAGACAGACATGTGAACATGGGGCCGGCGACTTTGCCCTTTGTCCGATGCATGACACCGGATTTCTGCTATGATTCATATGCCGATGACACATGACATTCTGAGAAGCACGTTGGGGTTGTCTCTTCGTTGGTTGATGTGTCGGATTAGGAAGGAAAATCTGCTTACTGGAGAGACAGAGTAACATCAGCTCATAATAATTTGATTAAAGGAAGCCATTGCTCTGTGCTCTCAGTAGTTCCGGCGTGAGGCACGGTCGCCCTCAGTGAAGAGTCAGGATAAATACAAGCATCACCTTCACTGAATATTCCCTTATGCTTGCGGTCTTTAAAAACGTTATAAAGGCTTGACGCTCCATCATGCAGTAAAATTACAACTTGGCGCAACTCGACGGCCCGTTCAAAGCCTTGTAGGTTCAAGAGCCTACAAAGCTGCCGGCTCACGATGGCTTCGCAGCCAGCGTGAACCAACCAAAACGGCTGACCACACCTCCGCAGGCAGCGCGTCTGCGCCCGACCCGTTGCCATATGGTAACAGCATTACCACCTCCTTCGCTTGGCTCACGGCCCCAGGTCTGGACAGGGAACCCCGGGGCACCGGGACCGGGTCCGGGCATTCCACGGCGACATGGCGGAGCCCGGACACTCCTCCGCGTCGTGATGGAGTCCGGGCACTCTCCGACACCGTGGCGGAGTCTGAGCACTCCCTGACACCGTGACGGCGTCCCGACATTTTCCGATACTGTGACAGATCCAGGCACTCTCCGGGACACCGTGACGGAGCCCCGGCACTCTCCGACACCGTGATGCAGTCCGGGCGTGCCGCCAGCGCGTGGTGGCTGGCGGCGTTCACGGAAGCCATCGTTCCGGCGCCGCAGAGCTAATTAAACAGGTGAGGCGTGGATGGCGCCGCGGCACGGCGCAGCGACGACACCGAGCAAAACTAATGGCTGCTTTCTCCCGAGGAGCGCCGCGGCCGGCCGCCAGCTGAGACGGTGCAGCCGGGGCGATGTCGGCGAGCTCCGGCTGTGTGGTCTGGGTGTCACAGCGCGAACCAGTCCGCAGGGAACAAGAGGGCCCGTGCAGCGGCTGGGCAGGGGTATAGGCAGCCTCCGTCTGGCATCGCGCCGTGACCACCAGCCGGTAAGCGCGGTACGGTACAGTACGGTACGGTACGGTTAAAGTGCCGTGCAGGCTGCGAATCCAAGGCAAGCAAACGAAGGGCTGCAGGATATGTCAACGAGAGAGGGAGGGGTCATGTGGATCCACAGCGGTAGGTAGCGCTGCGCCCAGCCCTCGCGTGACCACACGTCGTGCCCACCGCCCGGCTCAGCACCATACCGCACAGTACAGCGCGGACAGGAGCGTGCGAAGCCAAGGCGAACTGGCCCAGGAGCAGGCGAGACTTACCAGCGGGCCAGCCGGGGGTCCGGCGATCCGAGGCATGCCGCCACCTACTCGGCCGTGAGCAGACGCCGGCCCAGACGGGACAGACGGCCGGTCTTGGCGCGAGGTTTTATGGGACAGCGCGGAAGGGAACATGACCATAAACAGACCGATGGACTCCCCAGCCGCGCTGACACACCCGCCATTTGCTCGTCTCCCGGTCTCGTCCCACGGCGCGAGCCGAGCGGGCGGGGAGGAGTCACGAGCCGGGGCCACCTCGTGCCGCCGCGCCCCTAACTGAGCCCGCGTGACGGCCAGAATTCCAGCGCCAGGGTTGCCGGGGCCCAGGACCGGGCCAAGGACGGTGTTCGGAGACGGCTGCCGCGCGCCGCCTGTGGCTTTCACGCACTCCCGCGGCCGGCCGGGAACTTTCGTCTGGTGTCAGATTTAATCGACGCCATCCTTCCCTATCGCCGGCTTGGCGCGCGGACGAGGTAATGACTCCCAGGCCGGCTGACGGCCATTCAATTAGGACGTTTCACCGTCCGGTAAAAACTCGTCCCAAACACAGATCGCTTATCGCTGATGGATGACAACAAGCAGGCGGTATCGTTTTTTTTTTTGCTGCTGCGATGCACGTACCTTTTTCTTCCTGCTGCAGTAGAGTTGCCATTTTTTCTCCAGTGGCAGGTCCAGCATGGCCGACCTGTTCGCTGCGGTGAGGTCCAGCTCCTCCTGCCGGACAGGGAAGACAATGTGTGTCAAACGGGGCCCATTCAGGCCAGCCGGTGCCGGTATGACCGGTACCCTGAAGTGGCCTTCTTGGCCGTGTCAGGTGGACCGCTGGGCCCGGCGTGGGACTTTGGGCCTAGACCAAGCTAGTCCGCTAACTGGATAGGAGGCGTTGGGAAACAGTTTCATTAAATGGTATAGCAAATCGGGCGCAAAACATGCTTTTCGCACGGCGGCTCAAATCAAAGCTTCCGGGCGGAAAAGCGCGAATGGTTTTCAGGTGCCCCTTTGATTTGATGCTCGTCTGTTGAACAAAAGGCAACGTTTTGATGAAACGCAGAATTAATAATCCCTACTGTTTCGCGATCTCCGCCAACGGCAAATGGACGCGCGGCCGAATGCAGGACGCGACAGGGAGCTATCCCATGACTCACCAGCGCATTACGGAATCGAACAAGCCAGTCCCATGGACGCCGTCCGGCGCCAGCCTATTCCCTGAGCCAGACCGGCCTGAACAAGATAGAGCGCTGCGGGATCGGGGGAGCGCTCAGGGCACAGGGGAACACCTGGGCTCCTCATCGCGAGCGGCGGCTCACTGCGCAGGCAGCCGACGGTGTGGAGCGCGGAGCAGTCCTTCGAGAAGGCGAGGACTCCGTGCGCCCACTTCGGTGCATCGCTGACATTGTGAAAGCAACGGTAGCCACCTGCGCCCGAGTTTGGGTGACGTCAGGAACTGGTTGTGGTCGGATTTCGAAACGGTGGCTCATGTGCCCGTGGAATGTGCCGAAGCGACGTTGTGGGCGACCAGAAATCGAGCTCAGAGTAGCAAACTTTGAGCTCAGGCAGGCCGGCACCGAGCTCAGAGATCTCAGCCAGGGCTACGACGGGCTGACCTCGAGCTCTGAGATACCAGCCGGAGCTTGGGAGCCAAACCCCGAGCTCAGAACTGCGGTCTCAAACCCAGGGTCGGACCTACAGCCCAGATGGCCGGGGCATGGACTCCGATGACCACACCTCCGCGCTCTAATGACCAGACCTCTAGGCTCGGACGACCAGGCCTCTAATTCCGCAGAGCTGGCCCTCTGAGCTTGAGCAGCTGGTCCCCTGAGTCCGGACAGTTGGCCCTCTGAGCTCCGGCGGCTGGAGCCCCGAACCCTGATAGCCAGATCATGAGCTCTTACGGTTCGCTCCCTGAGCTCGGACGGCCGGAGCTCGAGCGGGGGCCGGCGGCGGCGATTAATGACGCCGGCGACAGACTCCTCAGAGCGGTCGGCTCCTCAGAGCTGCCGCCGCTCCATTCAGCCATTATCCTTGCGGTCGCCGTCCGGCGGCGGCGCGGCCGGCTCCGCCGAGCTGTCGGCCCTGAGCCGGCCGCGGCGACCGGCCGCCGGCGGCCACGTGTCGGCGTGACGGCGTCATCGCGGCGATGGTACGGCCGCGTGCCGATCGTGACGCGCCGCCGGTGGCGCGAGCACGGCGCTCTCAGTCCACGGCCGCAGATGGCACGGGGCGGCGGCCGCTGGCGTTGACAGGTGACGGCATCCCACTGTAGCAGACAGCGGGCGGCCCCTGACGGTACCGCCAGTGAGCGGAGACACCTGACGTAGACAGCGGGCGGCCCCTGACGCGGCCAGTGGGATGGAGGACCCCTGACGCGGACAGCAGGCGGCCCCTGACGTGGACAAAGGGGCAGAGGACCCCTGACGCAGACAGCAGGCGGCCCCTGACACGGAC
Source organism: Capitulum mitella (assembly GCA_030062745.1). Lineage (NCBI taxonomy): Eukaryota > Metazoa > Arthropoda > Thecostraca > Pollicipedomorpha > Pollicipedidae > Capitulum > Capitulum mitella. The sequence goes on along the minus strand of CP099847.1, from coordinate 16,939,030 downwards.
AGAGGGGAGGAGGTCCCCTGGTGCAGACAGCAGGGCAAAGGACCCCTGACGCAGACAGCGGGACGGCGAACCCTGACGCAGACAGAGGGGCAGCAGACTCTCCAACTTTCGAACCGCCCCGCTGGAGGCGCCACGACAAGACTGATCGCTGGACCTCTGGATACGATAGCGCCTATAGGCTGGGTCCATCGCTGCTGTATCTGAGGTGGGTCAGACAGCTTAGATAAAGGCGAATCTGACAATTACTGGAATGAGGGATCGCCCGGCATGATATCGACTACCGGGTTATGGAACGACGCGGGAAATTGGATAGCAGGTTCATTCTAAACACCACTGCCCGAAACCACCCGGAATGGACGAAATCTGTCATGACTTAGGTGTGTTCGGGTCTGACCCCGCCAAATGACATGGTTGATCCCGGATCCCACCGGGATATGGAAGCCAGTAGATGAGAGTCAGACAAACGGATCGGAGGATTTCCGGAGGCTGATGAGGACCATTCAGAGCCCCGGACGACTCGACTTGCCAACAGCAGGACCGGCCGTCTTCTGACCGGGCGAGGTTGCGGCAGATGCAGCGGGGAGGGGGAGGACTGCTCACTTACCAGCACCTCCAGGAACTTGGCCTCGACGTCGTCGGCCCGCGGCATAGGCTGGGTCGGCGTCAGCATCTGCAGGTTGAGTGCGTCACCCGTCTTGCTGACGCAGTACGTGATCTCCGGCGGCTCGTCCTTCTGCGAACAGCGACGGACGGCGGTGAGAGCCCGGCTAACGCGGGACCTCCCCGGGACGGGGGCCGCGGTTCCGTCTAAATCGCCCCGATGTCGCCCCAGCCGCAGCGGGAAATCGGGGCGGCACGGCTGGCCGCGGCGCCATCCAGCGTCATCGCTCCGGCGCGGGGACTCGGCCACGGCCCGGACAGCCGCGCGCCGCGCGGTCGCCCATTCCGGCCGCCGGCGGCCGTGGGAGCGGGCTGTCGGACGGGCCGCGCCGCTGCGGCCGCGCCGGCCGGCGCTGTCGGCCGCGGACGGTCGGACGGGACGGCGGTGTCGGCCGCGGACGGTCGGACGGGACGGCGGTGTCGGCCGCCGTCGGTCGGACGGGCCGGCGGTGTCGGCCGCGGACGGTCGGACGGCACGGCACTGTCGGCCGCGGACGGTCGGACGGGCCGGCGGTGTCGGCCGCGGACGGTCGGACGGGACGGCGGTGTCGGCCGCGGACGGTCGGACGGGACGGCACTGTCGGCCGCCGTCGGTCGGACGGCACGGCACTGTCGGCCGCGGACGGTCGGACGGCACGGCACTGTCGGCCGCGGACGGTCGGACGGGCCGGCGGTGTCGGCCGCCGTCGGTCGGACGGGCCGGCGGTGTCGGCCGCCGACGGTCGGACGGCACGGCGTGGTACGTCCGGCGGCCCCGCTCCGCGGCTCTGGCGGTCTGACTATGTCTCTCGGCCGCTCCGCTGACGGTTCACCGGGTAATCCGTGGCGCACAGAGATGGGCCGATGATGTCGGCTGGGGAACGCCACGCTCCATGGATACCACTAACCCCACGAGCACTACGGTCCCTGACCGTTCCCTGACTATTCTGTCCCGCAACTCCCCTCTGCTGTCGCTGCAAGGCATCCCGAGTTCGTAAATCAAGCAATTTTATCGCATTTACAGAGCAACTTTTCAAACCGTCTGCAACATCGACCGAATGCTGAACGACCCCTACCGCATATCGAACTAGCCCTAACCCCTGTCGAGCTACCGAAGTCAAAAACTGGACACTGGTAAAGTCTGCGACACACCGTGGCCGGACAACAAACACACGTCCTTGGCCGGCAGCGCGGTATCCGCCGTCCGTGCCCGGAAACGGTCAGCGACGGCGCTCAGCGCGGGCGCCGTCACTGGGAGAGTCCCGCCAGTTTTTGTGAGTCAGGCGTCGAATACTTTGTGAGTGCGTTGTCATTAAAATGAGGAAGAACGTGGGAGCGATCACCACTGGTCACTTCAAGGTCGGAACGCTAACAACGCCGTATGAAGATAACTTTGCGGAAGACACAGCGGATCACTTTGGTTGAATCATACTTTGACAGACCGCTAAATCCAGGTGTTAGAGTTATGCGCACGTGGAACAATGCGCGGACTCGGAGCCACAGCCTAATTTGGAAATTCCGAAGGCATTTCTAAAGCAGCCTTGAGAAAAAATCCTGGAGACCACTTTGAAAGTAAAAAGGTGTAGCGATTTGTTGAAATACACAAATAACCCGAATCTCAAGCAGTTTTTCAGCATCAGCTGAGTGCCTTCATCCCAGGAGACGGCGCGTAACAAAGCTTCCTTGTATGTCGGAGATGTTGCGAGAAACAGCGGGCTGGTCTTACTGGCGACGGGTCCGTAGGGCTCGTCGGATCAATCAAGAACATTGCACAAAAACTCGGCAGTGGTACGGGCGGCCGTTGCAACACATACGGCTTATTTTAAAAATACATTATCTTTGCTCGTCTCATAAACCACAAGCTGGACTGGAGTGGACATTCATGTTTGCAATGGTGATCGTGTTATCTCCGGTTCGACGCATTGGAGTAACAGCAGGGGTGCAGGCAAGCTGAAAGAGTACCCAGGTGTGTCGATTTGTATTCTTTCGAGGGGGCCCTGGCCCATGCAGTGTTAATTTGGGCCTCTCCAATGTTGGTTTGGCTCTCTCTAATATTTTCTGCCAGTTTTAAAGGGAGCTGGCACAAATAATGAACGAAACGGCCGCAGTAGATAAAAGATAGGCAGAAAGTATAGAATAAGGCATAAAGTGATGTATCTATCTTCCTATCTTTTGCATATATATATATATATATATATATATATATATATATATATATATAAATGTACCGATATGTATGGAATATACCCAATTTTTCGTTCGGAAAATAGTAACAAAAACTCAAGAATTTCCGTTGCTCAAAATAAAGTGGGCTGAATCCATTGAGAAAACCACATTTGAGGGAGGTTAGGTTGTCGGGACCACGGTTCGGCCCACCCCATCATTTACAGAAATTGACGTCCCTGAGAGTACCTACACAATAACGGTCTCCCTGCTGACGAACGCTCGAGCCCCGTGGCAATGGATATCTTTCTCTCAACAAATATCATTACTCAGAGGAATGTAGCCAGTGCGTTACCTGTCTCGTGTCCAAACTCCGAACAAAACAATACATGAAGGAATGTTGGCCGCGATAAATAACGGTATTTACAATTATCAGTTATCTGGAACTGCCCGATCGGACGTTGGTTTCTGCGGCCGGGCAACAAGCACGGGATCAATTTCAAACATCATACGAGAAATCCAATTTTATCAAACCTACTCGGTTTCTTTCGGGATTAGAAAGCTGGTAAGAACAATGGTCGGTCGTAATTGCAAGACATATAAACAAGCATTTATGACGAGAAAATGACATTATCGAAAACCGCGAATTATACTGTCGACCTATTCATCATCGTCACAGAATGCGTCAACGAGCCACCTGATTGCAAATGCGCGCAACATGTCGTATGGGCAAACGCATGCACAACAGTAGCGTCTGCCATTACCCGGCGAGGACCGTCTGCTTCCGTTAGCAGGATCTTGATGAAAACAAAGCGACACGTTGTCGATAGTCCTGCAGTGAAATGAGTATGTGGAACTGCTGACAGCCCAAAAAAGTCATCTGACATTAATGGATTGAGGGAGTCGTCCTTTATCAGATACGGAAAAAGACCACTTACATTTTGCTGCATTCATGATATCCAAAGTCACGATCTATGCCCCTGATAGCTTTTTTAGCACAGGGAATTTTTGACATTTGTGATCATCAATGAATTTATGTCTGTTTTTGGCTGCATGCTGTGCAGCATCATGCATTATCAATTGACTAGGTTCTTTTGGTAACGAATAGAAGAAATCCGCAGAGGTCAAATGGAAGAATGACTGATTTATCTGTGCCAGTGATGGGAGATCATACCCGTGCCGTAAGAGGATGCAAATTACGATTGCTCAGACTATTCAGTGATAAATTACATTAAGTTCCGACACTGCGCTCCAACGATATAACATTCTGATGTCGAAGCATGGCGCTTTACGTTCAAATACGTCCATAACAAAATTCCTAGCCTCAGCAGATCGCTCGCTTCAATAGTTCAGGCAACTTTCATTGGTACAATCAGAACGTTTGAAGTGAATGGCAATCAGCCTCCATGCTCAACCAAACGTATTACGCATACCCTAACTCCATCGCCATGCGTCAGATGGGCTTTCTTTCATGTTCTTCTCCTAACCATTACGTATAAATTGTTTCCAGTCATACTTTGGCAACACGATGATCTACTTTTCCCCAAAAGGGACCGACTTTCAGACGACGTAATCCTTCCCTTGTCAAAGCCACTACAACGTTTCTCCACAAATGACCAGTATATCTGGTTCTGAGAGAAGTTTCTTTCACCAACAGTGCAGTTTCAGATGGTTTCTAATTCGCAAATTCGTTGATGTCAGGAGTAGTCGAGGTTGCGTTAAGCGTAAACACATACCGAACGAACATTGAACCAACGAGATACATTATGGCAACAGTTTTCGTCAAAATACCGGGAGTTCCTGGAAAAACGGACGAGTTTTTCCTGGAATAGCGGCCCTTTTAGGAGACGAGAAAAAATCGCCTAACTTTCTGAAAGCCTTCCCAGTGCTATTTCGTTTCATGTCCAAACCATTTTCGAGGGGACCATGTTGCCGTACACAGTAGGAGAGAAAGTGCAAATAGTGAAATTATACTTCGGAATAAAACATTCGTCAAGACTCAAAGGATGTTTAAACGGCAGGTTAAAATACGATTTGACCCCCTCAGATTTCTTTCTGCGGAGTATTTGAAGCCACAGGTGCACTAAAAGAACCCGAAAATTATCCTGGACGTAAAAAAGCGGATATGAATGGCCGTGAAAGCCATAAGCCAGAGGCGTGCCATGCCGTCATTTTATCAGCGATGGATCGCGCGGCGCAGTGCCTGGAGCGAGGTGGGGGGGGGGAGGGGGCACATGGAACACGTTCTGTATCGTCCAAGATAAGAGGGGCATGTAGAGCATCTGACCGCTCAGCAGCGGTCAGATGTTAAATATCATCGAATGCTCTTTACATCGACGTACCATTCGTGTTACAATGCAAATAAATACCGAAGCATAAATGATTTAAATCCACCCGCGTTTCCTGGAGCGCCCTGTATTTGTTTTTCCTTTTCCTCGTTTTCTGTCTACATGATTTTTCTTAGACATACCTAGGGCGCAGAAACTTGAGATCAGGTGGAATTATATATTACATAAAAAACATCTGAGGTTTACTGCGAGTACGTGGAAAAGACACTGTCTCTGTTTGGGTTAAATCAATAAACTTATGTAATCTTCACTGGACGTCTAATTTATCACTACTCCAAACCAGATGTCCGTTGTCAGGTGATTTTCGACTCATAATGAATGCGACTTGTAGGGCCTCATACGCGGACTATTTTCCTGATCATGTAAGCCACCAGGCCACCTGTCACCCGCAGGAAAAGATTGATGAAAAAGTGACAAACCAACATCAATCTTCTACGGAACAAAATGCGTGAGGTGAGCACCATATGGAAGACAAAAGCCACCACAGACATCCAAGCCTAGGATATATGGACCTATCCAAGGGTGTCACATGGGATGTTTATGAAAAGTAAGCAACTTTGATGACGTCAAACACAGCCGATTTAGTTGCCTGTGAGACAAACTGACTGACATAGCATAGTGTAGCGTTTGTTTTTCTATACGTCCAACGTCGTTCTTAAACCCAGATAACCCTGGTTTAGGATACAAGATGAAAGCCATTTCGGGTATTCACGGTGGACGGCGGCTAATGGAAGGCAGGCTGTCTGCATGGAATGAAACTAATCGGGATCTTTTCTACCTCATCAAGTCACGATTGTTCAGCTGACGGTCCAGGCGGCGGCGGAGATCGTTATCATTTTATCGCGTCCCCTCCCCACCGGTTGGCACGTGGGGGGATTTCATCACCGAGCTGTTCCTGGCAGTCGATCGTATCCCCAGCTGTGACACAGGCCAGCTGGAGCTGGCCGCCATCTCAGGAACGCGGAATACCGAGCGCACCGCGAACGCGATTTTCCAGTCCGTGCCTTGGTAAACGTCAGCTGTGAGCGGACTAAGGCCCATCTCTCGACACACACAGCACGCAGAAACCCGACCGACTGTGGGCCAAAATTTCCCGCCCAGTCTGCGTCGTAGATTCGGTCCAGCCTTGGCCACTCCGCAATTACCTTGGCGGACACTAATAAAACACAATGCCAGCTCCAGGTCACCTCCAATGAACCAGAACGGACATGACGGAGCGCCGGGGCAGCCCGCTCCAGCGATGGCCGAGTCCGGACGCAGGCAAGGTCGCCTGCCCGGTCCGCCCAGACTCGGGGGCGGCGGCTCACCTTGAGACAGCGGCACCAGCGCAGCTGCGTCCGCACCCCCTTGAGCGGCATCTTGGGCCGGCCGAGCGTGCTCAGGTCGAGGCGAGACAGGCCGCCGGCCAGCCGCGAGCCCAGCTCGGCGCCGAGCGAGCCCAGCGGACCCAGCGGGCACCAGAGCGAGCCGGTGCCGGCCGCCTCGGCCGAGTCGGCCTCCGGCGAGCCGGGACCGCCCGCCGTTCGACCCTGCGGCACCGTCTGCAACGGGAGGGGTCAGTCAGATGGGAGGGCTTCAACGACACGACCTGCCACAAGCGGAGCCAGTCAGTCTGTTGGTGACACCGTCAGCAACAGTAGGTTTCACTCAGACATGTTAATTTAAAAGGCAATGGTCAAAAACACCCGGGGCAACGTCAGTTCGACCGACTTCAGACGCTGCCAAACAAATGACAACGACGATGGATCACATTCAGACAGACGGACGGACAGAAAACGGACGACATTCAGATGAGCCAACATCCACAACAGTCGTCCCATTTTGATCAGATGGAGGTTACAGTTTCGAATAAATTGAACACCAATGACAGACGACAAAATTCGAATGTAGCACCACCCCGGTTGATGAAATAATCAAATGATGTCTCAGACACAGCATGCCAACCTTTTACACAGAAGTACATCACGATCACGATAACGTTCGCACGCACTGACAGACGATGAAACGCTAAACACGTCAACATGGAAGCCGGTGAGGCTTACATCCATATTGGTGCGTTGAATGAACTTACCACTATACACCTGCCAACATGCAGGGAATTCTAAGGATTTTGGAAATGGAATAAGGCTCAAAGATTTAGATCAACGTCAGTGCCATTGCAGCATGTACAACACCTGGATTAGCGACGGCTAACAGGAGTTGGAACATCATCGGCGACAGAACCCCCAAACTTAAGGGGGAAGCGGGCCCTTTTAACCATTGGTTTACAGCCTCCGCCTCATGGTTAACTGTTAAATTTTAGTGGCCGAGTGGGGAGGGGCAGAGCGTCCAAGCCCTCAATGGTTTCACCTCTCCTGAGGAGTATCCGTCTATCTGCGTCCAGCTGTTGGGTAAGCCATCGACCCATTTTTGTCCGGCGTCAAGAATAATGACACGTATATGGAAGGCGACGAACAGGCACACCATTGCTAGTCGTATGTTTTACACTGCTTGCATTGTGTTGGAATGCGCTGGTTGTTGTGTTGGAATACGCTGGTTGTTGTGTTGGAATGCGCTGGTCTCAAGTCCATCTAAGGAATGGAAATGCAGGAGATCGCGTTTTACGAACGGCCATCTACATGAGACGCGTTCAGGAGCATCTACATTGCATCCTAAACAAATCAGGCTTAACGAAAAAGGGGAAAAAGGATATGAGCGATGAGCCTTGGAGTATTTTTCATAGATTGAAAGGATTTAAAGCAATCAGCCTTGCTGACGGGAATGATGATGTTTATGCGATTCCATTATGGATCAACATGTTGCAGTCACTTCCAAACTTCACTGCTGACATAAGTATGTTAAGTCTGCAACATGTTTCGTTCACTCAGTGACATCATTATTAACAGCGCCTTGGTCAGACACCTGGTTGTGTGCGACTCATGGTCGTGGTATCACCATTTGGAACCAAACTGTCAATAGTTGCATCGGCATTTTCAATTCGTAGTCTATTCTTCTCCAGTCAACAACAGCACAGTGCGATGCATAGTCACCTACCAATTAACGCAGATCTATCCTTCACCTCATGTCACTGGCCTAGATAACGTATATAAATATATCTTAGGGTCCACTGCAGTATCATTTTACCAGGGGGCAGGAGAGGACGAGCAGGCCTACACCCCGCAGGTCCGAGCCTTCGTCCTCATCTGATGTACCAAGACTGGGACCTGCCCGTTCACCTGGTGCACCAGGTCCCAGACCTGCCCGCTCACCTGGTGCACCAGGTCCCAGACCTGCCTGCTTGCCTGGGAACTACCCGCTCACCTGATACACCAGCACGGCGGCGGCGGAGACCAGAACCAGACAGAGCAGCGGCCCGCACCACCAGTCATGCAGAGCGCGCTCGCAGACGGTGACTGCCCACACTCCCAGGCAGAGCCACATGGCCGCGGGTGCCGGCTCGCAGTCGCGGGCGAGGCGGAGATACGGCCAGGGACCAGGAGAGGTGCTGGACCGCAGCACCTGGACTCTGCTGGCAGCGCCACGGAGAGTCTACCGAAGGCCCTTCGGAAATGTGATTCCCAGGATTCGGTCGACTAGGGAGACAGCCTCGCAAAGCCGTGAAGGACGGCTCCGGGAGGTAAACAGCGAGGATGACGGGGAGGGGGACGGCGAGGGACGCTGTTCTCTGGTGCAGGGCAGGGGGCACCGCACACCGCATCCCCTGACACACAGCCGGCGGCCGGCAGGCGGCGACACAGCGGCGCTGGCGGCCGACGACGCCGGGCGGCCGGCCGGCGGGCTATTTCTGTTTGGCGTCCATCCCAGCGTCGCCGGAGGGGCACGCCCCCTCCTGCCTCACTGCCACGAGGCATGCCCCGGCGTCACTGTCAGGACGCATTCCCCGCGTCCCCGCGTCGGGGCAAATCACCTGCCTGTCACGACGCAAAATCCCGCCTCGCTGTCAGGGCACATACCGCTGCAGTCCCTTTAGGACGCACACTGCTATCGACCAGTATTCGCGTTAAAAAGATCTGCATCACTGTCAGCATACGTTCCCACCGCGCTGGCAGTCAGTCTTTCCTCATCTTGGACAAGACATCAAGCCTTCCGTTCGCGTCCAGGAGATCACCCTTGAGCATATCTCGCCTCGCACACTCTGAGGAGGCATTCCTTTGTGTTCAGTACGATTCCACCCCGATTCCGGCAATGGGTGCGCCTGATAACCTCGCGACCTGGAGGTAATGCCGACATCCGGAAATGACCAGCGCCTCAGGACAACCAGAGGATGAAACTGAAACTGCTACTGAATGTTTCCTATTGTATCGCCCCCTTCCGCAATAACTGTCGACGTATTATAACGTGGACGTAATGTAAACCGAGCATCAGACGATGAATTTCCTAAAGCAAATTGTGCAGACGCGTTCCTCTTTCTACTAAAAATAATCATGAACAGAACATAATGGCACGAGATGGCCCCATTGCTGCACCATCAAGATCAAAAGCCGCCACGCCGAAGGCACATCCGTGGCCAGGTACAAAGGCTGCCGCCGCCGGTCTCCTCCCCGCCCCCCCCCCCCACGCACGTGCACCGCCACGCGACGTAAACCCTTGCTTCCGGTCTTAAAACCGGAGGCGTACCAGTTTACGGATCCGCAGACAGGTCTGCCTGGGATTGGCAAACAGGTCCCGCATTGAGCTGCACCAGGAGAGCAGACCAGAACGAAATGTAGGGCGGGCTGCGGGACAGACGGCAGACCAAACTGCAGAGCAGACGACAAAGCAGACTGCAGTGCGAACTGCGGAACAGATGACAAAGCATGTTGCTCGACAGTCTTTCGAGCAGCCTGCAGAACAGGAGGAAAAGCGGACTGGAGAGCAGAGTTGAGAGCAGATGGCAGAGCAGAAGATACGGCAGACTAGAGAACAGACTTTAAATCAGACTACAGAGCAGCGCATACGGCACACTGGAGAAAAGACTTTCGAGCAAACTGAAGAGCAGATGATAAATAAGGCTGTACAACAGCCTTCAGAAGAGACGGAATAGTCCTTGTCGAGCAGTCTGCAGAGTGCCAGGCGAGGTACACTGTCGAATAGACGGCGGAGCAGACGACAGAGCGGACGACAGAGCAGACTTCCGGCGGCGGCGCCAGCCTCCTCCGCGCACCTGGCGCCTTCTGCACCGCCCCGCCGGCAGCCGCGCCGTCTGGGCCGCCCGGCCGGCAATTCATGGCCGACGGGCAGCCGGATCCCGGCCGCAAATCGACGGGACTCTTCAACGACGGACGGCCCGTCACAACAGGCTGCCAGCACAGCTTCCGGGTGCCGTCCCGCCGCGCGGCGCACGTGCGCCGTACATCTGCCTGATGCGTAAACACCTGCGGCCGGCCAGCTCTGGCCGTTAGCGCGTGTTTGATGATGGCCCACATTCTGCAGGTGAGGCGCGCGGCCGGCGCAGCACAAGTTGGCCGCGCGGCTGCGTGCGGCGGGTTAAGGTGCGATTACGCACCGCCCGGGCCAGCGGCCGTCGTGACACAATGCGGTTCGGAGCTCGCGGACCATTCACAGCTCGTCCGCGCTAAAAACGTCACCGCAGGTGGTTTAATTGCGCCTCGGCGGCGACCTGTAATAGATAATTTGGCGGTCGTGACCAGACGTGAGGGGTTTTTACGGGCGGCGCGACGGGCCAGCGGGGAAGCGGCTGCCCGTGTGGGAGCGAAGCGGAGGAAGAAACCGCGAACCAGTCGGCCATGCTTCCCTCTTGAAGCGGCGTGCCGCGAGTGGTGAACGACCACGCGCTTTGGTGAGGGGAAGAATGCAGGGGTTTGTTGCAGGCAGCCTGCTGATCGAGAACAAAAGCTTTTGATTCGAAGCTTCAGAACGTGGAACAACTGCACAGCTGGAAAAGGCATTTCCTTGCGCCCATTGTTCTCATTACCGACACTGTCTCTGCAATGCAACATCAAAAGGGCATTTTTGACCATTATTATTACTACTGTCAATTAAATCGATCATCGTTCGGATGCCCTTCACTTCTTAATGTCCAATTCCTGTGGTTTCCGGTCAGGTTCACGCAGCCCTGCAATATGACGCTTCACTACTGCGACACATTATGAGATTTTACCTCCGATAGACTGCACGTTTGTCCTTGAAACAACGAGCAGCATTGGTCGCAAAACGAGCCGTGATCTGTCCGTGTCAGTCGCAATGAAAAAAATAAAAATTCCGAAGCGCCATCATAGAATTCTTCATCGCAGCACGTAATGCATTCTTGGTTTCGTTTACAGCAACGCCAAAATGTGTATTTATTCACCTTCCCCACCATACGCGCCTATTTGCGCCAGTCTTCTCACTCACTTTTGACGACAGCTTTCATAGGGCACGTGCCCGGAGACATCATCCCAAGTGGGCCTCAGCTCAGGGGCGACAGGTAGCGGGCCAGAGGCGAATCCAGCGCTAAACGCAGCATGCAGGGTGTGGAACTGGAAGCAGGATGGCACGACCCAACGCTGACAGTGTGCATGACACTGTACATGACATTGACTCTGTGCATGGCAACGTGCAAAACGCGGTTTTGAAAGGTGCACGCCGGCCCAAGTGACGCCTGGCGGCGCCTGGAAGCGAGCTCCACATTCGGACCGACCGCTGGGCTTGGCGACCTCTGGTGTTGTGACGACAGACGGGGGAAGACGTGACGTTGTGAGGCGCGGGAATGTTACTGACAGACACACTCCGGTGAGGCCGCATTCGTCCCATTGTTACACAATGGCGACGGGGATATCGCTGACAGTCACACACCAGCGACGGGAGAGATACCACCGATGGTGACCCACCGCCAGCGCTGGGAAGAGTGGGGCCCGGCAGCCTGGCTACATCGCAGCGCATGCTGTGTATGCTGAACGGACAGAGCCGGAGAAACCAAAGAGCCTCGGCCGGCTGAGAGCTGGTCTGACCGACACTCGGGTTCGACACGCTTGGCGAGCTCACCGTGGCTCACCGCGCGCAGCCCGGCCGGAGAAAAACACGGCGCTTCAGTGTTTGAGGTCTACGGCCGTTAACGGCTGCCAGTTCCCCGAGCGTGACGTAAAGTCTGGGAAAGTCACCTGACGTAAAGGGTGGGAAAGCTACCTGACGTAAAGGCCGGGAAAGCAGCTGACCTAGAAGCGTCAGGGTCGGCCCGGCAACACTTGGGAAAACACGGTCGATTCTTTTCACAACTGCCATTAAACGATAACAGTGAAAAATGTGGTGCCATGAAAAGAAGCGCCCATTTACGGCGCGATATCATGATCATCAGGCGCATTTTCGGCGCTTATGTCAAGTCCACAATTGTTTCTCATGAACGTCCACGCCCGACCGCTTCACTCTCATGGTTTTTCCATCACTCCGCGATCCCATCATCCCACCACTTCCCAGCTGCAACGGTCGCCGCCGCGCCCTGGCCGCTTCCCGAATCCCCCCGGCGTCCCGTCGCTCAGCCGCTGTTGCACTGCAACGGTCGCAGTCGGCCGTACGCCGTTTCACCGACACACTTCCGCACAGAGCGCGCGCCGGCGAGGGAGGAGTGGGACGCGTTATCTGGCGCGCCTGCGTGCGCCGCCTGCGGCCGTCCGCCGGCCGGGCCCGCTCCGCGCCCCGACCGGACCAATTAAGCGCCCCAGCGGCTCATTATGGCGCGCTGCGCTGGCTGAACGCGCCGGCGAGCAGCCGCCGGCGCCGCCCGCCGCCGTGGGGACCGCCCGGCCGCCGCCGCGCCGCCTTCCCATGGAAATAGTTCACCGGTGCAGGAAGGCGGCCTGGAACACGGCCTCGCTGCCGGCGGCGCCGCCGCTAACGGACCATTAGCCCCCGCTGGTTGCAGTGGGCCTGCAGGCTCAGGGGGCCAAGCTTGCACTAAACACATAAACACGCAATGAGGCCTCATGAGCGGGCATCTAGAACAAACGGCGTGCATCTGTCGCCCGCCGGGCCTGCAGCAGGGAGGTGGCCGGGGGGGAAGGTCATGAGGTCACGCCGCTCGCCAGCGGCCGGTCGGCGATAATCAGATCTGACGTGCTCCAGGACGTGGCCAGCAGCCGGCGCGCCAGCGGCCGTCTGCAGCGTGCGTGACACGCGACGTGTGGTCGTGGGGAAGGGGACGGGTGCAGGATCCGGCATTGCCGGCCCGCCGACTGCCTGCACAGGGCGCGGCTCCAGCCGGGCCAGCTCTGAAGCAGGCACCAGACGGACGCCACGACAGTCAGGCACCACACCAGGCGGCCACGGGACGTCAGGTGAGTGTCCAACGGACGCCTGACCCAGTCCGCCGTTCGCCAGACGCCGGCCGCCAGTCGGACTCATCACCAACTGACTGCGGCCGGACACGGCACCAGCCGAGCACCAGCCGGGCGCCGCACCATCGCGCTGTGGACACCAGCGGGGCGCTGCTCCGCCGCCACGGACCTCAGCCAGTCCAGCCTCCCTGGCTGATGGCAGGTATGGTTTCCGCCGACCGGCGCCGGCTGGACAGCCGAGATTCCGGCCGGTATCGCACGCCATGCCTGTGTGCCGCGGCATTCCACCACGCGTCTCCATCTCCATAGCCGAGAAATTAATATCTGGCCGCGCTGCGCATTGTAAATAAACAAGTGACCCACTGACATAGAGCGAGTGGAGGCGCGGCTGCGGCACGCGGCGCAGACCGCTGACGGTTTCTCTGGCGTACCAGACGCAAACACGCGGCTAAGAAGCTTCACGGTGCGCTGCAGGGTAAAACCAGTGTGGAATGCGGGGTAGAATCTGGCGGAACGGGATCGGCGTATGCTGAAAGGCTACGGTCAAGAGAATTCGACTAACATGGCGAAGACGATGATCACTGTCGTTCAAGTACCGCAAGGTTAGGCCCCCCAAAAAACGGAGCAGAGCCACCCTCCAGGAGGGCGACCCGTAACCAAACACGCCACTGAACAGGGCCAAACGATGTCGCCGTTGTTTACCGGACGGCGTCCCAGCCGGTCCCGGGAAGCCTCGGGACGCCCCGGGACGGCGGGCGCGTGACCGGCGTATAGTCCAGCCGTGGGCGGGCCGGCCATTGTGCTAAGTGGGCCGGCCGGCCGCCGACGACGCTGGGTGGGCCGGCGAGGGCGCGGCGGCTGGCGCTCGTGGCGCACACGGTCACGCCGCTCCCACCGGTCTCGCGCCGCTCGGCCGGGAAAGCGACGCCGCGCTCCGGCCGCCGCGCCGGCCGTGCTCGCCGGCCGTAGCCGGCGAGGGACGTGCCGCCGGCCGCAGCCCACGCCGGCGCGGAACACCCACCGTCACGGCCGCCGGGGTCGCACCTCGGAAGTAATTGCCAATTAATTCAGCTATGCTCTCGAACTCGCCGCCGCCGGGCGCCGGTCGAATTCGGGTCAACGAGATGTGACGAGCGCACGTCCGGCGGCCGCCGCGCCGGCCTCCGCCCGCCGGCGCCGGCGTCCATAGCGCACGCCCGCATTTATGAGCCCAGCCGGAGTCGCCGGCGCGTTATCGACGCCGCCGGTCGTCCGGCCCGCCGCCGGCGCCGACGACAACTCGACCGTCGGCCCGAGCGGCTGCCGGACGGCGGCGGCCTCTTTGTCCGGCCCGCGGCGCGTGCGGCCGACAGAGCGAGATAGCGAGCGCACGATCCGCCGCCGCTGCGCAGGCCCGGCCACGAGCCGGCGCCGGCGCGTGCACCGGACAACGTGCAGCGGCCACGGCGTGGTGAATAGCGCACGGTCGGCGCCGGCCGGACACCGCGAGGGCCGCGGCCTCGGCAGGCGGGGAGTGAGGGACGGGACAAAGATTGCGAGGACAACGGAGATAACGGTGACAGGCAGCTGCCAACGTCCGTGATAAGGTCCGGCAATGACAAAGGTAGGTCAGTAGAGGCGGGAGGAGGACAGAGCGACAGACCGATGGCCAGGAACAGAGGCAGAGAGGCGCAGATAGATGAATACTTTGGTTGTGATAGCCCATATATGGAGGACGGGAGCAGCTTAAATGATTTTCACAAAATCTCTACGGGACTGAATGCAAAGAATTTTCCTTAAATCGACTCTGGGCCTCAACTCATATTACTACACCCCTGTTCCAGAGACATGTTCCAGCTCCGGTATGTTCCAGATAAAGGCCGACAGAGGGAGTCCCCGTAACTGCAGTGGACAGGGCCGATGTGTCGCAGACACCGACATGAATGAACAGTTCGGACGTTTAATGGCACACTAATCTATACCACGCCAGTCTGACATACATATTATTTGGCAAGAGACTAGACATGAAGTCTGACGACAAAAAGACAACGGACGCCAGGTCCACGAATCATCAGAAAATCAGATCTGGGACGGACAAAAACTGGACGCCAGCACCGAGAACCAACTCTTATCGAGGGCGACCGGGACAAAAACTGACACACACCGCAAGGACCAGAAACGGCACGCGTTCGGTGGGTAGTGATAAAAAGGTTTCCACGTTGGTTAAGAGGCCAATGTTGGTGGCACCACAAATGACAAAGGCTTTTCCTGATACTGTAAATATAAGCGGAAACGGTGAAGGCCCGCCCGTAAGCGCTATTCTGGACAGATTTACTCCGCAAGCTGCAGAAGTGTGTGAAGGCCGACGGAGTGAGCAGACGCGCGATATATAACTTACTTCAGTCATATCTGGGTGGTGCTGCTTCGTCGAACCAAACCATACGACTCTGACGGCCACAACTGATTGCGGCCCCGGAAGATACTCATACAGCTGTACAGCTGCGCTCTTGGCACGAGACTTCAACCATTATCTCTTCGCCATTACCTGAAACAAGACAGAGACCATACTGTTACGACGGCGCTGATTACGCTATCTAACAAACGCGTGCAGACACGCGTAGAGCACTGGAAGGCCAGCATAAACCCATGTGCCCATTAGACGGCACAACCGGAAGTTCAGAAGCGTGCCCGGCCATTACGAAGGCCATCATCCACCTGCCAAAACAGCAATCATTTCGACTTCCTCGGGCCGCTTTCGACACCGCTGGATTGTTTGCACTGGTTCGCCGCGCCCCGGCCGCCGAGAAAACACGCCGAGCACGCGTTCCCCTGACCCCGCGGCCCTGAGGCGCGCCGCTGCCGCCTCTCGGCACGGTGCCGGCCGCCGGCGAGGCCCGAGAGTGAGTCGCGCCTCGCTCGACGGCCGTCGAGTTCACCGTCTCGCCGCGGTGGCTGGCCGCCGGCCGCCGCGCGGACGCGGCCAGCCCGAAATCCGGCGCGCACGCGGCCGCGCGCCGCCGCCGCCGCGCGAGTTCACTGGCACAGCGGAGGTTAACAAACGCCGAGTCGTCTCTCACGCGGCGCGCGGGTCGCGACCTCCGGTCTCGTTTCGGCCGTCGGCGGCTGGCGCCCGGACACGCGGAACGGGTGTGGGGTCACGGGCCGGGTCACGAGCCGCGCCGCGCGCCCGACGCTGCCGCTCGGCGCCCGGCGTCGGCGCGAGATGACGCCGTTATTCGGCGCGCACGCGCCCGCGGACGCGACAATGGCAGCGGTGATGATGAGTGGTGCCCGGTGGTTCGCGACAATGACGGCGATGGAGATGATGGCCCATGATGAGAGAGTCAACAGAGAGGTGGCGGGACAATGCTGGAGGTCGTCAGGCGTAGCGACAAGGCCGCGAAGAGGAGAAAAACGGAGACAGGTGCGGAGGGGCATCGTCTTCCAGCGAAGCCTTTCGATCCGGCCGATGCCAGGGTTCGGCGTCCTTCGATGCGACCTTGTAAAAAGCTCTCCGTGACGCAGCCAACAGGAAGCCCGGACACCACAGCGACGTCTGCGCTCGGCCTGACTGATCACGTCTCTAAAGAAACCATCCGCAGACAAGGCTGAAGCGTTTGAATTGAGCCCTCGCCCAACGAATCAACAGCATGCTGAATGGGGGCGGAATCTGCCATGCATCGTTGCGTGCAGAACTCAGAGGCTTTGCTCAGAGCAAGCAAACTGTGAGCTTACGGTTTTGATGCGGTCAAACACGAACACACTGAGGCAACGACATCAATCAGTAGCTCTTCAGTACTCTCTGGGTCGGGCTCAGTGCCAATCACAGGCTCTAGACACCGCTGAAGAGCCTCATGTTGTCTGCCCGCCGCGCGAGCTGTTCCGCCCTGCCCGGGGCAGAAGACGCCGCGGCCTCGCCGGCCGGCCTGCCCAGCGCAGACGTGGTGGCGCCGTCAGCCCCCCGCCGACCCCGCCTGATGGAGCGGATCGCTTCATAATCGCGGAACCCGCTGCGACAGGGCGGACGTCAGCCATCCATCTGCGCTCGCCGAACCCGCTGTCACCATTCTCCCCGGCCGGGGAAGCCGGCCTGGCTGCGCGCTGAGCCCGCCGATCCGGCGCCGCCGGGCTTCGGCGCCGGGACGGCTGAATCACCGGAACAGCGTGCACCGCTGACCCGGACCGGTGGGTCGCCGCAGCGGGCGCCGTCGCGTCGGGCGAAATACCCCCGTAATGAGCTCTCATGGCTCTGATCCCTGCCTCGTCGCTTTCACTTCCGTGCAGGCGGCGTCGGCGTGCCGTCGCCGGCCGTCGCCGGCCGGGGCGCGACGCTTCCGCCTGTCGCCGGTGGCGGTCGACCCGGCCGCGCCCACGCGGCGCGGCGCGGCGCGTTCGTCTCCAGCGCCGGCTTCGACCCGGGCGGCCAGCTGCGCGCCCGCCTGACCTCCTTCCGGCGGGCCCGCATAACGATGAGCGCGGCCCGGTCGGACTGGCCCGGCCGGCCCGGCCCGCGCCCAAGCTCGGGTCAGCTGGGTCAGATTTCTCGTCCCGCCACTTTCTCGCCGCGTCAACGTTGTCATGCCACTGATGTGATTAGCCGCGGGCCTTTGCGCTCTTCGTTGGCGGATAATGTCGGTGGATGGTTCTGAGCTGCGGGTGGTGAAAGAGATCCTTCCTGTTGGGGACACCGTGTTTCCCAAAAGGTTAAAGACCCGTGAGATGGCCAGAATCCACGCTCGTCAGGACCAGTTCTGACCCAGTCTGACGACTTTCTTCGTCGGGATATGTTCGCCTGCAGTTCGTTATCGAGGCACTGTTCTTGGAGGCTCATTTCATCTGATTTTTTACCTTCCCAGTTTCCCAAGACGAATCTTAGCTTAGCCCGCAGCCGCCACGGGCGTATAGCCGTGCCTTTCGGTCGGCGTCAGCTCAGCTCCAGCTCTGGTCCGACTGCGGCTTCTCTGGCCAAGTCTCAGCCTGGTCTAACGCCGCAGCTGGGCCCGCGAAAGTCTATCCTCTGTTAAGCGAATTTCCGTACGAGTCTTTGGGCCAGCGTCTTTGTGTTCTCCATTCAGCTTGTTCTACGTTAATTCTGTTGTCTCTGCCCCAACGTCAAGCCAATCGTAGTTCAGTCCTCAGTCCATCTGGGCCACCGTCATTCCAGTCTCTGTTCAGTTCGCTGTTTCTCCAGACCACCGTCAACTCAGTCTCTGTTCAGTTCGCTGTTTCTCCAGACCACCGTCATTCCAGTCTCTGTTCAGTTTGCCGTTTCTCCAGACCACCGTCATTCCAGTCTCTGTTCAGTTCGCTTTTCCAGACCACCGTAACCCATTCTGTTCGTTCGCTTTTCCAGCCACTCATTCCAGTCTCTGTTCAGTTCGCCGTTTCTCCAGACCACCGTCAACCCAGTCTCTGTTCAGTTCGCTGTTTCTCCAGACCACCGTCATTCCAGTCTCTGTTCAGTTCGCCGTTTCTCCAGACCACCGTCATTCCAGTCTCTGTTCAGTTCGCCGTTTCTCCAGACCACCGTCATTCCAGTCTCTGTTCAGTTCGCCGTTTCTCCAGACCACCGTCATTCCAGTCTCTGTTCAGTTCGCTGTTTCTCCAGACCACCGTCAACCCAGGTCTGGTCCTCCGTCTCCCGGTCCAGCTCGGCAAGCCTGGTCCTCCGTCTCCGGCCCAGCTCATGCAAGCCTGGTCCTCCGTCTCCCGGCCCAGCTCATCAGGCCTGGTCCTCCGTCTCCCGGTCCAGCTCGGCAAGCCTGGTCCTCCGTCTCCCGGCCCAGCTTGGCAGGCCTGGTCCTCCGTCTCCCGGTCCAGCTCGGCAGTCCTGACCCTCCGTCTCCCGGTCCAGCTCGGCCCGGTCACTGCGGCCGGACAGCTGCCAGTCCGCCGATGACACCAATTGTCGGCGCTCCGGCGGGCCGGCCGGCCAAGCCGGGCGCGGTCCCGCGCTAGCGTGCCGCCGGCCGGGCCAGTTTTCCCGTCCAGCGGCCGGCCGCGCCCGACAGCGCAGTCAGAGGCGTCTCCAGCGAAGGTCACGGCCCGACGGCCGGGTCAGAGGACTGTCCGCCGTCCACCCAGGTTAGAGGGAAGATAGTGCGCCGTCCCGGTGTCAGGAGGACTCTCCCTCATCACGGGGTCACGGAGGACTGTCTTTCATCCCCGTAGTACCGCGTCAGAGAAGACTGTCCGTCGTGGGCTGGACCAGGAGAGGACTATCCGACCTGGTATCAAATCCGAGGTGGCTAGGCATGGAGCTTTTATGTTTCGGAGACGTTCCAGTTTTAAACTCTCCGTTTCCAGCTGGAAACAGAGAGTTTCCAAACGTTTCAATTGAGGGGTGGGCGCAGGAGGCTTAACCCTATTCCCGGCAGGGGGGCTGAATCCGCCCCCCTCGGGTTTTTTGCTTGCCAATTCCAGGCTTTTTAACGCAGCCTCACGAAACTTGGTCACTTTTCCTAGCTATTTTTTCTAGGTGCCGTGACAAAATTTCAAAATTCCATTTTGCTCAGGGGCGGAGCCAGGCAACGTTTTTGGGAGGAACCTCAGTCATTTTTGGCCATGTTCAGGGTAAAAGGAAAATGTCTGCCAAAAACAGAGTTTTTAAGATAGAACTAAAAACGTTATATGGATGTATAGCTAAATAGTTGGGCAATGCGCAGATATAATTTTGTTCATATGAGGTTACTTTACAAGGTCAGGTCAAGGTCAAAATTCAAAATTTGTTTTTTTGCAATAATTCCGGCGCCGTCTTTTCAAATGTCCAACCCGGAATATATATGACGTAAAAAGATGTTTTCTATTTGTGTACCAAGTTTCAACTTGATATCAGGTCGGGTCACCGAGCTATGGCCTAAAATGTCAGTGCGCGTACCCTATATCGCAATAGCCATAAAATGAAATTTTTTGAATAGAGTGAATTCAAATGATTTAAAACGTTTTCAGACAATATTTAATGCACACGAGATCATTCCAAGTGGCCCCAAGGTTACTGGAGGTAATTAAAGGTCAAAGGTCACAGGTTGATCTGAAGAACATGTGACCTTGATAGGTCCCTTTTTCATGTCCCTGGCACCGCCTATGCTAACATTATACAAACAATGTGATGCGATTCGTACTTCTGTAGCATAAGATGACTAGCAGAAGCCAAAAAAGTGATTTTGCCTCTTTTGTTCATTCAGTTGTTAGAAAATTAATCCTCCTATTTTTGAAACCCTGTGAACGCCCATGAATTTTCACAAAATTTCGAGCTTTGTGTACCCATGATAAAAGCCCTATCGATAATCTTTCGATTCATGCCAGTTTCATCGAAATCCGTCGATAAACAACGGAGTTATAAGAAGTACAAAAATACCCCCATTTTGACATTTTTGCCCCCCTGTATCCACATTTCAAAAATTTCAAAAATTTCTTTTTATAAAAATGTAGTTCACGTCATGACAAATCGATGGCCATTTGTTGCGATGAAATTGGATGTGTAGTTCTCGAGATCTCAGGGGGGGCCGAGTCCGCCCCCCTACCGGGAATCGACCATACCGTCTAGCCCTCCGGGAATAGCGTTAAGCACAGCTTAAGTGTCGGTAGGCATGCCAGTTCGAGATAATTTCAATACCAGCCCTACGGAGTTCTTTAAGAAGAAGCTGAACATGAAACATGAAAACGGTCCACAGCCCTACCAGCTTTCAAATCGTGCTTACGCCTATGATTTGAAGCCCATGCCGACCCTTCTTGTCTTCAGCGCCGCAACTCCGACGGGCGCCCAGGCACGTAGCCAGGATTTTCCTCGGGGAAGGGGCAAATGTCACATTTTGTCATATACCACTGGCATATGACAAAGTTTACAGGAAACAGCAAGAATTTTTTGTAATTGGCCTCATTTTTAATCCACAGGACTTTAAATAATGTTTGTTTTTCCAACATATATATGATCACTATTCCGTATTCATGCGAAGTCGCTATATATCTAGTGCAGATCGCTTGGCTCGGGGAACCCTAACCTTGGCCCCCATGCTTCCCCCTTGGCTACGTCCCAGCGGACGCCTTACCTATGAATTAGGCTTATGAAGCCGACATTCCACCCCGGCGTGTCCACATATCCATCGAGCCACGTGGAAAAAGCCGCCGTCCCAGCAATGATTAATAGTCCGAGCAAACGATGTTCCTGTCACCAACGTTAGCCGAAGGCCGGCGTCTCGAACACTAGAGCTGGCGCGCTCCCTCTCACCCCACCTGAGCCTCAGCCGCAGGTCGGTGAGGTTCTCAGCCCGGAGGAGCGATCCCGCGCCTGGCGTCCCGTCACGCGGTTCCCGCGCCGCTTTCAAGCACGACCCCGAACCGGCACCAGCACGAGGTCAGGCGGACGGGACGGCCCAGTTCCGTGGCGGGAGCTGGCTGTTTGTGCGGCGCCGGCAGTCGCCGGTGACGGGCGGACACGGCCGTCCATTTTCATTTGGTTAATGCGTTTACGGCGGCGGACGTGCCCACCCCGGGCCGGCGCTCGTGACGCGGGAGCGTGACACGCCCCGGTGAACCCACACGGCTGGCGCATCAGAGTAATGGTGGCTCGCGTGGCGGCGGGTACGCTGACACGGCCGGTGACCGTCAGGACTGGCTCAGCCTGTGTCGGGCGGACCAGGTGAAACCCCTGCTCGGTGGTTTAACGCCATTATCGCACGTCGATACGGTGCAGGGTGGCGTTGTCACGGGTTTTTCCACTCCCTGGCTTCCTTTCGTTTCAATGCCAGGCTATAGGGCCAGGTCAAATACCGCCTTTTGCTTGAAAAGAAACATAATTGAGCCTAACGGTAACTAGCCCAAGCGTCAAAAAGGTCAAGGAGACGTCAGAAAGTTGTCACGATTTGGTGTCCTGGACTGGACCAGCGCGGTCTGAAGGTGTCGTGGACTGGCCCAGCGCGGTCTGAAGGTGTCGTGGACTGGACCAGCGCGGTCTGAAGGTGTCGTGGACTGGACCAGCGCGGTCTGAAGGTGTCCTGGACTGGACCAGCGCGGTCTGAAGGTGTCGTGGCAGGCCGGTGGATGCCTGTTTCCTTCCCAGGAGAGTCCGCAGCATACCAGGCATTACCAGTGGTAGCAGCTGCATACGGGGGGTCCACGGCGGGTGGTCCCTCGCCCCAGGCATGGGTGAGCTGGCCATGCGGCAGGACCACGGCACACTAAACGGCTGATTTAATGACCGGCCGGCCTTCCGTTTGCGGGGAGTACAAAGGATTTGATTAGGGCACAGTCATTCCGGATGTTGCCCTGCCCTCCGAAGAGCAAATACCTCGAAACGAGCGTCAAGAATTCTGAACGCATGCAGTTGGGTTAGCTATTCCTCGGCATGGTTTAAAACCATTCCTCTGGAGAAGGTTGAATGATTATGTTAACTCGAGAACCGTGGCATTGATGATGTGAACAATCCAAGTTTATGCCGGAGATATATGTATAGTAGAAAGGGCAGCAAAATGTTCCGCTCCCGTTAAATTACTGAAACAAATGTTTTTTTTCAGAAATAAATGGCAGGTATTTACAATTCTGGACTGATATTTAGAGCACAAAAAATGATTATTTTCTGACAACACTGCGTTGACAGGTGTAGTCGCAGTTGTAAAACCGGACGTTTTTACAAGCCACTGCACTGCGCCCTGTTTCCGTCCTGGGTGAACTCGAACGGTTGGTATGTTCAGCCTTCTTCCATCACATGTTAAGTTGTGTCCAAGCAAAGACATGCAGCACCACATTAATCCGCGCTCGCTGCAGAGGCCGAAGCCTCGTTACATGCAATAAACGAAAGTTGTCCTCAAAGTTAGGACCACGAGGACGTTCTGCTACCGTTCAAGACCTGAATCAGTTTTTTCAGAAATAAATATATATGTATATAATAATAATAAATATATTTTAGAAATAAAGGTTTTTCAGAAATAAATGACAGGTATTTACAATCCTGAACTGATATTTAGAGCACAAAAACGACTATGTCCTGACTACACTGAATTAACAGTGTTGCCGCAATTGTAAAACCGGACACTTTTACAAGACACTGCATTGCGCCCGGTTCACGTTCTGCGTGGACTGGAACGGTTGGTAAATTCAGCATTCTTCCATCATACGTTAAGCTGTGTCCATGCCAAGGCATGTAGCGCCACAATAATCCGTGCTCACTGCAAAGACGCCGAGGTCTTGTTACATGCAATAAGCGAAAGTAATCTTCCAAGTTAGGACCACGAGGGTGAACGTTTCGTGACAAACTGATGGCGAGAACCAGAACCTCACTGGAACAAAACGTGAGACCGGCACTGTTAGTGTGGTCTCGGTTGCCTGACACAGGGGCGCAGCCAGGACTTTTCTCCGGGAAAACGAGTGATGCAAATCTAGGGCCAAAGCCACCCGTATTCCCATGCTGGGACGGTATTTGCCCATGCTTTCCCTATTTGTGATGCGCCGGGTTTCTAATTACCTGGGATGCGCCCATGGCTCGGTGCAGCCAGGACAGCGACAACCGGCTATGGATCAGATGTGCTTCGACGCAGCGAGACACATCCGGACTGCCTCGCACACTGGACCACGGACTTCACTGGGTCTGGGTCTGGGTCCGGGACTGGGTCACGCTCACAGATGTTCGTGAATCGCCACGTGGACTGCAGAAGCACTGGGTCACGGTGTCGCGTCCAATTCGAGCACACACCGGGCCACAGGTCTGTGCGAACCGCGCGCACGCCACTGGGTCACGGGCGCGACTCCCGAGGAAATTGTGGGCGAGCCGGCCGGACCGGTCTCACGGCGTTAATGGGTCGGTTACGCCCGCCCGTGAAGACCTCTAATCCCGCGCCATTCGTCACCGTGTCGGGGAAGCCGCCCACCGAACGCCGTCAGCAAGCACCGTCCGCTTTCCTGCCATTCAGGCTAGCTCAGCGCCTCACCACGCACCGGGGTGGTTCATCCGCCGACAATCGACTGCCACCTCAAGGCGGTAAATTGACTCCGAGCTCAACGGAGCCCCTATCAGAACCTACTCGTGGTTCGTGCATGCATGACGTCAAGCCCCTTGGGGCGGGCGGTGCCTCATTCGTTCTCAGTGACGTCATGGAGCCCTCAGCCTTGACGGGTTCCACAAATCAGTTGTGAAGTCATGATAAAAAATCCTCCCCATATGACTACTGCCCGCGGTGGCTACCGCCCATGGCGATGTCGCGACAATGGAGCCCTTCGGTACGAATGCCACGCACAATAACCAGCTGATGACGTCACACCACGCAACCCAGGTTTCGAGTGCTCCCATGGTCACCTGATGGCGTCATTCCATCAGGTCGGCCCCGCTGTCAGCAGCCCCCTTGTGACGTCATCCCAGACGAGCCCGTCACAAGCGGCCGCTCACCGACCCTGGCATGTCCTATCCGCTGTTGAAAGCAGCCACTGCAGGCACGTTCTCCAAACTGGCACGTGTCCCCCGCAGACCCCTCCCCAATCTCCCGGCGGGGGGGGGGGGAATCGGGTGCTGGCAGATCTATCGGTCCGTGCTGTGCAACGGGGAGTCCGGTGCACAGTGGAAAGTGGCCCTATCGGAGTCTGCGGGTTTTCCTACGGACAGGTTCTGCAACGGCGGGCGCTGCATCTGACGGCTCATGCCGGTGAACCGGCCAGTGCCGAATCTGCTGCGACGCCCGCCGCCGACCGCGGCGCAAAGTCTGCCCGCTCGTGTGGAACGGAAAGGGGAGTGTCAGAAGATTTAACGCCGTGTCCGAGGACACTGTTTACTTTGCGGGTTTCGCTCCCAGGCTATTGTGTATATTCCACGCTACTGTATATATTGGCAGAAATTTCACGGGCCGCCTCGTTTTCTCTTTGGAATCCACTGGCGCCATTCATTGGCTGCGCGAGTAAAATGTCCCGTGTTCCGCCTTCTGTTAGTGACTAGTGAAGTAAATAATACTGGTAGCGTTAACTTCGGCAATGAGGCTTGTGTTGTTCGTGTTAACGCAACAGTTCAACCGGCTTATGCCTCGTTTGACAGTCGAAGCACATGATACGCAACAGCACTGCGTTCTCCAAAGAGCTCACGAAAATGGGGAAAGCGACCGCCTAAAACTAAGGCGACAGCGAGAGGGCATACTTATGACGTCCGACGGGTACTCGGCATCTCAAAACAGAAAGAAACCCGATAGCGCCTGCACGCCACCTGCCGCCCATCAACTCCTTCAGAGCCGATCCGTGTCGAAACCGGCGCCCCCGACTCCGCGAGCCCTCCCGTCCGGCGAAACCGGCACCACCTGTCCCGGCGCCGAGCGGCGCCTGCCTGCCCGAACAGCACGGCCGGCTCGTGGTTCCCGGCGCGCGCACCGTGCAGCTTTCTCGTCATGAAACGAGAGCTGCTCGGCCCAGCGCGGCTTGGCGCGGCTGGCGCCGGCGCGCGCCTGCCCGACGCCGACCGGCCGGGGACAAAGCGGGCCGCGGTGACGATATAACTGGACGGACGACCGGCCGTCACCGGCGCCGCCGGCGGCGACGGCGGCGGCAGCGCGACCGCAGTACGGTGCCCGGCTGCGTGCGACGCCGCGGTTCTCACGATCCAGTCGCCGTCGGCGGGACGCCGCGGTCTGGACGGGAGACGCGCCGATGTCGGCGGGCGCCGTGTCCGGCGCGGGCCGGGGCCGACGCGCCGGTGTCGAGTGACGTCGGCGGCCAGCTGGGCGGCGGCATCGATCCGCGCCCGGCCGGCGGCGGCGAGGGGGTCGGCCCGTCGAGAGCTGTAACAAGGACCGGGGCAGACGGCGGGGCCGCCGCGGCGGCGGCGGCGCTCAATAGCACAACGCCGGCGGCCTGGTCGGCGTGGGGCGTGCTGCACAATCCTCCCCCACCCCCTTCTCCCCGCCAGCCCGGGCAATGTCTGATTGTGAGGTGAGAGCGTCAAAAGATAGCAGCGGAGGCATCTCTGTGTCATCCAGATGTAAAAAATACATGCAACTTACGCAGTCGATTCAGATAATGGGTTTTTCGCGAAAAACGGGACATCCGGGTATAACGAACACATATCTGGCACGTTTTTTGCCAGAACACCACGGGCGCGAAACGGCCCAGTTCCGTGGAATCAATTAAGTCTATTTCCGTCCTTATCTGATGACACTCCTGTACTGAACGCATTTGTGCTACACTGCCAAATAAATAAGCAGCAGCAAGTTAGGATTTCTCGTGTATCCGGTACATCTTACGCCTGGTATAAATATTCCAAGGTGCTGCCCTGCTGCAGAACGCTCTTCAGAGCCGCGACGCGGAGGAGCCGAGGTTGTGATCCGGAGATTAGGTCCGGGCCGAGCCGGAGATAACGGGAGGAGGCCGAGAGCCAGCAGCCGGAGATCTGGACGGAGATCGCCGCCGTGCCGGCAAAGCCCGACGGCAGTTATTTTTGGAGCGCGTGCCGCACTATTTCGCGAGGGTGGGACGCGGAGGGCCTGACCGACTCGTAGTGGCTCGACCCATTGGTCCCACCGGCGTGCCTGCTGATGCTCAACTATCAGGCAACAGCTGTAAACCATGATGTCGTACTAAGCTCGCAGCCCACGAAGTCGATCTCAGCAATAAATGAATCACCACGAACATTTCGAAACGAATCCTGAGCACAGCAACACGTCACTGTTCACGCCCTCGTGAAGAGGTCGGAGAGCGACACGAGTTCACGCCATCAGAGGCCACTGCACACCGCCGGCGGGCCGTCGACACCTCTGGCCCCACTCACCGCGCCCGGAGCGTCGACCGGCCGCCGTCGGGATCGATACAGCGGCGCCGGCCCTGTCCCCGTCCCGTCCGCCGGTGCCGGTCCCGGTCCTGGTCCCGGGCCCGACTCGTCGCGGTCACTCGCCCCACCACCGGTGCCGGCGCGGAGCCAGCGGGCCCGGGTCGGCCGCGGCGCAGGTCGCCGACACTCGCGCTGCGGCAGTTGCGGCGGCTGCGGCGCCCGCTCCACTGGCCGGCCCGCGTTGATGTCTCCTGCCGGCCGCCGCCGCCGCCGCCGCCCGGCCGGCCGGCCTTCAGTGCAGCGCGTGCGCGCCGGCCGCCCGCCCGCCGGGTCATCGGGTCTTCGTTCGGACGAAGCCGGGTCGAGCCAGGTTAGGTCGGGTCGGGGGCGGTGCTGGGGCCGAGCACGGGGTCGGGGTCGGGTAGAGCAGGTAGAATCGGGCTGGTGACTCGAAACGAGTTGCATTATGAGGGATTTTTTTCGAGTGGAGTCAGGTCGAGCCGGCTCGGAGTGGGCCAGGAAGGTCGGGGCAGAAATCTCAGATCCACTTCAATCGGACTGGGTTGGACTGGGTGGAATCAGGCTAATTCGAGGCCGGTTAACGCGAATCGGGCGGTGGATCAAGTCGCCAAATCATGTTTGGTTGCATTCAGTTCTGCGTACTCGCGACGCGTTCGTCCAGTTTTCCATGGAGTCTGATACTCTCATGCTCCTGTCGCGTCGAAGACCCCATTGTCTTCCGTGCCGTTTCCGATGAGGCGTCCTGTCCTTTCTTGCGTTTGCCTGTCATTTAAATGTGTCTGACATCCGTTAGGACTTGACGCTTGACGCCATGCTTTTCTATGCGTATAACATTAAACATATACGAGCATGAAATGGTCTCATTAACTCGAAATGGCCTTATTCCAAACAAACAAAACAAAACAAAACTAAGCTCACGTCAGACACTTCTCGGTGGTTTATGCACTCTGCACAGGGTTAGCAGATGGTCGGTGAAACTGTCTCCCAGAAGCAGACCTTAGGCCGACGCCCACAAAGCCGGCGTCACTCACCACAAACACGGCTCATATCTGCCCGGCATGGCGCTGGAAACGGCGGAACCCAGTAAGCCAGAACTTCCCCCTGCTGCAGGGTCTCACTTCAAGCCCCATTGTAATTCCCAGCGCAGTCGGCGTCCATGGAGTGTCGCCCGCACGCGTGGCAGGTTGGATCGGGTCTAGGCGTGGTCCGCAGTCCCCGGACAGTCCGGCCGGCCGACGGAGAACGTATCAGGAGCGCAGCTAACCTGGTGTTGGTGAGGAGGAACAGTGCTGGTTTGGTGTCGTTGTCGTTGCGCGGTGCGCGGAGAAGTTATGGCGGCCTGGTGCTGGTCTGGGAGAGTTATGGCGGCCTGGTGCTGGTCTGGGAGAGTTGTGGTGGTTTGGTGCTGGTCTGGAGGAGTTGTGGTGACCTGGTGCTGGTCTGAGGCAGTTGTGGTGATCTGGTACTGTCTGGGGCAGTTGTGGTGACCTGGTGTTGGTCTGGGGCGGTTGTGGTGACCTGGTGCTGGTCTGAGGCAGTTGTGGTGACCTGGTGCTGGTCTGAGGAAGTTGTGGTGACCTGGTGCTGGTCTGGGGCAGTTGTGGTGACCTGGTACTGGTCTGGGGCGGTTGTGGTGACCTGGTGCTGGTCTGGGGCAGTTGTGGTGACCTGGTGCTGGTCTGGGGGAGTTGTGATGATCTGTTGCTGGTCTGGGGGAGTTGTGGTGGCATGACGCTGGTCTGGGGGAGTTGTGGTGATCTGTTGCTGGTCTGGGGGAGTTGTGGTGGCATGACGCTGATCCTGAGGGCCGTCATACCGCGCCGGCCGGCCTCCGCTAGGTCCTCCTCCAGTCTCTGACCTGGTGGCGGTGAACGGATTACTTCGGTCGAGTGCCTTTTGCGGGAGGTGTGAGCAACAGTATAGGCCACACAGCCGGCGACGGACACCACACGACGGCGGCACCACACAGCGGCGAGCACCACACGGCGGCGGGCACCACACGGCGGCGAGCACCACACGGTAACGGGTACCACACGGCGGCGGCACCACGGCTCACGCGAACGAGAGAATCTGCTCCACCACACTGCCTGGTCGGTGACAGTGCCATTAGCAAGGTCCAGACAGCACAGCCTAATGCACCTCAAATGACGAACAGTTTGATGGTAACTGCACGCGTTAGTCTTGTCTGGCCGGTGAAGCATGTGGAAGCATTTTGCCATAGGTTCCCAGACTTCATTGTTCTGTGAGTATTTTGATATTATCAAGAGGCGTCATGTTCAGCAATTACAAGTGCCAAACGAGGTCTTTTAACGCTAGAGACAAGTGTCTTCGATTCATAGAGCATTCCTTTCGAACAGCTCACATTTATTTCGTCATTTTTATGCAGCCAAACCCGTACTCGCAATGCACGGAACAAGGAACCGCACACAGCGGGACTAAATGACTCATAATAGGAAAGTCTGATCTCTTCACTCATAAACAGTACAGTAATTCCCACATTCTTTCGTAACCGTGACTGATACGACTTCCGAGTAACGTTTTTTTTTTAATCCAGTTATTCCTGAAATTTCAAATCGGAACGCGTCAAATCCACAACCCGCTTCGTCAGTAAAAATGTCGTGTAAGAAGAAAACGCTGCACATAACATTCCTACAAAGTCGCCCGGCGTACATATATGACTTCAGTGTAGTTCATCGTTTTACCAGTAGGTCAGCTGACACATGTACCATACATGCAGAAAGCAACCATAAGGCCAGAGCCGCGTCATGCGTCATATGCGTCAACAGGCTCATCTCTCGACACCCATCGGTAACTACCGACACTTAGATGCATTTGTGAAACCGTAATTATCGAAATCAAACCCATGCTTCTCAAGGAAGTGTGCAAAATTACTAAGTATTTGTGCGTTTAGCCACGGTCCATGCTTTTCTTTTTATTTACTTTGTCGAAGCGATATCAAAACTCTCCGTCGGATGAAAAGCAGCATATTCGCCGGAATCATAGTAAAATGTTTTTTTTGCACGTATGTCCTAGCGCCGTCGTTAAAGCAGTGGCCGGATGGGTTCAGAAATAGACTGGATTCTCTGTTGTACTGCCTGAAGAACGCTTAAATCAGTTTTTTTAGATTAAAGCCACATTCCTTAAATGCAAAGGCCGGAGGAGCTCTACCCAGTCACTTTGCAGATCTTTCACATTCACATAAAAAATTGTTGTTGAACATGATTTAGTTCTTTGATACGAAGGGCATAAAAAAATATTCGTGCGAAAAATACTTGGGTCGTTTGGAGAAGTTTTTCCATTTATATCATGCGCTTCCAATTTAACATTTGTCTTGATACCTATTGTGGCTAAAAGTTTAAAAGTATTTTCTGTCGTGCATCGGTTGCGACCAATTTGAGCACGTATTATTCTTCATCACCAATTGCGAATGACACAGACTGCATGATTACCTTCGGATGCGCGTATATTGCGTGCCCACCGGACATCACTTGCAACTATCCCTCCTCCCCCGAAAAAAATTGCCGCCAAATATCAATAAGTGGTTTCAGCACTTTTTTAGTAAACTTCGAGGTGATCACGTCAAATACCGAAAACGATATACAGTTATGGCACTGTTGGCGCCCAAAATCTATTTCATGTTCTAATTCATTTTTAACTGCATTTCCGAGGTTTCCACAGCAAGCTGCTTACGATTCAGTCCAACAGCAGCGAATGTCCAGCGGCATGCCCCGCCGGCTCTGAGCAGCAGCTGCGCCCGCGGTGGCCCCGGGCAGCCAGCGTGAGCAGCAGCTGCCACAGGTAGCCCACCACCAGCGCCGGTACCGCGGCCCGCGGTTGTGCCGTGCTCACGAGTCTCGCGACACGTGCAGGCCACTGCCGGCTTCTCGCGCACGCCGCCTTTGTTTCCAGGTAGAGCGGTCGCCGACAGGCGGCCGTCGATGCTCCTCGTGTCCACAGCGTCGATCGAGCCTTCAGCCGTTCCCAGGCTGTTGCGGAACCGGGCCGTTCTTTCCACGTGAGCTGCTGCACTGGGAATCTGCAGCAACCGTCGGTGACATAATGCACGGGCAGGCTTAGACGTTGTGACACGCTGAGTAGAGGGTTTCACGGATCACCTGCGTCCCCGGGAAAAGTTGCATGCTGGAAGCCAGACACACCCATGCCGCAATGCTGTGTTGCGATTTCAGCTGTGGAGATTTTGTCTAGGCGGCCGTTCCGAAGACTGCACACGCATCGGGCTGTTAATTTGTTCTGATCTGCTCCTGTCGCGGAATCGCGAGTGCGCATATTTTTTTTTCGCCCGGTGTTACGTGAGAACTAACTGAGGCGTAGAGGCAAAAACATAGACAAAAACATGATTTTAATGAGCAAAATCTAGCAGCCTGCCCGGACAAGAATTGATTTTGTTCGGGACGGCTCCCGGAGTGGAGGAGCGGGACCTCCGCGGCCCGTTTTCGCCTGCCGCCCCTCTGGCTGACTGATGCGCTGCCAGCCAGAGGTCAGAGGTCAGTCCGACCCGCGTGGGAGGTAAACGCGCCGCCCCAGGTGGGCTCGATCCGGACGTGGCGGACCTGAAACACCTCTCCTGAGAACAATATCGCTCCCGCCGCCTGCACGGTTTGCTTTCATTTCACCGCGAGATGATGGCAGCCAGTTGGCGAGCCACACCGTCTCACCTCCACGCGCGCGGTTACGCCCGTATTGCGAGCTCGAAAATGTTTGGCAATCCATACGGTCGGCACGCTGTCAAGGATTTGATGAGAGATGCCATCGGGTGCTGGCTATGAAAGTTCTTTGCGTCAGTGCATGTAGTTAAGACCAGAGAATGACAGCCAATCAGAGAACATGCCTATGAGCGTGATGCGGCGCTACCATATGAGACTGTGATCTCTCAAGTTAATCTCGGAATCCAAGTAACTCAGAGCCCTGCGTTGCAAGCAGGCTTGTAAGCGGTTCGCAGTCGAATCAAAATCGATTCTGATTCGCCGACTCTTCTTGTAGATCAGAATCAGAATCGATTCAGGGGATCAGGGTTTCTGAAACTATCCAGGGCCAATCGATTCACAAAACCTGACTCATTTAAACGCATGCATTGGTTACCTAGTAAACGAGACCACTTATTACCAATATTTATACCAATGGACATTACATCTGTCAGCGTCGGAAGAACATGACCAAATGAGACTAAATGAAAATTTCGTTTGTGATGAAATAGAAAATAAAATATTTCCTTTGCTGCTATTATTTCCTGTTCAATGTAAATGTAACAAGACATATTTGCGGGTGATTACTGGTGAGCATTTTTATCATCACGCTTGACTCTGGACACCAACGTATTTTTATATTGTGGTATTTTTTACATCTTGACACTCGGTGTAAAATGAATATGTACACTGCTCTATGTCCAAGCATACAAATGTCATGCAGTACGCGATACACATTATCATTGTTCCTCAATACTACCCTATAAACTATAGCAGGTCTTGGGATAAGACCTGCTATAGTTCATAACATAGCAAGTTTATAGCAATAGCAAGACCCAGGATTTGGCTACTGCATTTATGACAAAAAGACTACCACTGTTATTGAAATTTGGTATAAAATAGGATCGTGAATCAATTCGTGAATCGTAAATCGTGAATCGAATCGGATTCCTTGCAATCAAATATGATCTCCTTTAAATCAGGACTGAACCGATTCTCTGTTTTCCAATGTCAAGAATAAAATTCTTCTTGGGTTGCGAATCAGAATAGAATCAATGTCCAGTTTGATACGTCGCTTGCAAGTTTGGCTGTGAGAGTCTACGGCTGCAGGAAAGCATTCAAAGACCCGCAATTGAACCCCCTTTCTATCCTTATCCCTACATATATATATATATATATATATATATATATATATATATATATAAGTCATCCCTTATTCCTTGCCCCATTTGTGTACGGATGCTGGTAAGTTTTGGTGTTGTCTGTCTACTGGTTAGTGCTTCAAAAAAGTTAATCTCACCTAGCACGTTTCGCCTCGTGTGTTCTGTGATGGGTCATAAGAGAAGTGATGATAAGGAGATAAAAACACCCTTCTTTATCGCGGGAGCGTTGTTTCGGGGAAGACATAACGTTTCGGCCCTAGGTCGCCTTTAAGGATCCTAAGCCACGGAACGCTGTCCTGTACCTGTTTACATAGGCGCAGGAGCCATGGGGTTAGGGAAGCTTCAGCGCACAACTTTTTCGAAATTTAACATTGACCCTATGGAACCGACTAGGAAGAACTCACGCAAAATGCTTCTATACTCTAACTGAAGAGGAGCTCCCTTGCCCCTGCTTATTCATGTACGTTTTTAGATGCACAGTACCAGTCTCTCCAAGAACACAATGTCGTTTCTGCTTCCTCATCATGTCAAAAGTCCAGGAGCATATTACAGACATTGTTTACTTTATTAAGGGAGGAACTGATAAGATAGCACTACCATCGTTCTACCAGGAGAACCGTGTTTTTAGAGGAAAACGAAGCACGTGAATGATTTTATCATTTCAGCAACAGGTCTTAGTCAGGGACGTTCTTGTCCATGGCGTTGTGGATGACTCGCGGACTTCAGTGGTATTGAGACTGTTGAATCCTAAATTTTCTGTTTCATCTTTCTGAAGTACCCATCTCTCTGTATAGGAAGGGTTTTCCGCCCGTCTTTATTTTGTTTAACACGCGCACTAGAAGGGGGGTCTATTTGTGCCTCCCTTCCGCCTGTTTTTCTTCAATATTTCGAGAACGAATTGGAGCTGGTTTCTGCTACTTTGTGACATTTATGACAATTGAATAAATCGTCAACTAACGCAGAAAAATAGAAAATCGGCCGGGAATTTTTGAAGTTTCAAGCATTTGACGTCAGACAAACATAACGAAAACGTCGGTTGTCGCTAACAAATGGGAACTTTGTGAAAGGACTGGCGTTCTGCTTCCTAAGATTACCGTTTGAACACGGTCAGGCGACGTCATTGGGGCATAAGTGATGGATGTACCAAGACCAAAGCCAGGGTCAATACGGGTCAAGGTCATCAAAGGTCAAGGTCGAACAGCTTGTGACTTGATCCAGATTTGCTTTGCAACATGTTGGTTTGTATGAAATATGCATTCAAAGACCCTAATAAAAGCACGTGTGCGCACACTGATACGCTTACATATACCAGTATCAGTAAAGGTCAAGGTCATCAAAGGTCAAGGTCAAATATCTTGCGAACTGGCCCAGATTTGCTTCGCGACGTGTCGATTTGCATGAAGTATGCATTCAAAGACCCTAATAAAAACACGTGTGCGTGCTTGGATACGCTTATATATACTAGGGTCATTTCAGGTCAAGGTCATCAAAGGTCAAGGGTAACTATTTTGTGACCGGGTCCAGATTTGCTTTGCAATATGTCGATTTGTATGAAATATGCATTCAAAGACCGTAATAAAAACACGTTTGGCACATTGATACAGGTATGTACATATATACGTATGCATACACACATAAATATAAACGCTGGAAGTGACCGAATGTACCGATGTTGACTACCTTCACTGAAAATACGCCAAAATATGCGTGTAGGGCCCTTATTTACACTCAAGCTATCCCGTGCTGCTCGAAATCTGATCTGAAAAACATGAAAAAAATGGCGCCATTGGTCAATGACCTGACATAACCTCAACCCGAAATCCTCAGAGAAGACGTCAAATAAATGGACATTGTCGAATTGTTTGAACGCTCAAACAAATACCCTTTTTCCGTTTTCGTTCAAAAAGTAGTGCAGAATGGCTTGTACGGGCCGAGAAAGTGTCCAAAATTAGCATTTTTGACCCCATTTGACCTTAAAGATATTGGCCTAGGGATCGCGAAAATCGCGCGCGATGTAAAACGTTATGACCCATCCTACCCATAAAATTTCATATCTCTAGCACTTTCCGTTTCCGAGATTGGAGGGGAGCAATTTTGTGCCCCCCTTCCAGTGCAGTGCGCGTTTGTGCGAAACCCCCTTCCACTACGCGGATTAAAGGTCGCTTCGGAGCCAATGTCAAACCGTTTGTAAAACTTGAAGCAAACCGATAAATGTAGGTTCTTTGTAACTGAGTTTCGGCTCTCATATCACACATTTTCCTTTTTGCTTTGCTTCGTGCAAGTTTGGCCAGATCCTGGGTCCCACTGCATTCCGGAAAATAGCTGTTGGTTATTTGCAATAAAAAAAGCTTTCTTTTAACAGAATCATGCACCTCGGCAGGGTCACAATCATGTTATAATTCAGAAATCGTGCACAATCCCGCTTTCTTTGAAATAGACCGAAACCACAGAACGACTTTGTACGGTAAGGAAACAAAGAAGTGAAACAATGAGTAGTTAGTAAATGCTGCATCAGAAAACAAGCTGCACAGCTTCACGTATTGCTCAAGAAAGCCTTGAAGAACCCCTCTGATGTTATCCACTTCACATTTCAGATGTCGATTTGTTTATGGGAATATTTCATAAAAGTCGCATCAGCACTGTTGGATTCACGGACTCTGCATCATACCCAACACAGGTCCTCACGGGACTTCAAGTACCCCTGTGGACCTGTGGCGGCACCAACTCCGATCTACACCAGTATCTATGAAACACGCTTCACCCGAAATCTTCACTGGCATAAACATGACCCAGCTGCACGTGTGCGTCCGCGTAAACATCGCCCAACTCTCAAAGTCCGCCGAACAACATATCCCCATCGCGAACAGGTGAGGTAATCCCTTGCACACACCATTCAGCCCAGCCGACCAGCACGCCCGACCGCCTCCAAATATGGCGCGTCATGCACTTGTTGAGCGGGCGCGCCGCCACCAAAAGCGAAACGCGCTGCGGAATGTCTTCCCGGCGAAGCCAAGCGCCCGCCGGGCGGTGCACGGTTCACGAGGCGGTCGGGGTAAGTGGTCCACAACAAACCGGTCTCCGTTTCACTTCGTACCGAGCGGACAAGGCAAACACCTCCTGCCGCGGAATGTTGATGAGCCGCGGCGGCGGTGGGTGTCGCTCGCCGCGAGGGCGGGCGGCGGGCGCGGCGCCCGGGCCGTCCGGCTGTCCGGCTGGCAGGTCCGGCGACAGGTCCGCGACGCCGCTGGCAGCGGCACGCCTCCGCCGCGCCGGATCAGCGACCGTGAAAGCATTTTCAGTTTCGTCCGTGCTCGCCGGCCGCCGTATGTGTGCCGCGCATTCCGACGTCTCGCGCCTTGCGGCCGCCACCCGCAGCAGTGGGTCAATCGTATGAGCGGGCCGGCGCCGCGCCGTCGCCGCCGCCGGATGCGAACGGCCCAAACGGGCGCGGAACGGCGCCGCGGAACGCACGGGGAACGGATGCAGAACAGACGGACACGGAGGCGGAATGGAGGCGAAGACGCAGGGAGCGAAGCGGAACGGAAGAGCAGCGGATGAATCGCGGACGTGGAACGGACTCGAACGGACGCGGACCGGACCGACCGCGGGCGAAGAACAGACGGGAAACGGACGCCAACTGGGTGCGGCACGCACGCTGACGAACGGACAGAGTGGACGGACGCGACCAGACCCGAACGAACGCGGAGCGGACATGATTCAGTCAACAAGCACGCGAAGCACACGCGCAGAAACGGAATCATCCCGCAAAATCAGAAGCAAACGGGAATCGAACGCAAAGCCGGCGAGAGCAGGCGCTGCCGGCCGGCCGGTCGGCTGACGTTTCTGGGTGCGGCCGGCACGATACGGAAAGGCCGGCTGCCCGAGCCGGCCGCTGGACGGCCGAGCGGGCTCGGCGGGCGGCGGGAAAGTTCGGCCCGGGTGCGCCGCGCCTGGGACGTGCCCAGCCCGGACGCTCCACTTTCCCGGCAGCGGCGGCACGTGCTGCTGCAGCCCGAGATGCCGACACGTGCCGCCGCCGACAGCTCTGCAGTCGGGGGCGGACCTGGGCGGGATGATGGGCAT
This sequence comes from Capitulum mitella, assembly GCA_030062745.1. NCBI lineage: Eukaryota > Metazoa > Arthropoda > Thecostraca > Pollicipedomorpha > Pollicipedidae > Capitulum > Capitulum mitella. Next base: position 16,901,950 of record CP099847.1, on the reverse strand, counting down.
CACTCGAGCGGTGGGCCGCGTGGTTGGACCAGGAAGGGTGAAATATAGCCCAGCGGTGCAAACGACGTGCCTGAGCCTCTCTTTCCGCGCATTGTCAGGGGATAATGCCCAATTTTTCTGCGCTAGAGCGAGGGGAGGGGCAGGGAGCAGGCCTTTCTGTTCCCGGAGGAGCCGTCACTCCACCACTTCCTTGGAGGAAGGACCATCTGGTGTCTGCGAAGATGGGACGTAGGCGCCCGGAACCGCTAACGAAAGTGAGACAGAGAGGAATGGGACAAGGTACCCCAAAGCACAGAGGGTCCCCACTAACTCATGCAATTACCATGGGTTAATGAAGACTTGGACTTGGATGCTGCAGTTTAGGATATCTATGGATCCGTCCCTGTCTGCAGAACATGCTACCGAAGCGTACTACTGCAGAATCCGCTACCAAGACGGTGCTGTTGCAAACCTGCCATCCAGGGTTGCAGGATCGCAAAAGAGCTTTGGGGGCTAACCCCTGGGTCAGTCAACCTGTGGTACCCCAAAAGACTGATTCGTCCCCGGATTTGGGTCATTTTGTTTCGCTATTTTGAGACAGTTAGGGGCTGGCTGCCAGGTTGGGGGGGGGGGGGGGCGGAGCCCCAGTGTACAGAATCCTACACCCCTGCTGCCACCATCACTTGCTACTGCAGCATCTGCAGCTGACACGCACTGACGTAGAGCCCGTTAACCACACGTGTTACTACAGCAACTGCCATTGGTGCTGTTGCAGGACTCGCTACCGAAACGTGCTGCTACATCCCGTTGCCGACACGCAACTGCTATAGAAGCCGCTGCCGACACGTGCTGTAGAAGAGGCCGTTACCAACACGTGCTGCTGCAGCACCCACTACCGCCACGTGATGTTGCAGCTGACAGTTTTGCAGGTGGCCTGCTGACAGGCAGTGCGGCACAGGCGGACTTTGCAAAAACAGCGCACACAACTGGTCGCTTGCAAGTAGCCAGGATTTTACCAGGGGGAGGAGCAAATGTCAAATTTTTCCATATACCACTGGCATATGACGAAGTTTACAGAAAAAATCAGCAATTCTATGTAGTTTACCTCATATTGAACGCACTGAAAAACATATGTTTGCTTTTGCAACATATATATCACCACTACTCCGTATTCGTGCGAAATAGCCATATGTCTGTGAGGACCGCTTGGATCGGGGGGGGGGGGGCACAACCCACATCGCCCCCCTTGGCTACTCCCTGCCTGGTCGGCGGCCGTGGTCGTCTGTGGTCAGCGTTGCATCGCAGGGCACCACATCTCGACAATGAGTCATCCCGCCGGACCACAGGATTGACATACCGCGAATCCTCGTAAAGGGGAAGGGGTGGCAGTGCTTGCAACTCGTCTCGAGAGCCTCAGAAATAGGCATCTTTGGGGGCTGCCTGTCGCGTACCCAGCGACGATTAACGATTCTGAAGTCGTTTGGTAAACTGAAACACCCACGTCACGTTTTCAAAATTCATTGTGAGCACATTGTCTAACGGCTATGGAGTTGGGTGGGCCTGAGTGGGCCTTGGTCCCCCGACTACGTTTCTGGAACGGACATACAATTTTCCGAGAATGATGTCTTAAAGAACAGAGCAAATTGCTACCCTAGTTTCGCAGACATAACCAAGGTCAGTGGAACTCATACCCAGTAAGAGACGGTTCAAGGTTAAGCTTCAGAGTTAAAAAAGAAACGTCTTGCATTGCGATTAGTGTTCTGACGCGATTAGAACCATTTGCTCCGTGATCTCCGTGAGCCGAGAGATATCTGATGACGGACGCACCACCGGAGCAAGTATGAGTGTCACTTTGTGTTGACTGAGAGGGTGCGAAAAATGCCAGCCGGCCGTCGTACAAAAAGCGGTTACATCACGCCCTTGAGAAGATAAGCCCCCGTAAACAACATGTACAGATGACACTGAACGGACTAACGGACTCGGCAATGGCGGCGGACTTGTTCGTCTCGAGAAATACCGATGGCAGTTTCTGGAGCATGCACTGGAACACCACCAGATATGGGTCTCAGAGCCAGACAGGTTTTTACCGAATGCTAACCGGACCACCTGCGATTCTGTCTGTCGTGATGTGACGATTATGAGGTGGTATCCTTGGTCAGAGGCGCAGCGCGGGCTGGGATCATTAGTTATTTGTGATGTTCCCGAACTTAAGACAGCATCCTGGCTTGCACACGCAGCTTGTGGTCACATCACTGGCTGATTGCAATGTCATCGAATCTGAGATCGTATCCCGGTTTGCAGACGAAGAGCATGTTGCAGTCATCAGTTGTCGCTCAACTGAGTTCCAAAAAAGCGCACCGAATTGTTAGCAGAATGTGAAATCCGTTCGCCCAATTTGTAACACGTGTATCTCGACCGTAAGGCGATCCACGCAGTCATCCTTGACACAGTTAATGATCTGGACTTAGGTGCGCAAGGACAACGTTCCACTTCATAGTGTAGTCGTAGTCGAGGTAATGCCCACGGCATCGATAAAATGCGCACAGCAAGCTCCGCAAATGGACGGGCGACCATTGCCGTTTTCCGCGGACAACTGGTGACCAATATGTTTTACTCGGAACGGTAACTGCCAGCCAATCAGCCAGATGTCAGCAGAAACGACAAGGCATCTGCTCATCACGAGATCGAGATTAGGTTCCGGTTCTGGAAAACTAAAAAGGAACGGTTCACCTGTGAAAAAACAGAAACAAACGAAAAACAAAACGAAACAAAAAAAAGAACGGTTGATACCAAATTTACCGTTCTAAGTATTGACAGTGGCATCGGAGTTTGGATGATGCTGGCGTCGCCTCCCCGAATAGGAAGTCACGATGTCATTCACGACGAGGTTCATGTTTGCAGACAAGCGAAGCCAAACAAAGGAAAGCTGCTTTCTATCTCGGCTGAAAAGTCGAATAAAAGGCCGATGAAGTATTTCGTCTGTAATGCTCGTATAATGCACATCCCTGAGCACACCGGATGATTACACGTAATGCCCCCGCCCACATCCAAACATGCATTGACGTTCGTCATCACAGCATCACCAGCATCACAAATAAGCTCAGCCTAACAGCTTTCTCGAGGATCATAAGCCATAAACTGCAAGAGCCCACTTAAATGGCTCTTAACTTCGTTCAGGGGCCGCCTGCGTTAACGGCGCATGCACGGTCTACAATCGGAGCCTGTGGTGATAGTGAGGGAAAATGGAGTTTTTGAAGACGAGTGCGCAGTTCAAGGACCCGCCAAGCCACAACTCCATGCGCACACCTAACCCGGAGCATGCTCTCATATGGTTTGAGCTGACGGGTTAAACTATACAGCTGTGGATGAACCACACACACGCAATAACAACTCTTCCAATGCAGTCATTTACGCAACGCCTATACATAAGGCCCACACATAAAATGACAATACAAATCTCTACAAATGTCGTAAACAGTCCCCTCCGCCAACCACAGGCATACGACCTAAAGGTAAATATCAAAATATCGCAATGCAAACGATACAAAATGTTGTGAATCAGCTTATGGCTACCAAACCCAAAACGCGTCTTATGCGTATCCTCAATAAACAGTCAACCACTTTTCGCGACCACCCCGCACATGGCACCGCTTGCCAAGTACCACATCTGACAGGCCTATTTCTGAGCCGATCAACCCACTCCGGCACCTTCGCCGAAACAAGCATCTGAAAGGCCTCATCGGCGGCGTGCCAGTCGCCCCTCCTCCCGTGGCCGAGCCGTCGCGCGCAGCCAGTTAGCTGGCGCCCTCTATCGACTGGCGCAGCAGGTCGTACTCCCTCAGCTGGGACGGTCCCAGCGAGGGCACCAGCGCCGCGGCGGCCAGCAGCAGGTCGGCCTGACGGACCTCGAGCGGGGCGGACTCCTGAGTGGCCTGCCCTGGAGACGGAGCGAGAGACAGGGTCGGCGTCTCATCACCCTCGAGAGGCTCACAGTGAAGCAGAGGGAACACCTGAGTCTGTGTGACGGTCAGTTTGCATAGCCTCCGACTACGAAGACATCCAGTCTTACGGAATCTCCGAGTTCAAAGTCACTGCTCAGTTGGAAGATGCACAAATAGGACGCACAACTGGCGTGCTTTATCATGATTGCACATTAGCTCTTGAACTCTGGATAGTCGGGAGGTGGTATTTAGGTTCCCGGACATATCGACCACTTAACCGTATCATACCAGTATTCTCCCAGTGCAGGGTCAATACTAAAAACCCAACCATAACGGAAATTCACATGGAATATCGACATTCAAGTTCCAGAATCGTCAGCAGAAGGCGGACGAACGTACCGTTCTCCACCATCTGTACGGCCCGGTCCAGGGCGGCCCTGGTGGCCTGTTCGCAGAGGGCAAACAGGTCCGCCCCGGTCACCGCCTCAGGCAGACGCGCCACCACCGGCTCCACGGCGACGTCCGACGACAGGGGCAGTCTGTGGACAGAGCCGGGTCAGGTCCGGTCAGGGCACTAATGGGTCCAAGGAGACATCCAGCGCCAAGGAAAAAACTGGGGACAGATGCAGTACGCCAAGTCAGGTAAACACTGAGTCCACGGCGACGTCCGCTGACGGCGGCAGTCTGTGGACAGAGCCAGATCAGGTAACGCCAGGTAAACAGTGAGTCCACGGCGACGTCCGCTGACAGGGCAGACTTTGGATGGACCGAGGTCACGTCAGGTCAGGTCAGATCAGCCCCGGCCATCGGACACAGCAGCCTGCCATTACGGGCTCCAGGGAGACGTCCGTCGACAGAAGCCTAACGAATATGGCAGTCTTCAATAATTCAAACTGCTTCAACAACTGCTTCAAAGAACGCCATAAACATTGCCTTAACATCCGTCCGAGGCGCTCGTCTCCATCTGCAGACAAGCATCTATAACGTGCACTTCCACCACAAATCTTCACAGCCCAAACTGTGCCGGGTGTCACCTAGTCCCAGCAGGCTTCTGCCAAACGCAGCACTAACCGCACGGCGCCGACGCTCTGGTGGTGCGCCCGCGCCGGCGGGCGGCGGCCAGAGCCTCACCGTCTGAGCTGCGCGTGCAGGATGGCCGCCTGCGTCTCGCGGTCCCTGCTGGCGCCCAGATACAGTAGCCGGTCGAACCGGCCAGGCCGCAGCAGTGCCGGATCAATCAGGTCCGGCCGGTTAGTGGCGCCGATCACGTACACCTGACCTGAGGTCACCGCGCCGTCCAGCTCCGCCAGGAACTGCGACACCACCCTGCCGGTCGCGCACATCTGGCCTCAGGTCACACGCTGATAACACGCATCTGGCCGCTGACGTGTCTCCCCGTCCATTTCAGACGCAACGTCAATAACGCAGTTTCTCAGCAAAATTAAGCAACTGCGAACAGGGAACAGGGAGCCACTATCCCGTTCCCCGCCTCCCAGGTTACAATGCGAGCTACTTAAATCCCGGCGCCGTAGCTGGCAACGCCGGAGAGCGGAACACTGGATCAGCGTTACTCGCGTATCAAACTGACGCGGAAATCACGAAACTCGTCGACCGCACGAGGCTGGTCGGTGGGAAATCCGCAGAGGCACTCCCGCGGTGGTCGGTGGCCACGGCTCCAAATGAGGCAATGACCTCCGCGGAGATTAGGTAGGCTCTGCGGGTTATCTCGTCACGTGACGAACACACAACCCGCCACCAACACAACGTTACACGGACCACAGACAAGCAGTTCGGGCTGCTTTAAGCCAGGGCTGGAAATTTGGTTTCTGTTCTTGTTATCGGAATATAATTTCTTGTTTTGGAGTACAAAATTTTGTAACAGTAATGCTGGTTTAATTGGCGTTCTTGGTGTAAGTCAGTTATGACATCATACCGGTTTCTTACTGAATGGAGGCAGTCATTTTCTTGGAGAGTCAGAAATTTGATAAGATTATAATGTAGCTTTTCATTGAGACACAAAATCAAACTTCTTGGAGTATAACATGTTTTTGGAGCACGTATTTTCTGTTCTTTAACACCAAAAAACGGAACCTTGCTGTTAGCCGTCGTGAGTGCTGCTGGCAGTGGGCGGCAGCGAGTCTGACCTGTCCATGACGCCGCCGGAGTCGCCGGTCCGGCCTCTGTTGGGGGCCAGCGAGTCCAGCTCGTCGAAGAACACCACGGACGGTGCCGCGTCCCGAGCCCGCCGGAACACTGGAACACCGAGAGCACCGAGTCACACATAGGCGCTGGCCGCTCCCACGGGAGCACGAAGGGAGCACCGATTCCAACCCAGAAACACTGAAGGTCCGCACTGGACCACCAGGAGAGGACCCAGCATGACTCAGCGGCATTGCCGACCCCTAATGGAACTCCGAGAAAGTAATACGGAACGCAGGACGTGCAGTTCTGCATACTGACAGTCTTCCATCAATTCAAGTTGCAAAGGCTAGAAGAAAGCAAGCCGAAAGAAAATCACAATCTCGAGCCTTAATCATACAATTCACTGGCCGCACGTTTAGATGCTGTGCCATGCTATGCCATATATTGCCCATGCCTATGGATAAGAGCAGAATTTCATAAGTAACGACAGCATGACAGGATGGCGTAGTGGCAGACGCTACCTGCAACCATCCCTTCTTCCGCTGGCGTGGACTCACCGTCACGAACGTTGGCCTCACTCTGGCCGACGTACATGTTGATCAGCTCGGGCCCCTTGACGCTCAGGAAGTTCAGCTGACACTCAGTGGCCACTGCCTTGGCCACCAGGGTCTTTCCGGTGCCTGGCGGACCGTACAGAAGTACGCCTGCCGCAGCGCGTGACACGTGACGTGACGTTACACCCACTGGGGCGCATCATGGCCGCAGAACGCTAACAGGAACGGAACCGTGATGAAATGAGAATATTTTTTTCCGCGTCCATCCAGAATCAGTGCAAGCGTTTCAAAACAAATGCAAAAAAATAATAATACTTGACATTAACATCACAATAACGCGTGTACTGAAGGGCAGAGGTCTTATTCTTGATGGGGATCGCAGACTTAGAATCGCAGGAAACTAAAGAACAATCAAGTTGTCTTCTTAACTAGGTTAATTAAACATTAGGATTACCTGAAACAAGTCATTTCGCCTCACAGACAAAACGAACTGTACATTAACTTTACACACATAATTAAGCGACCAACGAAGCCGCCTCGTATGTGTAACAAATTATGCGGTCATAAGAGACAGCTGAAACAAACAATCGTTTCAGTGGCTGGACCTAACTGAGACCATGCCTGCAGGACCACATATGACATGCAGAACAAACACGGGGAGCGGTCGTCTTCTCCGTCACCTGAGCGTGTCGCGCCGCCCGCGAACAGGTCCGGTCTGGAGAGGGGCAGCTGGATCAGGTCCACCACCTCCCGCTTGACGTCGGCCAGGCCGCCCACGTCCTGCCACCTGGTGTCGGGAATCTGAGGCGCGCCGGCGCTCTCCGCCTGGCGGGCCCGCACAAACTCTGCCGGTCGAGACCACCAATCACCGCCGTCACTGGCACTGGTTGGTCCGTCAGCGGACAGAACAATGGCTGGTCCCTCAGCGGACAGAACAATGGCTGGTTTGTCAGCAGGGAGGACACTGGCTGGTAATGGCTGGTCTGTCAGCGGGGAGGACAATGGTTGGTCTGTCAGCGGGGAGGACACTGGCTGGTCTGTCAGCGGGGAGGACAATGGCTGGTCTGTCAGCGAAGAGGACAATGGCTGGTCTGTCAGCGGGGAGGACAATGGCTGGTCTGTCAGCAGACAGAACAATGGCTGGTCTGTCAGCGGGGAGGACACTGGCTGGTCCGTCAGAGGACAGAACAATGGCTGGCATGTCAGCGGGGAGGACACTGGCTGGTCTGTCAGCAGACAGAACAATGGCTGGTCCCTCAGCGGACAGAACAATGGCTGGTCTGTCAGCGGGGAGGACACTGGCTGGTAATGGCTGGTCTGTCAGCGGGGAGGACAATGGCTGGTCTGTCAGCGGGGAGGACACTGGCTGGTCTGTCAGCGGGGAGGACAATGGCTGGCCTGTCAGCGGGGAGGACAACGGTCGGTCTGTCAGCGGGGAGGACACTGGCTGGTCTGTCAGCGGGGAGGACATTGGCTAGTCTGTCAGCGGGGAGGACAATGGCTGGTCTGTCAGCGGGGAGGACAATGGCCGGTCTGTCAGCAGGGAGGACACTGGCTAGTCTGTCAGTGAGAAGACAATATAATCGACTTAGCAACAGGGATGTGACAGGGCCAAAAGCCTTCTTCATGACAGTATACAATCTATTGCTATCAGTATCAGTCACTCCATAACTGAATCACGCAGTATCACGTTATACAAAAGTCTGTTCGCATAAACACCAATGACACGTCATGAGACCTGCTATGCTATGGCACCGCAAGGATGACTGCTATGGCTACCGTCCAACGACCTGAAAATGGCTAAACCAAAGCCCAAACACACGGTGACGGTCACCACCAGAGCGCGGCCCAGATCACGTGATCAGCGCGCAGCGTTCGTGGTCCTACAAGTCACGTGATGACACTGCGACGATCACCGGACGCCGACCGAGACGAGGCCCGACTCACCCAGTCCGACCTGGACGTCCTCCGAGTCGAGACAGAGCACGGGCGGACGAGCCGGCGGCGCCACGGCGCACTGTTCGCACCACGCCTCGAGTCGAGCCAGCGCGGAGCTGGCGGCACAGACGGTACTGTCAGAGGCTCAGGACAGACCCGCCACGCCCGCACACAGCAGCCGAACGCCAGGGTACGAGACAGGCCTGTGGGTGGTGCCTGCTGTTCGTGGGTGCTGATGGCGCGTCGAGTGCTGCGGTCCCAAAGCGCCGCAGCCCCGCCTGCCTAATTGCTGAGGCACAATTCTTGTCAGCAAAGAAGATCTGGACACCACACGGCCGGACATCCCCGAGCACGGCTGACGGAACACAAATTCGGAGAAATGACCCTGTCAACGTTTAGGCTTCCCGAAGTTAATGAACTTGGACTTCATCACCATGTTGACATTTTCCGTTTTAATGCGTTGTACATTTCACTTATTTGTACCACAGGGATCGGCGACAAAGCCCTTACGGCCCAAATCCAGGCATTTCTTGCCGTTCGCCGGTAGTTCACCGGAGTGGTTGGTTGGCAAGAAAGCAGAAATTATGGAAGTTTATAATTTCACCCAGCCGATGGCCCGCGGCGCCGCAGCCGTGTAACCTCAATCAAGAACCTTTAAAAGTCCGGAGTGCCTGTGCTTTGAGATGGCTGGGTTTGAAGTGAAGTTGCATTTGAGAGTGCGACACGCAGCATAACGAGGAACTTGCCTGGTGGGTTTGTCAGTAGTGTAGAACAATATTTCTGGTGGTTTCAGTTCCGTAAGCGCAAGGCAAAAATGGATTCGAAGCTCTTTCAAGTTCAAATACGTAAACTTTGGTTTGGAGAGACCCTAACCTTGCCAGTGTGTGTACTTTGTACTGCCTTGCTTTGAGGTTTCAGAGTAGAATGGTGCAGGAGCCACTACGTCAACCATACCCGCATTATTCCTTGCAAACGCATTCTATGATGGCTTAGGACGTAAGGCTAGCGGTAGCTTGCTCCACATCCTATTGATGTTTTGGATGCAGGATCACTGAAAGGATGTGGTTTATGTCACTGGTTATAACTGCTCGGTGAAGTTTGCAAGTGTTCATGTTGTTCCCGTGCTAAGTGCGCGAGGAAGAATGGATCGCATGTAGTGGGGCTGTGGACAGTTCCCATTTTTAGCGAGGTTATGATAGCTTAGTTTGCAAGCTAGCGTCACCGGTAGCGGTAATAAGCATCGGTGCTATGGCCTGGTACGACATACTACAGTCTAATATGCAGGAGCTCCTGCATACGAGGCGCCACTCCTACGGGCCACACTGCCACCAGCCCACGGTGACAATGCCGTCCAGCGGCAACAGGCTGGCCGTGTACCCGGCACCAGACACGCGCGCCCCTCACGCCTCCCAGCACCCGGGGACTCACCACTTGGCCTGGGCGATGACCGCCTCCAGGTCGCCGAGCAGGTAGCCGGCCGTCTGCTGCGCCAGCTGCTGCGGCCGGAGCCAGCTGAGCTCAACGGCGTGGCGGCGGGCGAGCCAGGCGAGCAGCGCCGCGCGACGGCCGCCGTCCGGCGCCACCAGCGACAGCTCGTGCGTCACGTGCGCCCGCAGCTCCGGCAGCAGGGCGTCGGCGGTCGGCGCGGATAGGACCAAGCGCCGCCCCTGGCGGCAGGGCGGCGGCCGCCTCCAGCAGGGCGGCCACCACGCGCCGGTCAGGGCCGCCCGTCTCGCGGTCGCGGCCCACCAGCTGGGCGCGGCGCACGTGCAGCAAGCAGCGCCAGCGCTGGCCGCGCGCCAGCTGCTGCTGCAACCGGCCGGCGCTGGCGCCGCTGGTGTCGGCCAGCAGCTGGCCGGCGTCCAGCGGCGCCAGGTTGCGGCCCAGCCGGGCGGCGACCGCCGACACCAGCCGGTCCAGGCCGGAGCCGGCCGCGCCGCAGACGGCCACCAGCGGTCGGCCGGCGTCCGAGGCCGAGAGCAGGCTGCAGAGCTGCTCCAGCTCCGGCTCCATCCCGGCTGGCGGACGGAGGAGGATGGTCAGACACAGGCGACACAGAGGAGACAGGTGGAGACACGACTGAGGACGGTCAGGCACAGGAGAAACAGAGGAGACAGGTGGAGACACGACTGAGGACGGTCAGGCACAGGAGAAACAGAGGAGACAGATGGAGACACGACTGATGACGGTCAGGCACAGGAGAAACAGAGGAGACAGGTGGAGACACGACTGAGGACGGTCAGACACAGGAGAAACAGAGGAGACAGGTGGAGACACGACTGAGGACGGTCAGGCACAGGAGAAACAGAGGAGACAGGTGGAGACACAACTGAGGACGGTCAGATAGGCAATACAGAGGGTGGTCAGCCTGGGAGAAGAAACAACGGAAGACTGTCAGACAGATGAAGACGAAACAGAGAACAGTCTGGACGGCACTAGGTACAACAGAGAACTGTCAGAACGGCGCTGGCAAGCAGACAGCCACAAATAGCCAGAAAAGCGCAGAGAAAGCAGTGGATAGTCAAACAGCCAGGCATTATAGCCGCGATAGACTTTGATAGCAGGAAAACAGTGATAATGTGAGGAGTACAGTCACCGAGTCAAGTACAAGTCAAGTCACCAAGTCACCAAGTTACAGTCACCAAGTCAAGTCACGAGTACAAGTCACCAAGAAAACGAGCAGAGTTCGCCGGCAAAACATCGCTAGTAAGGCAGCAGTTTAGTTCAAAGGCTAACAACAAAACCTTCGTCGTCGGAAAGTAAACTGGTGAATCCTTTTTGTATAAAATGGATTACTCCTGAAGATAAATGAAAGCACACAACGTACTGACGTTTTAACCACATGAGCACGTCACAATCAAGCACCTTTGAGTTTTATTCTCTCGACGTCTTTTCTCCTTCTTAAGCCCTAAACTTCTTTTCTTTAGCAGGGGGGCACAATATAACTCTGAATATACATATGAACGCACCAATATTCTTATGTAAACCCCAAGCCATTGTTGGCAAAAACGTTCGACAATATAAAATCACAAGTAAACTACAATGTTCTCAGACGCAAAAGAACAAGGATAACAAGCAACGCTTGTATCTATTCATCGCTGCGTATTCCTGCGCCACCCCCACCCCCCCCCCCCAAAAAAAACCCAAGGCTTGACTGATGGTCTCGTTACCAAACACCTCAAACAACAGAGCCAACAGTTTTGGAATAATAATCAGTTGGAGGGATTCTGGACCGCTGTTAGGAAATGGGCTAGGAGAAAGCCGAGCTCGCGTCGTGAATCCCTTGTTTGATCTCACGCATCCCTGTACGCCACCAAGATACTGGGCACGCTGGATCGGACAGCCAGCACTGGAATTTAACCTGAAACATCACATGCGCAGCGTCCAGGAAGCGGAAGCTTTCCTGCCCAGTTTTCCGACCACTGGCAGCCTCCGGGAACTTTCTACGGATCGGATTCTCTGAAGGATTCCGAGCAGTCTTTGATCAATCTTGACAGCGTGCCCCATGACATTAAATTTCCTAACCTGTAACAGCCCATTACTGCACGACAGCCTTGCTGCCTTCTCACAACGCTCCACTTCTGTGTATCACTAGTCACCATTCTACACCCGACAAACATTTCTTCGTTACAAGAAATACGTAAGCGTTTATCTAAAGCACGAGTTTATTGTGACGTTCACTCAATCGTAATACATTTTAGATGTTCGCATTCCCCATTCACAAGAACATCCGCCCAACCCTTTTTAATTCATTTCGTCACATTTTAGTCTGCTTCTTGCTGCAGCTGAAATGTATCCAGGAGCGCAATAAATATCTTTGGTCTGAAAATGATATCAATCAACATTTCACACCTTGCCCCAGGGTAACCCACGGTCTGAACCCACGTCCGATAAGCACCATTCAGGAGTTCCGTCATGTCACATCCGTACCGTCATCTCACCTGGTAATTCACCCGCCTCCCACTCGCTGTCGACCACCGGCACGAGCGGCGGCACGCCACTGGTGACGTCAGACACCTGGTACAGTGACGTTACGGCGCTGCTGGCCAGCGCGCCGGCCGTGACGTCGAAGCCCAGCTCGGCCGGCTCGACGCTCTCCACGCGGAAGAAGGCGCGCCGGCAGCGGCCACTGTCCGGATCCTCCTCCTCCGTCACGATCACGTGACCGGGCACGAGGAGCCGGGGCCGCTCAAAGTGCGCGCTGAGCGTGGCCTGGCATGCCGGCAGCGCCATCTGCGCCGGCCCGGCCAGCTGAGCCAACCGCGCCGAGCGGGCGGCCGGCGGCGCCGCCGCCTCGGCCACGTGCAGCCAGCACGGGCCGGCCTCCGGCAGGCCGAGACTCCACCAGAGCGGCGTGGCGACCAGCGCCGCGTCCGGCGGCATGTCGCCAGGCACCAGCTGCAGGTGGAGGCGGCGGCGCGCGCCGGCTGCACGCACCTCGCAGCGGCGCCACTGGCCGCCACTGGCGCCAAGCAGCCGCAGCAGGCCGCGGCCAACCACGGCCGCTGCCTGCGGGTCCCAGCCGGCGGCGGCGGCGGCGCGGCGACGCAGCTCGGCGGCGCTGACGGCCGACAGGCGGCGCGGCGCCGCGCGCCACCGGCGCGCCGCCCAGGCACAGACGAACGCCAGCAGCAGCGGGCCGGGCGCCGCCGGCACCAGCAGCCGGGCCACGTACGCGGCCAGCTGGAGCAGCGCCGCCGGCCGGGCGGCGGCCGCCGGCGCCGGCAGCGGCGGTCCGGCCAGCAGGCGCGTCTCGGCGTGCAGGACGCCGGCCGGCGCCGGGTGGCAGCTGACCACCAGCAGCCGGCCGCCGGCCGACGGCAGCCAGCGGCCGGCATGGAGCGCCGGCGGCGGCTGCCGACGCCGCCAGTCGGCCGCCGCCGCCGCCAGGTCGCCGCCCGGGCCAGGCCGCAGCAGGGCGCGCCGCAGCGGCACCTCGTCCTGCGCCACCATCGTCACCCAGAGCGCGGCTGCAGGGCGCGACCAGTCGACGGTCGCCCTCACGCGCCGGGACCACGGGCGCCGGCGAGTTCACCTGCGGGGGCGACCGGACTCTCACAGTGTGAACTTGCATCGGACAACCGTTCCGAAACTAGCCATCAGCAAGCGATAGGGGCAGGGTAGCCACGGGCAGGGACACGCTGCCAGTTAGATAGTTTGCGTCGTGTACAGAGTAACGATAATGCCACTGCGGACACCGTTCGCGACAGTTTCCACTCCCCGGCGCCGGCACAGGTCCCGACACCACCGCGGGCGCCGCCACCACCACAGCTCTCGTTCCCAGCTGAGGCGGCGGCCGGTCTCCAGTATCACAGCACTACACACCACGCCATCCCGTCACTTGGCCGGCACGCAGTTGTGGCCGCAGCCCGTCGGGCACATCCGGTTGCCGGTGAACCACTGCTGCATGTGGTACAGGTGGCCGCCGTGCGCGCAGCCCTGGCACCACACCTGCAGGCCGCGCACTACGCGGTGGCAGAGCGCACACGTGGAGGGCGCGTGACACTTGTGGCACCACCAACCGGTGCGCTCGAGCGCGGCGCCGCAGCGGCCGCAGTGCAGCTTCACCACCATCTGGTTCAAGCAGCTGATGGAGGCCAGCGGAGCGAGCCGCACCACCTCGGTGGCCACGTTCCACAGCTGGAAGCGTGCCAGCAACTCGAGGTAGGCGAGGCACCAGTGTTCGGCGGCGGCGACCGACAGGTGCGGCCGCAGCCGCTCGCCGAGCACGACGATCACCGACACGGCCGTCTGAACGTCGCCGTCAGCGGCGTAGTGGCTCAGCATGTCGGCGACGACGCCGCCGACGGGCCAGTCGTCCAGCGCGGCCGGCGTCACGGCCGTCAGCGAGCTGTTGAGCTGCTCCACCACAGCCGGGTTGGCCGACAGCCGCGCCGACTCGAGCGCGGCCGGCTCGGCGCCCACCTGCAGGCTCTCGGGCGGCGGCGAGCCGTCCAGCAGCTCGTGGCGCAGCTCGAACGGCTCCGGCGGCAGCGTGAAGTCGGGCGCCAGGTCGAGGCCCTCCTCGTAGTCCAGACACATTTCGTTGACCTCGCCGTCGCCGAAGAAGAAGTCGCCTTGCGCGTTGGCCAGGCCCGATGCGATATTGGCCAAGTTCTGTTCCGTTTCGCCCTCGTCGCCGTCCGTCTCGGCGTCCTCCAGTTTCGGGTCACCGCCGCCGGAGACGTTGCGCTGCGTCTTGCTCTCCGGGTCGCTGGCGCCGCCGTCGCCGGCCCCCGCCTTCTCCTCCGCGGCGGCGGCGCCGGCGGCGCCGCTCCGCTGCTGGCCCTGCTCGCGCGACGACATGTACAGCAGCTTGACGACGCGCCACGTGCGCGCCACCTGGTAGCGGCGCAGTTCGGTGGCGACGGCCGCGTTGTGCTCGCACATCTCGGCCAGGCTGCGGCCGTGCAGCAGGTAGCGGCGCGCGCTGGCCTGCAGCCAGTCGGCGGCGGGCTCCAGCTCCGGCGGCCCGCTCACCGTGCTCAGCACCGAGTGCCGCAGCCGGAACCGGTCCCGGTTGCTGAGTGGGCGGCGCGGCGGCCGGCCGCCGGCGTCGGGCGTCTGGCGCACGGCCAGGCCGAGCCGGCCGTCCGCCGCCACGCACAGCCCGTGCGGGTTGGCGCGGTCGGCCGGCCGGTCGGCGTGCTCGAACCGGTGCAGGTACAGCGTGCAGTCCTTGCTGGTGGACAGGAAGACGCGCGGGTCGCCCTTCCACGCAATGCCCGTCGTCACGTCCGTATGCTCGCCGAACGAGGCGAACGGGATGAACGGCCGCTGCCGGTCCCAGACGTTGACGCTGCAGTCAACGAGCAGCGCGGCGCTGGCGATGTGGTTCTCGCGCTGCGGCCGCCACACCACCCGGCCCACGGACGCCATCGTCGGGACCGTGCACACCAGCCGGATGGCGCCGTTGAGCGTATCCCACACCTTGATGGCCTTGTCGCGGCCGGCGGTGGCCAGCCAGCCGGCACGCTCCGGGTGCCAGTCGCACGCGTACGCTGGCCCGTTGTGCGCCGTCAGCTGGCGGACGCAGCGGTCGGCGCGCGCCTTGTCCCACAGCTGCACCTGGCCGTTCTCCGAGACGGCCGCCAGCATGGTCGGCTGGCTCGGGTTGAACTGCAGGTCGCGCACGCTCTCCGTGTTGCCCTGGAACGTGACGGCCACCTCTTTCTTCCGCACGTCGAACAGCTTCATCGTGCCGTCCTGCGAGCCCGACACCAGGATGTGCGGCTCGTTCGGGTGGAACGTGACCTTGTTGCACGTGCGTTTGTGCTCGGAGAACACGTGGTCCTGCTTGTTGCGGCTGGCCTTGTTCAGGTCCCATAACACCACCTGGCCGTTCGTGGCCGCCGTGGCCAGCTGCGTCTCGTCGAACGGGTTCCACACGACATCGTTGGATGAGAAACTCAGGTTCAGGTTTTTGCCAATACGCAGATTCAGCCGCTCGACGAAGCGGTCCTCCTCAATAAGCAGCACTTTGAAGACATTCCGGCCGGCTATCACCACCTGGCTATAGTCTTTGTTCAGCGACAGCGCATTGGCAGGGGCCTCCTGCACGATGTAGAAGGACTTGACACTCATCTCACTCTCCTGATCGGCGTATCAGGGCTCGTGTCCGATCAACAGCCAGGCAGGAGACAGCACAAACGGCACTACTGCCGTAGCGCCCGTCTGGCGGAACCGCCTGCCGACGAGAGAACACGTGTCCACGAGGCCCTCTCGCAAGGCCGGGCGACAGATCAAAAATCGTTGCACAGAGACAATGTCAACTATGGTAGAAAACACCCTGCGACAGTGACAAATAAGACTGTGCCAGAGACAAACAAGCAAGTCTGCCCCATCTGGTGCAACAACGTACTCACGGCAGCATCAGAGATGGCAGACTTTATCAGTTTGTACATACTCTTACTGTGACATACATAAAAAATGTAACAGTGAAAAAATAGTTGCAGATGCACGGATTGAGAGCATCTTCAACAGAACAATGATTCCAACAGAAATTTAAATAACATGCACCAAATTCTTGTTCAATTAATGCCAACAGCATCCCCTTTCTTCAGAAAGCAAAACAAATGGAGATAACATGAGCCCTATTTTTGGCTCCTGACACTGCCAATGCAAGGCAATTTTTATTTCTGTACTCCTTTCAAATGCAGCAATTTTGCAAAAGTATAAACAAGGTGCATTACACATAGCCTCGATTGCATGTCTGGATGTACCATTGTGATTCCTGGATGTATCATTTGGTGCCATATCATTTGGCACCACTTCCGGTGAAACCTATCCCCTACAAGTAGCTGGCCCAACTAAAGGCAGGGCTGGTCACTGCTGCATTTCAATGGCTTAATCATATATTCCAGTACCAAGATGAAGAGTCACCAGTGAGGTCTATGAGGTAGGCCCAGGATTTTATTTCCATCTGTCATTATGTACTGCTTCGGCAAAAACTGTCTGTAAGTCAGGTCACGCTGGGGCTCCCCATACTCTGCCCTCATATCTGAGCCTAATGGTCAAATGCCACAGGTTCAGGCCATCAAAAAAGTTGACATAATGATGCTTGCTGATATTTTGGACTAAAAATACCATTCAGTTTGGTGGCAGCAGTGTTCTCTGTTCTTTGGCCTCAATTTTCAGACCCAAGGTGGTCAAAAGTCACGGGTCAGGCAACCGACACAGAGTTACATTCAATTCGAGTTAGTGTTGCCAGCTATGATTTGGATCCATGTCTGGCAGAAACTACCCATCAGTTTCATCACTGCTGTGCTTCATTTCTTTTCCCCATAATTCATCCCAGGATCAAATATCACCTGTCAGGCCTCTGCCTCCACCTCAAGGTATCATCACTTTCTGCTTTGTTTGGGATGGGACCTGTCTGTAAATCTGATTGTGGTGTTTCCTTATTTTGATCACATTTTTGAGACAAAGCCAAGGTCACGAGACATGTGCCTACCACAGAATAATGATAGTGTGATTAGTGTCACTAGTTGTCATTTGACATGAATTCCAGTGAAAAGTACCTGTCAGTTTGGTAGCTACAGTGCTTCATTGTTTATACACCATATTTCATTCTGAGGTCAAAGGAAATATTCCTTCCATTTTCCATGCTCTATCAACTAGACCTGTATGTGATCCACCAAAATGTGGGTCAATTTGGTTCTGATTAACAGCCAAAGGTGATTCTAATTCTGATTCAAACTGAAAAACTGTGAAAAAATTCACTTCTTATTTGAAGCCATTTTATCCTAATAGAATCAATTTGATTTGCAATTCACAATTTCATCCACAATCAAATTTTATGGAAAGTAACAAAAAGGTGCTGGTATTTCTGATCACCACTGCCTCAGCCAAGGCCTGGGTCTTATGTTCTGCCAAAGCCTGCTATAGAGGACAAGTAGCAGTAGGGAACAATGATAAGGCATACCATATACTGCACAACATTTTTATGCATGGATAAGGATAACTGTGTCTGATACTGGCAAATGGCCAGAACTGGCCCATCTTATATCTATTTCTTATTATAATTAAGTGGCAATTAGAGATGCAAGGAATGGAATCTGAGCAGAACATTGTAAAGTGAAATGAGCACTAGGGTAAGCTCTAAACAGATGAATGTTTGGTCCAACCATTCAGAGTGCAGAATATACATATCTTATGGTGGCTGTACAACAGATATTTAATTTTCCACTGTATCATGGCTAAAATTTTCATTTCCCCTGTTTTTAAGTTATTATATACATTCTCATTTAACTCTATTTTTAATCTTGATGGGCCTCACAGTTCCTCTTATATACACTGGAAATGAACTGCTTCATTTATTATGTAAAAACACATGCATTCAAATGAATCAGCATTTGGGAATTGAACTGGTGCACAGGGACCAAAGTTGCAGGGCCAAAGAAAGCATGTAAACAACTAAAAGCCATAATGGCTGTCAAATGCTTATCATTTAGCAATGCTACATGAACAGTGGGTCAACTACAAGCAAAGTGAATGTCATGCAGGCACATGCTATCAAGCCTTGTAAAAGGTTGCAATGCCATATTCACATTGATCTGCAACTTCAAATTGATCTGCAACAGTTTTTTCACTTGCCTTAGTGAAATATTAATGATAGTGAGGAGTTGGGGCATAAGCATTAGTTATGTTTGCAGAATGTACACATTTTGGTATTGGTTGAGCAGGCTTCCCACTTCTCATAACTCCAAAAACCCACGTAGTTGCCAAGCCATATTGATGTCAAAAGATGCACAATTGAAAAATAGGTCAAATGCAGGCTTGTGTGCCTTATTAATGCCACAGCTTCTCCAAAATAACCTCTTGAAGTGGTCCAGTCACCAACCGCCTTCACAATTAGCACGACGTCAAAGCACGGAGCATCCCCGCGAAACAGATCAACGCAAACCCACAAGGGTCGACAATTTGCGAAGGTTTCGTGAAATATGACGTCACTGAAAGATTTACCAATATGCAGCAATCTCGAAACTCGAAATAAGGAATCTGGCGGTATTGAAACGGATCAGGTCGAGGTGGACTGGGACCGATCAAGGACAGGCGCGAGTGCCCGGGAGAGAACAGGGATAGAGAAAGATAACTGGGATTGCACATGGATATGGAATCGGACCGGGATTGGATAGGGAGAGAGATCAGGACTGTATGGGGACGGGCATTGAAGGGTATTGAAACGGGACGGTGAAAAGACGCTGGGACAGAAAAGGGACAAGTAAAGAGATGGTGGCGGGACGGGACCTCCCGGACCAATGCAGAAAAGTATTGGTTCCAAGGTCTCCAGGCCGACCTGGAACTGCCAGTTACATCGACAATCTAATACAACAAGTCACGTTTCTCCTGAAACGGTTCTGGACACAAACATTAGAGCAACGTCTTGATCGTACACCGGGAACTTAAATATCCGGCAATGTCCGGCCGGATCACAAAAATATCCGGCCGGATGCCGGATACCGGATAATCTCTAATATCCGGCCGGACCGGATATCCGGTGCATCCCTACCTGTGACATCATCATCAGTGGCTCAAAATTAAACCATGCATATACCGCAGGACCGCACGGTTCGACGCTATCGATTGCCGTTTAAATCAGCCGAATCGGGCGATTGGTTCTCGAGATAGACTGGGAGGGGGCGCTCCGGGTTAAACCTCCTCGTCAATGGAAAATGGTGAAACACCCCAGCCAACGCCGGGTTATTGGTTTCGTCCAATACCCCATCATTGCGCCTGTCCCGTTACTATCCCTCTCCATAGTTACCAAACCTTCTTGTTCCCCTCCCTTTTCCGTCCCTCTCTGTCCCCGTCCCGCCACCATCTCTTTTCTTGCCCCTTTCCTATCCCAGCGTCCTTTCACCGTCCCGTTTCAATACCCTTCAATGCCCGTCCCCATACAGTCCTGATCTCTCTCCCTATCCAATCCCGGTCCGATTCCATATCCATGTGCAATCCCAGTTATCCTTTTCTGTCCCTGTTCTCCCCCGGGCACTCGCGCCTGTCCTTGATCGGTCCCAGTCCACCTCGACCTGATCCGTTTCAATACCGCCAGATTCCTTATTTCGAGTTTCGAGATTGCTGCATATTGGTAAATCTTTCAGTGACGTCATATTTCACGAAACCTTCGCAAATTGTCGACCCTTGTGGGTTGGCGTTGATCTGTTTCGCGGGGATGCTCCGTGCTTTGACGTCGTGTTAATTGTGAAGGCCGTCGGTGACTGGACCACTTCAAGAGGTTATTTTGGAGAAGCTGTGGCATTAATAAGGCACACAAGCCTGCATTTGACCTATTTTTCAACTGCGCATCTTTCGACACCAATATGGCTTGGCAACTACGTGGGTTTTTGCAGTTATGAGAAGTGGGAAGCCTGCTCAACCATTACCCACATTTTATGGTGCAGTAAGAGAAATATTTCATGTTCCATTGTAACATACAATGAACTGTCACTTTCTGTTCTTGTTTAGCTCTATGCCAAGTGCTGATATGAACCATGGTTATTCTTGCTGCTAGTAAACATACACTGTCACAGTTTATTACCTATCAAAGCATGCATTCTGATAAATCAGCATTTTTGAAGTAGCTCAGGAAACCAATTCAATTCTGATTCTTGAGCTGAAAAGGTATTCAATCCAGACCATGATTCATAGTTATCTAAAAGCAAATCAGTTCTGATTCCAACTCATGAAAAATTGGTGAACTGGAACTGATTCTGATTTGATTCTGAATTACTCAATGGCCTGCTGTGAACACCTATAAATTTTCATAAGACTCATAGGACCATTTCTCAAAGACATAGGCTAATGGAAAATGTTTTGTCAATTATCTCTTGATTTGTGCAACTGCATCAAAACCAGTCAATAAACATCACAGTTACAATATACAAAATGCACCCCCCTTTGCTGGCTCCTGTTTTTGTCCCCTTAGGTCAGGTCATCAGGATAGACTTTGACTGAAAACCAGCCATAAATTGGACAGCATTAGCTTATGATGGCATCTTATGATGACATCATGAGAAGTAGACCATGATCCATAGCACTGAGTCTTCCCACTATGTCCTCTAATCACCATGGGAAACGTCTGCCGGATTGTTGGACAGGGTTCCTAAGAAGTGACATTTAATAAACTGTAACAGCATTAAAATTTCATATTCATAACCACCACATGCTTGTTTCTACACGGATCCACTATAAGATGTTTCCTTCCAAAAAGGGAGAAACTACATGAACAAAAATGTCTGTTTTGTGTCTAACAAAATAAAGTGGCCTAACTTGGTTGGATACCCCATATAAAATGAAGAGATGAAACTGTCCCAAATAGACTGTCACTCCTTGTGACAGTTTGGGGACTGTGGAATCAAAACGAACTTACCTATAATATCCCTACAGACGACCGCAGTTACCAAACGAATGCTGGAATCGCTGCGCTGACCGCGGTGATTCCAAATATCCCACTGCATTACTTTTCAGTAATGCCCAGAATCTCCCATCCTTCTCTATCATTTTGCCACAGAAGCGTCAATATTTGTCACAGGTGGTCCAACTTTGTCGGCTTTATAACATGAGGGACAAGAAAGTACATGAGTACTTCTTGGCTGCACTGTAGTTATTTTATGAGTTTTTCATAAAAATAAGGAAAAAGATTAAATTTCTAGTTTAACTGAAGGCAAATATTTGGAAATTTTGTGGTAGAAAATACATCATTGCACAAGTGGTACAAGTGACGATACCTTGCACGCAATGGCGCAGCAGAGGCAAAAATGAACGATTGACGAAGGCAGACAAGTTCTTTGGAGAAAAACGGAGCCTCTGATAGCATGTGGTGTGGGTTTTGTGCGTTATGGCTGTGGGATTTAAGTACTGGTGTGCTTTGTTTTGTTCCATAAGTGTGTTTTGGTAACCTACAGTTCCATGATTTCTTTGATGAGCTGTGATTGCGGTGGCGTACGGAGATTGCTCGATGATTATTATTGTTCCGAAAACGTGTTTATACCTGATGGTTCACTGTTAAAAGCCAGGTATAAAAATTGGTGGGTATAAAAGTACGCCGAGCATCGGCATGATTTTACAATGCTGGTTTCATGCTGCAGCAATGATGCATGTTCTTTGTTTAATACCCACAAATATTGCAGTTCTCTGCTTTAATGCTTGCAACACATATGATTGCACAATTCCACATTAACAGATCATTTTTATCAAGTTTGAAACATGCATTCTCACATGCAACCATTGGTTGGCATGGTATTGAGAATTGATGTAACTGGGTCTTGCAAGCCTGGGCAGACCATTCTTTTACCAACTGATGCACAGATCACAGCCACATTACATTTATTTTTCCAATTGACTTAGCTGGTAAGACTGATGTCTGCAAGAGCCATAAAATGTGTTTGGGATGGGTTAATCAGATGACCTTTGTGCTTCCAGGATTCTCTGATATTTACCAGACTTGAAGAAGTTCCAAAGAAGCTCACCAGATGCTGCTTGAAAATGATGCGGTTAGTGGCCCGCATATTTTTTATGTAGAAATTGTAGTTTGTTGGACAATTAAGGATTGTGGCATTTCTTTCCTTCGTATTTGTGTCTGTTTTTATTTCATGTTCTTGGTGTTCTGGACTGTGGTATATAGGGGGTAGCATAGTGCTGTTGCCATGCTCATTTTATGGCTAAAAGGTCCCTGGCTGAAGTCTAGCAGCATTTTACCATCCCCTGTGACAGCCATTGAGGGTGCTAACCTATGCAAAATGGCAAGACCTGAGCAATTGAGATTGCTGCAAATTAGCTCAGTAATCATCTGACCAATGTGGGACCACTAATGAATTTTTCCTCAAAGTCAGACATCACTTTTTTATGAATACATGCAAGTGCCAAGCAAATAACTCTGTTTGATGTCCTTTTGGAATAGTGGTGAAATTTTTAGTGAATTATACTGCTTTTAGAATATGTGAATGTAAGTTAGTAAGTGCATTTGTTTACCCCATTATACCACTAATTAAAGTAATATACAGGCTGCTGTGAAGAGTGTTCATACAATGCATTCATAAAGGTGTTCTTTATACAAGTCAGATGTTTAAAAGGCTGGCCTGGCTGGTGCTGGCCATCATCCACTGGGACTAGTCCTGGCAAATGCTTTTTGGTGGTGTTTGTACTAGCCTTCCAGCAACAGACATTGCACAAGTCGGAATGGAAGAGAAGGAGATACACAGAGACTTAACTAATAATTATCTGCTGTAGTTACTTAAGCTTTACCAACTTCTCACTGGGAGAACTGCAGAGATGTGTGTGCCCTCCTTGTGTGCATGTGTGCTTCATATGTGTTGTCTCATATATTAGACATCTCCTTAACTGTCCAAGGGGAAAAGGAAGCACATGGACTGCAACCAAATATGTGCTTCTGGATTGATGATTTATGGATTTTCAGATATGAGGGGCTGCAGTAAGTAGAATGTCTATCCAGCACCAGGGAATGAAAGGCTGACCTGTGGGTAATTTGACACAACTGGTACTGTCATGGGATTCTTGTCACAATATGCATACATCAGACAACTGGCAGAGCTATGGCAGTATTCTTTATCAGTAAAACATGTAATTATAACTTGAACAGCCCAGTGACAACAGTAATCACACTTTGTTATCAAGTTATTTGGCACAGGTGGAACCAATACATGATTATTTGAAATCAGGTAGAAACTAAACTGTGATAACATAGTCATTGATCTCTTGCTTTGGCATCAACAGTTCAGACTCATACTTCATCAGTCAGACCTTGACTGAGGCTATCCACAATGCATTTGTGTTTATCACAACCTCACGTCAATATCGTGACCTGTTGCTTTTAGCTGGCTATGAGCTTTCATGTAGTTTGCATCAGATGGCAGCTATTGCTGTCCAACGTGCAGATATCGTCCGAGTTAGCTAGTTTGTGCGATGCGTCAGCCTTTGGCTGCAACTGCATTGATTGCCCCAGTCGCTGGCCGGAGTCTCGGCTTACGTCAGCGTCTCTCAGGCGTGCTGCCGAGCTGGGCTCGCTGTGCCGGTCTCTGCTGGCCGGGAAGACAGCAGGCCAAGCCCTCTGCAGAGTTAGACGGAGCTCCCCGGGGACGGCCGGCCGGCCGGGCGCTCGGTTGCCGCCCGGCTGCGCGCTGGCGGGACTGTGAAGTAGCGAGCTCGGACCCGGTGCTGACCGTCCATGGCGTCGGCCGTCGAAGCCTGTTGCGTTGTATTTGACGCTTCAAACGCCACGCGAAACACTGTCATAAGCAATGGTCCATGTTAAAAACGGCTAAGAGTAACAATCACGCATGTATGCTGATCGCAGTTATGAAGGCACCAGCCTCACGCTGGTAGAAGTCGTCAGGTTGTGCAGATCCCCAGCCAGGGCGTAGAGCAATTGTGCTGGGTTTGGAGTAGCTGGCGTTCACACGTTCCCGCTACCACACCCGGGAGCAACGGGTCCAGGTGTTTGCTGCGGGACGGAGCTCAGGGGAGCCTTGCGATGGCAGGCGAGCACGCGTGCATCTCCGGCACCGGTAACTTTGCGTAGGAAGTTGAAAGAGGGAAGTTTGGCCGCTTGACGTGTGGTCCGTCAGCTGACGCCAGGAGGCGCATTAGAGATGTGGCCAGCTCTTTTATGGTTAGCTGACGGCGTCATTGGTGAGCCATGCTCAGCACCTCGTTTGAAAGTGGATCGTTGTCCGTGAAGGGCGGACCTGACGTGCGAACTTCGTCACGTTTGTTTTTTTCTGTGACTGCGCTGCTGCATCAGCGCCGGCGTGGATGCCTTCTGATGTCTTCTGATGTCGCTGCGTCGCTGATTGTTTCCCGTATGTGATGTAATCACAGACTAGAGCCCTCTTGCAATGCTGGGAGCTGTGGCCTGCCACTCAGAGCGCCGTCGATCCCTCGATAACGAACCGGAGCACACCGACAATGGGCTGATGGGGATTTTGTGCAGCGTGATGCACTGGTCTGGTCTCTACCGGAGCTGGTTTAGGGCGCCGGCGGTAACCTGGTGACGATGCCCGTTACCGGCGCCCGGTGCCGACGGTGACGTGTGCGCCGTTCTCCGGCAGTTCCTGACGGCGCTTACGCTGATGTTTTACGACGGCCGGACCAGGGGCGCCGTCTCCGTCACCATGAAGCGCTGTAAGTGTCGCGCTGGCCCGGCCGCCGGCCGCCGCCGCGTCCCCAGCTTTCCCTGCGTTGCGTCCTTCACGTCGGCCCGGCGCAGATCGAAGGTGGCGTCTTTGGTTGCGTAACATGTCGCTCCGAGCCAGGGTTATTACGGAAAAATGTGATCGTTGCATGTTTGCCGGTGTCCTGACTTCATGAAGAGGAAGGCATCTCTACATCTTTGCTGAAAGATTGTCGTGAAAGTGGATTGTCTTTCTCTGAATAAATAATGCTTTTTCATGTCCTTGTTCAGTAATTGGTCATGAACAGTGCCAGTAAGCCAGCACGAAATATACGCGTAGTTTCCTGTAGCGGCTGTGGGCCGTTTGGTAGCGTTGCCGTGATCCGTGTTCATTAGTCGATACTGTTTCAGCAGCGGACACGCCATGCAAAATGTACGCCGGCAGGGACTGCAACGAACTCCCTTAGCTAATAATTAACACTCGTTAAGACTCGCGGCTACATCAGAACAGCGCCATGCCAGGAATTCCGCCAGGAAGCCGGCTTCGATTCATTGACCTGCGCGCCATGACGCCTGCATAAGTCAAGCATTCAGCCGTGCTGCATTAACGCGGCGGTCGGCCGGCGGAGGTGTCGACGCTGTGTTGGCGTCAGCAGACTGACCTTGTTCTGGCTCTGCTGACTGCAAATTGCAGGCTGCAGGCTGCAGGCTTCCAGGCTACGGTCTGACTGCTGACTGCTGTCTGACTCTTCCGACAGACAACCGGTGGCTGTACTTGATCATGATGTCGTATGATTGACTAGTCTGATCCTGCTGATTGACGGGACGGACTGTCGACAGACTACCGACTGACTGATGTGACTGCAGATTAGTTGCAGTTCGATCTTTGAACAGATTACCGTCTGGCGGATTGACTGCTCATACAATGCAGTCCGACTGTCGACAGACCACCGACTGGCGACGGACTTGCCAGACTGCTGCTCGGATGCAGTCTGATTGTCGACATACCGCCGACTGACTATCGTGCCGTGGCTTACCCGGCCGACCCGGCCGGGTAAGCCAGTAATACCCGGCCCGCCGGTAGCCTGCCGTCTCAGCAGACCGCCGGCCACCTCTGGCGCCTGGCCGTGACGCCCGATCGCCCACCGTCTGACTGTGCCGCCTGACCGCTGTCCAACTCTGCCGGCAGACGACGGCCGGAACCGGCCGGAGCCGCGGCCGGGTTCCAAGAATGCCGCGCGCAACCCGCTGCCCCGGCCCGAACAGTACCAGTGCCTGGTGCGCGCCCGGCTCCGGCACAAGAAGATCAGCACCGTGGTGAGTGGCCGATCGACAGCCGGCTGCTGCTCTCCAGACCGGTCCAACGTGGTCCCGTTGGTCCGTTTTGTTTTTGTTTCTGTCTGTTTGTTTGCCGGCTTTCTGTTTGTTTGTTTATTTTTTGCTGAGGAGGCTCTTGGACTTTCAGCGTGGGAAGATATGCGCGTGCTTTGATGTTTGTGCATGGTTCTGCTGAGTTTGATGGGCTTTTTGGGCTGTGGTTTCTCTTAACGATCCAGGTTGTGATGCCGTTTGTGTCGTAAACACTCTTGGTAATAGAGTAATGTGTGTCGTATCGTAGAACGCCAAGCCATCACTTTCACCTACGTTGGGATGTTGCCGTGTGCTGCAAACTACACCAGACCCTGTAAACGTCTGCCAACAGACAAGATAAAATGTACGAATGTCGGGATCTGTATCTCTGCTATTTGGACAGTGGGAGTTGCAAACTAAATGTCTTGCGATGCCAGTTATTGTTTTACGATTGAATGGCGTAAAGTCTTGTTGAATTGTTTTAAACCCTGTTATTTACCCAGCAGGGAAAAAGTGGCGGAAAAGGTTCCCAGCAGAGAGGTGGCGGAATCAACCCCCTCGTGTTGTTGCCTGCCAATTCCAGGGTTTTTGACGCAGCTTCACGAAATTTGGTCACATTTCTTACCTATTCTTTCTACGTACTGTGTCAAAATTTCGTATGTCTATCTTGCTCAGGAGTGGAGCCAGCCAACGTTTTTGGGACGCACCTCAGTCCATTTTTGGCCCTGTTGAGGGTAAAAGAAAAATGGACTGTCAAAAATAGCGTTTTTAAGATATATATGGTTGTATAGGAAAATAGTTGACAAGCATACAAACATAATTTTGTTTAATCTAAGGCCATTTCGCAAGATCAGGTCAAGGTCAAAAGCCAGAATTTGGTTTCATAATAATAATTTTGGCGCGTTTTCTAAATGCCAGACCCGGAATATGCATGGCATAGCAGGTGCCTTGTAGTTGTGTACCAAGTTTCATGTTGGTACCAGGTCGGGTCATGAAGTTATGGCCCAAAATTTCAGTCTGCATACCCGACATCACATCAGCCTTAAAATGGAATTTGAGAAGTAGAGGGGGAATTTAAATGACTGGGAACGTTTTAAACCATATGAAATGCACTCAAGGTTATTCCATGTGGCTCTAACTCATCGGTTGGCGTTCTGTCGCCGCATTCAGCAGCCCATCGGACGGTGTCCGTCTTGAACTGCCTGCCCGGCGACTGTCCGATAATTGTGCAGTGGCTCCCGAGTGTGATTGGCTTTTCATTCGGAGAGGGAGTCGGCCGAAAAGAAGTGGGATTTTGGCCGAGATGTGCGTACAGCAATGTCGACAGTCAATGATGGCCATTTCAGTTCGGCCCCGGTAAACTGATGTTGATGTTGTCTGTCGGGGAAGGTAACGTGAAAACATCGCTCTTGCCATTTCTGCGTATGAACCAAAAGAGTAGATTTTGGCATTCTGATTAAAGCGGGGCAGTCCAATTTCAGAGGCGTTTGCCAACGTATTTGCGTGTGTGGACTCACTGGCTCACCTCACCTTTTACCAAAATGTTTCTAGCTTTCCAGCGCGCGTTTTGCCGTCTGCACGTTCTCTGCCATCACTGGCCGTAATGACAGCAAATTAACGCTTTTCATGTCATAACGCCATATTCATTTAATTTGTTTTCGTCAATGTTTCGAATGTCTGAGACTGCCTCCCTTTTTTTTTGCTCGCTCAGACAGATTTCTCTATAGTAGAGAGGTCTATGGTTCAGGTGATGGCAGGACCAATATTACATGTGTTGCTCTAGATACTTTTTTTTTCACATCACTCCGCTGCGAAATGGTCAGGCAGCTGCTCTCTGCGACCGCCTCTCGCCGCCCACGAGCTGACACAAATATCCACCCCGCGTTCATATTTTAATTTGTATTGTTATGCCGGTTTACCTTAACCATTACGCAGGGGCTTAATTTTACCCCGCCTGGGCACTGTTAACGCGGCGTGCCTGCCTGGGGCAATCATGCAATTCAAGTTTGTGGCGCCGTAACCCATTCATTGGCGCTTGGAAAGGTACGTTTACGCGGCCTAAAAGCCGTGTTCTGTTTGTTCAGTTCCTGATAACTTTGAGTCATTACTCGCTCCAGGAAGCTTTAGCGGTCTGTTGTTGGTAACGCTCTGTGCTAAGTTCCGGCACCATCCAGCCGTTGTCCAGTGGATAAAAACCGCATTGTGTATTAACCTTGGTGGCTGGCCTGATGGGCCCGTAAGTGGTCCTTAGGTAGGACTGGGCTGTCTACCGACACACGAATGGGGCGCGTGCGTGTAAAGTGGGCATGACCTGGCCGACTACGTCGTCAGTATTGTGCGTCTTATCATGGTAACGTGACCTTTTAGGCCGATGAGCCTTGCCATTGGGTTCCAGAAGGCTTGCGAACGGTCCTTTTTATGGTCGTATTGTGCCCGGTGCTTCGTGATTGCGCAGCGGGGTCAGTCCATTTTTACCTCAGTGCTAATGCTACAGACGGCGCCTGCCGTGATGAGGTTCGGCACCTGTAGTGGCGGGCTTTTCGTCGTCGTTTTGAGCGTGGCCGTTTGCGAGGGCTATGTGGTAAAGAAGGTTGATGTAAGGGCTGTCTCGAAGCGACTTAAGTATTGCCGCTGGTGTAGTGTGTCGATGGGCGGCAGCCATAGACACCAGCGCCCCCCCCCCCCGCCAGTCTCGTCCAATGGCCAGAACATGTTTGGTGGACTGCGAGTTGTGGTTGGTCTGGTAGATCGTGACCTTCCCCGGACAGGTTACGTTGCTGGACGTTTGCCTGTTTTGATTTGCCAAAGCTCGGTGAGCGGCTTTGCTTCGATCGTGTGCCTTATCGACATCACATGCGATGTCGTTCTACTGTCAAAGGACGCGCATTTGTTCGGTTTACCGCATCTCTCCCATCGAGATTCAGACTGTCTTCGTCTTTCACAATGGCATATTTGTGGAAAACGCGATGCGGTGCAAAATGATCAGCGGGACATCGTATGGGTTTTCGGTGCTTGATGAGTGGATTGATTTTGTGGCAGTTCAGAGCCATCAGACGGTATCAGCTGATGCTCTGGTCCGTGTTACCGGCCTCTTTAGACACAGCTGAAGCTGGCGACAGACCGTATCTTACAGAGACCTGAGCTCCCGTCTGACCACAGTCTGACGGCCGCCAGGTGTCCGGCCAGGACGTGGAGAAGTTCCAAGAGGCGTACTCCAAGCTGCTGCTCTCCAGCATGGACTCCCTCAAGCGGGTGAAGAAGTCGAAAACGACGCGGATGGCGCAGTAGGCGCGCTGGCGCCGTGGGCGACGGCGGCGGTGGCTCTGGCTGGCCGTTGCGCCGGCTGGCGGCTGGCGCCGGCGCGCAGTGAGGCCGTGAAACGGACGCTCCCGAGATGCGCTCGCGACAGACCCCTGTGCTGTGAACTCGGGTTGGCCTCGCGTGCCGACGGGCACATTCCGCGCGACGCGACTGTGGTGGTGGCTGCGGCCGGAGGGCTGTTCTACGGGCGGGCAGCAGACAATATATCTATGGTTCGTACCGTGTGTTTTCGCCACTGCCGTGGTCAAGAACACCGGAACGGTCGGTGGTGGGAATTATGGTAGTGTGGCGTGGAAGTGGCGTGCGTTTGCTTTTCATTTCGCGTACTATCGTTCTGCGTAGAGAGCGTGTAAGCGTACCTGACACGCCAAGGTCCTCAAATGACAATCCCTCGGGCAACATCGCTTAAACTGGATTTAAGTGTGTACAAGCCTCCGGTACGTGTTCGCTCGAGCTGCGTTTACTGATAATGTCTGTCACTTTGTGCAGAATTGCACGTTTACGTTTCAGTTAATGACATCCATTTTCCGGGCCTTTGCACGCCACTATGTGAGCCTATCACCTCAATTTGCCACCAGAACATGCCTTTTGTCGCGCATCACCTCAATTTGCCACCAGAACATGCCTTTTGTCGCGCACCACCTCAGTTTGCCACCAGAACATGCCGTTTGTCGCGCATCACCTCAGTTTGCCACCAGAATATGCTTTTGTCGCGCATCACCTCAGTTTGCCACCAGAATATGCCTTTTGTCGCGCATCACCTCAGTGTGCCACCAGAACATGCCTTTTGTCGCGCATCACCTCAATTTGCCACTAGAACATGCCTTTTGTCGCGCATCACCTCAGTTTGCCACCAGAATATGCTTTTGTCGCGCATCACCTCAGTTTGCCACCAGAATATGCCTTTTGTCGCGCATCACCTCAGTTTGCCACCAGAATATGCTTTTGTCGCACATCACCTCAGTGTGCCACCAGAACATGCCTTTTGTCGCGCATCACCTCAATTTGCCACTAGAACATGCCTTTTGTCGCGCATCACCTCAGTTTGCCATCAGAATATGCTTTTGTCGCGCATCACCTCAGTTTGCCACCAGAATATGCCTTTTGTCGCGCATCACCTCAGTTTGCCACCAGAATATGCCTTTTGTCGCGCGTGGCGTTCTGAGATAAAGCGGGGTCTGAACACTGTGATCGTCTATGATTTGTCGGGTGAAAGAGCGAATCACAAGCGGTAAGAGGGTATCGTTCCGGCATCGCGGACGAAAGAACCCATTTACGGCCAGAACTATCTCAAAAATGGATTCATCAAGGAACAAACTTCGAACCCACAGTGGTGCAGTCTCTCAACTAAGCCCAGGCATTTACTGTAAAGATTAAAGTTGCCGTCGATTTGTAGG
Source organism: Capitulum mitella (assembly GCA_030062745.1). NCBI lineage: Eukaryota > Metazoa > Arthropoda > Thecostraca > Pollicipedomorpha > Pollicipedidae > Capitulum > Capitulum mitella. The sequence continues at coordinate 16,870,698 of CP099847.1, read as the reverse complement.
GCAATCCGCATCTTTGCAAGTCGATATGTCGGTAGCAGGCTGGTCCGCTTGTCAGATTGAAAATTAATGGGTGTATGTTCGGGAAGGGTTGGAAAAAATAGAGAAAACCCAACCTCGGACTGTGTTGCTGGTGACCAACTTATACGTTAGTCGCATAGACGGAGCGAACGAAAGCATTTCTACAGTCGATGGAAACCATAGTTTTCCATGCTCAGAAAAAAGCGAAACTGCACATTTTGCCCTAAATAACTGTATTGTTTCGAAAGCCAGTGTAATTTCTGTCTTCATGTTGGGAGGCTGCGCATTGCGGCCGGCCGATTTTACGCGGTTGTCTCGTCTGACGGCTTGGCTGGCAGAGATCCACTGACCACGGATAGAATACATTTACAGTAGAAGCTAAATGGCGTGTATTTTAAAGCACAGATGACTTTTTGGAGCTCACTGATAATAATTAAGTAATCAGTAAACATTTAGTAATCATAGGCCTGTCGACAAACTGGTCACGTCTGCTTCTTGCGACGCATGCCATAACTAGTGGTTGTGAAACGAAAGAACTGTTGCTGCAATCGCAGGGTATGGATTTTTGCTGACAAAAGGAAGCACAAAAACAGCATGATGCGTCTTACGAACGCTCAGGAGAACGCAAGGGCAGGCGATACCCCAAGATGGAACGCCGCTTGGAGTATGCGATATGTTACCCTTCGAGTTCAACCTCCGACAGCGGTCCTTGCATCATCAGTGCGGAAACACCTACTCCTACACCTACTCCGTGCATTTTGCACAAGAAGGCATAAGGTTTGCGGCCTCGTTTTCGTTGAAAATGGCGAAATGCCATTTCTCTTGCCTTTGCCTTTTATGTCTTCAAAATTTCCTCGAAAATCGTCGAAATGCCTCTGCATAGAATTCAATTCTGCCCGTGTCCCCCCCCCCAGTTTCAAAACCGCGCCACCCGGCTGTCGTCGCGCGCCTCTGAGGATCGGCAGTCACGCCATCTCCTGCCGGAAGAGCGCGCGTCACGTGATGCACAGCCTGCGGCCCGGGTCTCGTCACGGCACCCCGGCGGGCTGCGTTCTGCTAGTAAGATGCTGGCTTTAGACTCGTCCGTGCTCCGATTCAGGCATCCTGCACATTATTTATGACGTCGTCTACCGGGCCGCAGTGTTGTCGCATAACAAAAGCTTGCCCGATCAGTCCGGTCATCCAAGTAAATCCAACGTGTTCGCCGGAACTACAGATGTTTGAAAATTCGTAAATTCCGTCGTTAATGTGCTAAGATGAAAGTTTAAAGGAAATGAGAAGATAAGGACGATATGTAGAGGTTATAACATTTTGTAGTCAAAAGAAGAGAAAGAATTTCTGGAAGAAAAATGTTGTGTGGCTGGAGCCCCCCTCCAAAAAAGCTCTGCTGTTACATTGCGCATGAACGCTTTGCTGTGCCGGGCTTTTTTGAGCCCCTTTTAGTAATAATTTACCCTATCCCTTTTCCATTTGTCTGTCATTTTGGCCTTTCTTCCGTGGCGCCCTTCCTCTGTTTCCCTCAGACCTCTCCCCGTCTGTTTCTCTCCCTCCCTCCCTTTCTCCCTCTCCTCTCTCTCTCCCCGCCGCTGCCTGGCTGCGGTCTGTCAGAATCAGTTCCCGTCATCCCCTCGCTCGCTCTCCGTCCGCTGTCCGTCAGCACCAGGCCGCGCCGGCCAGCCGGCCGGCTTCAGACGTGATCGGCCTGCGCCGCCACCGGACGAGCCGAAGGCCTCGTTCGGCTGAGACGCGCGCCGGCGGACGCCGCCCGCGGCTAACGAGCCGGAAGCGAGGCCGGCTGGCCGGCAGGGCGTGGGCTGCGCTGCTCGGCCTGAGAGCCGCGCCCGGCCGGCCGCGCGGCTCGCCGTTGCGCTTCGCTCCCGCCCGATCACCGCCGCAATCGCAGCCCCAGCCGCCGGCGGGAACGGTTTAGCCACCCCCTCCAGAACAAAGCGACACCCGCTGCAGTCGGCATCGTGATCTACCCGTGTGGGCGTGGCGGAGACAGTGATCTCGACACCTCCTCCTACATCGGCCACGGAGGCCGGTGAAGCGGAGCTAACGGCGTGGCGAAACAGCAGCAGCCGACTGCCGGCGCTGCGAGCCGCCGGCGGCCCGGGCCAGGCCGCAGCCGGCGTCGGTGCCGGATGCCCGGTCGGAGCTGTCGATGGCACGGCAGTATGGGCGGCGCGGCGCCGGCGGCCTGCCACCGACGGCGCGATGAATAATCGACTGAACCGTCGCCGCCTGATGGGCCGATGGTTATCGCTAGCTCGTTACGGCGCCTCTTCGGGGCCGACTGCTGCCCCGCCGACAACTGAGAATGACTCACGCCAGCCGACTGCTGTCCCTCAGACGATCGAGACTGATTTCAGCTGACTGCTGCCCCTCAGACGATCAAGACTGGTCTCAACTGACTGCTGCCCCTCAGACGATCGGGACTGATCTCAGCTGACTGCTGCCCCTCAGACGATCGAGACTGATCTCAGCCGACTGCTGCCCCTCAGACGATCGGGACTGATCTCACTGACTGCTGTCCCTCAGACGATCGGGACTGATCTCAGCTGACTGCTGCCTCTCAGACGATCGAGACTGATTTCAGCTGACTGCTGTCCCTCAGGCGATCGGGACTGATCTCAGCTGACTGCTGTCCCTCAGGCGATCGGGACTGATCTCAGCTGACTGCTGCCCCTCAGACGATCGAGACTGATCTCAGCTGACTGCTGCCCCTCAGACCATCGAGACTGATTTCAGCTGACTGCTGCCCCTCAGACGATCGAGACTGATTTCAGCTAACTGCTGTCCCTCAGACGATCGGGACTGATCTCAGCTGACTGCTGTCCCTCCGACGGCTGTGACTAATCCCAGCCCTTCGCCTTTGGCAAGATTGGTAAACAAGCTACGTTTCAAACATCATGCGACTTGACGGGCTGAGATTAACAGGATGTTGTGCTCCTGGGCATCAGGCACATATTTTTTGCAAAGAAAATGCGCACTGGCGGTGTGCAAATGCATGGTGGCAGAGCATTCTCACTAAATGCCACAGATGACGGGTCCTTGGAGCGCGGTATTTCGGGTCGGATCGTGGAGAGATGCGAAAATCCATCGTACAGTTTGCTACGCCACCTTTGCCCAATGCACTGTCGTTCTACACCTGCCGTTTGGCACTTCATTGTTAAAAATCGAATGACGTTCATGATCAGATTCATTTAGTCATATGTAGTCACGATGCGTCCCTTTGTACCGTGAACGGCCGCGACGGTGCAAGTCCGGGTAGTACGGAAGGAGATGACAAGGAGGTTGGTCGTAAAAATATCACATCACAACTTAGATTTGCCTGGTGGGTTTCCGGGCGCGGTAAGGAAGCAAACCAGCGATACCGGCGCTCGTGTCATGGAATCGCTGCATATGTGCGCCTGCATGCATCACCTGCGTAAAGTGTGTGTGAGAGGCTCCGCATTCTCATTTGACACACTTTCGTCATCCACTCTTTGAAGGGGATCCAGTGACTCAAAAATATGTCAGATCCAGCGAGCAGAAAGTTTTTTTTTTTGCTGTTGTCAACAGAGGCACGGGAACTCCAACTGAGCTGGGGTGGGGGAGGGGGTGGGAAAAAGCATTTTGAGCCAATCCTTTACAGTCAACGCCCATAGGGTCAATGTTAAATCCCCAAAAAGTGGGGAGAGGGGGGTGAAGCCCCCTGGCCCCATGGCTCCCGCGTCTACGATTGTCAGCATTTCGACGTGTTTTTACACCTTTTATTTGCCACTGACGTCACAAAACTAATGCACTGGTCAAAATGAATCCTGTCACGCACATGAACATTACTTCTTCGCCCGCTGCTCGTCGACAATGAAGAGGAGTGTTTTCAGTTAACACATTTATTCACACTCTTCCACGAAAACATTTCGCCTCCACGAACAAATAGTGGCTTTCCCAGAATAACATCGCCCATTTACATACTTCAGTCACCGCGGAGAATAAGATCCTTTCACAAGATTGCGTAACGTTTCATTCGACCCATACATTCCCTAATGCCGTGCTCCAAGAGAAGCCTGCCGTGAGGCTCACCACCTGATGCTGAACTCCTCAAAAGTGTTGTTCCGTTTTGTATTGATTTCCTCTGCATTTATCTCAATATGAAAACGTGCCATGAAGTGCTCAGTATTTAAATTACTATTGCTGTTGATAACACTTTTGCCAACAAAAAATGGCACATTTAACTACCTTATTATCACGTGGGCCTAACAACGCCTACCGCTTGCCAAGAGAAAGCCTATTGACTTTAGTCCAGCGCACAAACGCTTATCGTCCCACTGTTTGTTAGACTTGCTTTTAATTTTGTTTCAGAATATCACAGGCTCTCCAATTGTATAGGTTGCGGAATCAGGAATGATGCTTCCTTCGTTAACAACGTGGAGCTATTTTTTGGCGCAGTTATTACTTACATCATCGGGTGTATTGCTGATTTTACTCGTTCCCCTGTTTCCATTTGTTCTGAGTATTAAGGAATGCATCTTACTGCAAAACCAAGGAGACAATGTGCATGCCTTTCAGAACGAGGTAATTTAATGAAATGACGCAGATGCTGGTTGGCGTGGGGCCTTTCAACTGCATTCGAATCACAAATATCATCTACACTCGGGGTGCAATGTGTTAAACTGATGGCTAATAGGGCGAGGTCAAAGTTTGCATCCGGTCGATGGCGTAAGGTCCTGTCACTTCGCGTGCTGTGCCTGCAATTTACACTGAAATAATTGTTAAAATTTGTTACGGCGTTTCAGACAGCGGAGAAAGCTTCTTAGAAAGCGCAGGCACTCAGCCGCTGCTCGGGGGTTGCACACATACGACGACCACGATGCGTGTCGGTCGATACTCGATGAGCAGCAGACGGTGAGAGGTCTGCATCGGCGTCGCCCGCGGGAGTTATGTGCTGGGGTCGCGGAAGGTGCGTCCCAGGTAGAGGTCACGACCACAGCCGAGGAGGTCAGGACAGGACAGAATGTTCGAACCTCACACAGCGGTTGCCAATCGTAGTGACGCCGGCGACTCTGATGCGGTCGAGTGTGGTAAGGGAGACGGTAGCCGGACACCCCCGAAGGATGGTCGGACTAAAGGACATTGGATGCAGGTCCTGCTTAGGGACGTATATAGGGGCATATAGAGACGTCATAGCCATAGTCTCAGAGGGCTGTCGGGGCACGGACATCAAACTCAAAACTCTGCCCAGACGAGGCGTGACGCAGGAGCATGACAGTCGGACGACGGGGAGAGTACAGAGATACAGGGGCACGAAGCCCACGATCGGGACGCGTCCTCTCGATTTCCTGTAACCGGGAGCACCTCGTGCCGCCTTTGTTATGATTGTTTTTGTTGAAACTGGCAAAAAAGAGCGTCGAATCCCGGCAACGGGTATCTGTTAAGTTACCTAATAGGCATGGCTGGCGATCTCCGGAAATTATTGGGGGGGGGGGGGGGTGTTCATAGGATTTCAGACCGATTCTTTCCAGTTATTGCCATAAACCCGACGTTGAAATCTTTGACTGTCGGGGGGGGGGGGGATCATCCAACCTCCCCGAAATTTATAGCCATGATTGCACGGAAAGGAGACTTATAATGCCCTGTCTACGTCAAATGAAGTACTCTGGCGGAACCTCATAGCAAGGCAATTGGAGCCGTATCGGGGAAGGACATCGTACATGGACCAGACAGATCTGACAGACCAACTGCGGGGAACATCAAAGCCACACGTCACTGGTTCGAAATAATTTCCACGACTGTGCTCTCACAGTCAGGTCACGTGCCGTAATAGCCCTGGAGAGCTCTGTTTATTTGCCTATTTGTGAGATAAAACACACAGTCTCTTGGGCTCAAGTGTCCTGAGACTTGGAGTGTCAAGTCTTGACTGTTTCACCAGGTGTCAGTATGTCGTCCGCTGGAGAGCTTCTGTAAGTTTGTTCGTTTGTCGTGAGTTAAGACCCACAGCCTCTTGGACTAAATCGTCCTTGTCTTGAGTCAAGTCTTGTGTCTTGTCGGATGCCAGTCAGTCGTCTGTGCATGTGTAAATACCAGGGACCACCACTCCGGAGACGATGTCGCGTTGCCTCCAGTGGGCCTCCGGGCCGCCACGCACGGTAACGGCTTCCTGATGCTGCCCCTGGCGGGGCTCTGTGCTGCTAAACCGCAAACTTCTGAGACGACTGACTTACGCCCGCCGAAACACCAGACTTCACTCAAGACACGGAAGCCTAGGTCCAAGAGACTGTGCGTCCTAGCTTACAACAAACAAACTGAGAACTTCTCGTGCTGTCCCTGGGAAGCCGCTGCACTAGCTCACTCCGACCACGTTGGCTAATGACTCTGCTGCACCGTTTTGGCCGTCAGCACTGCAACAAACGAACTCCAGCTCGTCCAGGTAATCTTATTTTGCTCTCAGCCTGCGCGTTACCAGGGTTTACCGTGCATCCCAGCGGGCCCGCTAGCATGAAGATGCAGGCAGTCTCAGGGACAAACTTGGCCGCTGTGACAAACGAGCTCAACTTGCGAGCATGGTGGCCGGGGCGGACGGGGCCGTTCCAGAACCAACCGCTCTACTTAAGTAATGAATACAGCTGTTGTGCTGCTAAGTAATCATACTTGTGTTGGTCCGGCAAGGAGTGGTACGGAAGCGACTTGGGGAAAAATATCACGTTCTGATGATGTTAATGAAGGAGACGCTGTCATGCCGCTGCATGAGGAATTTTAAGCCCGAATTCTTCAGTACGGCCTGCCAGTATGCAGCACGGCTGGACACCAGAGCCCCGTGCCTTGCCCGCCAGCGCGAAGCACCCTGAGTCCGGCAGCACCCGCATCGTGCTGATGAAGTTCCGGGAACAGCCCGTGCCGGCTAGCGCGACACTTTGCTTAGCCTTAACAGTGCTCATGGTCACATGGGGCGTATTACATACCCGTATGCCAGCCCAGCGACATGCTCGCACTGAGCCAGGGTCGGGTCGCGTGTCCTCCAGGAAGCCTAAAAATACGCCGACTGGGCACTTGTAGATCCTTGCCCTCCAAAAGACCATATTCCTTGGTCAAAATGGCAAATGTTCTAAACTGAGCCACATGTCGAATTAAGGCTATCGATCCGGAGGTCACCCTGAACTCCATCAACCTCGGGTCCTATGTAAGATCTTCAATTACCGATCTTAATTACAAAAAAAAACATCGCCAAAACTGATGACGTCGCGTGAGTAAACACACGGATCAGGATAAAAATGTGCTTCTTGTATTCCTGGTGTCTTTTCCATATAATGCCCAAAAACGCATGAAGCGAATGTTTTGCTCATGTTAACATGCGCCAAATAGACCCGGTCGTGGCTATGATCTGGATCTGAATCTGAAATCTGAAAACCGGATCTCTGATGCCATTTAATTTCGTTTGACGTCACGGACATTTGTACCAATACACAAGTCTCAAAATCATGATAAACATGATTCTTTTCACGACCCATCTAACACAAGAAATTGCGAATCGCGTAAGGAGTTTCGCACTCTTCGAAGGATGTCTCACTGAGTTTCCGATATGCACCGTTTTACCGAAGAAACATTTCAGACTTAATCACATGCACATTTCATGGCGCGACGTCCTGAATCAGTCTCATTAATGTCTCAAAATCCATACCACTGCGACATTTTGGCTCAGTAGTTCACGCGATGCATCTCTGTTCTGACAGCGAAGAAATCAGACTACCGGGCAACAGACGATAGCTGGAAACATATCTCTCCAGATTCTCTGAGTTCCGTTCTACCAATGAATTATGCCAACACACGAGGGACTCCTCACAAGGTACCTGTCTTTCCAAGACATCTCAGAAGCTATGAAATAAAGTTTCTCAATTCCGGTACGGTAACTTCTCTGTTCTGAACTCTGTCTCTCTCTCTGACACTGACAGCCGCGTCTTCTCTGGCACTAAAGCAGTCTATACATGCAGTCCGTCTGTGCTCTTCTCACTGAAATCAGCCAGACCTGCCCACAATCCTCCGGTCAGAATCAGCTGGGCCTATCCACACTCTTTTTACCAAAAGCAGCTGGACCTTTTCTGTTCAGCTGGACCTGTTCTTCCCTCCCTAGCAGGATCAGCTAAACCTGTCCCCCAGCAATCAGCTGGACCTGCTCACACTGCCCCTACCAGAATGAGTTGTACCTGCCCACGCTGCTCCGACCGCCGGTCGATCGACCGTCCGTGCTGTGCGTAACCTTGTCGAGAGTCATTCACTATTCAGGTGGGCGGCACCGGCCGGCAGACGCGTCGCGGCGCCGACGCCGCTTCCGTCGCGTCGGCGGCGTCGCATATCACCCGCCATGCATTCCAGCGGGCGGGCCGCGCGGCGTGGTCACATGCGAAATTGCCATTACGCCTCGGCCGGCAGGCTGGCCGCCCCGGCCGCCATCGACCACACCTTAATGTCTCCTTTAGTATCACGTGACGGGGGCGGCGGCGGCGCCAGCTGTGAGCGGCCTGCGTCGGTCGCCGTCACGCCGGCCGTGGTCGCGCGAGGAGGACGGGTCTGGTCGCGCGAGGAGGACGGGTCTGGTCGCGCCAGGAGGACGGGTCTGGTCGCGCGAGGAGGACGGGTCTGGTCGCGCCAGGAGGACGGGTCTGGTCGCGCGAGGAGGATGGGTCTGGTCGCGCCAGCAGGACGGGTCTGGTCGCCAGGTGTCGTGGTCTAGGTCTTCACCGGGTGGACTAAACGTGAGGCTGATGGCCCAGACTCAGACTGGGCTCTGATGCCGGGCTGCGCGAACGAGATTCGATTCAGAGTTGGGCAAAAGTTGGTTCTGCAGGCTGAGCTCTAAATCAGAGCCTCGCGGTCGTGATTCTGATTCAAAGAATCGCATTCAGGCTTCTGATTCAGGACTCTGAGCCAGAGTTGCGCGGACAAGACTCTGGTCTAGACCTGCAAAGACTGCAGGTTGAGCGGAACTACCGACCTAAGTTCTGATTCGGAGCGTCACGAACTGGACTCGGATTCGGACAACCCTAAAACCTCGCCCTTATTCAGACCTGTTCGGACTCACACTGGCCAGAAAAGTGGGCGGGTGGTGACGACACTGCTTCCCGGACGGCCCGCTTTGACCCCTGGTTGAGGTGCTGGACCGCGGTTAGGGTACAACTGATCTGACCACTGAACAGTCAGAGCATTTCGAGTTAAAATGAATACGATAGTGCGCCAAACGGCCATGAGCCGCAAAACAAACGCCGAATGAAATTGACATAGCTTTACCCGCTTTAAACTCGGTTAGAGTTCAACGTTTCCGAAACGCTGTTGCAGATAAAACGTTAACAAGTCGTCATGTGAATGAAGGCAGCTGGAACTAATTTACAACCAGCGTTAGCGAAGACAACCGAGATACACCTCTGCCACCATAACACGAGCAAACGACCGTCAGGACGCCCGCGCTACTCAGCCAGTCGCGCCCCAGCGAGCTCGTCTCGAGCGGAAGCATCGCGGGCCGCTGGCGGGCGGCGCCCGCCTGCCCTGTCTCAATCCATCACGGGCTCCATCTGGGCCCCTTTGTCTCCGTTTCCCCTCTCGCGGCGTGTCGCCGCCTGAGACGCGGCCCACCTGGGCTCGGCTGAATGATGACGGACGAGCCGGCGCGGTGAGGAGAGCGAACCTGGGAGGCCGGCCCGGGGCACGGTGCAACCGGCCAGCCGGCGACCGAGCTCAAGGTGCCGCGCCGATCCCGGCTTAGGGGCTGGTCCCGAGGTCAGGACATTGGTCTCGAACGGGCTGATGACCTCGGGTTGGGTGCTGATTCCGGGTAGTGACGCTGGCTATGGTTCGGTGCCTTGGTCCCGGCTGGAGGCTCTGACCTCAACTAGGGACGCTGACACTGGTTCGGTACGTTGACTTCAGCATGAGGCGTCGACCTTAACGCCGCGGCGGTTATTGAGGTTAATGGGAACAGCGAAACCCAAATGCCACCACTGAAGACCAGTGATGGAAAGAAACACGATGCAACGGAAGCATTTCTAAGTTTAACAGAGTGACCAGTCGCTGCAGTAATGGACGACAAACATGGAAGGGAGGTGTCCTGGATCCGTTGCTGACGTAGCTCATTAAACCCATAATCATTTTCTGCCAATTTTTCAAGACGCAAAGTCAATTGACCAAACAGCCACGCGAACTGTTTGCTCTCTTCGTCCTCGCGGTCACACACAACGCGCCCAGTAATAACGGTTCTGCAAAGTCACGTTCCGTATTCACATATTTACACGGGCCAATTATCGTTTCCACCCATCAAGCGTAGCTACAATATCCCGCCCAATGGCTTCGATCAATATCGGCTGCCAGGGCGGCGGGAGACGTCAGTAGCGTGAGACGTCACTTGGGTTTTTTTGGACGTCGCCGTCGCTTTCGTTTTCCGTATCGGCGTCCCCGCCCGTGTCAGCGAGGTCGAATTTAGCTCGGCCAAATACCGTGACGTCACTGCTGGCTGCCACCGGGCGGCGCCATGACTGCTGTCGGTCGCAGAACCAACCATGACGCCACTGTCGTCTGTCGCCGGATCACGGCGTCTCGGCTGCCACTGTCGTCTGTCGCAGGACCATGGTGTCCTTGATGTCTTCCGTCATGTCCAATCAGCGTCATCATTCCTGTCGTGCGAAATTTTTAGAAGTCATAAAACACATCAGAGGAGCAGTTCCACATCTGTGGGAGTTACCTTTACATTTAGAACATCATATCATAATACGCATTATTAAGTATATATATATTAAGTATATTAAGTATTGTTACATATTATTGTTACATATATTACGTATTGCTCGAACTTTAAAGTGCGTTCTTTCGTATAAAATAACCGGGGAACTAGTGAATGAACTGATGTTTGTATCTAACTGTACGTGCCTGGGAATTCCTCTCGACAACGAAACTGTAAACAGCATCCACCGAGAGGTAGCGGCTGCCATCCGTTGTCCTTTAGTCAGCAAAATCGTTCTGTTGATTCTAGAGATATACACGGAAAGCATGCACTGACGATTGGTATGTGCCAAAATCTAGCTGTTGCTTGGTTAACGGAACATGGACTGAGAACTCCCGCTAAGCCTCGCCCCGGGGCTTGGCGCACCGTCCCCGATCACACGAGGCAATACGGTTATGGCGTTTACCAGCGCGAGGAGGGTCATTACAGCTGCCCACTGACCCGCCAGCTTGTAGGAGAATGGATTATGGATGCATATCATGCACGGAAAGGAAAAATGAGCAAGCCGTGCGAAGAAAAGTCTCGATCGGTACCGACTTAGACTGCTTATTTTAGATAAATGACAGGAATCTATTCAGGGTTGATTTTCAAGAATGGAAAGGTAACCTAGGCACTCGATATTCATTCCGGAAGTTACGTGACGAGTATGGTTGAATTCCAGCGTTGATCGCGACATCCGTGACGAAGATTGTATGGTATGGTGTACATGCTTCCTTATTTTCATGTAAAAAGTCAGTTACAGGCCACCGTCGTTTAAGAATGATTCGGCTTTTAGCACATTTCTACAACTTCAGGCTTTCAGGGGTCTCTACTGCCAACGCCGTCAGCACCTTTACGGAACTGTGACTCCAAACCATTTGACTCCATGGCGATTTAGCTCAAAACACAAACTCTAGCAAGTTTGTGTTTCTCAGAATATATGTTGCAGACTCGCTCTTTGTGGTTGCATGTCCGAATGTTTCATACATCTCATGCCGTTGGAGATGACCGAATACAGATTGCAGGCTTGCTCTTTGTGTTTAGATACCCGAATGTTTCATACATCTCATGCCGTAGAAGAAGGGGAGCGTCTTGTCAGTCCTCGCACCGCTTTAATTTGTCGTTGAGCAATTTAACGGGACCAAAATGAGTTCTTTTTTGGTGCGCCGCCCCGATCCTTGGCGTGTATCAATTGGACGGCGAAAGAAACCGTAGGATTCTAACACTATCTTACGTGCACGGCCAAATGGGCCTTCCCGTTCACTGTCGAACCTTACAAAACGGAATGTAATAAAAACAGCGAATAAATAGAACCCTCTGAAATGTCGGGACGTACGGGTAACTGGTTAGATGTCTCCTAGATCCAGCTAATCAAATTTATGTCAAACCCTTTGACAGTGCTGCCATTAGTGTTTGTTTTGTAAGCCAAGCTTTTCGTTTGTTGTTTGTTAGATTCCTCGCTTGTCTGGCTTTACCGCCTCAGAGTGCCGCGATTTGCTTCTAGTGATCGTTTGCTGTTTTGTCCGCCTTCTCATTGTAACTCTCATACTGTGGAATTTTCATTCAGATACAACATGGTTCCTGTGTGCTGTGGTGAGCTGGAGGCAAAGCGCTTGTGGTCGTCTGACAATAGACGGTGGTCAAAAGAATTCCCGGGTTCCTGGTAACAGTGTCTCTCTATAACAGTAATCTCTCTATACATATTCACGCATTAAATTGCACATCTAACTGCATATGAATTAGCCAGACGCCTGACTAATTGGTTAACAAGAGATGATCTCAGGGATGACATGGAAAGATCAACATCACTGACCAGTCGCTTTTGTCAGACTGTCAGCGGATCTCCGACACGATGGAAGTCAAAATATGTCCTGTAACTAAAAATATGTATTGCATATAGTGTCCAAAATGTCAGCCAATTTTCACTGTGACAGGCGGCACTCGTGCACTGTGGTCCTTTGAAGCTAATAGTCCGATTACGTTTGGATGTATCATGGTAAATTGACATATTTTGAATCAGAACATACACTTCTCATCCCAGTATTTGTCAACACCAAATTTTGTTGAAATGGTCTGACACAATTTCAGTTCACTACGAGCAATAAATTTCTGCCCTAAAGTGATTGACTGAGCTTTTTGAAAACTGCGGTTTTTATCTGGATTCTGACGTTATCTAGTTTCACAAACAACTAACAGAAAAAAAACTTCAATCAGTTGTTTCATGCCTCTTTTAGTAGCTTTCCGTCATGATGTCGGTGGCTTTATCCCCATTATGCTTTCGAAGGATTAAAACTGTTAGATGTTGAACTGGATGTACTTTCTGAGCTCCTATCGGTGATGATGGCAAAGTCGTTTCGAAGATTATTTACGGTACAACGGTAAACGGCGGTACGGGCGGTCATAGGCTTATTTTTACCACAAACTGTGCGGCAAATATCACGTAAGAAGACCAAGTACTTTACCCAAAAATGTCAGAGTGTCACTTTTATGAGACAGGTATATGTTACTGAGAAATTCAATCCAGACAGAGAATATGCCAAAAATTATGTTGGGACTAGAACCATCATTCAGACACGTGCTCCATGATGCTTTCCGAATCTAAAAGGTTGCAGTTCATTGTTATGACTTGACTTTTATGAACATTTTTATTGAATAATGAATACCGCGGAGAAATGCCGAATCTCACTGATGGAACAACCAAATGATTTAAGCAAGCCGATCAAAGTTCTCCACTTCACAGAAAAGTCAATAATAGAACTGAAGTCATTAAACACGTCCCAACTGTGAATCAAACCAGCTGCTAATAATTTCTACATCATTTGGGCTTTTCGCGAGCTGGCAAGGTGGAGAGTCCATTTTCCTAAGCAAACATTCAAGGACGCTTTCCAGTTTCTCTAGCCCGCATATTGTACTAGCTGACGACTACTTGAAGCTCGGACTTGCGAGGAAGTTTTCATTGCCTTACTGCCAGCACCTTCGTCGGTGGCGCGAGTAGAACTTCCTCTAGCTGCATCAATCTCCGACCCAGTGAACTCAAATGGAGGCGCACCATGGAATAAAGCGCCGAGTGACTGTCGCTCACCCGTCAGCGGGAAAGATTTCAGCCGCTCGCCGCGAATACCAATGGCCGCCGGTGCTTTGTCTCGATAGACCGTCGCCCATCGCATTGTTTCCGGGCCGGAAGAGAGATTGGCGCTGCTCTGTTATGCAGGAGGCGCGGCCGGCCTTGTTCGCGGAGTTCCAGCCAGCGCAGGCGGGCGGCCGGCAGGTCTGACGCTGACCGCACCGTTCCGTATCGTCGCCCATCAACTGTAGCCGGGCGGTCGCCGCTGCTGCTTCAGACGCCGTCTCAACTGCAGCCGGGGTCGTCGCCACAGTTAGGGGTAGGGGAAACTAAGTTGTTCAATGGCTTTTTTTCATTCAACGTCCAAACGCATATTACTAAATTTTGGGAGAAATGTGAAGAGCCCCCCCTCCTCCCCATCGCCTTTTAGCGGCGCCACTGTTCAGGGCCCGTCAGCCGGCCCAGCTGAGGGCATCACGTCATTGGCCGCTCCAGCTCTGTGGACTGTATCCGGACGTCTTTTCAGGCGTTTTGATTATCGAATGCCAACAATTCTGGCGAAAGTCCGCCTCGTGTAGTGCACGCAGTGGAGACGGGCAGCGCTGCTCGTGCGCAGTGTGCGGCCTGTCCCGCCCCGGTCCGGGCTGGCTCCGGTGGAAACCTCGGCCTGAACGGCTCCTGTGGGTCCCATTCAGACCCCAAATAGCCCACCCATAACCCTTCGCCATTCCCATCTTGCACGTTCCATGTCGTGACTCCCAGCAGCAGATTTCTCGAACCAAAGACTCTGAATGGCAATAGGGCGTGAGCCGTACGTGAACCGGCTTGACAGCGCAACTAAATGCAGCTACCGCGCCGCTTTCTTCAATAACGGCACCGTTTCCGTCCCAGCTGGCGCAGGTCGTGGTACGTGGATGTCTGAGTTCGAAGTTTATCTGACGTGATTACTCAACGTGCCGAGCTTCTGGGAATTTATGAACTGACTGAGTTAAGAAATTGGCGCACGCGAGACGTGATGCTTGAAATCCACCCAATAGTGAGGCTCCAAATGCCCTTGTTCGGGACAACAATGTGGCTGGAGGTGTTAGACCGTGGCGGATTCAAAGGATGAAATGTGGTTCTCCACCTCCCCCCCGCCCCTGATGTTCCCCTCGAAATCAGCCAAGAAGATCATTTCATTTTTCAATAATCAGGTCGTACAGAGACTAAAGATAAGAGAATTATGCCCTCAGACGGACCAAAACATCGACAGACCTTAATTAGCGGCGTTTCTATTCTCCAGTTTGGAGTCTCTCACTCGGTTGATCTGAACAAGTGCGAATCCAGACAGTTTATTTTAGGAAAGACGAAACCTCTATAGGGAGACCAGGTGGTGGGATGGTACCAGCATTGCTTCATATGGCATAACGCGCACCGGATTTTGCTTAAGTTACGTTCTCAGACATTATCTCGGTTGTTGGCTAAAACAACAACATTTTTGTCTTAAAATGGAAAAGCCAGTGTCCCGTTTCTGCTTCATCAGCCGTCTCGTGGGCATGTACTCTACGACCCTAATGAATCCACCTCTGGGTCTGAAGATGAGGTTCGAAGTCAAACATCATACCAAGGTCATCTTAAGTCAGACATCGTCGCATGCGTTTCACGCCTAAATGGCACAGGTAGTACAACGTTCACTTTATTCCAGTCGCACTTTCCTTCATGGCAAACCCAGCAATTCCCCAGATCTGTCCACTCCAATGTACCCCGGTTCACTCAATTTTTTGTGTTTTCGTAAGTTTTTTGCTGTTTGTTTTCCAGATTGTTTTTTGCAAATAACGCCACAATGAGAGGATATGTCGAGATTTCATTGGAAGTAATGTTACGCTTTTTTGCTAATAGCATCGTATTGTTTTAAAAGACGCTTGATCAAAGCACATGAACAAAGCAGTTCAGGGGCGTTGGAACGGGGGGACAGGGGGGCAGCCGTCCCCCCAACTTGTGGCAACATTTAACATTAACCCTACGGCGTTGCATGGAAAGAAACGAGGTAAAAACCACGTTTGCCCCCCCCCCCCTCTCCCCGCAGAGGTTCCCACGCTCCTGAAGCAGTTCCTCAGTTTGTCAAACTTGTTACCAAGCCAATTTTATGAGTAACTTTCCAGCTGAAAGCAATTTTGAATGACTACCTTTGTTCTTGTCAGATTGCTAAGGCATCTTGATGGCTTATCACAGTTCTCAAAATGGCCGAGTACCGTTGAACGCAGGAGGACAACGGGCGACGTATTTCACTTGATCGCGGGGACGGCCGAGTATCCATTGCCCATGCATTTGTTACAAGTATACTGTAAGTGGCGCGATGAGTTTGAAATAGGCGCTCTAGAGGCCCAAGCTTGCCGAGCAGACCGGCAGTGTCATCACAGCAGGTGGTCCCAAAATACAGTCATTTTGGTCAATGAGTCGTGTCTTGGGATGTTCGAGGATCTGTTTCGTTCTGAAGAAGGCCCCGAAATGTCCACCCGTGGGATGCGTGAGCCTCTTATGCGGGTCAGGACACGGTCTCTGCCGGCGAAGACAGAGTCAGCTGAGCGCGCCACCCGCCTGATGTAGACCGATCACGTCACCGGCGCGTACGTCAGTGACGTCTCCGTGTCAAGCGCTGCTGGCATCACATGTCTGATTTATCGCACTGCACGTCGTCACCGGATCCAACGAGTTCAGGCGCTGTTCCACCATCCTGTCGTATGGTGAAGCAAAGGGAAGAGGAGACCCACAAAGCCGTGCATTGCCCAGTCAAGGTCGTCGGAAAGGTGGCGGTAACAGAATCTTTGTGGCTCATGCCAGCCTTCCTTACGTTTCGAAGGTTAAGGTGGAGCCTCCTTCTTTCAGCGACTTATGGCAGACTCTGAGATGTGCTGCACAACAGTGTACGAAATTTGCAATATTAAAATACAGCCCGACCCTAATTGCTTCAACTTTGCTAACGGTAAATTAGTTTCCGCCAAGGTCATCGGCGGCACGTGGAGGACTAGGTGCCATGGGAGCGAGGCAGCCTTCAAAAATGTAGCACCTCTGCAGTCGGCACTGGGATATTCAGAATTTGAATAAAGTTAGCGTAGCTCACACCCCGTCCACCCCAGTCAAGAGCATCCGACAATGAGCTATTAACCCTATTCCCGGAGGGCTAGACGGTATGGTCGATTCCCGGCAGGGGGGGGGGAGGGCGGATTGGACGTGGGCTGCATTTTTATAAAAAGGAATTTTCAAAATTTTGAAATGTGTGGATACAGGGGGAGAAATGTCAAAATCAGGGACATTTTTGGACTTCTTATAACTCCGTTGTTTATCGACCGATTTCAGTAAAACTGGCATGAATCGAGAGATTATGGATAGGGCGTTCACCATGGGTACACAAATCTGAAATTTTGACAAAATTCATGAGCGTTCACAGGGTTTCAACAATAGGGGAATTAGTTTTCTAACAACTGAATGAACAAAAGAGGCAAAAACACTTTTTTGGTTTCTGCTAGTCATGTTATGCTAAAGAAGTACAAATCGCATCACAATGGTTGTATAATGTTAGCTTAGGCGGTGCCAGGGACATGCAAAAGGGGAAACTGTCATGGTTACACGTTCTTCAGATCGACTTGTGACCTTTGACCTTAAATGACCTCCAGTGACCTTGGGGTCACCTGGAATGGTCTCGTGTGCATTTAATATTATATGTAGACGTTTTCAATCATTTCGATTCACTCTATTTCAAAAATTTCATTTTATGGCTATTGCGATACAGGGTACGCGCACTGACATTTTAGGTCATAGCTCGGTGGCCCGACCTGATGTCAAGCTGAAACTTGATACACAAGTAGAGGGTACCATTCTACGTCATATATATTCCGGGTTTGGCATTTAAAAAAATGGCGCCGAATTTATCGCAAAAAAACAAATTTTGACTTTTGACCTTGACCCGACCTTGTAAAGTGACCTCAGATAAACTAAATTACATCTGCGCATTGCGCAACTATTGAACTATTCATCCATATAAAGTTTTAAGCTTTATCTTAAAAACTCTGTTTTTGGCAAACATTTTCCTTTTACCCTCAACATGGCCAAAAATGGCCTGAGGTTCCTCCCAAAAATGTTGCCTGGCTCCGCCCCTGAACAAAATAGAATTTTGAAATTTTGTCACGGCACGTAGAAAGAACAGCTAGGAAAAGTGACCAAGTTTCGTGAGGCTGCGTTAAAAAGCCTGGAATTGGCAAGCAAAAAACCCGAGGGGGGCGTATTCAGCCCCCCCTGCCGGGAATAGGGTTAATAGGTAGCTGGTACTGATGATGACTGCTTGATTCGCTAGGTTCTTGAAACGTCTTTGTAATTGTTTCAACAATGTGTGTTCTTAAACGCGTGTACATGGACTTCCCCACGACATACATTGTTAAAATATTGGAAAAACAGGGATGTCCTTTTCCGTTGAGGATGAGCGAACGGCCTTTATCCGTCAACGGAGGGTCTTTATATGTGTGGGTGTTAATGCAAGCATACCTACTTATCAAAAGTTAAGCGTGTTTCTCTTGTAGTTAATTAAAAATGACAAAATGACATATCGAACAACTCCGCCGTCCAACGGTTGCTGGCAAATTACTCACACGGCCCTCAAATGCAGTTCCTTAGATGCAGAATTTTACCTCCTTTATGATGTGCTCAACGATTGCAGTTTTCAAGTCGCAGGTCCTCGCAGGGAAAGTTTGTCGCCTCTAATTAACGTTTCCCACCCGCGGGAGGCGATGTCTGGATTTGATGACTTCATTAAAGGCCCCAACTTTCAAAGAAATAAATTTGCGAAGTGGAGCGCTGGTTCTGCAGGTCGCTCTGTGAAGGTCTGAAGGTATGGAGCCGACACGAAACCACTCTCTTTGAAACGGTCTTGCAATCTTAATCGCTTGAAGCCGGTTACTCTGCTGCAGGACTGGAGGGTAGCAACATTGCTGACACATTGCTAGGCCGCTGATAGCCCAATCTCTTAAAACGCAGCATGAAGGTTAATTAAAGCGTCGGAGAAAATTGCGGAGTGGAGCCATGTCTTTAGGGATTACAGCCTAGCTTTGCACCGGAGGTCGTCGTCTTTCTAAGCAGCACAGATTCAGTCCTGGCTACGTTGTCTGTTCAACGTCTGCAATCAGCACCGTTCATCAAAGTGGCAAGGCAGCTGTACGGTATCCGCGCGAGAAAGGCCAATCTTCAGTTTTCAATAAGAAAGCTGACCTTTCCTCTGCCGATAGATGGTTCTTTGTGAACTGGGTTGCCGTCACAAAGACACCCTGTTAACAGGAATCCGCCGCATCATACCGCCCAACTCCGCATTTGCGTATGCACACGGACCATACGTCTCCCAGCACGTGGCATCTTATTGGTTCTGTGGGCGCTGCCAAAATGCAGCACATATTCCACGGTCTCATGGCACAAGCATCTGGCAAGTACCCTTACGCACCTCGTCTACACTCGTCAAATGTAACCATCGTCCGGCGTACAACTTTCGGACTATCCTCTGCGGGAGTGAGCATCTGAAATCATCCATATTCCAACCATGCACAACTACCATGGTACCCAAACGATCACCGCAGAGTGAAGAACATCTGGCACGACACAGTCCTAGATGACCACGTGAGCGTGACGACATCTGGGATTACGCGGCACGCAGTCCGTTCCCTGGGAATGCTGGCGTCTGCCACCGATGCGAACCGTCGTGTTCCGTTAACGCTCTCAGGGTGGAGCACCTGGCACCGTTGCCGCCCCCGGGGCGCGGATATCTTGACGCCGCGCAGACTGAACGAGCCTTGACGCGGCAGACCCGCCGCCAGCTCGGCGGCGGACGGCCAATTCACCTCACGTCAGCGCGCCATTTCGGATCACAACTGACTGTGAATGATGACGCGGCGGCGGCGATCGAATTCGAATCAGACGGCGTGCGGTCAGCGCGGTCGTTACCGCCGCGCCGCCGCGGTCAGCCGCCGGAAAACAGCATCAGCCCTGACGAACCGGTCATCAGACTGTCCGGCCACCCTGGCGCCGATCGGTCGCCGGCGGCGCCGGCACCGTCGTCAGTCGCGGCTTGCGGCCGAACGGCCGGGCAGGCGGCGGACACGTCGAGCGCAACGCTGTGCGCCGTCGGTGCTTTAGGGTGGGACTACAGAGTTAGTCGACTGCGAACTAGACTAGACTAGACACCTACAGATGGAGTTAACTGCTCGTTCCCTGTGTCAATGTGCCGCTGACTCATTCTCTGTGCCATTGACGGGTACCGGATGTGTCAATGACGGACACCGCACTCACCGTCCTTCTGTCAATGGTGGGTACCATTTGTATTGGCCTCGATCTCAGTAACGGGTGCAGCATAAACCGGTCATTTTTCCAATGACGGGCAACGTCTGAGCGCTCATGTGTCATTGACGGGTGACGCATGACCCGTTCACGGTCTCAACGACGGACACCCATAAAATGAGCCGATCCCTCACCGCCGCCGGCACCCAGGCAGCGCACTCCATCCCATCCCGGACGCCGCAGGCGGCGGCCGTGCTGTCGCCCGCCGACACCGACCCCGCCTCCTCCGCGGCCGGCGTTCACGGCGCGCCCGTGACTACCCGGCAGCGTCTAATGGGGCCGTATATGAAGATTGGCAGGACAGGGCAGGACGTCTCCCCGGCGCCCCTGACCCGGCAGGCGACCGCCCGCCGACCCATAATGTGAAAACCATGTCGCGTATTCGTCGAGTCCCGCCGGGCTTAGGACGCTAATTAATAGCTCAGCTCTTAAGCAGCACAAATAGAGGGTATTATGAGTCCCAGCGGTGCGAATCGGGCTGATGTATGGATGTGCGGCCTTAATCCGCAGTCGGCGGCCGCCGTTCACTCGTCGGCTCCGCGCGCCGCCAGCCTCAGAGATGGAAGCTGGCCCGGCGAGCCGTGGAAGCCGGCAGGTCGCCGCGGCGGGCTGCGTTCGATGCAAACTCTCGCTCCGAGAGGAGGAAGCCGGAATTTCAGCTGTGCAGGGTCGTGTTCCATGGAGGTGTTCTCTGCAATAGGTGGTAGCAGGCAGCTGGGCTAGGTTAAAGCGTTTTGTGGAAACTTTCTCTCCCCCCTCTCTCTCACCCTTTATCTCCCTCTACCCCCTCTCTCCACCTCTTTCCCTCTCTCTCTTCCTCTCTCCTCCCCTCCCCTCCCTCTCTCTGTGAGCGGTGGAAGCTGGAAGCTTGGCTGCGGAAGGCTGTGTTCAAAGGGAACGCTCCCCGGTGAAAGCTACGCCCGCCACGACCGCTGAGCGGCCCGAGAGTGCCGGTCCACCTTCTATGAAAGCCCCTGCTGCGAGATGGCTAAAGATCAGGACGATACAGCTCGACTGAGGGAGGCAACATCGGACGAAAACACAGCATGGGAAGACAACAAAGATAATTCGTCAGGAGACCATATTCACTATGACAGTTCACTAAAAAAGCCCGAAGTGAATGCTGTCCGAAGGAGGGACTGGAAATGATGGAGTAACGGATCAAAGTATTCTCCGATGATGGCTTTGTTCGTGTATGAAGGCTGAACACTGGAATGTTCTGGCCTGACACCTGGTCATTTCATCTCGTGACACTACCTCTGCGGTGCACCAGACTGTTAATGCAATGCAGTGCATTGCTTAACCATGTGTTGTATTGCATATGCATTGCATGACCATATGCATAACCATATGCTCGGCCACGACGCGGAGCATACCTTCGAACAGAGAAACTCTCGTCACAGTCGAAGACATTTTCTGGCTAGGAGCAGACGTGGAGCGATATTGCCATGCCTTCGCCACGCACCGAGGTAACGTTTGGTTCTCAAATGAGAACATATGATCACGTCACGACGCGATGACTAACCGAGCATCACCTACTTCTGGTCCTCCGCCCGCGCATCTGCACCACCAGTCACGGGGAACGCAGGCGAGCAGTCTGTTCGGCCGGCGTCGATACCCGTTATCGCTCTCCGGCCTGACTTCATCAGATGTCGCTGTGGGGCTGGGTCGGACCGGGGCATTGCGACAGTGGGAAACGGGGGCCGCTGGAGACGTCGAGTCCCTCCGGGTCGGTCCATCGCCCCTCGGACGCTCGTGGGGCCAGCGAGGCACGACCGGGCGCCTTGGGGACAAGAGGTCTCCTGCCCTGTTGCCGGGAGGCCGGTCCCCGAGCAGACGGTCCGGGCTGCAGATGCTGCTGATGACGTCACCGACAGAATGTGCCGGAGGCGACACTCGTGCCTGCTTGGTGCAGGAGACGCTCCCGTACGGGCGATACACTCGGGGCCTGGGGCTGCCCGCGACTCTCCGCGAGTCAGATCAAATGAAAGGGGCGGAGGAGAGAGGGAGAGTGGTAGAGGAGGGGAAACAGTGGGAGAGAGGGAGAGAGGACAGAAAAGGAGAAAGAGAAAGGGAGAGAGAGAGAAAGTGAGAGAAAGAAAACGAAAAAATAAGTATGGGATGAGGAGAACAATGGTGTAAAATTTTGGATTTCGAATAAGGGAGTTCATGGAGGCTACTAATACCTAGGCCAAATTGACCAATGGAAAAGTGCTCACAGTTCATAATCACAACGATGGACGTCCAGGCCAGCTTCATATCGTTAGGGGGAGTGGAATAGAAACGTCCCTCTAACTTCTGATCATGCTGATCCGAATTGAATAAAATCTGACGCAAATCATCATTGTATTCATAAATGACGGGTCCGCGAGCCTCAAGGGGTCGCTTAGAATTATCATCCGCTCGTACGAAATACGTCCGGACACCGGCTTTGAGGCCGGGCGCCCGCCAAAGATTTTGGACGCCACAAGCCACTTGCCAGTTAACGAAAAAACGCATTTCTGTCACACTTGTTGTGATTCTGGTGCTATTAGAATTATACGCGCAATGAACCATTAATTATCATGCAAGAGATGACAAAGGCTGGATCTCCAGTTTAGGCACAGTAACGTAAAAACTTATCTTTTGTCGGGGATAAACAATGTTAGCCTTCGTATTACACGCTCGTTGCTGATTAGCCTATAGCATAAAACGCTACAGACTGTACATCATTCGTTTTCTCTTTTCATTAGAAACAGAGTGGTATTATTTTTTGACAAGTTTTGTAGCTTGCAACATAAACAAAAGATGACTAAGCACCGGCCGGCACTCTTAGCCGCTTGGCTACACCGAGCGGGGTGACATGACAGGACGTTTTCCGGCATAACTACGACAATTCTGCGACGCATCGAAATATGTTCGGCGCCATACCACGTCACACTGATTGAGAAACAGACAAGACAATTGTTGTATGCCTAAGTCAAGCCCCTGGTCTAAAGTTAACGAAAAACGGAGAAAAGGATCCCTAGAAACCTGACCATCAATGCAGAAGTTCAAAATATTCAGAGAAGCATTCACGTTAACGTTGATCTACGTCCTGAAGTCCAAGCGGCTACACATCGTTGTGAAAGTATCACCCGGAACAGATGATGAATATCCATGATCAACTGCTGGTTTCACACAGTCATTTCAAGAAGCTAAACGAAATATCTCAAGCCAGTATTGCTTGAATCGATAGCCTAGGTAAGTGACGTTGCGCCCCATGACCAGTCCCGACTTCAAATGAAAGGCTCCTCAGAGACCGCCTATACCAAATTTTTGCGTGCCTGGCTATTCTTGCATGACAACATGATAGTTAACACAAGCTCCCCTAGGTAAGACCGATCTCAAAGCCATTTATTTGTAACGCCCGTTATATTTGTGGGACGAAGGAATACAGTGGACCCCGCTATTCGCGGCTTCGTCATTCCCTGGTTTGCGTATACTGGGATTTTTGGGGAAACTAATCCAAAAATTACAGGATATTCTCTGCATTTTTCGCCGCAGAAGATATTCCTAGCGGTTCGTAATACTTTTGCTACATGTTTCCGGTGAACAATATAGTTAGTGCTGTACAGTTACTACAGTACAGTGCAGTACAGTACAGTTACTACAGGTACGTCCTGTGATGCTATGCTGCCATGAACATGGAACATACGTGCTATGAACACTGTACACTGTCCCAGGTAGGACTTGTGTAATACTATACATCTGTGCATTTTTTTTCACGAAGTATTACTGCATAACAGTGCCTTGACAGGAATTTTTGGTTTCGTGGAGGGTTGTTCGCAAAAGGAATAACACAGACAGTAAAAATAGTGGATTTGGGGGCAATTTCAGTCTATTCGCAGGTCCGTGTTATTCGTGGGGGGTTCGATACATAGCCCCTCAGAACAGCGGGGGTCCACTTTTATATGTATGTTCCCTACGAGTTTACTTCGTACTACGTTCGCACTAAACGTTCCGTATTACGTTTACCATACGCCAGCATCCAAGGATCATCAAGGGGTTCGATACATAACCCCCGAGAATAGCGGGGTCCATCATCATATGTATGTTCCCTACGCGTTCACCATACGTCGGCATCCAAGGACCATTAAGATCCTTTTAAAAATGATTGTAATAAGGAATGCAGTGCAATCCCAGATCTCACAGAACCGAAAGAATCAAAAGAAAAGTTCATTCCGCAGTCCATTTTGCAGTCCTTTCTCTGAATGGTAAATTTTCGCTGAAACGGCCAGAGCAGGACGCACCACGGGATTTACTTTCTGTCAGTGAGGTTGAGCGTCAGCCATCTTACCACAAACGTTCTCCCTTTTATGACTCTGCAATTGGTGAGAAGGCATTAAGTAACAAGCGTTGGGAAGGACGTTCTCTCTCATATCCCTCTTCCCTCACAACTGGGCAGTTTGTTTGGGTTCAGGGAAAACATGATCACGTTTTTGATGCAGTTCCTGACGTTGCGGCCGGCTATTACCTTCTCGAATATTTGGGATCCAGAACAGGGGGGAGAGAGTTCGCCCAACTTCTGATTAGAGGGCAGTCCTCCAATTTTTTGTCAATCCTTGCTAGCACGGTCAGCTCTGATACAAGCTGCTGTGCTCTGCGGCGCCTGAAACCTCATTACACAGCACGACCTGCCAATGCCGACTGAACTCGCGGGCTGTGGTCCGTGGCGTAGCCAGGATTCGGTCTAGGAGAGAGAGAGCTCAGATTTAGCTTCCCCCGCAACCAGTCCCAAATTGGGAAAATGTTCCAGTTATACAGAAATTGTAATAAATGGCAGTTTGCATCCTGTTTCTGTTGTGCTGAATTGAAAGCCGTATCTGAGAGGATGACTGAATGGAAGGGTGTCCTCGCTAGTTCCGCGAGCAATGCGGGTTTGATTCTCGATCGTTCCGTCAAATTCTGTTACTTCTTTTTTGTGCTTTTTTTAACTCTGCCCTTTTCCTCTCTTCAAACTTCAGTTCCAAAAATCGGTTTTTTGGTTTTTGGCTTAGCAGGATGCCCCCGAAAGGATCTCAGTAGGGGACTGGCGAAAGGGCTGGCGAGAGAGAGCTGGACAGTCGGCCTCCTGACTCGCTCTCGTGCGCGTCCGGTCAGGGCCACTCTCAGATGCGCAGGGGATACGAAACTCGGCCCATACTATCACGACCACGGCTACAGCTAACGCTCAGATTGGCAGCAAGTCAACTTGACCTGGAAGCCGCGTCGTTGGGTCCTTTGCATGTGTAGAGCCATGTAAGTGACGGTTATATGAGTTTAATTTAACGGCATGTATTAACCCTATTTCCGGCAAGGGGGGCTGAATCCGCCCCCTTTTTGGATTTTCTGTGTGCCAATTCCAGCGTTTTTGACGCAGGCTCACGAAACTTGGTGACTTTTGCTAGCTATGCTTTCTACGTACTGTGACAAAATTTCAAAATTATGTTTTGTTCAGGGGCGGAGTCAGGCAACGTATTTGGGAGGCACTTCAGGCCTTTTTTGGTCCTGTGGACGAAAATGACTGCCAAAAATAGCGTTTTTAAGATAGAGCTTAAAACTTTATATCGGTGTATAACTTAATAGTGAGGCAGCCTACAAATACAATTTTGTTCATCTGACGTCACTTTATAAGGTCAGGTCAAGGTCAAAAGCCAGAATTTGGCTTTATAGTAATAATTTCGGCGCTATTTTGTCAAATGCCAACCCCGGAATACAGATGACGTAGAAGGGTGCCCTCTACTTTTGTACTAAGTTTCAGGTCGACATCAGGTCGGGTCATGGGGCTATGACCTAAAATGTCAGTGCGCGCACCCTATATCACAATAGCCGTAAAATGGGATTTTTAAAACAGAGTGAATTCAAATGACTGAAAACGTTTACAGATAATATTAAATGTTCACGAGTGGCTCATTCATTTTTTTTTATTCTCAGCCATTCCAAGTGGCTCCAAAGTCACTGGAGGTCATTTCAGGTCAAAGGTTACAAACTGATCTGAAGAGCGTGTGACCATGACAGTGCCCCCTTTTCACGTCCCTGGCACTGTCTATGCTAACATTATACAAACACTGTAACACGACTTGTACTTCTTTAGCACAACATGACTAGCAGAAGCCAAAAAAGTACTTTTACCTTTTTTCTGCATTCAGTTGAGCGAAACTAATCCTCCTATCTTTGAAACCCTGTGAAGGCCCACGAATTTTCTCAGAATTTCAAATGTGTGTACCAGTGGTAAAAGTCCCATCCAGAATCTCTCGATTCATGCCAATTTCATCAAAATCGGTCCATAAACAACGGAGTTATAAGAAGTTCAAAAATACTCCCATTTTGACATTTTTGCCCTGTATCCACCACGTTCAAAATTTTGAAAACTTCTTTTTTAAAAGTGTACTTGACGTTATGGGAAATCGATTGCCGTTTGCTGGACGAAATCGCATGTGCAGTTCTCGAGATCTCAGGGGGGCGAGTCCGCCCTCTGCCGGGAATCGGCCATACCGTCTAGCCCTCCGGGAATGGGGTTAAAGTAAGTAATAAATAAACGTCAATGAGGAAGGATTGCAAAAGGAAGAGTGCGGTCCAATCTGCAGCACAGTTTCTTTTTAAGGATTTCATGCCACCTGCAATTCTTGAAAAAGGTTTGCAATCCAGGAGTGCAAATCCCGCAATCCAAATCCTGATGATTCCTGCTAACATCACACGATGAAAATAAACGAGGAGGACATATTTTACTTGATGGTGGTAAAACAAATGACACATCTTTATGGCTTGCAGGTGCTTTGGTTTTGCAATGGGTCACTATGTGGCAATGAACTCGGTAATCCTCGTCCTAGCCACCGCCTCAGTCAGTTTATCTCGATTTTGAAGGGCAATTCGGCGCAACGGAACCATTTCATGTCCGACCAGCGTCTACCGGATCTCGCGAAAACTGTACTGAACTAAGCATTCCTGGTCTCATAGCACTGATGACTATGCATGACCTTTTTCGGATGGCCCAGGGCTGCCCGTGAAATGAGGTACATGTATTCAGTGTTGACTTCACCTGACACTCCTGTCATATGTCAAGACAGGCCAATATCTTTGCTTCCGCCGCGGAGATCATCCCACTTTGAAATCGTCCCTGCGTCGGACTTTGTTGGGAACGTAAGGCCGAAGAGAACTCGCATGAAAGACAGAACGAAATCCGAAAAATGTAAGAGTGAAATGTGTAAGCAGTAGTTACTTTTCGCGCGGCGGCTTGTTTTTTGTGCTTATGTGCATGAATTCGTTGGCGTTCATGCCTTGGACACCCGCCATGTTAAACTGTAAGCGAAGTCCCTTCCAAAACGTCCTAACAATCTGTCATTTTTCGAGCCCCTCATCCTATCTAGCTTCATTGCTTGAATTTATGAGATCCCATCAGGCCTGAATTTCTGGATTTCCACCAATTTTCAGTGTAATCCTAGTAATGCAAGCTTGTAGCTGACATATTTCACTCGCTGTCCGGACTTAGGCCGCACTGGGCTAGTGGAGACAGATGATCTTACGTGATGTTTGCCCATAACAGATGACCATAACACAGACATTCTGTCGCGCTCTGGCGCGCTCGAATGGTGGGTTTTAGCATCGCGCGAGTTTGAGAGCCCTTTATTGCGTCGCTCAGATATTTCTGTCGTGTTCAGTTTCACGTCGGCATGCCCTTCCACGGCGCCCGGGGGCACGTTTAGCGCGGAATTACGGAACGAGGCGGTTCGCGATCGCATTGACTTGGCTCGTGCGGTCCATAACGGCGACGTTAACAGCCTGCCGCCACGCTCGGCAACATTCAGACTGCCAAAGAGAGCGATCCAGTCGGAGGAGATGGCGAGCATATCTGATGGCGCCAGGTGAGTTATTGGACCTTATCAGCGCCACCTGGCCCGGATCGTTCAGCGCCGCTCGGCCGCCGTCTCGCGAACAATTGGACGGGCGTTTCCAGCCGGGATTGGATACCAGAACTGAATACTGGGACAGGGATTCTGGGCTATGTGGTGGACGGGACACTGCGACTGAGTGGAAAGGATGGCACTGGGCCTTGAATACTGGGAATGGGTGAAGGGTTTAAGACGGGTGCTGGTTTGAAAAATTTAATCACCCCGGACAAGCGGCGAGCGACAAGCGGGGCAGACAAGACTGAGACAGGAAGTCATTCGTCAACAGGCTAGAGGGCAGCCGGGACAGGCAGGGATCGGCATGGACAGACCGCACCGAGACAGAGGGTCGGCCGAGACAGACTGGGGCCAGCAGGGACAGACCGAGGTCAGCAGGGATGGAGCGGACCGGAACAGAAGGTCAGCCGAGACAGACCGAGGTCAGCAGGGACAGACCGGACCGAGACAGAGGGTCAGCCAGGACAGACCAGGGCCAGCAGGAGCAGGCCGGGGTCTGCAGGGACAGACCGGACCGGATCAGAGGGCCAGTCAAGGCGGACTGGGGGTCAGCAGGGACAGACTAGGGTCAGCACGGACATACTGTGCCGAGACATCGAGAGGGTCAGCAGGGACAGGCGGCCCCATGACCCGGCCGGCCGGCGGCGATAACACAGAGCGTGCCTCCTGCGGGAGACGCCGGAACAATGCCGCCATTGATTAGACGTGAGGGAGCGGCCGTCGGCGGACGCCGCCGAGCACCGCTCTCCGGCCACACAATAACCGGCCTCTGGCTCTATCGCTGTCACGGACACACAAATAACCGGCGGGCGGTCCGGACCGACTGCGGCCCCCGCCGCGCCGGCCGGCCGCCGCCGATACCGACACAGAGGACGACCACCGGGTATGGCCGGCAACGGCCGCCCGGTACGGCCAGGAACGGCCTCCGCCTCAACCGAGCGGTGTTAAAGTGATGTCTTCCAATAAGGTTAGAGGTAAAAACCTCGAAATTTCATTATTTTTCAGTGCTGATCACAGATATCCTGTAAGACATAGCGTAAATTCCATCTTCAGGTCAAATGAAAACATTCTGTTAATAGGCCAGAAATAAGTCCCAGTGGAAAAAAATGTCCGCATAGCCATTAATTGTTAAAGACTTAGGCAGTTCGGGAAAGTTGTGGCAAAACGCAGGTCGTGGGCCAGTACAAGACTTTGAAGAAAGCGGACGCGGGTACAGTAAATTTTCCGTAACCACTCCACTTTATTTACAGTCCTTCACTTGCATGTGAGGGGCTTTCGGCACAGGCTTGGGTCGCATTCGTTACGGGCTATCCGATTGCTTTAACGTTATAAGAGATCGCTGATGTATTCTGACCGCGTGCAAGGCGAGTCAATATTCTCTTCACGCATGTGTGACTAAAGGAAACCTTATTGCCTTTGATGGCAGACGTGGAGGGCGCGGTATTTGCACTGGCCGGCCCCAAATGAACCATGAAAGGTGATTCATTGGGAAGCCCAACAAAGGGCTGGGCTCTCGTCTTGTGACGGCTGACCAACGGCCGTCAGGAAGTAAGCGATCTCCCCTGCTTCAGGCTCTTGTTCTATTTCCCTCTTCTCCCTTACAGCCTGTTGTTCTCACTCTCGCCCGGATCGCTCTTCCTTTCACATATGTATGCATGTGCGCAAACAAATGCGGAAGCTCGTGTATACATGCATGCAAAAGGTTGTTAGATCGTGTATGCAATATGCAAATCTCATATCATCACAGAAAACAATGCCTTGACCAGCTCCCGTGCGTACAAACATTTGATCTTAAGCATTTGAGCACACATCTGATCTCACTTCTACGAGCATCCTTGTGTAACACGATATACCTTTGCACATATCCTGAAAACATTCACTTCTTCACTGTCTGAAGCGGTCGCCGTCGTAACGATGATGACGATGAATGTCGAAGTCATTAGCTATTTCGCCCATCTCGGAGCTCCCGCATTCACACAGTTAAGACCATCAGAGTCACACCCATTCGAATGAAAGCTCGGTCTTGACGGACACAGCGACTGCCACTTGGCCTAAAGTGCAGGGACGAAAGCTCGCTAGTGCCCTCATCACTGCCGACTAGCCGGAACCCTGGAAAAATGAGCACGCCACTCCGGTGCAGTTTGGAGGCCGTTACCGCTTCACAGCTCGTGATTTAATGCCGCTGTTGATAGCTCCTTCGGGTGGTTAGTGCCTGGCGTTAACCTTCAGAAAACGACTGAGATGTGCTGGCGTTTTACATGTATTGAACGCAAGCCCGTCCGTAGGCTGCATTTTGAAAAGGCGTTTTTGTGAATGAAAGCTGTAGTATTTCCCAAAACCCTAGCACACAGTGTACCGTCTAGGATCAGAAAAGAACCGTTTTTGTGAAGGAAAATCAGGAATTTTTGTGGACAGAAGCAGTAGTGTTTCCCAAAACTCCGGCACATCTCTTTGGTGGATCTGTTAGGATCAGAAACCGAGATCGGTCATTGGTCGTTTTGATCACCTAGGCTGTGTTCTGGATATGACCAGAGTGCGTAACACCGAAATAAAACAACAGATCAATCTTCGGTCAAAAAGATCATTACGCGTTCCAGCAAATTCTCCATTCCCAAACACTGACGCAGATATCACTGACATGATCTACGGTTTAGTCTCTTCGTATAATCCTCGTATAATCCTCTGGTCGCTCATTGAACGTGCTAAGCATTTCTATAGTTTGTGCCATAGGTTAAGAACAGTGGGCGAGGGTCCATGACCCCACTTTTTTTGTAACGCAACATTAGCCCTATGAGAAAATCTTCTTTTCCCCCTCCCCACACACCTTTTTTGAATGCTTCTAATCCGGCCATTTTGGTTCAGCAGCGCTCGAGCTCTCCGGCAACGACATTGTTACTACTCGGATGACGAAGCTACCTCGAAAGCAGCGAGAACATCAGCTGACAGCAGCACGCACGCGCAAAAAAGCGGCCTTTGGTAGCTTCACTGAACAGCCAGAACGTGCCCCGGCAAATAACGATTTGCCCGCAAGCGTCGTGATCGTCTTCAAGGAGCCACGATGGGAAGTGGTATTTTCGTCGGTCTTTGGGAATGGAGAAATTGCTGAAACGCATTGTGGTTGTTTTCTTTTGACCGAAGAGCGATCTTCTTCTCCGTTGTTTGGCAATTTGACCATATCCAGAACGAGGTCTGGTTGTTTGGAATGACCAGTGACCAATTCCGGTCTCTAATCCCAGCATGCCTCTCGCTGTTTATGGTCCATTAAAAAAAACTTGGAGTTTAGTGAGGCATTTGGCATGAGGTCGGAAACCATATTGGACCGTAAAGTGGGCAATAATGGATAGGATGTAAGCCTTCTGCATTTCCTATATCAATGTGGCGCGGTGCAAAATGAACTGAAGCCATTCATCAAGATTCGGTTCGATTTGCGACGCACATATCTTTATAATTTGATATAGCTATTTTTTATGGATGGATATGTTTATAAGGGATATTGCATGCAGTTTCGGTGACATCTATTCAGTAGCAATGGAACTGCTGTGGAGATGGAGGGGAGAGGGGAAACGTGATTTTTACCTCATTTCTTTCCATGCACCGCCATAGGGTTAATGTCAAATGTTGCCCAAAATTGGGGTGGAGGGGGAGCAGCTGCCCCCCCCCCCCACTCCGCCCCGGTTTCCACACCCCTGCATCAATTCGTCTCATGATGTTTGTTTTTGCCACGGGACGTCCAGTCATGGCAGCTGAGTTTGTAAGAGAATGAAAAGGAGTGCATCATTTAAGTTTTGCTCCAGACCCGTTACGTATTTTCGAAGGTACGTATGTTGGCCCGTTGTTGGTTGTTCAATGCAGCTACAGGTTCCATCTGAAAGCTTATTTTAGGATTTTTACTACGACTTTAGTATTGTCTCAAGCTTTCCAGAAATGACATTTCAACGATATCTAAAGGCTGAAAACGAAGCATAGTGAGTGTTTCTTGTACTGATCAAAGACACTGGTGGTCACTGCAAGAACTGACTCATCGAATATCGATATGGGGAAATTAGGGAGGAAGTATCTGGCAAGTTTCTGATTTCAACACCGTCTTACAGATCGACTTGTCAGCTTACCGCTATGATTGTTTTTTACTGACACAGGCTGCTTACTCATCCAGGGATTGTCGACCATCGTTCGAATGTTGATTTACTTCGGATATTCGATACCTTGCGATGTATTTGGCTTCTGAGGAAGTTCCCTACAGCCATGATCACATTGTCCATCGCGTTGTGGCTCGAGTGTACAGGGAAGGTTTAAGCCAGCCTGTCCAAGTCAACCATCTTCATTTGACTAGTTCGGCTCTAACCATAGTTCGGATCTGTCTCCCTCCCCTCCGATTTTACGCTTGCCATTCCCGGGCTTTTGGGAGCTGTCTCATGAAACTTGGTGACTTGTCCTAAATATGTTTTCGACATGCTGCGACGAAAGCTAAAAAATAACCTCCTCCAGAGGCGGTCCCAAGACACGTTTTTGGGAGACATGTTTGAGGAGTAACGCACCTTCTGGAGATCGCGCACTGTGACTTGGTCACCTGCCATTTTTTTACTTTTTGCGCCATTTATTGACATTTTTTCACCCTAGCTTTCATGCTTCTGCTTCACGTTTTTCTTCGGCTGTTCGTTTATTAACATGCATGCAATGTCAGGGGGCATAATCTGCCCCCCCCCCCAGCACGGAATAAGGCTGAACGCAATGTTCCAGATGTAACCCTTGCCAGGAGAAGGAAACCTAGGTCTAGCCTGAGGCGTTTTGCTGTTACATTTTTTGACCTACTTGTGATGGTTAGATCCATGATTTTGCACAAGTTGCAAATGGCCTGATATAAAATGCCAATGGCCATTGTCTTTGAAAAGCAAATATATTTAAGGTAATACAGCAAACTGTATTGAAACATAAATAACAAGGTACTATACAAAAAGGTGCATTTACTACACGAAAAAAATGTTGCCTGTCATTCAACAAAGTTTCTTAACCCGGCACCGCTTGGAGGATGCCACATAGGGCATTGGAGCCAGCCCAACCAAATCTTCAGTACCAGTTCAATCAATTTTACATATTTTGACATCAAAACCATTTGCATGCTAGGTCAGATAATGGAGATATGACGTTATATGTGGACCCTTGCGTGTATGTTTTCGGCTCTACGGGCGGTGGCGCGAACATGGCTCGTTTGTGTTAATATTTGCGAGTGTAATACATGGACTATTTTTTCGTATTTATATAGGACACGGTCCCCAAAAATGACATGCAACCGTGACACTCAATATTAGAGGTCATGCTAGGTCACATGCATGATGACAGTTGGACTGATTTGCATCGTGGATGATAGAAGTGTTTGCCGCTAACCTTCCCCATCGTTCAAGCCAGACAAGCGAATCCATATGCGCCTCTTAGCAAGGTTCACCAAACGCAACGCGAGGTCATGTCAGGTCACGTCATAGGCTGATGTCAAAACGAAATGAAATACAACATTGCGTGTGGAAGATCGTTCAACAGCAGCAGAGAGCAATCATTGTTCCTAGTCAGAAAATGTGAAGTGACCATCTGCACTGACGTGGCTTGACCTTGACCCGATAAGGAGCAGATATAGTAGATTTCATTATCACGAAATGCCATTCCATTTCAGTACTTGACGCAGTTAAAAGTCCCAGCGACTAACTGTTGCTCTTTTGTCAGGAATAGTAATGCAGCCTGTAGCAGATTTCTAACTGCCTGGCGTGATAGTCTGACTACTGGCGACCTCGTTTGTGCCAGTCTTTTCTATCGTCTCGGCTCTTGCGGCCTTTACAGTAAGTCAGTCACTCGGCACCGGATCAGAGACGAATATATGTTCCTCACTAACACTACATCATTTTCTTTCACGCACTAGCACTAGATGCACGGCCACTCGCACACTAACACCACGAACACGAACACAGTCTCCCACGCAGAATATCACTGAGCCTGAGCTTCAGCCTTAACATACTGAGCAAAAACCGGCGCTGCTTATATACTACCTACACACGGAAATGATGAAAGGGGATGGCGCAATTATGATATCATATACCGCCAATCAGGAGGCGTTTTGTATTCCGAATATTTTGGAAAGACTAGGCTTTAGCCAGTGAACGAAAGTGAGAACGCACGGAATTCACATAACTGGCTGATGTAAGGCGGATGCAAGAACTCAGAAGTTTCCGCGGATGTAAGCTATTTTAAGATTAGAAAAAGGAAGTATCGTTTAACATTACGGATATGATTCACCTAGCGGCACCGCGGCGTGATTGATCTACCTAAGACGTTAATGCGTTCTCAGACGTCTTTGTCTGATTCCCGTCGATGCCGACTGTGGGAACTAGAGCTGAAGGCATCCAGTAGCCTTAGACAGTCTTCACAAACCAAAAGCTTTTAAAGAAAAACCTCTACGAATTAGAAAAAAACTAGAAAACATTGAAATTTGAGGGTTTCCTGATACGGGAACTTTAAAGCCGTGACGTGAACTTTGTTACACAGCCTTATCTGACCTGACCTAGAATGGCCTTAACCGGATGAAATGGAGGAAATACAAAACTGATCATCAGAAGGTTTCATTTCCGTTTTTTTTTCTTGTCACGTGGATCAAAACGACTTTGAGTAGCTATCGATCTTTGGCATGTAAAGTAAGACCATTATTTCACCTGACCTAGATCCGACACTTAAAAAAAATATCTTGGCATGCTTCTGACGCAGAAGATCGTGACAAAATTATGCATAACACGCCTTGATAATATTCGTTTGATACCCAGTTGAAGGCTCTTAGGTCAGTATTGCCGATGATATGATGCATGAACCGGTGTCAGTTTTTCAGACGTCGTGTTATGCATTTGTCGTGACCTGTAACGTCATCAGTCAAGTGACCAGGACTAACATAGCATTGAATTGCAAGACGCAGGGCTATCGATCTGTGGTAGGCCGGTTCAGTTTCAGCGGTAAGATCCTAAGATAACAGGGTTGCCCTTTGGACACGCCCGATGCGGACGCGGGTATAAAAACACTCCAGACAGTGCCGGGTTAAGAGAATAACAAGAATGGATGATGCCGAAAGGATCCAATAAAACACACTAAATGCAGGATCATTTCTTTTGTTAAAAATGAACATAGGCAAAAAACTCTTTGTAAGTTGCAACTGCTGCAAAGATTGGGGACGTCATGACAGTGGTGTACCCTGAAGCACGCCTTGATAATATTCGTAGTTACATTTTAGTAGAGTAACGCCCCCCCCCCCAAAAAAAAGAAAATATTGCAGAAATCATCGAGCATGAAATCAAAAAGCGTTCATCATCATTTCACCGCTGGAGATCGTGGCGCTCCGGGGTTGGAAAGGTCTAGACGCCTAATTTTCAGAGATTTTAACATTAGACATGTGCCAATAACAGGGAAGAAGCGGTCTGAAATCCTTTTCAGTTGACCCACGTCGACCCGTCAAAGGTCGCTTAAATCAAATACTGCGTGACGTCATATTGATCATGTAAACAAGGGCCATGCAACGCAGTTTTCCCACTTGATTTATCACCTTCCATTCTCTAGACAGCAGTGGGCCTATGGGGCCCCTCGCCCCCTCGCCCTTCATCCGTGACCTATTGTCATTGCACTTTTTATACTGCATCCTAAACGGTCCATACATTTACAGGCTTTCTTTCGCGCATTTGGTACTGGTATTATCTTCTAATTGCCCCCTATGCCACAATGAGCTCAACGTTGGATTTTGGCTGTGATAATCGACAGAGCTGAAAGAGTGTTATATAGGCAGAGGTTTCTGTCAGGAGCAGGCTCTCGGCTAAGTGAGACGTAACCGGCAAAATCATTTGTGCTCAGTTTCACTTATATCCACTCATATTATTTCCAGGGTAGAGCAGGACCTTGTCTCAATCGGGCGTCATTCACTTGGAACGACAGTTCGCGCCATTTATCGCCGGCCAGTCATTCGGCGCGCCATTTGTGTCGTCACCAGCTGACGCGGACGAAATACAGGTTCCGGCGAGCGGACGCCCTGCGACGCCCGCGCGCGCCGCGCTCGCCACATCCATCGCGAACCCCGTGGGAAATCGTTCAATCGCATAACGCCGTAATAACCCACCTAATCCTATTTACAGGCTCCCCTAGAAGACCGGCGGATAATTGACTGCGATTCGTTTACCTGGCCGGCGCGCACCCCTTGCAGCCGGCCGACGGCGGGGGGGGGGGAGCTGGATCGATCGATGCGCGCGTCCCCGGCGCCCCTCGACGGATGGAGCGCGTCGGCGTCGGCGTCGGTGGGGGACGGTCCCCGCGCCGTCCAGTAGCTGCCGGCGCGACGGCGGCGAGCGCTCGGCCGCGGACGGCGCGGCGGACCGTGGCGTGCCGACGGCGGAGGGTGTCGTGAGGGCGGGTGGAGCGTGCGAGGACGGCGGACGCTGCCGTGAGGACGACGAGACTGCGTCCGTTGATCTGACGCAATCTGTCGTGCGGCCATCAGGCGCGTGATCTGCGGGCAGAGCGCGCTTTGCGTTGTTGGCGGACGCAACGAAACAAAGTCGCCGTGCGAGCTACGGCCGGGGACGTGCCGTGTAAACGCGGAGTAACGCCATTGTGCCGACGGGCGGTTCTGCCTCGACCGGCGGCCAGCGCCGGGCCAGGTACGTGCGATCGCACGGAAAAGTGCCGGGTGCATGCGGACAGCCGCACCGGGCGGCGCGTGCGAGCGGACGGTGCCGTACGGACTGGCGGAGCTGCCAGCGGACGGTGCCGTGCGAACTGGCGGAGCTGCCAGCGGACGGTGCCGTGCGGACTGGCGGAGCTGCCAGCGGACGGTGCCGTGCGAACTGGCGGAGCGGCCAGCGGACGGTGCCGTGCGAACTGGCGGAGCAGCCAGCGGACGGTGCCGTGCGGACTGGCGGAGCGGCGAGCGCCGGCCGGCGGACGACTTCGCGTGGAGGAGCGGACGCAGCCGTGCGAACATGCTCAGTCCGGGGAAGAGTGCTGGGATGCGGAGCGGCAAGAGTGGCCGGGTCGCGGCCCTGCTCCTGGCCGCCGGCCTGGCAGCCGCCACGCGGGCCGAACCAGGTACGTGCCGCGCGCCGGCAAGAAGCCGCCACTGGGGCGTCCCACCTACAGCGTCGGCCCGGCCCGGGTTGGTGGGGTCCGCACCCGGCGCCCGGCGGCGGGGACGGCCGGTGCACGGCCCGTCGGCAATGCCCTGCACTCGGCGCCGCTGCCGCGGGGCGCCCCGAGCGTCACGCCGCCGGCGTCAGCCGTGCCGTCCGCGACAGCGCGCTCCGACCCGCGGCCGACCGGGAGCCGTCGGTATTGTCGGCCGGTCACGAGTCGCGTGGCCACTCGACTCGGCAAACGTCTGCCAGGCCGTAAGCGGGTCGTTCCGGCGGTACGGCGCCGAGGCGCCGCGGCAGCCGGCCGCGTTCGTAGAACGGCCGCCGCTACGGTCGCCTCGCCGCCGGCGGCCGCCATTTTACGGCTGTCCTTTGACGGCGAACGACGCGCTTCGCGCGGCGGCGTGATGCTGTTTTGGCTGCAACCGCCGGGGTGGTTGATTCATGTGCAGTCCGCTCACGACAACCCATGGCACACGGGGGTTGGGGGAGGGAGGGGAGGGGGAAAGACTGCAAAACGGGACCAGCGCGGCGAGGCTTTTTCTTGCTACTTTAAAATGTGTTGTTGAGCTCTGCTTGCAACGGCTATGCTCAGAAGAAACTTCATTTCGTACCCAACTTTTGGCAATTTAACTACCAAGTAAAATGACGATGTTATTATTGTTGAGCAGCATAGCCATGCTAGAGCTTCAAGGGTCCATTCTCACAGGCTATCACCGGCACGGGTTAGCGTTTCTAACAGAATAAGGCGATCTACATGGGTGGTATACTACTGACTGGCGGAGTGTCCCTTACTGCATGCGAAACGTGTCGCAATGAGCTGCGAGGACGACCGCCCGCGCGTGTCGCCCTGGTGACGTTTCCGTTCCGGTCGCCCGTTAAACGCCCGCATTAACATTTATGACAACCTAAATGGCCACGTTCTGAAAAGCATTATTCACCAACGCGGCGCCGCGTTACCATCAAAGGGAAACGGCGCAGCCAAGCCGTTCACGACGCTGGGCCTTGACGTGAGAATATCCTTACCTTTACGACGTGAGAATATCCTCACCTTTACGACCGTCTGAGACGGCGCAGCTGCAGGTGACGCGGTCACTTGCACTTCTGAACGCCAACATGCCCAAGAGCAAGGTCTGTGACGAAGACGCTGTTGCTCTTGTTTAGCCTTTGATCAAGACAATGTCTAAAGTTATTTCTTTTTTTTCCGGAAATTTCCGCAAAAGTTTCTGAAGGGGGAAGTTTTTGCAAAAGTTACGAAGAAGGAACGTGCCATGCCATGGCATGGCATGCTCGCCCTTTCGTAAGGCACGAATCAGGCAAACAAACAGAAACAAGGCAATTTTCCGAAAAGTGCAGGCCTGAACAAAGAAACGCTTTAAGGTGGTGTAGAAACAATCGAGGGCAATGTCAATGCACAGAATTAATCACATCGCTCTGTGAATAATATTACCTTGGATTTCTCAGAGAATTCAGAAATCAGTGGCTTGAAAAGCTAGACAGTGGCGCAGAGGATTGGGCAGCGCCATATCTGACGTATGTTGCGTTTGGCCATTTTAGATTCAACAACATCCTGTACGCTGTAATCACAGAAGCAACGAAAACCTTTAGATTTTTCAGCAATTGCCTTCTGTGATTGGTATACGATCAGTGAATGACTGGTACCGAAAATATGAGAGGAAGTGAAAGAAGCCTTGAAAATGTGCGGAGCAATGAATACGTAGGCGTCACTTTGGACCATGCTCTGAGCTGTGCTTGCTAAATTAACGGCATTTTTTTAAGATCATAAATAGAGACTTTTGAGAACAGTGTTGTGCTGTAACCTGTCTCGAGCTACCTGGTATACACTTACCCTTTGTGTTTTGTTCGTCATATTTTACGAACGAAAAAAAAAACAATAGCGCAAATTTCCGGTTCCCTACGTGGAGAGCGGCTATTTTATGTGGGAAAGGAAATTTGACATACTATTGCATTTTATATTCTTCTGGGAAAGTAACCTATTCTCCTTTACCTTTAGGCTTGGCTTGGCATACGGCATACTCATTAACCTTGGTGTAAAAATGAGTTTTTTTATCATCGCCAGCAGCACTGCCGATATTCGTTTATTGGCTCCAGATATTGACAGTGGGAGGATAAACCATCCTCTTAGTAACCGAATCGAGTTGAAACACGCCAGCGAGTGCCGGGCTAAACTGCATCGTGTCTGACGTTGGCTCAGAGACAGTAAGCATGAACAGCATAGCACGGTCTGTGTACGCGGGGAGTTACAGAGGTGCATTACTTGAACGGAAAATAAATTTGGGCCCGTCATGTCACTCTAACTACGCTGAAGGTTGTTTAAGGTTTTTTAAGTGTACATGAATGGGTTTGATGCCATAAAAGCCCAAATATTGCAGCACAACTTGATATGCCTTCGTTCTTGGTCGGAAAATATGTAAGTGATATCTATAAACATATAAGAATATCTATCCCGGAGAGATTTGTCCAAGCGCGACCGTTCGCATCTCCTCACCAGTCTGTTGTGCGTTAAGCTGTTAGCTTTCCTCGAAGAATGACACAGACTGACAAGCAAATAAGAACTTCTCGGGCCCGAATCGTCGTACTTAACACGAGTGTGGGTGACACCGCACTGCGCTATGACGCAGATCTAGAAATCGTTTTGTCACAATATCCAGAGCAACATTTCGAGAATTGCAACCTCCTTGTTTCCCGGGTGGTTTGGTGTCACGCAAGACATCATTCATCGACCTATATTCCGTCCAGCAGCTGGTGATATTCTTTGGCTGTTAGGATTTCGTACATTGTTCATCACCACTACGGACCGCTCGAATCCGACCAAACCGGACAAGGGATCGGACCGCATGAGCTGAAGTGAACGACGTATCCGGCCACCCCTTGCTCGCAAACGACGATCGATGACACGGCTGTTTTGGAGTAAGAGGTAAACAGTGCAAACCGCCTCACTACTGAGCTGAATTTAGGTATATGGCGTCGCGAGGTAGGTCAGGCAAGCTAGTTTACTCCATTCCCGTAACAGCAACGATAGGGCGCATTCCCGTGTGGGGAAAGGCTTATTCACCCCCTCCCCCTGAGATCTCGAGAATTACCCCTCCGATTTCACTGCAACAAACGGAAATCGATTCGTCATGATGTAAACTTGACTTTTATGGGAAGGAAAGGAGTGGACAGATGGGCTAAAAAAGCCGGAAAGGGAGTATTTTTTACTTGTTATAACTTCGATATTTATGCACTGATTTTGATGCAAGTGGCACAAATCAAGAGCTCACTGATAAAACTTTTTCACTGTTCTATACATTTAGAATTTTGAAAAACTGGTAGGCGTTTACAGGGCCTGGAAAATGAAAGGACTGTTTTGATGAAAATTAAATCAATATAAGAATAATATTTTTAGCTTTTACTAGTCATGTTATACGTAAGCATTACAAGTCGCATTACAATGTTTGCGTAGTGCTGGCATAGGCGGGTACCATGGACACGGAAAGGGAAACTGTTATGGTCGCATGTTCATTTGGTCGCCTTACGACCTTTGACCTTAAATGACCTCAAATAACTTCAAAGTTGCACGGAATGGCCTTTAGCTCATCCATACTGTTTGAAAATGTTTCTAGTTATTTGAGTTAACTTTATTTCCGAAAGTCCTCTTTATGGTCGTCGTGATATAGGATATGCGCGCCGACATTTTAGGTTATACCTCCGTGACCCGACCTGGCATTAAGCTAAAACTGAAAACACAAGTCGAGGATATTGTGCTGGGTCATGCATGCTTCGGATTTTGTATTTCGAAAATAAGAGTCAAAAATATTTACATACTACCAAGTTCCGATTTT
The DNA here is from genome assembly GCA_030062745.1 of Capitulum mitella. NCBI lineage: Eukaryota > Metazoa > Arthropoda > Thecostraca > Pollicipedomorpha > Pollicipedidae > Capitulum > Capitulum mitella. The sequence goes on along the minus strand of CP099847.1, from coordinate 16,829,647 downwards.
TGACCCTCACCTGACCTTGTGAAGTAACCTCAGGTCAACATAAATATTTATTTGTAATTTTCCAAGTTATTTTTTATACACCGGTGTAATTTTTTCAGTTCTAACTTAATCCTATTCCCGGCAGGGGGCTGAATTGCCCCCCCTCGGGTTTTTTGCTTGCCAATTCCAGGCTTTTTGACGCAGCTTCACGAAACTTGATGACTTCTCCTAGCTATTCTTTCTACGGGCCGTGACGAAATTTCAAAATTCTATTTTGCTCAGGGGCGGAGTCAGGCAACGTTTTTGGGAGGAACCTCAGGCCATTTTGGCCATGTTGAGATGAAAAGGAAAATGTCTGGCAAAAACAGCATTTTTAAGAAAGAACTTAAAACTGTATATGGCTGAACAGCTAAATAGTTGGGCAATGTGCAGATATAGTTTTGTTTGTCTGAGGTCACTTTACAAGGTCAGATCAAAGTCAAAAGTCAAAATTTGTTTTTTGAAATACTTTTTGCGCTGTTTCTTCAAATGCCAAATCCGGAATATATATGACGTAGAAGTATGCCTTCTAATTGTGTATCAAGTTTCAGCTTCATATCAGCTCGGATCACGGAGCTATGACCTAAAATGGCAGTGTGCGTACCCTATGTCGTAATAGCCATAAAATGAATTGTTTGAAATAGAGCGAATCCAAATGATTGAAAACGTTTACAGATAATATTAAATGCACACTAGATCATTCCAAGTGACTCCAAGGTCACTGGAGGTCATTTAAGGTCAAAGGTCACAAGTTGATCTGAAGAGCGTGTGGCCATGACATTTCGTTCTTTTTCATGTCCCTGGCACCGCCTATGCTAACATTATACAAACACTGTAATGCGATTTGTATTTCTTTCGAATAACATGACTAGCAGAAGCCAGAAAGTGTTTTTGCCTCTTTTGTCCATTCAGTTGTTCAAAAACTAATCCTCCTATTTTTGAAACCCTGTGAAAGTCCATGAACTCTCTGAAAATTTCAGATATGTGTACCCATGGTGAACGCCCTATCCATAATCTCTCGATTCATGCCAGTTTCATCGAAATCGGGCCATAAAAAACGGAGTTATAAGAAGTCCAAAAATACCCCCCCATTTTGACATTTTTCCCCCCTGTATCCACACGTTTCAAAATTTTGAAAATTTCTTTTTATAAAAATGTAGTTCACGTCATGGCCAATCGATTGCCGTTTGTTGCGATGAAATCGGATGTGTAGTTCTTGAGATCTCAGGGGGGACGAATCCCCCCCCCCCCACTTCCGGGAATCGACCATACCGTCTAGCCCTCCGGGAACAGGGTTAATACCTTTGGTTTTAGCAACCATTTTACGTTACCCTTCAGTAGTGCCAACACTGGTCTGAGATGCCTCCCAAAACCGTGGCCTGGCTTCGCCTCTAGGAAAAATAAAACTGAAAATTTGCCAGGATACGTAGAACAAATAGATACGACAACTTGTTAGGTTTCATGAAGCTGCGTCAAAAGCCTTAGAGTTGGCGAGCATAATACCGAATGGGGGACACCTGAATCGCCCCATACGGGAATAGGGTTAATGAAGTCAAAAATGGTCTAAATGACTTCCGTACTTTTGGCAAAATTAGGAAAGAAAAACGACCTGCTTTATTCTGGGGTAGGCTGCTTTTTTTCTCAAAACAAGAATTAATACAAGACTCGTGTTGCACCCTGGGCAATCTGTGGGAGCCGGGAAGGGGGTCTTAAGACTCGAGGGCCTGTGATGTAGATATTTTTCTGCAGCCACCCAATGCCAGCAACTGGGCACAAAGCACACCAACATATTGCTGTGAGTAGCAGGATAACGTCCTCGTATATCGTGTTCTTCCTGTATTCTTATATACTTCTTATACATACTTTCTGTATCGGAGCACGGGAAAGAGAGTTTTTCTCGTGTGCATGCATCAGGAAGTGAATGTTACGAGTTACGGATGGCATAAAAAGATCCTTTTATACTGTGACGCTTGCGGAACAGTCAACCAGGCTATGGGAAAATACCGTCCCCTGTCCTAAGAAATGCAATGAAACCTTTGATAACACCGCGCCTAAATCAGATCTGAAGACTCGTTATAAATGACTTCAGTCGTGTGGCCTTCGAAAAGTGCTCAACAAGCGCAACCACGTAGCTAAATTGCACATAAAGGCCATATGCCTGAAAATACAGGTCCATTATCTTTATATATATATATATATATATATATATATATATATATATGTGTATATATAGATATATTTATGCTGCCAAAGGTGCTGTAATTAGGATGAAAAGACCGTCCGTCATGTATTTAACATAACATTTGTCATGCTGGTCGATACCTATGGTACTTAATCATGTTATGCCGTGAAATTGTTTAGAATGTCATGCACTAGTGTCAAAAATGAAAGCAAGGTGATTCAGTTCATGTTTCAAGCTTATGGAAACTTGAGGGAAAACAGAGAACAGAACAACAAATGCACTGTTGGAAAACTTAGTTCTTAAAGGACATGTCCTATTTAAACAGATGTTCTGAACTGGTGTAGCCAAATTGTAGCCTGCAGTCTTCAAGTCAATTTGGCAATATACATTTTGCTTCAAAACGCCACCCTCACGTACGTTAAGAGTAACTTTCGTACTCTAGAAGTGATGAACCTGAAAGGAAGAGTGGCCGTTTTCAACCTTGCGTTTTAATGTGTTTGTAATGGGTTGGAGTTTGAGTACGATGACTGCTGTAACTTTCATGCATAGTTCACTTTATATTTCATTCGTTTGCGCGAGGATATTTCGAGTCTGAGGGGGGAGGGCGGCGACCTTGACAAATTTCGCGTTTTGTAAATTATTTGGTCTTTGTGACTCCTGTGCAAGGAAGCTTTCAACTTTGTTTTGTAGCGGACACGGTGGCATTTCTCAGTTTATATTAAATCTTCGTGTTGCTGAGGTGCGTTTGCGGTCATACGCAAAGAAAATCATTGTGCCCCTCGTTCGCCTTGGAACTGGGGTATTTTTATTGGGATATGCCGAGCTCTGAGAGTGAGTGGGCGACGCTTTTTGTCCCCGTCGCGCGTGCGGACCCCGTGCCGACAGAGCCGGAGGTGCCGTCTGCGCCGGCGAAACACTCCACTCGGCGGCTAATTACGCCATCAAATATGCAAAGCTAATTAAGACATGCAGCGGGGTGGCGCCGCTCCGGGGCAGCAAGTCGTCGTCACACGGAGACACCTCCGGGTGTCCGGCGTAGGGCCTCTGTTATACAGAGACACCTAGTGTCCAGCGCAGGGCCTATGTCATACGGGGAGACCTCCGAATGTCCGGCGTAGGATCCGTGTGTCTTTCAGAGCACCACTCACTGTTCAGCGTCAGGCCCGTGTCATATGGGGACACCACTGAGTGTCTGACGAAAAGCCCTTGTAACACGGAGCACCTCCCAGTGTCCAGCATAGGGTCTGTGTTATACAGAGCACTTCTCAGAGGCCGACATTGAGCCGGTGTTATGCCTCCAGCACTGGAGACTCCACCGAGTGTTGAGAGGAGAAGATCTTTGTCCCACGGAGACACTGTCAGACGTCCATGTACTCCAAAGGCCTCACCTAGTCTTCGCCAAAGCCTGGTGGCCGTCCACTGGGGGCCCGAATGTCGCAGACGGAGACACCGCCTGTCGAGTGTCAAGATGTGCGAGACAGAGAGGTCACTCACCGAGTTCTTAGGTCAGACGGAGGCGCAGTCAGCTCAGTGTCCAGATGGGTCAGACGAAGACGCCACCGGGCATCCGAAGTCGGAGTCAGTCCCAGACAGAGTTCACCACCCGACTGGTAGGAACAACTGTCGAATTTCCAGCCGCAGACTGCATCGAATAGAAAAGGCTGCTGAATGTCCTGTTGCCTATGTGTAACGTCGTGGCACACATCAGTTGTACGACGTCAAAGGCCAGACGTCGGCGGGGCGTTCAGCATTCGAAAACAGACTGAGCTTTCCCCGGTGTCTGACCGTATACTGTGGCTTCCTCTTGTCAGTTATCTCCCCACCGGCCGTCTGTTCTTGGATGATGTCCGCAGCGTCGTCAGGTCAGAGGTCGCCGACCTCTTGACCTCAACAGCCAGGATGACCGAACACGTTCCAATGGGCATCGTTCAGGGCGCGCAGCACGGTGACCGCCGCGCTCGCTGCCAGCAGCAGGGGTGGGCGAGAGGGGAGTGGATGGCAGTCGGCGGCGGACCACGCTTCAGGGTGGGGCGAGGGGGGAGTGGATGGCAGTCGGCGGCGGACCATGCCATTGGCCATTGGCCATTGGCCAGCCGCCCGCTGGGCCTGCCGTCGTGTTTTCAGTGAGGCTCTCGCCGACCCCCGACCGTGTATCCAATGAGAGCCCCGACGCCCCGGCAGAACCGCCACTTAGAGAGGGTCGCCCAACTGCCGGCTGACCTAGCGGCCGCGAGCAGGCGCGGATCCAAGGGGGTGATGGGGGCGATCGCCCCTCCCCCCGGCCTCAGAAGGGGTCCCTCTCCGGCCGGCCCCAAAGGGATCTGTCTCGGACTCAAAACAGGCCCCGAAGGGGCTCCGTATGAACTTCACGGGGTTTCAGTGAAAACATGAGTTCTTAACGCAGTCAGAGGGCCCCTGGGAGGGTTAGATGACCCTTGAGACGCATAGAAGGGCCCCTGAAGCTCCCAAATGCCCTCTGAGACCACGAAATGGCCCCAACATGGCAGATGGCCCCTAAGACCTCCAGAAGGGTCACTGAGGGCCATTGAGCCGGCCAAGATGAAGACTGAGTCCCTAGGACGGCATAGGTGCCCCTGGAATGGCATAAGGGCTCCGAATGAGTCTCAAGGACCTGCATAAAAAGCTGAAGGTTCCTGATGCAGTCAGAAGGCTTCCGGTAGGGCTAATGAGACCCTAAGATGGCAAGATGGCTCCTAAGATGGATAGAAGGCTCCCTGAAACTCTCCAAGGGTCCCCGAGACTGCAAGAGGGGCCCCAACTCGGCAAAACTTAAAAAGATCCAAGCCCATAGAGGGACCCCTAATGGCCTGTAAGGGACCCCTTGCCGGTCTGTAGTGCCCCTGCCAGCGTGTAGGGGGCCCCATGCCGGCCTGTAGGGGCCCCTGTCGGCCTGTAGGGCTCCCTGCCAGTCTGTAGGGCTCTTGCTGGCCTGCAGGTGCCTCTGCCGGTCTGCAGAGGTCCCCTGCCGGCCTGCACGACCCGTAGTCCCTAGTCCAAAAGGCCAGTAGGAGGCCCTTTTGCTGGCCTGTAGGGGGCCTCCTACTGGCCTTTTGGACTAGGGACTACCTGCTGGTCTGTGAGTCCCTGCCGGCCCGAGGGCCCCTGTCAACTTTTTGGGCCCCTGCTGGCCTGCGGAAGGGCCCCCTGCCGTTCTTTGGGGTCCTGCCGGCCTGCAAGGGTCCCCTGCCGGTCGCAAAGGCCCCCCTGCTTGCCTGTAACTGGCCCCCTGTCGGCATGAAGGGGCCCTTGCCACCGCCTGTAGGGCCCCCCGCCGGCCTGTGGAGGGGCTCTCTTACGGCCTGTGGAAAGGTCCCCTGGTGAGTAGAGGAGCCCCTGACGGTCTGCAGAGGGGTCGCCTGTGGATGCCACCAGTAAGAAACTGTTTTTGGCGCAATCATCGACGATCAAATAAGAGCTATCTGGTTGCAATTAATAAAGCTTAGCAACCGCAACCGTCCATTGTCGTAAAATTTTCACTGGCTGTTTTTATTCAGGGGGCCCACTCATAGGACACGGCTCACCATTGGTCATGCAACCCCCAGCCCCGAAATTTTAGGCCGGCTATACCCTTTTGCCAGCCTCTTGTGACACGTACTATTAATATTTTTGTCCAGGGGGGTCCACATGAAGTGAGTGGGCCTGCCGCTGGGCGACGACCCCTCGAAATTCTTGGCTGACTGCACCCCTGCCCCCGAGTATTTTAGACGAGCTTCTGGCAAAAAAAAGGTCTCCCTGAGACTGCCAGCGAGGCCCCTGAAGCGCTAACAAAGGCCCCTGATACGGCTAGAGGGGCCTTTAGACTGCCAGATATGTAACAGAGGAAGACCCCTGATACAGTCATGGATTTTACCAGAAACCAGATACTACCAGAAACGTGCATAGGGCCCATGACACTGCACTGGGGCCCTGAAATCGCCAAAAGGTCCTTTGTAACTATCAGAGAACTCTTGAGACGGCAAAAATGTTCCCTGGAGACGACAAGAAGGGCACCTAAGACAACAAGGTGTCCACTGAGACGACCAGATAGGCCCCGACACTACTAAGCCTTGAGACGTTTAGACAGCTCCTGAAACGATCAAAGGACCTAGAGTATTGCCAAAGGCATCTCTGTCACGGCAGAGAGAGACTTACAGAGTGCCCTTGTTTCTGCCTGAGGGTTTTCTTAGACGGCGAAAACTCCCCAGGGACGACGGAAAGAAACCCGATATGCCTTAAGTTTTCCTGAAGCTGCCAAATGGGTGCATGACACTGCCCAAGGTGCCCCTGACACTGCCAAAGGAGCGCCTAAGATGTCCCGAGGGACACGTGAAACTGTAAAAGAAACATTGGACCATTAGAGGGCCTTGGCAAAGCAGACAGCCCTAGACCGCTATAAAGGTAGCAAAAAAGTATCGAGAAGTTACGCGGGGCAGAGGGGCTTCTTGACCAGACACAGACACGACATTTAAAGCAGAGGGACGCAGCTGCCTAAAATACCGCCGTTGTTGTCATATTTTCACCACTTTGGAGGGGAACGAAACGCAAAATGTCCTCAAATGAGGTGACGCGCTTGAATTTTTTTGTGGTACTTTATATGGCAAAAAGGCAAAATTTAATCAAACATTTCAGCCTGGGCCCGAGCAAGTCAACGTTTTTTCATATCTGAACAGCAAACAATGGGGGGGGGGCGGCCGGGAGGGGGGCCCGCGCTGACCATTCGCCCTCTGGCGAAATCCTGGATCCGCCCCTGGCCGCGAGCGATGTGGCCGCGAGGCTTCGCAGTTCTTGCCAGACGGAGACCCCGCGCTCTGAGTCCTGATGCGCCTGGAACACGTGGTCAGGATGGCGATGTAACTAACACGCGTGGACGAACGCGGAAAGATTTATTGCTTCAAATCATAACTTTGCTGCCATGTGCGAACATGTGACGACACACATTCCTATTCCTGTAAGGTGCTTTAAGTGCAATAACAGCTTAAGACCATCTCGCATGGCAAATGGGGATGCATGTCTTTGTTGCGTCCATGAACATTTTTTTCAAATTTGCTGTACTGGCTGAAGCGACTGTCGGTCGCGTTACTCATGAACCAGTAACTCACTGCGACGACTGCTGAAAAAAGCTGTCAAGGTGCTGCGTTCTGGTGTACCTCCTCTGTCATGTCAACCTAGAAATTCCTCGGTGTTTTTTTCTGCCTGCATTGTAGGGGAAGAAAATACAGAAATCTTTGTCGGCTACTCTCGCCAATCTAGGGCCAATCAAAGTGGGGTGACAGATCTCCTGTAGCCACAAAAGACAACAACGGCTCTGCCCATGCTGTGATCGGCACCACTTGATGTAGAGGCTGCCAGGCAATGACGAACAGAGGCGAACGATAATTAGGTGTCCACTGACACGCGCTGCTATGTTCCGGACTCGGGTGATCTGTAGCGTCTTAGATACGGCGTAATGTCTGTGGTAGTACAAACACGGCAGAAAGCACGCATGTATCATTGTGTATGGTCTCGCACCATTATGTTTGCCCAAGCAGGCATTTCTGGAACAAAGCTATGGAGCTCACTTGTGATTTTCCCACGGGGCTGCGTGTATAGTAAGCGAACTTTCGACAGAAATGGCTTTAAATAAAACTCGCAACGAATAATCTAGCATATTTGTAACGGTGAGAGAATTAGCGTTAGCAGCTGGTTTGCAGACCACAAAAGAATTAAGGGGATAATATGTTAGCATGTGAGATGTTTCCACATTTTATCTTCGCCCTTGCTGGGGCGTAGCAAAACATTGCGGGAAGGGATGCTTCTTGTTGGTTAATTATGCAACGAAGGACATCAGATATTTATTGGGATTCCCGAACTCATGTGATTGATGGCAACGATTGGTGAGGACCTTCATTCGTTATACGGAGCATGTGGCTGGCTGATATGATGTTCGCGTTCCATGCTGTCGTGCAGCTATGTGAGCTGATGTGTTTTGGCATGGTTCACTGAAAATAACGGTATCGTGGTCAGGGGTAAGGCCTTGTTTTTGAGTACAGCTGGCTGGTAGCCGTGCCTTTGCTTTTGTTGCACTGCACGCACACCCGCCGTAACGAAATAGAAGCTTTCATCAATAAAACGCCTTACACAGAATTGGTCAGTGGTACATCTAAGCATGCACTTTTCGCGTATCAAGCATTGGGATGTATTAGTATGGGAGCTACTCGGTGCCTTGTCTTGTTTTATGAACCAGCTCATGCACTGCGCCTGCTATTAAATGTTTAAATGTGCAGACATATATGATAAGAACTTATAACAAAAATAAAACATGTCATGTCTATTAAAACGCGTTACACAGAACTGTTTAGTGATACGACTAAACATGCGCTTTCGCGTATCACGCATTGGATTTTGGAGTTACTCGGTGCCTGGTCCTGCTTTGTGCGTTAGCACATGCCATTCCCGACGTGCGACGCCTTGAACAGTTTACGTGAAACCATTTCCTTGAAAAATCGTGGTACCAATGTTTTGCTTCGATCTCAGAGTGCTCCGAGTTGTCTAAAACGATCGGACATGTATGTCTCCGGGAAGGCCCGGGGCTCAGCTTTTGGTACCGGTTCGGCGGTGGTGGCTGAGTGCGCAGCAGTGTTACACGTCAGCCCAGGAGTGTTATCTCCCATAAGGTCCAGGGCCAGCCTGTGAGGTCTGTGGTGTGGCTTAGGTTCGTGAGTCATGAGGAGAATTTCTGTTTCAAGCCTGTCGTTTTTGGCGTCAGGAGTGTCCTTACCTTTGGCGCTGGATGTTATCCCATGGTCATTGAACATTTTCTCTGCATGCGGTAGATCTGGAGTCACCGACTGCGACCGGAAAAACATTGCTATTGTAAGTCTGAGACTAGTGTGGAAAAAAACTGGACCCAGTAATTCCGATATGGCGAAGAGCCCATACAAACCCTAAATACATTTTCCTACTATCGGGCATTTAAAAACGCTTTGAATTGGCTCAGGCAAACAATAAACAGAAACAGATTGATAAATATTTGCCTCGTATATTTAGGAAATTTTGTTACCCGACGAAATTTGCATGTGACCAATGACATTTCTTCCCAACTGAGAGAAATGCCAAGTCTGTTTTGTCCTGCAAGCTGTTTTTTATACATAAATTTGGTCCGAACCTTTCTGAAGTGGACGGCATGGGGATCAGAGTCCTTTCTAAGCAGGCTGGTGCAGACCGTGACCTTGCCGCCCAAGTGAAGCCAAATATGGAGTAATTTTGCCCTAAACAACGGAACAACAGCGGACCGGATAATGCTGAGGGATCTTTGGAGTGCCGTCAAAACCACAGCACGGCCGCCCCGCGGTCTGGGCGACCATTTCTGCTCCCGGTGAAATGGTGTTGGCTCGTTGTGAATATGGAACCTAAAGTGTCTGTCAAACAACGTTTCTTTGCTGTCCTCGGTCTGTGACTTGTAGTCCTAATATTTCGAATTTCTCCTTATTGCTCATAGGAAAGAAATCCCTGAAAAGTTTAAAGAAGGATTAAACATCGTATAATGTGAGTTAGATCTAGTTCTAGTAACGCATGAGAACCAAAGTTTTAATCAGGGGACTATCAACGCAAGTGGTAACCGTTTCTATAACACATTCCTGGGCCCCTGAGCACTAAGCAATGAAAAATGATGCAGTACACGCAAATGTCTGAACCTTCCCATTATTAGACGAGGATTTTCGCGAAAACTTTTTGGTCGCAACAGTCGAAATCCACGATCAGTTCAGCCCAAACTCATTACCAACTCATGACACCGGAGTTTGGCCCGGAATTTGCAGCTTCTGGTTTTGTACAGCGTCGCTTGAATACGGCACAGAACGCACTTTCATAGGTGAATCGTGTTTTTCCGACGTCTTATTTTAATGCGCGTTATGCACCATAGTAACACATGTTTTTTTGTATGCATGAGTCTAGTGTCTGGTATTTCCTGCCTCTCCCCGCTCCTTTTTATCGTCTGACGCGGTATTTCTGTTTTTCACACCAGCTGACAAATAGCATTTCTGGTAACATTTTCTGCGTATTTCTGGATAACATCTTAAAACCGGAACGAGGTTTGAGGGGAGGGAGGGGGAACGAGCACTGTGAAGCAGATGGTTCTGTGATGTGAGCCTGTCATAGCAAGGGCCAGCTTCACCTTCGTTCTGTTTCGGGTCGCAGCTGACGCTCGGATAGGAGGAGGAAAGGTGAAAGGGGGCGAGTTCTGTGAAAGTTGTTCAAGAATCTGTTACCCCCCACATATAGGGGCGACGACATAAAAAGTCATGTCTGGTTAACGTGGATTGATCTGATGAGAAAAACATGATCTTATTGGCATGGACTCGCTGTTGTTTCATAGATCTGGCAGGTTGTGCAATGTAACATTGTCCATGTTCATACGTCGGAAGAATAGCAAGAGAGGAAGCGAGAAACAAAAAGCGAAAGAGGAACACATGACGAATGAGTAAAGAAATCAAAAGAGCAGGAGAGAAAGTAGGGAGGCAACAAAAATAGCGGGAGAGAGGGAGAGAGGAGAAGGAAAGAGAGAGGGAGAGACAGGGAAGGAAGGAAACGAAGGAGAGAGAACTAGAGAGAGAGAAAGAAAGACGGAGAGATAAAGGAGAGATAAATGTAGGGGAGATGACGCAGAGTACATCGTGAAAAAGTATTGCGAAAAGAAGAGCAGCATCTGAGTCTCTAAAATCCTATATAGCCGGTCCATCGTTTCATTTTAACCCTATTCCCGGCAGGGGTGCTGAATCGCCCCCTCGGTTTTTTTGCTTGCCAATTCCAGACGTTTTAACGCAGCTTTACCAAACTTGTTGACTTTCCCTAGCCATTCTTTCTACGCGCCGTGACAAAATTTCAAAATTCCATTTTGCTCAGGGGCGGAGTCAGGCAACGTTTTTGAGAGGCACCTCAGACCATTTTTGGCCATGTTGAGGGTAAAAGGAAAATGTCGGGCAAAAACAGCGTTTTTAAGATAGAACTTAGACTTTATATGAATGTATAGCTAAATAGTTCGGCAATGTGTAAATACAATTTTGTTCATCTGAGGTCACTTTACAAGGTCAGGTCAAGGTCAAAAGACAAAATTTTGTTTTGTTGCAATAATTTCGGCGCCGTTTTTTCAAATGCCAAACACGGAATATGTATGACGTAGAAAGATGCCCTCTACTTGTGTATCAAGTTTCAGCTTGATATGAGGTCGGGTCACCGAGCTATGACATAAAATGCCAGTGAGCGTACCCTATATTGCAATAGCCATAACATGAAGTTTCTGAAATAGAGTGAATTCAAATGATTGAAAACGTTTGCAGATAATATTAAATGCACACGAGCTCATTCCAAGTGACTCCAAGGTCATTGGAAGTCATTTAAGGTCAAAGGTCACAAGCTGATCTGAAGAACGTGTGACCATGACAGTTCCCCCTTTTTCATGTCCCTGGTACCGTCTATGCTAACAGTATACAAACATTGCAATGCGATTTGTACTTCGTTAGCATAACATGACTAGCAGAAGTCCAAAAAGTGTTTTTGCCTTTTTTGTTCATTCATTTGTTGGAAAACTCATTCTCCAATTTTTGAAACCCTGTGAACGCCCATGAATTTTCTCAAAATTTCAGATGTGTGTACCAATGGTAAACGTCCTATCCATAATCCCTCGATTCATGCCAGTTTCATCGAAATCGGTCCATAAACAACGGAGTTATAAGAAGTCCAAAAGTACCCCCAATTTTGACATTTTTCCCCCTGTATCCACACTTTTCAAAATTTTGAAAATTTCTTTTTATAAAAATCTAGTCCACGACATGGCAAATCGATCGCCGTTTGTTGCGATGAAATCGGATGTGTAGTTCTCGAGACGTCAGGGGAGGGCCGAATCCACCCTCCCCCCTGCCGGGAATCGACCATACCGTCTAACCCTCCGGGAATAGGGTCAAAATGAACTCCCAACTTGGAGAACTTCCCAGAACTTGATTCGGTTGAACAAAAAATGTCTCTGGTCACGTCTTCACCATTCATTTCCTGGGAAGTGTCCAACATCAAGAACCGTTTTCAGTCAAAAACCGTATTCTGATACTACCCATTGATGATGGCGAATAATGATTTTCTGCCAGCATTCATTGACCTGCATTGGCTCGCGTTGACATACGAAATGACTGGCAGTCGACACGAATGAGTAAAAACCAAGCCAGCTCACATGACATCACCCTTAAAAGTCCATAGATATAGATATAGGGTTTCGATATTAACTACTACTACTTGTTATTGTTGTTGTTGTTTATTGGTGTTTTCGGGCGCGCCGACTACTCAGGTCATTTTGCGCCCAATACTACTACTTCGATACTATCGTACCTTACATACCTTACAAGTCGATTTTGGACGTACGCGTTAACACGAACAGTGGAAGGGGGTTTCGCGCTAACACACACTGGAAGGGGGCCCAAAAGTGCCCCCTCCGATCTCGGAAACGGAAAGAGCTAAAGACACGAGATTTCATGAGTAGGGAGGGCTGTAAAGATTTACATAGTGTGCAGTCTTCATGACCCTAGGTCAGTATCTTCAAGGTCAAAGAGGGTCGAAAAGGCCAATTTTGGGCATGTTCTTGGCCCGTGCAGGCCATTCCGTGCGGCTTTTTAAACAAAACGGAAAAAGGATGTGTGTTTGATCGTGAAAACATGGCATGCGACAATTTCCATCCATTTGGCTTCTACATTGGGGATTTCGGGCCGAGGCCATGTCTGGTCATTGACCTATGGTGTCATTTTCCCATTTTTGCAGATCAGATTTTAAGCAGCACAAGATACTTGTGAAGCTTAAGTGTAAATAAGGGCGCTAAACGCGTCTTTTGGCGCCTTTTCAGTGAAAATAACCAACATAGATACATTTGATCACTTCTGGCGTTTACTAACATCCTCAATGTCAGAAGAAGTGAAGCGATATCATTGACCTAACGTGTTTTTATTAAGGTCTTTCAATGCATATTTCATGCAAACTTACATGCTGCAAAGCAAATCTGGATCAGGTCACAAGCTGGTTGGCCTCGACCTTTGATGACCTTGACCTGTATTGCCCCTGACTTTGGTCTCGCCACATCCATCACTTATGCCCGAACGATGTTGGCTGATTATGTTCAAACGGTAATCTGACGTATAACGCTAGTCCTTTTGCAAAGTTCCCATTTGCCAGCGACAACCGTTATTTTCGTTTTGTCTGTTTGACTTCCAATGTTTTGAACTACAAAAAATTTCAGGTCGACTTTCGATTTCTTTGCGTTAGTCGACGGTTTATTCAATTCCCATAAACGTCACAAAGTAGCAGCGACCAGCTCCGATCCGTTCTCAAGATTTCGAAGAAAAGCAGGTGGGGAAGGGGGACAGTAAAATTCCTCCCTCCCTGCGCGTGTTAATGGACAGTGGGGTGCCTGGAATTCCGTCTTTTCGCTAGCTTCGAACAAACGACTTTGGTTAGGCATGCCAAAATGTCCGTCCTTGTTTCCAAACCAATGTGGGGTCGTGTGGTGCTAAAAAACCGACACGTTGAAAATTGTCGTAATTATGCCGGAAAAGGTTTTTTGATGTCGTACTGCCCGGCGCAGATAAGCAGCGGCGGCCACTGGCAATATCATGGTCTTCTTTTTTATTCTGAAAACTACGAAGCTTGCTGGAACATAATAAATTGCAGCATACCATACTGATTATAATTCAGGCAATCGAATGCAGTATCCCGCTGTTAGTTTATCATAAAGAGCAGATAATACCAAAGATAAGATGTGAATATCGCTGCTGGCAGAACCATGCAGATTTTCACATCACTGTGCCTGAACTGGAGAAATAAACACGATTATAACTTGCATGAGAAATCACGGGCTCATTGGAACTGGTTACTGCTTTTGGTTTGTTGCTGGGACTGTTTTATGGTACCAAGATCAAAGCAATTCAAAGACACATGCGTTTTGTGTAACCTGATTCGTGGCTCACGACGCCCGAAAACGCTGACGGTGGGGGGGAGGGACGCTCAGCTACGACCCCGAATACCGGCCTTGTTTCGTCCGCGGACGTGGCGCAGTGGAAAAGTGGGTGAATATCCAAAGTTCTTTTCGAAGCACTGTCTTCTGATGTTTTGGTCGATCATTTGAGACATCCATGACGACGTGTTCCAAGTTTCATGCAGTTCGGTTAGGGAGGATTCTAGAAACCCACATCAATGCGAAGATGACTCGGGCATCCATCAATGCGAGGGTTAGGATTCAAGCCACAGCTTGGATTCCTCAGCTTAAAACGTGCTAAAGATGGAACGTTCACTTTAATACTGGTGTCACATGTATTAGTTTTTGGCCTCTGGCTCCTTCTGTTTTCACGTTCACTGTTTCGGCTTTGGGCCAATGTTTCCACGGCGTTTGTACTTAAAAAAAACGCACATTTCAGCTCGGTCCGCAATAATTATGTTAACATTTTATTGTCAGATTGTTTTTAGCATCTTCTTCGTTTCCACAGCATGTTTTTTTTCTGCGTTTGCACTGCACTCAGCCAAGTGAGTTGTTTGTCAAAAATGGAAATGATTGGTTATTGGCGTTGCTCCAGTTTAAATTAATAGGCCCCAACTTAAATTATTAGACCCCGACTGGGCCATTTTCTTGCCTCTCATTTCTGCATCTGACACTTAACATTGCACCCCATCAGCACCAGTCAGCCGTGTATTGCACAAAACGGTTCGAATCGAGCTTGGCTTCACGTGCATGCCGGGAGTGACGAAAATGATGGCGGCGAAGAAACGTAGTCCTCTACAGAGGCCTGGTACTGTGGGCCTTGAACTTAGGCGCTTCTTCGGCTTAACAACGAATTCTCGAACCCTGGATTGTGCATTGCGGACTTTAAGATGCTCTGATAGATACCGCACGAGCAAGTTGGATTACTCGATGGTTTCAGGAACACGGAAGCAAAAGATCTTGAGCGGCCCGTCCATGCCTTTGTTTTGACAGCTTGTACGATTCATGCTTTAAATGAATGCAAGTCCCTTCAGTACAAGTGTATTCCGCGCCATTCTAGGCTGTGCAATGAATCCTGAGTGCCTAAGAATACGATATACTTCTCAAGGATGTTGTGGCTGCTGCTCAGCAGACACAGAGTCACCGCTGGAAGTGGTGTAATTAGAGAACGAAAACACTGTGTGCCAGCGGACCTCAGCCCGAGGCACAAATAGTTCCGCGAGGTCAAATCGGGGACGTGTCGCGTGCGATGTGCTTCTGGGTACTGGGTACCTGTGAACAAATGCGTTCAGGGAAGCCCTGAATAGTCCTGTCCATGACCGCCGTGGGCGCAGCATGCACGGCCCGTTCGACGTAGCGTCAGCCCCCCCCCTCCCCCGGCACGGTATCGCGTCACACCACGCCCCGCTACCATGGCCCTACCTTGCCCGGGAACCGCCGGCGGCGATGAATAATTCCAGCCGGAAACACAGAGCACAATGCACCACGCCTTCCCGCGACTGACACAGCAAACCGGGCGACGTCTGACACGGCAAACCGGACGACAGACGCGGCAGACTCGGCTCCAGCAGACCGACTCGATCGATGGACGGCGTGCCGTATATCGTAACAACGGGGAATCAAATAAAGTTGTGCCATCGGAGGTTTGATTATGCAAAGCCGCATCTTAAAATATCATTTATCAGATGCGTTAGTGTCTGAAACCGCCTTACTTCGCGAGCACGTCCGAATCTGCGTTGACTTTACTTCAGAAGTGATGAAGAGGCATTAATGCAGCTGGATTATGTACGATGGAGACAATGTTATGGAAACCTAGGTTAGGAAATTTGACGTACGTTTGTCCGAAAAGTAACATTGTGCGTATAATCGAATTCAATCAAGCGGAAGAATGCAAAAACTGTTGTCGATTTTTGTCCTCGCACTCCATGAACATGCGATAAAAGTTGCTCATAAACACTGGAATTTAAATAGCCAAAAGAGTGGTGCAGGTGCCAAACGGGATATGGAAACATGTTTACACACACTGCAATGACAGAAAATATGTAATACAATGATGATCTCGTTTCTGTGGACAGTTTAAAAATGTGGTGGAAAATTTCGACATTCTGCATAAAACCAACAGTCTACGAAAATAAAGACAACGGGTCCTACCTTGTCCGGGAACCGCGGTGGCTATCTTATGCGTATCGGATTCCTTGGGATGCGTAGACAGGTTTGTTGCCATTAGTTTCCATATCTGTGCAATAGAATTTGCTCAATGGCCTTAACGGTCTTTTCGACGACCGCGACCAGACCATAGTCTGTTCTCGTTTCCATATTAGGTGGTATAAAGGAGCTGCCTCGTCACCAGAGGTCACAACCAGCCGCCGAATGACCCTGCAGTCGGTGCGCCCCTAAGCCCCAATAACCAACCAACCAGCCGAGTCAGATCACCCCTGCCGCGGGCGACCCCTGACTCATACTGTGCCGCAATGTTGGGACGCGTGCCTGCCGCAGCAACGCGTGGAAAGTCAGAATATAGCTGTGCCAGGTGTCCATCGCGTGCCTTTACAAATGATGGACTAAATCGTGGGCCATGAGCTGCCTGGAAGGGTGGGGAAGGACCCAGAACCCTAACGCACAAGAACCGAACCCATTGGCGAGGCCTTTGAAGGGCTCTAACCGGAGATGAGTGGATGCCGGGAACATTCGTGAACCTGCACTGTTAACTCAATTCGACGATGCGAAATTTTTTAACCACGAGCCATTGTCAGAAGTACATATGGGTTGTCAGCACGCGAATAACTAGTAAAGAAACAACTCAGATACTTGACATAATCGCCATCGCCCTGTTTTGTGCAAGTAAAATGAACAAGGAATAAGGAGTGTATCGTAAAAATAGTAAGGGTCCTCATCGTAAGTGAACAACGAGTTAAACATTTGTTGGCGCACAAGGGACGCCTGGGTGCCCGTCATTAACACAAACTACGTGAGCTCGTTGACAGGTGACGAAAGCAACGTCCACGTGGAGTTCGCATGCTGGTCATGACAAGGACAAGTGTGAGCAGCGTTTACAGCTTACCGCCAGAATTCAAGCGCGATTTATAAGACGCCATTTTACAAAGGAGCAGACGTGCAGTGTTTCTGCTGCGTTGTCAGCGTTCGGAGATGGTGACTGTTCGGTATATTTTGTGATGTTTTTGTGCTCAGATGTACTGTGAGATGCACATACATATTCTGATGGGCTTTACCAATGTCAGATTGTATTATGGCTAAGATGTGATGGTCATTGGGAGTGAAATGCAACTGTAAATCACTTCAGATCAAGGTTTCGCGAGGCGTTTGTGACGCACTTAACTGTTGCTCCTCAATAAGGCAAGTAGAAGTGTATGCAAATCCACATAAAATTGGATAACTTTTCAGGTGACAGGCATGAAACACAACAACGATCATGAGTTTGTTGCCCAATAACTACATATGATACGGAGTAGGTAGTTTGTGTACACGTAGCGTACCTACTCAGTCCGCCATAGGTTAACAGATGAAAGTCTTTGTGAAAAAGCTTTATCCAGTATGTTGTATACCTCTCACCCATGAATGCTCCTTAATTTTGGTTTGCTAATTATTGCCATTTTTGGGAAATGCTTGCAAAATCTAATCTACCCTAACCTAACCTAGCCCGGGGAATATCGAGACGATGTGCTGCAGAGGGACTGTTCTGTCTCCGTGCACTTTTTGGCTGGGAAACGAAGCTAAACACTGGTATCCTGCATACCAACACCCAACATAAGCAATCTATGGCAGGCCCTACCATGCAGTTTTTTGCAGAACAAACAATGGCAAAACCCATTGAAATTGCCCAGACGGTCCTTGTCTGTCTCTTGTCTACTGCGGTCGTCCTTTTCGTTATTATTGCTCATTTACCTTTAAAGCCGGCAGAAAATATGGGAGGGGGTAGCCAAACCAGCACTGAGTAGGCCCAAATCAACAGTGGGTGGGCCAAGGCCCTCTCGAGATCGACACCCTTGTGTTGCAACCAATTTTGAGAAGCACTGGAAGGCAGAATCATACAAATGTTCACACCTTTTTGTCGTTTTTATTTTGTTATATTGTCGTGTTTTATTTTGTCGGTGACGACAACGTCCTGGCTGAAGCAGAGCTAGCACTGACCATTGGCGACCTTGTTGCAGCCGTACGAAATATATGGGGGACCGTGGGTTATGCTATACGCATAATTTTTGAAAAAGCATGCATAGTGCTGGACATGAGGCGTTCGACCAATGTTCATTCCTTCAGCAGCCCAATATAAAGGGGACCGTGATCTGTGGTATAAGGATACACTTAATTAATAAAAAAGTCGTTTACGAAGTTGATGGTTTTAATGGTATTGTCGGTTTTGCAGAATACACTTTTGACCGTTTTTGTCGTGTTTTTTAACGCATGAAGCAACAGAATGCCGAAAACCACTACAGCTCTAAACAGCTACTACAGAAAGGAGACCCCCGTAGCACACATCGACGTTGCGCCTTGTAACCATTTACATGTATGGGATGTACCGCGTAAGCGGCCTTACCCTTACATGAGTGTTCCTTACTTTCCAAAAAACGAGCACAAAGAACGATGTTGTAAGGATTATACAGGTACATGGATGTAACTGATAATTGCATTACTATCACATGGTAAATTGCAGATATTACGATAGCTAATCAGTCCTTCGTAGATACTCTACAAACGACAAGGGATTGGGTGGGCGAAATGCAAGACACTCATAATACAACTACCCAAAAGGTTGTATTCGGACGAAGCAATGGGTTTGCAGTTTTGCGGTAACCTCGTATGGCCGTAAATCTTACAAGCGCTTGTCGAAATGAGTTAACAGTGTACGGCTACCCCTTTCCGATGCTGGTAGCGTTGTCGATGCAAGCACGTTCACAACCGCAACCACGGACTGGTTGCTGGAATGTTTTTGCTCCGTTCTTGTTTGTTTTCTAATGGATTTCCATTTTTCGCGAAACTGTTTACAACTTCTGCGTCATATCCGTAAAATTTATATTCGGCGCGATATAAAACCTTCCTGAATATATCGCTATATATATATATAATATATAGATATTGGTTTTACACTATCTCCAGTTTCAAGTCAGCGCAGATCATGCTCAGCATGCACTGAAGGGGTCTTGGTGGTGGGCTGAATGATGAAGACGGTTGCTATGTTATTCGCATTTCAATAATGATGTAATTTCATGGGATGTGGATATTGCCTGTTTTCCGGGCTAGACCGCAGGGAGACGGTGCCCATCTGGTGTGAGAGTGGGACAGAGTCCCTCTGTTGTGACGTGACCACTGACGGCTGCAGTGTGGGACGGTACCCGTCTGCTGTGACGGGCGCCTCCGACGGTGACCCTGTCCGCCGGGGTCGAACAGGCCGCCTCGTGAAGATTGAAATCGAAGGCCGTCTGGGTCGCCACTTCACTCAGTTCAGAACCACGCCCCACTCCCACCTTGAAACACAGACCTGTCGAGCTGCCAGCCTGCGCCGGACGCACCGGATTTCGTGAGGGGCCAGAAACCGGGGGGGGGGGGCAGCAGTAGTGTTCGCATCCCGAAAGCAGTCGGGGTTCTTATCGGGACACTCGCGGGCTCCGAGTGCCATGGCTGCCTTGCGGCCCGGAGACTGAGTTCCTTCCAACCTGCTAGCCGGATCAGGGTCTTTGTATCCGAGGTGTGTGATATGGAGCCACGCTGAGGAATAATGGGCAGGTCTGTCAGCATTTTAAAGAGCATGGAACTGCTTAATTGTGCCGCACGACCTAACGACATGTGTGAATCAACTGGTGGGCGAGTGATTTACGTTATATTTAAGCCGTAAAGCAAGCACAAAACACATTTGCCTTATCTAAGGCCTTCGTGATGTCGCGTTTCCGTGGAGTTTCAATGAATGTATGTTACATGGGGAGCTAAAGGAACTTTTGCGATTGAGTGACGTTAGCGAACTTGAGTGAGCTTCAGCAGACTGTTATTTGTGTCAATGGCACTGTGTGAAGCTGGCTGGTATAATTGACTGGAAACGCTTCCATCAGATTCGAGCTGAATGAAGCTATGCACACCACCCTTTTCGCATGCAACGCCATGGTTGTTTGCGGTAAATCGCGGGACGAACGCTGCAAAAAAGAGCCTTATTATTCCGCATCTTTTCCTCTTCATTCTCTTTTCCTCTGTACATTAGAAGTGAGTTGATATCTATGGCATCATGGGATCAAATTGCTTGCTGCTGAGACCAATTCCGTTATATATCTTTTATGATGCGAGGTTTACATGCGAAGTAAAACTCCACGAAGTCTTCCAAAGTGCCCCATTATGTAAGTTTCAACTACAACCTCTCAGCTAAAACCCCTTAATCACCCTTCGTAGTCTTGTTACAACACAATTATCAGATCCCGGGGAAGATCCTCTTCCTTTTTTGAATAAAATCAGCCTCATGTGGGAGGATTCAAACATATCCACGTTTTGTGAAATTCGTCGTCTACCCAAGCTCTTTAACAGGACCTCGAAATATCACATTTCAGTATTCTGAGCGTTTTGTTATGTGACCCTTCCGAGGACATTGGTATTTTTAGCATTCAAAACACGTGGTTATTTTTGACATTCTATATACTTTGTTAGTTTCTGCGCTGACCATGTAAGTACACTGCCGGGAAACCTTGATGAGTTTTATGAAACTTATGCTGATTGTCCGCAAGTGAGGAGCATCATGATCACAGTCAGTGTTGAATTTAAGATGACATTCAGATCAAAATATTCTCAAACACGGCATAGTTTTCACTTCAGCATTGAGCCAGGTGGCTCAGGCTCTGACTGATGCTGGGCATCGTGTGTAGTTCTGCTCTGCGATGGCCCCGTGGGATGTCCATCCTTTCGGTCCCGGGTCAAACATTGCTGTCGGTGGATCCAAGCCAGTACCAGCCGCTCGGTGACCTGTTTTTGAAGCATTCCATTCAGTCGTCCCTAGCGGCAATAAGGAAATGCGGTGTAATATCAGCCGAGATTGATTTCACTTCGTATCAAAAGCCATGTCTGCGTTGACGAATATTTAGAACAAAAGCAAACGTGTCGCTGTCGCTGTCGCTGCCGCCACAGCCTTCCCTTCCATTTTTACATCGTGATTGTGGACATCGGATGTCCAACTGCTGAGCTTCTGAGTGCCCATTTCCGTCTGCTGGAAGCTCCTTTGCAGCGGCACTGGAAATTTTATGATTCCAGCTACAGAGATCGAATTGTCGTGGCCACAGCACAGGCCTGGGATCCACCCATGCGGATCCCAGGCCTGTATTGTGTATCGGGACGCCTGGATGTGATGTCAGACAGTCGCTCTTTGGCCTGCAGGACTGAAGGAGGTGTCAGTGGTGGCAGGAAGAGAGGCGAGTCTTCCTTGCCCGGAGCTCAACTTTGAGCAGCGCAGCTCCATCTCCCTCGTGATTTGGTACCGGGATGACATGCAAAACCCCATATACAGGTGAGGAAGACCTTGGCTATGTTATAAACTTTGCTGCTTCTGGTAGCGCATGCAGGGTGTTGTTTCCCGCTTTAAATAAGGGAAGCAACGTTTCTGTTTCAACCAGACTTCGCCACGGTTTCAAAATGGCAGGCCCTAAGCCAGCCCTAGCCCACCCTACCAGGTCCTATAAATTCTTTATATATGAAGACCTAGTCCAGCCTGAGGTCCTTCAGTGTCAAAACAGGCACGCAGAAAGTCTGAATGGCGGAAGGTCATGTTGAACAATAACTCAAAGTTCCAAAGAACTTTCACTTCAGGTCCCTTTTTATCTCTCTCTCTCTCTCTCTCTCTCTCTCTCTCTCTCTCTATCTATCTATCTATCTATCTATCTATCTATCTATCTATCTATCTATCTTTCTCTGTCTCTCTCTCTCGACATATATATATATATATATATATATATATATATATATATATGTCGAGAGAGAGACAGAGGTATATATGTGCTGGGCGTCGTGCTATATATATACATAGCTGGTTCTACCCCGAAACTCAGCGTTTTGTAGAGCAATTTTGGGAATGATTGGGCCCAGCCCAGGCCCGACTCCTGCGGATTTGGGGATTTGCCTGCCCTAGCCCTTACCGAACCCTAGGGCCGACCTTAAGTCCGGGCTGGCCCAGCCTTTGACGAACACTTATTTCAAAGAGCCGTTCTAATGTTACGTCAGGCAGGGACAATGGGCTGGGATAAAATAATTTGATCGAGCTAAATTAAAATGCAGACGGCTCGGCGGCACATGCATTTTATCATGTGCGCACGTTAAGAATCAAGCTCCCAGGATTCCAGTAGCGCACGCGAACCTAAGCGTGGCCTCTCCGATTCTGTGCCACCCTCCATTTCATGTTTCCTGGCGACATCAGCGGGGCAATGCAACCCAGAAGCGGCTGTCTCGCTTTCTTTGCCTGGCGGTCTGTGAGTACAGCGGATACGGGGGCCTGGCGAACACTCCGCTCTCATCTCGGCGAACAGTAAACGCCACTGGGTCCAGCCCTAACCTAAACAAGGCGTCCAGCAGGTCACAGCAGCACGCACCTGTCCCAGCAGGCCGCGGGCCGGCCAGTCCGGCTCCAGCACAAACACGCTGACCGCCGTCCGCGGTGAGGCCGCCGATGCGACCTGGCGGCCCGCCGCCAACGGGTCGATACCTTCCGCTAGACTCCATTCATGGGCGCGACGCGGCACGAGAAGTCCCCCCACACGCCACGAGGCGGTGAGAGGTCCACACACACCGCGACTCGGCGTAATACGTTTATTTCTCTATATACGACGACGGGACGAGGTATTTTTATGTATTTATGTATTCGAGATCTTTCGGCATATGTACCACGACGCTTCGCGAAGGTCTTTTCCCCCACACACTACGCCTCGACGGGGCGTTGGAAGTTTCTCCCCCCCGGGCGACGGCGGCAGACGTGTGGGTGTAGACTGATGGGAGTCGGCGATCCCGTCAGACGAATGGCCAGACTGCCTAATACCCTGGTCTCATTTCCCACGCCGGTCTCAAGAGTGATGAATCGGACAGCAGTGTCGATTGCAGGCCGACCGTGGCAATCCCCGTTGGGCTGGACCGGTGCGATGACTGATAGCGTTTCGGCAGCACATTGCGAAATAACTCGAAGTTAATTCCATAGAAACCCAAGCTACAGCGCGTTATCTCACGTCATTCACGACATGTGTTTCAACACATTTCTAACGTATTTGTTATATACCAGATGTGGTGAGCGCATCATTCAAATAAAAACATATAGAATAGCATCTCTGTGTGTCTCTTTTTTCCTCGGGACGTTCAATGTTTTCCAAAGTAGAACTGATGCCATATACTAGTTGTTTAACAAGCTGCTTCCTATAGTCCACGTCGGAATACAATGTTGCCTCGTTGGAATATCATGTTGCTTCAGCCGACACCATTAATCAGATTTCCGGCGTTCCGGGTGAACATTCCTCCGACATCGAACGCAGCCGACCCCTCCCCGTCTCCCCGCACCTCCCACCCTCGTGCCGTCGTTTCAGCTTCGACAACCGGCGGGGGCGGCCGCGGCAGCACTGGGCCGACCCGGCCCTGCTGGGCCGCTCCCGGGCGCAGTACCGGCCCACCGAGGGCCTGCTGCTGCTGCAGGACGTGGGCCGCGCCGACCAGGGCCGTTACCGGTGCCGCGTCGACTTCAGCCGTGCGCCCACCGTCACCGGCGACGTCCAGCTCCACGTGATCGGTGCGTACGGGGCGCAGCAGGGCGGGCGGGCGACGCGTGGTCGGTGCGGCTGGCGGCGCAGATGGGCGAGGAACAAGTCACCGGTACGTCTGAGGCGCAGAGCGGGAGGTGGGGACAATGACGATACGCCTGGTGCGAGGAGCGCGCGCGAGGATGCGCCATGTGTACGTCGGAGATCACGGATGACGGGAGACACGTCATCGGGCATTTGGGTAACAGGCGGGGGGAATCACGTCATCAGCACGTTTCAGACAAGGGCAGAACGGACCGCGAAAGCTTTGTACGGTGTGTCACAGTAATGTTCCGCATTCACGGCGCGTCGAGTCTTCAGTAGAAATCGGAGATGAGGCTGGTCCGTGAGAGGCTCGTCAACCACCTCGTCCGTCCGTCTGAAAGCGGCTTGCTTGAGAATCACGCAACCGTTGTGCTATCGATCCAGTCTAAAGATCAGTTAATCAACGGCAAACCTAATCATGTGATCGTCCCTCTGCATGCACGGCGCTGGTGGGAATCAGTGATTGGTACTCCTTTAGGCGGTCTGATGGCGTGATTGGCCGGCCGTGGTGGAAATCAAAGAAGGCCGACCGGAAAGCGCGGCGAACATATCGGTTGCCGGGCAACGCCTCGGCCTCGGCAGCGCGCCGCCGGGGGCGAAAAGAAATGGCGTGCGGAAGTCGCATCAACACGTTCCCTGCCGAAGCTTTGGGCCGCCCAAAATCGGGACGTCGTCAAGTTCGGCATAATTGAAATAGCGAGCAAGCAATGGTGACGGAACGCATCATGGCCGCCGCGACGGTCAGCCGTCGGGCGCGTCGCGGCGCGACGTGGCTCAGTTAATTCCCGCTCACGCAGAAGGCGCCGACGACAAATTAGAGCGCCAGCGACAGGCGCCGCTTCCGGGCGTCGAGCTGCCAGCGGCGCCGGCGTCGGCGGCGACGGTGGGCGGGCTCTAGCGGCGTTGGCGTGAGCGGCGCGGGCGTCATCAGTGGAGCCGACTGCCGTGCGGCCAGCCCATCAGGACGGAAACCGGGGGAGGGGCACCACCGGCGCCTACGGCCGTGAGCTGCGCCGTGTTCTGGCCACGCTTTGGGCGCCCGGGACGCTCGGGACGCACGGGTTGTTCAGCTGTACCGGGCGCAAAGACCACTGAAATACAAGATTACACCGACCGCGGAGATGCGCTGCGTAAACAGCTAGCAGTACAGCCGTGACCAAATGTGCACCATAACCAGCAATTTCGAGGTAGACGGTGTTTTTGTCCGAATGCTTTATAACTAATGAATCTTAATACGGAGAACTTTCATCGTATTTCACGTGCTGCTGGAAATTTAGTGGAGCTAAAACAAACGGGAGTATGACTCCGTCCTTGGTGCGTCCAATGCAAACAGGCGTTGGGGTACCGGCATAGTCGGACACTGGAGCCGAAGCATTGAAGCCGATAGACGAAAATTCGTTACCGGGCATTATGCAGTTTATTGTTTTCATCTTTCACCTTTTTGGTGAAAATAAGGACTAAAATCCTTCATTTCAAGTGACTGTTGTTGACACAGTTAGTTTATTGAACGCAAATTATATTTATGAATATGTCGTAAATAGATATATTAGTGCAGTAGATTTCATATTTTTTAGTAACGATTTAGCATCTAATAAGGAAATAATTGATCCAGCTGTTCCTTTCTGGATGTGGAGAGTCACACCAAGTGTCGCAATTGCAAAAACTGATCTTGCGGGCTTGGGCATAGGTTAAACAATATGTTTATCCCGACAAAATGGCCACGTAGATGTTGCAGCCAGGAAACAGTACCCAGGCTACCACTGCAGAATGCTTCTCTTGTGAACTGGAGCTACCTCAGCTACCTCAGCTACCTGTATTTTGATTCCCGGACGACTCAGACGACTCAGCTGACAGTCACCATCCAGAAGGCATTCAACTGAGTGATTTCCTGTGTGGTGATCAGTACATGACTTGTGGAAGGCATGTCCAAGGATGGCCACAGTAACACCACTAGACGTGATAGAGAAGTCGGCAGGTCTGATATTTTGATAGCACGGTCACTGGTTGGCAACTGGTTGGCAAGACATTCCACGAACCCTACACCGGCCACCGTAGGGGAGGCGCCTAATTATTCCAACGGCCGTCAATTAAATTACAACCAGTCTGTGGGCGAACGGGCCCTTTATGCTTTGAGCCGAAACTCATTAACAGTTCTTTGTGGGTCAGAACACTTCTTTGCTCGGCTTAGTCAGGAAAAGCCAGGGTTCAGTGCTTGCGATCAGGTTCGTAAGGCCAGATATTACTGCTGCTGCATTCGGTCGGCCCGTACGCCGTCACAGGGTGTCGTAACTGTTACCTGAATCACATAAACTCAGCACAGAAACACAAAAACAGAAATGGCGAAATGGTGAGGGACTGAAGTTGTCATGTTAGTAATAAAGACTACAGCTAAACAAAAAGAAACATGGTAAATAAATGCAAAGATAAATCTCCCCTAACATTATCGAAGGAATATGATACGTGTTTCTTTGTATTTCTTAGCGTGTTTGAATTCACTAAATAGTCTATTGGATTAAACCTTTGTCTCTGTTGCTTTTATGAGATTTTACAGTTAATATTTTGCATTCAATCTTCGTCTTTGTTATTTCTATTAGCACTCAAACAATTCATAACTGATGAGTACTTAGGAATATTTCACACAATACCGCCTTCTTCCACTACCTATTGGTCCCGATGTCACACCTTTGGCCACGACTGTGCACGGGGTACGAGGACCATGGAGCCGTATAGGAAACCGGGACCACAGAACTGCTCCTGATGTCAGGACCACGGAGTTACACAGCATGCGATGCCAGAAGCAGGGGACCAAAAATAATACCGGACAGTGGCAGCCGCAGGTTTTCGGAGAAGTTCAAACCGTTTTCAAAGGGCTCTTCTTTGTGCAACACTCTACTGACATTAATATCATATTTTCCGATTATTTTGGTAGATGTTTCCACTGACACCCTCACCCCGCCCCAACCGTCGTGTCGTGACTGGATCTGTGCCATGTGCCATGGCGAGACTATAGCAATGCCACCACCGCGTGGACCAACATGACTTTTCCTGTGGACCAACAGCGGTTGCTCTCGGTGATGGGTGTCGTGCTTAGTTTTATACGTGCTGCCCTGAGTCCGTCCGGGTGGCTGCTGGAGACCACGGTTCACAGTGTCCACGAAGCCTGGGTCTGTTTGGCTTCAGATGTCAAGCTTGAGTCAGCTGTTTCGACTGTTACCTTTATCGCATTTCCAGGCATTCGTTGTGAGGCCATTTTTACACGACGTTGACTAGGTCTTCGGTGATACTGAAAAGCTCCAGCAACGCTCACCTTTTACAGCTGCGCACGAAGACTAGACCGCCCTTCCAATCGACGTCCGAATCCTTGATTGCCGGAATCGTCGCAGCCCAGGTTCGGGATTTTCGATCTGGCGCCGGGCTCCTCCAGACCCACGCTGAAATGATTCCCTCGAACCGCTGCCAGCGTCTGGCGAGGCACGTTCGCCACGGCGGGCCCGCAGTTTGCTGTCGCCTCCCTCGTCTGCCGGCTCGGGATATGCAGGCCCGGCAAGATGGGAAACGGGAATCACGTTCGCCGCGCATCAACAGCAATCTGCTTCGCCGGGCCATTTGACGGCGCGGCGCCAGCCATCAGTTGGCGCCGCTGCCACTGAGGACGCCCCGGCTGGGCGCCGGCTCGGGACGCCGCGGTCTGATGGAGGTCGTCAGTGACGCGCGATCCGGACGCCGATACATCGATTGCCTCCGGGCGACGTGGCGGGCCCGACGGCTGCTCGGGGACGTGCTGATGTGCTGATGTCCCACGTCACATCCTGTGGCTCACGGTAGCCGTGCTCACGGTAGCCGTGCTCACAGCGGCGATAACAAAAGATGAAACGCCCCGACCGCCCGCCTTAAAGGGGCTTTCGTTGTCTTTTTGGTGCCACTGAAACAGAAACTACTGCCAGTGCCGGAGAACCGGGGTACGCTGGTGCGGCACTGCGTGAGGAGGCTGGCTAGCGACCTGTGAGAACCGACCGCGAGCAGTGAGGCGATTGTGACGCTGCCGGAATCTCACACCAGTGGGACTACCAAAATGCGTTAGAGGTTAGCCTTAAACACGTTTGTAAATGCCATGTGAATTTGGTCATCATCAAAATTCTTTCAGGGAACTGGACACCCAGTACTCCACTGGTGATGTCCTTGAGTGAGGACAAGTCACGACGTGGACGGTACGACTCATGGGAATATGCTCATTATGTGTAAATGATTAATACCTTAATCTTGGGTCCCTGGAATGATAACAAGGTGCTAGGAATCGTGTGGCAAGTGCAAAACAAGATTCTCGATTGATGTCATTGTTTTTCAGTCCCGTGCTTCCTTCTGTTCGGTAACTGTAAAATAGTTGCTAAGTGTCCATTTTTATTTTTATCTTTGCTTTTTGTCGGGAGGTGGAGAGTTACGGGTGCCTATTTCCCGAAAAGGAGACATCTCTGGTAATCACCGAAAACGGCTGTTGGCCTTGTATCAGTCATACGATTTTTTTAGTGACCTGGACGCGTCTACAATATAAATTCATTGCATTCGGACATCTTCTGAAATACGCTTGGCCATTCTTTCCCACAATGGCGGCACCCGGCATTGTCAAGTTTCTTGTTTGACATAAATCGTTTGTCTAAATTACTTATTTGGGTATGCTAATGGGTCTTTGGTTACCTCTAAACTTCAGGAAGTGGGATGTTTCCGTTCTTGTAATTTTTATCAGTAGCATAATGTTAGATGTTCTTCCTTGCCTGAAGAATAGCTCGTAATCCGCGCCACGGTTTTGCCCGGTTGTCTCAGCGATCTCTGTGTTTTGTACTTATGATGGCTCTGAAAAGAGAGCAACGTAAACTTTAAATCAATAAACAATGCGGCTTTGCCAAAGACAAACTTGAAGAACAGCATATAGCCTGACAAAATGGCGGGTAAATGGTATCCGCGAAGTTGTCGTTACTGCTTCCTTTGTATATCTTTCCGATAAATTACAGTGTCTCGAAATAGATATATCAAATGAGCCAAATAATTTGACGTCATTTCTGCTGACATTTCAGATGTATTTTCTCGCCAACAACAAATTTAAAAAGCGCAGATTAACGTAACGTGCATGATTCTTAGAATGTCGCAGAGTTTCCCATTTACTCGTGGGTAACGGACAGAACACGATTTCAAGCTGCGGGTTCACGTAACCACGTGAGTAAGACAAGTATATCCACAAAGGTCTCTTTCGTCACAGACCTTTGAGAAACGCCTGCCATTGTTTTGTGGCTTTGCCTCAGGAGCAAGTGTCGAGTAAGGATTGACTCATCCTGTAATAACCAGTGTGACGTATCCGCTGCACGTGGCAAACTGGCATGCCAGTCGAGAGAAATGAACTGCAATTTCGAGAAACCACTGGCCATTGCGAATTCGGCGTGTCCATTGCTTGGCCGGCCGCCAGTTACGCAGCTGTCAGGCCGCGGGCGTTTGACAACGCAATTACTGAGGGAAGCAAATCGCACATTATCATTTCACGACGGTGACGTTTCTTTGTTGGGTTTGGTCGCCGCTGTCGCCTGGCGAGCGTTGACCCGACTGGCACGCCCAGAAAGGGACTTACCACGATCGTGCGGGCTTCTGTGAATGGTCGGGCCTGGCGCACCCACTGACAGTGACCCCCCTTTGAGCAGCTCCTTACGGTCAGCACAAGAATCGTCGGAACGGTCGTCAGCGTATTCCTGCAATTGGCATCATACCGGTCGCTGTCCGTCACCCTGCTAGGGTATTTTTGCCATTGAGTGGAAAGGCTTAACGTTTATTTGTGGATCATGCTAACATGTTGCGAAAGTCGTGTGTTCGATTTTACCAAAGTCCAAAATGGTATTTGTGGTTTTCCAAAGCGTAAGCGAAGTAACTTCCTTTGTCTCAGGACTTTTTAGCGTTGGCGTATGACCGCTGGCTTTCTGGGCGGCACCCAGTGCCGATGTGAACGCCATCAGTCTCTATTATGGTGATTTAACGCTGCGTTCCAGTGCCCCCGCTGCCGCCCGTGATCCGGGAAGGTGACGGCAACGCCGTGCCCAACGGAAGTCGGCTTTCGCTAAGTGAGGGACAGCGTCTGAGGCTCACCTGTCTGGTGAAGGGAGGTGAGTGCACTCTTGGCTGCGAGCCGACCTCTCAGAAGTGTGCTGCTTCGTCCTAACTTGATAAGACGAGGCTTTGTCTTAGGCCTTGATGAATGATGGTTTGAGGTGATGTGAATGAGCAATTTAATGCTCTGCTTCTCTAGCTTCTCGAGTTTCTAACATTGGTCTATAGCTTAAACCGACGGTTTCCGAGAGAAAGAACGAGAGAGCGAAAGAGAGAGAGAGAGAGAGAGAGAGAGAGAGAGAGAGAGAGAGAGAGAGAGAGAGATGCTGGTAGGTAGACATTTAGACGTGCATACAAGCACTTTGGCAAACAGCCAAGCAGGCACACGGCGCGAATGAACTAGAGCGAAGCATGTCGTCTGCACACGTGATGCAATGGACACTGTCCTTCACGGATGAGCTATTCTGGCGCGCTGTAACGCTGTTATGGGCCAGTTTCGGGAGGCCTCTGCCGGTCATATGGCCGCCGTCGGCAGCCTTGCGTTTCATTTCCCTCAAGTCAGTCGATTTGACGCGTGATCCACCGAGCCGGGAATCGATTCCGATTGTGATTCGCTACGGCTTTTAAAACGTGAATCGATTCAGTTCTGGTTCAATGAATTTTGAAAGACATCAGGTCTGCAATATGATTCCGATTTTGATTCACGGCAAAAGTCTGAAATCACCGAATCGATTCGAATGGATTCAGAATCACGCACGCGCCTGGTGGCCGGCTCCGGCGGGAGGACCTGGCGCTGACCGCTCGTTTGCCGGGCGACAGGACACCCGGTGCCGCGCGTCACGTGGCTGGTGCAGAACGCCTCAGGAGTCGTGCGCCACGCCGACTCGCAGCTGACGCACCAGAAGACGGTCACCAGCGAGCTGGTGATCGCCGAGCTGCGCCGCGCCGACCTGCGCACCAACGTCACCTGCCAGGCGACCAACAACAACGTCACTGGCCCCGTCAGCACTACCGTCACTCTGGACATCTTCTGTGAGTTCGCCGCCGCCTACGGCGCACCGTCCGGCCTGTGGTTATCGGCCTGTCGTCGTTGCCGATTCGGGTGCAGGATGGCGTCGGGGGGGGGGGAATGGGGTTCCCGTGCTGGCGGTGGCTCCGCTGCGTGGGGTGGAGCTCCATTCGCATCGAATTAAGCCCCAGCCGGCGGATGTAATTTGACCGTTA
Organism: Capitulum mitella; assembly: GCA_030062745.1. Classification (NCBI taxonomy): domain Eukaryota; kingdom Metazoa; phylum Arthropoda; class Thecostraca; order Pollicipedomorpha; family Pollicipedidae; genus Capitulum; species Capitulum mitella. Next base: position 16,798,353 of record CP099847.1, on the reverse strand, counting down.
ATGAAGTGATCTGGATTGATATGAGACCTAATTGGTTGTCGAATTGACCTGCACGTGTTTGGCAGGCACACGGCGCGCCGTTGGTACTTACATGTGGTACGCGCGGTCATGCGCCACCCTCAGGAAATTCTGGGGCCTTGCAGCAATGGAGAGCGCAAAAATTAAGACAGCGGTCTTAATAAATCCACAATAGTCCATGACTGTGTATCTTAATAAATCCACTATAGTCCATAATTGTGGAAGGAACGTCGAGATATTCTTACAGAATCCACGGTATATTGACAGCTAAAGGGAAGAGAGAGATAGAGAGAGAGAGAGAGAGTGAGAGAGAGAGAGAGAGAACGCTAAAAACTAGCTAAAAAAGTGGTCTCAATAAATCCGCTTAAGCCTGTAATTGTGGAAGAGACGTGGAGACATTCTTACTAAATCTACGTTGTTATATGGACAGCTAAAGGAAAGTAGCAGAACCATTGAGGCAGATTAAAGTCTCGGAAAGACTATGACAATTGACTAGCCATTGGGCCCTTTCAGACTGAGGTCTCTGAACATAAAGTAATTTTTGAAAACTATGGGCTTCTGGGTGCAAACTTCGTAGTTTAGATCACGTCCCGGAAACTGTTATACATGAAGTAAAATGGTAGCAAAATGAATGTTCTCAAAGGCCCTCTGAAGTACACCTTGCGAGTTAAGGTGATTGCGTGACTACCGTACTGCAGTTTAGAACTTTTTGTTTGAAATCTCTCCATCATCGCTGCTATAGCCATCGTGCTGAAACAATCCTGATTTTTTTTCAATTCGATGCTTGGTCACCTCTTGATGTCTTCAATGTCCTCAATGCGGTGACCAAGCTTCGCTTCTGCAGCAATTTGCCCTTAGGGAAAAATTGGGCAATATTTCGTGGAAGCAAAATAAGCCTGATGCTTTGGAATATGTGATACGAATGAAAACGTCACAAAAATGTCGGTACGGATGTTTCCATTGTCGTAAACGCTCTGCTGACCTTGGCTCGGACTTAACGGCAGGACTCAAATTATTTGTCGGGACTGATAATTCGACGCGAGTCAAAACTTTCTCATCCATTTCCTGTAATGTATGGGATACCGCAACAGCTTATTATGCTTCCGAAAGCTTCCATGTCCATAAAAGTGTCAAACGCCTCATATGTATGGAGGGTGCCGAAATGAACATTTAATTCGCTGTAGGACGGATATAAATTGCAGAATTACGGACCAGACGTCAGCATTTTAGTAGCTCTTTTTGGAGGCGCGATGAAACATTCTAATGCAGCTTAAAGCCAAAACTGGCCAAGGAGTGGGTCACAGATGTCAGATTATTTTGCAAGGCTTTGGCGTCAAACCAAGGCTCAGATCACCTATCAGATACCATCGACACCGTCGACGGAGAGGAATGCCTTCAAACTGGTAACGGCCAAGAAGACAGCCATGCATCACATGGTTTTCCTCAGGTAAGTCTGGGACGATTCGAGCGATATTTAAGCGGTTGCGTTGTTTCTCGCGCGGCGGCGACGCTTCTGGCGCCGCCGCGCTCGAGTGCCGTTAGCGCCGGCGGCGGGCGGGCGCGGCGGCCGCGGGCGGTCTTAATGGATCGGCAGACACCAGAGCCGGGTGTGACGAGTGACGGCCGCCGGGGGCGGTCGGCTGGCGCCGGCCTCCGTGAGACGGAGGGGGGACGAGTCGTCTCAGTGAACGACCGGCACCGTCCTCCGGCGAGCCGTCACAGCACGGCACACGAAGCCGGGGGTCAGGGGTCAGAGAGAGAGAGAGAGAGAGAGAGAGAGAGAGAGAGAGAGAGGAAAGGGATGAACTAGTGGGCTGCAGAGAGCCACAAGAGAGGGTGGTAGACGGGGTAAGGGGGGGGGGGGTTCAGGACCGGCCCGGGACCCGTAAGACGCCACATGGTCCCGCTGGAACGGGTCACGGAACTCGGGCGGAAAGAAGCGGCAGTTCTAACCGGAGTTGTCGTCCCGTTGTCGACCATGCTTGAAGTTGCAACCGGATTAATGTGACTGTTCTTAGGAAGTCTTCTGTAGAGGAGCGATATCAGACAAGAGCCATGGCATATTCATGCACATGCTTCAAAACCATGCATACCGATGAGTCCTTAAGGCATATTGGGAAAGATCATGATCCTTGGGTAGTCTGTTAGGTAGGACTAGTAAACTGGAAAAAGTTACGGTAAAAATGGCATGTCGTTTGCAACCTTTTTGTCACATTGGGGGGACAAAAAAGAAGTGGAGTCCCATGGTCAGGTCATAACGATGAAACAACGACAAAGAAGAACACATGGGAAGAATGATTCGTTGTAAAGACTGCTCGAGCTCAGAGCTGGAGAACAACACATCAGTGTATAAACTTTACCATCGAAAAGGAGCAACGATACAGTAGACTGGAATGACTTCTCAAATAAAAATGTGGCCTCAGTTCAAGTACAAAACAGTTTCCTTTTTGCACGGGGAAATGTGCCTGGTATTAATCGATTGAGGGTGGTGCGCACTGACGAGATTCTCAGTGTTGTAATATTTCCACGAAAATAATTGGTAGGCCATCGAATTAAAATCAACGCAGCAAAGTAACGAATTGTACAAAACTTCGTTTCGGGCTGCTAACTGAGACGTAGACTGTCGCACAAGCACTGCCGAGGATTCTCCGGGCATAACCATACGGCAAGAGTTCATAAGACAGGACGTAGATTAACCTCTGAATCGTGAAGCAATGTGTCAAAGCTTTTATATACGAAATATAGGGTTAAATTGTATCCTTTAACACGTAAAAAAAAATTTAACCTGTTGATAAATAAGGATAAAGATTATTGGAATGTTCACACATTGGTAACCGAAGTTACATCAGTACTGAAAGTGCTAAACTAAACGTAAAAATATGCCTTGTAAACCGACTGCAGCCTTGCGACTCTTGCAAGGGTTTTCAGGGTTTTGCAGCAGTAGTCGTGTTTACGAGTTGGGCCGAAGGTCGAGTGGGTCTTACTGCAACTGACAGAGAAAATCGAACTGAGCGGCCCGACTCGGCCCGACCACAACGTTTTCTGGAAGCTTATGAGTTATAAGTTTATAAGTTACTTCGTAGTAAGGATAACTTATAAATTTGTAACAACTTATAAAGTCGTAATGAGAGTTTACAAGTTACTTCGTAACCACTGGAAATCGAATCATGACGCTTTGGCGAAAAAATAGCTCAATTCCTGGAATGTTATATATGTATATTTGCAAAGTGCTTGATTGCAAGCCCTTTCATCCACATTTGAGGGAGCAACGTACCCTCCGGTCAGTTTTTACACGGATACACTGAACGTATCGAACCGCTCAGTGATGCCAGCGATCAACTGCACCGGCGCGCTTTATGTTTAAACTTTCAGTTCTTCGGACGCAAAATACGAAAATACATGGAGAAATATCCTTTTGTAATGCGAAATGCAGAAAAGGAAAATGATAATGAAGACAGCAACAAAGTAGGCCTGACTCCTCATGCACCCTGCAAGGTTCCTTACTGGCTTATAAATTTGAATTTCATCGGTAAACCCCAGTTAAGACACACAGATGATGGAACACAAGTAGATGTGAAGAAACAAGTCACTAAGTTGCAATGTTTCAAGCACCCTGCTTTGTTTATCGTGATAGCGAAATACACGTACAAGACATTTCTGAATCCAAACATTGCTTTCGCCATATTTAATGCTGTTTAGATGTACAGAAAGAAGACATATAATCATCTGGCTTACTTTGTGTGCAGGTTTAGTTGTTATTTTCATTCGTTTATAGAAAGTTGCGTTTATGAATAGCCTGTCATGTGCGTTTATGTCAAAACATGATGTCCCATTGCTCTCGCATTGGACTCGTTTCTTATTTAAACGTTTCAGAACATTTTAGAGTAGCATGACAATTTTGGTCAGTTTAACAATTCAAGTCAGTTTTGATGAGAAGCCCAAAAAGGAAAAAAGAAGAATTTCATGTTCTTGAGCTGTCCCAAGCATGGTTCAGTGCCATAAATATGCATAGTTTTAAAATTGGTTCAGGGGTGGTACTGTCCGCCGACATAAACGATATAAATATCTCTTTGATGTTATCAGTGCAATCATTGTATCATAACATAAATCTCCCCTGTCTGTATAACCCATTTATGAATTACTTTTATGACGATATATTTTGCTGTCGTACTTTCCAACGACGTTGAATCTCTTTCCAATGAGACACAATCGGTGGCTTAAAAATCTATCACAGCCAGACTATATCGAGGTCAAACTGATCTTGAGGATTTCCGGGACGCTTCTGAGATTTGCTCAAACTCTCGGCACAATTTCGCGAAACGTCGCGACGCGCCTGGCAACGCCTCGAACCTGGCAGCGAGTCGCCAGCCTCGGCCGGTGTACTGCACGGACCGCTGAGCACGGCAAATGGAGGCGGTAATGTTCTGCGCCCGTATCTGCATGCCTGCTGAGACAGAGATGCATGCTTTGCCCGCGGCGGCCGGCCGCCATCTGCGTAACCTCGGCGCGGCGTGCCGCCAACTGTTGCCGCTGCGGCCGAGCGTGGCAATATTCGCGCCGCACTGGCCGGTTATTACCCCCCCCCCCCTTCCCGCACCAATGGCATACCTCCGGCGGCCACGGCAGCCAACTGCCGCAGGCTGTGTCGCCGGCTGACGCCGCTCCCTCCGCGTGCCGGTCGATAACAAATCGAGACCGTCCGATGAACGGCAACTGCGGCCCGTCCGGTCACGGTGGGCACAGGGCCGAGACCGTCGGGCAGGCCGGCGCTCTATGGACTCCGCCCAGGCAAACTGCCGATAGCACGGGCATTCCCCGCCGCCCGGCCAGGCGGCGTGGTCCGCCGTCGCACTCTCTCCACGGGAGACTCTCACTAACTCTCCAAGCTCTCACAAGTTCTCACAGACTCTCCACGAGACACCATCTCAGTGACCCGTGGTGACCCGTCCTTAGCCGGACGCCCTCCCTCCCGCCGTGTCCGCTGCCGGGTCCGCCGGCGCCTGGCAGCAGCACCTGGCCTCGCCGAGCCCGGCCGAGAGAGCCGAGCCGAGCCGAGGCTGGCTCGGTGCAGCGAGCGGAGCGGCCGCGCGCGCCGCCCGCCCGGAAGCGTGACGATATTGATTCGGACGGCGGCGGCGCCGACTGATGCAGCCAGGTGTGCATCTGCAATGCGAGCGCGCTCCTCTCGGATATATCAATTGCACGGCGCCGTGCTGCCGGGGCGACATTAGCGGTAGGGTCCGGGTATTTAGAGCCCTTGCTGAGAGGGGCTCCTCCCTACAGGGGCATCTCTAGGAGGGGCTCAGAGTTCGGAATATCGTGCTCCGCCTGCGAAGAGAAGGGTAGGGTGAATCGTGAGTTTGCAGTCAGTGCTGACCTGGACTGGGGACAGCATGAGGTTTCCCCAGCGGCAAACATGGATTTGAATCATTTTGATGAAGTATTGTGAGAGATGTGGTTAGATGGTGATTTGCACTGCGTCTGCAATTGAGCAGCCCCACTAGATACGGGGAGCGGAGCCGCTGCACTAAGCTGCGTTTCGGCTGTAGGGTAAGGGCAACTGCTCTGTCTGGGGAAGTCTCTGTCTCGGCCGCGCCGTCTAAGCTCATAGGAAAAAAGCGTGCTTGATGGGACATACTGTCAGGAATTGCGGTTCCGAGTTTGAGACAAAGTAACGAGTCAGGGTATGGGTAGATTTGGTGCCGCCGAAGGCGAAGAAAGGCTGGCCTTGTGGAAGACGAGGATGACGTGTTTGGGATGCGAGCAAGACTAGTTCCGAACTGGCGGAGAACCATATCTCACCACGGGGAGAACGCGTGACTGTGGTCACCCGTTGTCTGGTTAGAGCCGCAGTGTCCCAACTGAATGTCTTCGCGGAGATCAGGGCTGATGTCCACCATCATGTTGTTTTGTCGCGTCTTAAGTTGTCTACTTGTCTACTTGTCTACGTCTTGTCTACTTTTTAAGTTGTTCAGATGACAGTGATTGCGTGCATTGAATGTTTGACAGTGATTGCATGTACTGATGACCACTGACCTCTTGTTATATTTGATACTTATTTGATACTTGATACTTATTTGATACTATACTTGATACTTATTTGGACGAGAGGCCGTAATAGCCGCGAGCCTATTGCGGATGTCCTCAACAAACGTCTGATGTCCGAAGTCTGAAGCGTTCACGTATCTGTGGCGCTGTGCTATATTAAGGCGGTCATGCCGGCGCAAACCTGCTCGCATTGATCTTACAGACTCAGCATTCACTCATTCACGCCCACCCGGTACTTCAGCGAGCCGTGACCCGTGTAAAGTCGTAGACGGCAGGCACATGGAACCATGATGTGGTTCGATCGCTGTGCTGTGAGGCTTACTATAGACCGGCACTCACGCTTCAGGCCTCCGGAGTATGTCGGCTCGTGTGTGGCGAGCCGCCCAGCCCCAAAGTTCCAGTGCAAACAGTTCCGTAACTTGCCAGACATCCTGCGCGTCAAGCGCGAAATTGCCCAAATGTCAGCCGTGGGCCCATGCAATGTCAGGCGCAGTCGCTCACTGCACGTTATATCGCCGCACGATGCAGGCAGTGGCGGGCAGCGGGCAGAGCCGCCGCCGCGTCCGCACGGTCGCCGTGGAGAGCTAAATCCCCCGCCATAACGGCCTTATTAGAATGCGCCACCAGCGCTATGAGATGTCGCCGAGATATAAATCGCCTCGCCCAGCACCGGCCGCCACGCCGGCGGTTTTGGACTGCGGCGCGCGGCCCGATAGTGGCGAAAAAAAGTGAACATTATTCCGCTTTGGACGCGACGCCGCGCCTCGGAGCCGCCTCCGCTTACGCACGGATTGCGTCGTTTGTTGTGGGTGTGTTTGTGGCGCTTTTCCCAGTGACGTTAAATGCGATGAGTTTATGCAGCTGCGTTGCGTTTCCGTGTATGATGAGACCGGGTGTTTGAAGGTGTGCAGTTTGGAATGCATGTGTGAGATATTCCCCGGTTCTTTTTCTTTGAAGTAGCAGATGGTCACTTTCAGCGTTACAGCAACGAACTGAAAAAGTCTATTTAATGCGTAGCGCATCATAAACATTTCCTCACTCTTGGATAAAATGTTGACAGAATGCATTTATTGAATCAGAGCATTTTTCTGCTTATTTTTCTGAAACAATATGTAATGTCAGAGATTTAAAAAAAAACATGATATCTGGCCTTCCTTATTCCCCATTTGGTGTGGCCCATTTTGTAGTTCCGTTTTCTCGTGTGTCATGCCTACATAATAATACATACATAATGTCATGCCTACATGTGTCATACAACAAACGACGTCTCGTTTGTTGAATGGTATTAACACATGAGTAATGTATTAATGCCAATACTATGATTTTGTATGCAGTCACTAGTGAACATGAAAAGCATTGGGTTGAGGAGTATCAGACACCTAAAAACCTCTCTTCTGGAGTTTATTTATAAACTTTTGCTGAAGTGATGTACATGTGGAACACTTACCTTTCGTCGAACTAATACAGTTCGATTGTTTCGTTTCGTTGCTGACAGATATGCAGAAATGTCTCGTCGCCGGATTGCGAGGAGTATCTTGGAATTGTTGGCGATTTTATGATCGAAATGTTTTCTCCTGCACTTTTTATTTGCGGCTGATTTCTCAGGGATCACATCATTTGCCATCTGTTTTAAAACTGCTACATTATGGATTACGTCTAAACCAAAGTTCAAGACACTTTTGGAGAAAGAAACAATGAAAAACAGCCAGCAGAGAGGGAATGGTGTGGTCCCCAGTGAGGGAGACGGGGAAAAATACTCCTCCGTCTGTTGCGAAATAAACTCACGGTAAAGCCCATGTCTAATGCGCAAAGAAGAACGCCATTTTTAAACACCGCTATGGCTCCACTTCAGCATTTGGCTTCATTCTAAGTCCTTTGGCGCTGGAGACTGGAGACGGGAAACTCCACTGGTACTGGAGACTCCTTTGTCATTGGCGATCCCAACTTTTCTTAATTTATTGAATTTGATGTCTCAATATGAACATCTCTAATAGCAATGACTTTGTAACGTTCCCAGGAGTTACGTGCACTCAGGTGTTATCTCAAGAAGCGTGAGCGTTTTGGTTCGATATCAGTTTCTTCTCGGTTGTGTCTTTACACAGGATAGCGTTTAAAGATAACTGCGTTTTGCTTCCTGAAGAATATTGTCTGTGGAAGACTAGCAGGATTAATTCATGCCCCAGTATGCAGCAACATTTTTTTCAGACGTCCAGCAACGATATTACCGCAGCTACATGCATTGCTGTGATAGCAACGCATGTAGCACCTGCAATCGGTAAAGTTAGTGTCCACGGACACTCAATGGAGGAAATGCCACGGTTACAGACAAGGCTGAGGGTGATCGCTTGGCGCATGTCACGGCTATGAACGACCAGTAAGTGTGGTGCGAAGGCTTAAGAAGACGGTCGGCAATGATAGCGTCGCACCCAAACGAAGACAAGGTTGCCGACCGATTCGTCTCGGGTCAGGCTCTGCTCGGACACCGTGGCAGGCAGCTGCGGGTTTCCGAACCGTGAGCGCTCGTGTCACGATTGTTTGAACCGGTGGCAGGCTAATTGTCTGTGATGCGCTCACGCGTGTTCCCACGTGGACCGTTCGGTTCGCTCCACGCAATTGGTCTAGCTATCGAGTTTTCGGAACACTGCTATAAACATCAACTTCCACGCCCAGCGGATGATGGCGGTCAGCTGTAAAATTAACTTGCGAGCGGAACGAGCATTTTGAGGCTGAAAGAAAGCTGAACAAAATAACAACAGTCAGTCTTCAGCCCGAATGGAAGAGATTTTCATTTCCACTTTAGAAACCTCAATTTTTACTTCAGCCGCATCATGTATGCCTTTGTTCGCTTTCACTTTGATTATTCTGTATAAGTCACTGATTATTGTCCGATCATTTTGCAGAAGACCTGGCACTTTGGCTCTTTCTTAGATTAGACTCAAACATGAAGAATACTGAAACTATCGGCAGACCGATGGACATGGCACGGCATGACATTTTGAAATAGTAAGAAATGTTATGATCGTGGACAAATGTCTGTAGTTTCTTGCTTTCTTTCACTGGCTGCCTTAACACCCTAACTACTCACGCTCATGAAAAACAAGTTCAGGTAGATTTGTTGGTACTTCAATGCAAATTTCACGGCTGCAACGCTTCTTGAAAGATATTTCATAAGCTTTCAGGCGTCATTCTATTTCTGGGATTTATATGACCAAAACATCGCAATGTAACCTCAATAACGCAGCCTGCGTCACGCCGCCAGTCATTCAGCAAGCTTTCGATCAGCATTAGGGCCGACACAGTGCGCTAATGTTCGGAGTTCGCCGGCCGGCGGCCGGCCGCCGTACCCGATAATGACCTCTGGCCGGCTCCGAGCCAGCTGTTGACACGGCCGCCGCCTCCGCGGGCGTCGCCGGAGCGGCACCGGCGGCTGCTGGTCGACTCGTGTCGGCCGCGCGGTCAGCTGGAGCGTCTGTGTGGCCGGTCGGCCGGTGGCCGGCGGCGCCGGCGGCCGCCTCGACCAGCGCCGATCGATCGGCTCGCTAGTAACGGCGTCACGGAGGAAATCCGCGGACGCCATTAATTAGCGCCGCCGGCGGGCAGGCGCGCGACAGTCCGTCCTCCTGATGGCGGCTCGTGCTCCGTGTGACGGGCGAGTCCTCCTGGTGACGGTCTGTCCTCCTGGTGACATCTGCCTTCCTGATGGCAGTCTGCCTACCGGCGATGATCAATCCTTCGGGTGATGGTCTGTCCTGGTGACAGCCTGTTCCTCAGGTGGTGGTGTGGCCGCGTGACGGCCCGCACGCGGGATGTCCGTCAGTCGCCCAGGTGAAGGTCTGTCCTCCAGGAGCCAGCCTGTTCTTCTGATGGGGATCCCACAAACAATAACTACATCCCTACGACGTCCTCCTCCCGACGTTTCTTCCCACTGACGTCACATCACGTCAGTGCTAACGGGCGTCAGTCACTCCAGATTTGCCGACAGTGCGCTGCCGACAGCGAGCTAGGGAAGTCGGATCTGTTTACAGTAAGGGCGCAAAAGTTTTGATTGGTTCACAATTATTAAGAAAGGTTGGGAGCTCTCCGTCCAGCTAACTTCAAGATGCTGGCAGTACGCTCGAGAGCGGCTGGAAGCGGAAATTCGTTTCCTTTGCCCGATTGCGAGATTTTCCGGCCGAAATTGTTTGTGGAATTGTTTTCGGGGGCTGTTTGGCTTCGTCTCTGCTTTAGATTGTCGGACTCATTCGTCACCATTTGTCATTAATGACGTCTCTTAACTGCTCATTTCCGGTTCCGATGGGCCCGTTGTCCCATCGATCGCCGGCGCAGTGTCTCCTTCTGCTGCCTTCCTTCGAGGCAATATCGGATCTGACCACGGGCAAAACGATCAATTAGCGGCGTTTTAGCGTCCTGCCTCATTGGAACGCCTTCATTTTGTCTGCGGGACCCTGCCACTCCGCGGGAAATCGGCTCATCAGGCCTCCGAAAAAAAATCGGATCCTTCTTTCTTTTGAAAACCTCGAAGCTCCTGAGATGCTTCGCCCAGAACAGAAACCTCTCAGAGCATTTTCATTTTAATGCTTATGCGGCGGCATGAAAACTTATACAACAGCCAAAGAGGAAGTAAGTCTCTTGCCGAGGTTATTATTTAGAGACAAAAGCGTGACTGGGATTTCGACTGGTACAGTCTAAATGGCCTGAACGGGCTCCATTCCCAGGCTAAGCTCCTAACGTTTCTCTCGGATGTAAGGAAGCAAGTGAAAAACATCTTCAAAAACAGATCAACAAGAATGCACCCTGCGGCCGTTGTGTCACATTGTTTTCGCGAGTAGTATGCGTCACGCGACGATCGCCTACGACATGTCAAAAATTTTCACACCCCTCCGCTTCAGCATGGTGCTGTGTTACACTACATGGACATCCATCTCATGCGAGATTTTCATCACATTAATTGTTCACAGGCCGAACAACGGGTGCTGTTTGCCATCAGGGACGCTCTGAACTGTGTCTGCGTATGCCACGTGAAGTGTTATTGGCTTGCTTGTCTGGATGACTCGGAAGGGAGAAGTAATTTCCTATAAATGCCTTTTTCTTGCAGCAAAGTACCGGATACGGACTGCGTTCCTGTAAGACAGCGCCCAAATGCAGCATTCTTGAGACTAAGTTTTATTATGATTGACCGGCAATCTTTCCCTCAGGCTACGGACATTGCTCACGTCATTAAATCACCTCAAAAATGCTTAACATCACTGATTTTGCATAAAACCCTTGCAGCTGCACAATGCATATGTTTCAAAGAACCCCGTTTCCAGAACAACCAGCATTCCTATCGTACATGTGGCCACCGGCCACCATAACTGAGCAGCTGCCGGACCTAGACTTACTTTGTCCCGACATTTATACAAAGCACATGTTTTCACAACCTTCTACGCGTGCGATCAAAAACACACCGCTTGGCACTGGTGTTGCCAGAATCCACCGCACCGCTGTTTTTGCGCTGCCGCTTCTGGGAGGCCATTTGCACGTCAGGTTATGCAGAGGGTTCAGCCGGTGCTGTCCTCAGCGCGGAGGGCGGCCGGGCGGACGCTTATTATGATTCTGCCGCGTCTCGGCGCTAATTTGTCTGGCACATGTGCAACGCCGGCGAGGAGAAGGAACAAAGCACCGGAGAACGGCGCACGCACGGAGCAGAATCCGACGGCAGGACGGAGAACATTTCTGCCGCAGACGGTGGCCATTTCTGCGGCGTCGCAGTTAAACGTTCAGCCGATTTAGCTTGGCGTTCTGGTGGATTTGGTGCAAACTTCGACTATACCGTCTATTGGGTGCGGCGAGACAAGGTGTCAGCGTGAATTTTCGAAATCTTTTGGTGATGGCCTCGTCGAGGTTCCGCTATAACGTACCATGATATCTAGTGGTGCCATAGTACAGAAGGCAATTATGATAGAGCGATATCGAATAGTGGGGAATATAAGGACGCTGCAAAAGTAACAATACCACTCGTCACGAGAAATTCATTTCAATGCTTCGCTCGCATCCTGATCTCACCGAGTGTCCTTGCGAGCAAACAGGCATCTGCGCCAGCGGCGACACTGTTAAACCTAGGCGCGACAGCTGAAATTCGGAGCTGAGCCCGCCCTCTGCCCGCTCTTCAATGCGAGATTTCCCATCGTCGGCTTCACTGAGCGGTGGGGTCGCGTCGGCCGCCTGCGATGAGAGTAGCACGACGTGATTCGGCCCAGCTGCGACGCCGTCTGTCGTGGCGAAGAGAACGGGACGCCTCGCGGCGCCTTCCCGGATGCCTCCGGCGTTTCTGCTCCGGCTGCTGTTGCGAGAGACGGGCGGACGCTCCCAGTAAGCAGACCGAAGGGCGCCCGTCGACTGCTGCTGCGATGGACGGGCGGACGATCGTGGCTAACGGACTGAAGGGCGCCCGTCGACTGCTGTTGCGATGGACGGGCGGACGATCGTGGCTAACGGACTGAACGATGCCTGTGGACGTGCGAGCTTTTCCCCGGTGATGGACCGAATAGCAGCTAATGTGTGGTGCTATTTTACCATCCATTGGCGATTTTTTTCTGCTTAGGTGTTCTCTACTCGTGTAAATATCAATGAAATGCTTCTTCGGTGAATATCTTGTCGATCGTGTGCTGGCTTGCTGACGTGATCAGATTGGTGCCGTGTGTTTTTTTTTTTTAAAAACGGAGAAGCCCGTTGCAGAAAGGCAATGTTCCTGACGACTGTCACGCCAAACGTTTTACATACCCTCCGAAATCCAATGAAACATCTTTGCTGGAACATAAATTTCAGCATACATGATACAACTTTTGGTGTAAGTAGATCTTACATTGTCCGTTGACATTTGAAATCCTGATGTTTCTTACCAGTCATTGTTAGCGCTTGAGTTGTTTCTGCAAGGTATATCCATCAAACCCTGTATCTATATCTGCCTCGTATATCCATAATTAGCCATGCACTGCAACAGCTACGATGTGAATTACTGTACAAGAACACAACACAAAACAACACAGTACAATACAATACAAGACAATGCATGACAGCTCGGTTTAATCCGCGAATTATGTGAAAAAAATGTTTATTCCGTATGCTGATATCAACAAACACGGTGCGTTGCAATTTCATCACAAGGAGGCAAACATTGTCATTCGTATCATGCCATGCAAATAGCACTTCCAGCCTAGAAACGGGCCCCCAACTTTCGTACGAGTCCTGCTGGTGCGTGCGGTGCGGGTTGTTTGCGCAAGTCGAAACTTCGCTCATTTCTGCAGTTGGTCGTCCACGGTTTGCTGGCCGCCAGACCGCTGTTTGTTTTTCAGTCCGTCCACCACCGCTGCAGGGAGGGGGCCGGGGGGGGGGTCCTGCCGTCGCCAGCCCGCCGTTCCCACGTGGCCCGTGTTCCAGTTCGGCCGCTGCGGGTCCAGATGGAGGGCGAGAGCACGCCGCTGTCGGTCGGCAGCCAGTACGAATACGTCTGCCGGTCGTCGGGCTCGCGTCCCCCCGCCGTACTCACCTGGTACCTGGACGGCGCAGCGCTGGTCAACGCCAGACAACACGTGAGTGACGGTCCATGCTCTCGTGCGGCGCCGTACCTGGACGGCGCAGCGCTGGTTAACGCCAGACAACACGTGAGTGACGGTCCATGCTCTCGTGCGGCGCCGTACCTGGACGGCACAGCGCTGGTCAACGCCAGACAACACGTGAGTGACGGCCTCATGCTCTCGTGCGGCGCCGTACCTGGACGGCGCAGCGCTGGTCAACGCCAGACAACTCGTAACAGCTGGTGTTCTCATACGGCGCCTGGATGGCGTAGCGCTGGTCATCGCCAATCAGCACGTAACAGCTGGTGTTCGCATACGTCACGGCTCGCCGATGGCGCGCCGGTGGTGAGCAATAGGTCACAGACGTCGGAGCTTCCCCGTGAATGTGCCTGAAAAACAAAATCGTCGTGCCCGGCTGTTAGCTTCGTTTGTGAAGCCTGCCGGCCACCGCTGTGCGCTTTTAGTATATTGCGATATTTGTGTTCATTGAAATACTCAAATGCCATGTTGGAGTGGTAGTTCGTTGTGCCAACCTACCCATCTTCACAGTCTTTACATTTGATGCTCTGCGATTTTTGTTGCCCTAAAATTTTTCACTGTGTTCGCAGATTTGAGTGCATCCTGTTGCACGTCGGATGGAGTACGAATTTTTTCAGGAAACGGTTTCATGTCATGTTTCACTTCGCATTTAATTTGCGTGTACAAATACGCTTGAATATTTGATTGTAACCAGATCCACGTCACGCTAATAGAACCGCCGTGAATGACACTTGCGGCTCCGAACTGTGGAAATGGTCCTGCAGTTCTCATTAGCGTATGGCCACGTAAAGCTTTCAGGAAGTATGAAAGTTGTGGACATCAACGACAGTAACGTCATGCGTCCTGAATAATCTTTTTTTGGCGTCCTCAGACATATTTCTTTAATCTCGCTTAGTTAGAACCAGCATTTTTCAGCTTTTGTATCCAACTAGCGAGGAGACTTCGGAACAGGCACTTAGCCAGGATTTTCCTCAGGAGGGGGCCAAATGTCAAGTTTCGTCATACGCCACTGGCATATCACGAAATTTATAGGAAAGCGTAGCAATTTTACGTAATTTGCCTCATATTTTACTCACAGGGAAACATATAGTTTGCTTTTGCAACATATATATGATCACTATTCCGTATTCTTGCAAAATTGCTATATATCTAGTGTAGACCGCTTGGCCCCCATGGCTCCCCTTTTGGCTACGTCCCTCCTTCGGAGCGGAATCTGGTTGTTCACCTGGTCACGTCGTTTAAAGACTACCTAATATTTTTATGTCCCTGGTGTTTTGAGGTCCCGAAACTGAGGGACGTGAAGTGGAGTTCGTCACATACTAGATAAGGGCTTTAGCTCTACGTTGCCTGGTGCGTTATGTTACGCTATTATCTGCTACGCCGTGCAGATATGATAAGGGTCACGAATGACTGTTTTGCCAACTGGCAACCGACCGCGTTCATGCTGGACCTGCCACGTCTTTTGAGGCCCTACTGGTCTGCGGCGGCATGGGTAATCCAAACCCGACGCTCCGGCTATGTCTGTGGCCCGACTTGACCTTTGTTTTGACCTTGACTTTGACCCGGCAGGTGTCGGCGGACGACACAAGCATCAGCACGCTATCGCTGCGGCCCGCGCTGGCCGACCAGGGCAAGACGCTGAGCTGTCGGGCGCACAACCCGCGCATGCCCGGCACCAGCCACATCAAGGACGAGCGCCAGCTCAACATCCGCTGTGAGTGCGCCGCCGGCCCGCCGTCGGCAGCGACGCGACCCGGCGCGGGTGGACCGCGACCGGTCGATAGCGCACCAGGCGTTAATCCGTCCCGGGCCGGCGTCCACCCCTGCAAATGTAATGGCCATCACGCGGGGTGGCGTTCGCCGAACGTCGGCCGGACGCCACCGACTGGGTCCGGTCGAGGGGAAAGGCCCGACGTCACGGCACGCCATTGTTCTGTTCTCCGACCGGATGTCGCTGACGTCGGCCGTGGTTGTTTCTTGTCCCTGGAGCTCGCTTCAGCTTTTCGTGCCTTCGCCTACTGCAGTCGTTTGCTCCGTTGTGGCGGGCGGCGGGTGACATACGACTAGGTCCTGCTAAAACTCTTCTCGTGTCACGGACTTACGCGATAGTCTGGTGCCTAGCTGTGCTACTTTGCCACGGTTTCACTGACTCGATGACTTTTGACTCAGTCTACTCCTAGTCTCAGTCTTTTGGCTAAGTCTCATTCTCGGTATTAGTCACTGAATAATCCGTTTTTCTAGGTTATATTGCACATTCTTTGTCCAATCTGGCCATTACTGCGTTTTGTTTGGCTCCAGAATCCTCTGAATAACTCTTCTTATACCAAACTATCTGCATCAGTTTTGATCAATTTGATCACATCTGTCATCCTACCACTCTCTACGACGTAAATCAGGTTATCTGTGCCACATCAGTTGTCGGCAGCTTATCTGTGCCTACTTACTTTGGTTAAACGAACCTTGCAGCTGTATAAATGTCCCCCTTTGACATTCAAAAACACAATATGACTGATTGCTACTGGTTACTCTTTGTCACAAAATCAGAGTTGCTGTGAACCTGCACCTAACTGACGGATCTTAATTGTTTTGGATGCAGGATACATTTTGACTGCATCTTGCTTTTATACCAAACTATTTTTTCCGCCAGTTCTGGACATGAAGAATTCCTGAAGGCAGACGCGCGATTTCAGGCCACTCGATGTATCGAGCTAGAGTTTACTCCCCAATCTGTCGCCTTGATAAATAATTCCCACAGGATCTGTTAAACGATTAATGAACCATCTCTATCCTGGCGGTGTCGCTGTTTCGACAGCCAAATGAACTGACCACGAATGTCACTTTTGTTTTACGGCCGCTGTTATTAAAAGATATGGAATCCAAACATGCCAGGCCTGGAATCTCTCGTCTGGCGCAGCAGTCGGTCCAAGCCAATCTCTTCATTTTGCCACAGACTGCTTGGTGTATAACTCAGTAGACATTTCTGCTCACGCAGAGAGCATAGTCACAACGCTCGCACATTTCATCACATTGTTCTAGGCAAACTAATGCTCTCACTTAATGCAAAGTTCATCGTAGGCGTGCTAACATTGGTGGGGAAGGCGCGGACCTCTAATGAAAATGTGTGCTTCGAGGCTCATCTAGCCTAAAGTAGATCTGGTGGAGGAGCAATTTATAATGCAGAGGACCAATTTCCACATGTCGTCAGCGGTGCGGTGTTTTCCGCTTGATGGGTTTCCGAAGCAGACGTGTTTAGTTAATGTCATACGAAATGGAAAACACTTTGTTCAAGGATATTTTCCACTCTCGCGTTTTTACTTTTTGCGTCCATTGTCAAATCTGCTGTAATGGTTTGCTTACCCGATGTGTAGAGGAAGGTGTGTATCGAAAGTCGCACCGACTGTTCAAGCCGTTTGTGCCATTTTAGGAGCTGTTTGAAGGAAAGGGCCGGCCAAATGTTCTGTTACACCTGCCACTGAGAGCGTTGCTTAGTGCTGTAAATGGGTTTGACCCGCAAACGTGCACCCGGCTGGACAGTTTGGACGAACTCTCCCCGCCGAGCTCTGTCCATGGCATGGTGTTACCCCTGCAACCATGGCTGCAGTTAAGCCGGTGGCCGAGCTGCGTCTGAGTCCGATGATCGAGGCCGACAACGTCCGAGAAGGCATGGGCGTCTTCTTCGAGTGTCTCGTCAAGGCCAACCCGAAGCCGAACCGAGTCACCTGGCTGCACGAGGTCAGTCAGGGCAGGTCAGGCCAGGGTGACCACGCTCTCTGTCAACTCGACGCCGTCTGTAGCTGTGTCTGCGGTTGTCGAAGCCAACATCGAGCTTCCCGTCAGCACGTGGTCTGTGAGGTCATGATCTGGGTCGTCCGGCAAGGTCAGAAAGGTCAAGGCTGCCGTCTGTGGCGACCTTGCCGTCAACGGGCTGAATCACCTGGCCACCCGTGCCATTGCCACAAAGTCACGAAGTCGTTGCGGTCATGGGCATGAGACAGCCCCGCCGTGGCATGTTAAGCTTCAGTGGCCTCTTGTGCGCAATGCCCACTCCTCCGATATCGGCCATGAACAAAGTCAATACGTCACTATAAAGGCACGAACGGTCTGGCGGTCGGCCCTGCGATTGTTGGGCCTCTTTTCAGGTTGACTTGTCGATTACGGAATGCTGTGTTGTGGGAGATCGTTACGGAATTTCCTTTGTCGACGACTGCAATCAACGGCACAATCGAGTTGTCGCTTAAATTGGCTGCGGCGGCTCTTGGTCGAGTTCTGAGCCGCCAATCGGTACCCTGCATGCTACCATTCAATACTGTCAGAACTCCAAAGACAACCTTCTTATGATCCGAAAGTCGTCGCAAATCATTCCGCCCGCCCCAGCTAGCCCCAAACAGCCCGCCAACGGCCCCATCCTCACGTTCCTCCGCCCCAACGACCGCTCCGACAACGGCAGCGCTGCCCTATCCCGTAACATCCCATCGACGCGCGACCGGCTGTGCAGAGTCAACTGCTGCGGGAGTCTCGGTAAACACTGGCTTCGGCCGGCCGCAGCATGTGTAACGGCGTGCTGATGATGTTTGAGTGGACAGCGCGGCTCGGCGTCGCCTCGTCGCGTCCAGCAGTGGCCTGTCGAGTTGATGGGGTCGTCATCGATGTTTGGTCGGGATGTCGTGTCGTGCTTAAGTGTCAAATTATTGTAAAAAGGCGCTCCGTCAGTTTTGTGTCCGGTTACACGTCCAGGTTATGAGTCTTTGGGAGTGTTGCATCGCGAAACGGCCGTTGGAACGGAGGAGAGAGTATGGTCAATGGCATCTGAACATTTCGGAGTTTTAACGTTAAGTCTGTGGCACTACATGGAAAGAACTAACTGGAAATATCTTTCCTCCCTCGTCCCCTGTTTTCTTTCGTTCCCGCGCCTCGTACTTGTATAAGGATTGAGAGGAAGGTCGTCCCGGGATGCAGTTCCAAGTTGTATATCGCATTTGTTTCGGATGCCAAGGCCTTCTCCAGGTGTTCAAGCACTTGAGATACATAAAACAATAATGGCGTTTCTTTCTGTTCAATGTCTGGTACATATATGAAGCTCACTTCAATAAAAGTCGGCCGACGCTTCCCCGTACCCTATACCCACGGGAGAAATATCACTCGAAGCTGATCCAGGTTCCGGTCCGTATCAGGGTGAAGAGGTCACGGTTAACCGTCGGGCCGGCGTCATCGTCAGCTCCACCAGCCTGGTGCTGCAGAACGTCTCCCGATACGCGGCAGGGCAGTACCAGTGCCGGGCCGCCAACTCGGAGGGAGAAACCGCCAGCAACAAGGTCACCCTGCGCGTCATGTGTGAGTATTCCGGACCCGGCGTGCATGAAAGGTCAGGTCAGGTCACACTGCGCGTCATGTGTGAGTACTCCGGACCCAGCGTGCATGAAAGGTCAGGTCAGGCCACACTGCGCGTCATGTGTGAGTACTCCGGGCCCGGCGTGCATGAAAGGTCAGGTCAGGTCACACTGCGCGTCATGTGTGAGTACTCCGGACCCGACGTGCATGAAAGGTCAGGTCAGGTCACACTGCGCGTCATGTGCGAGTACGCCGGACCCGGCCTGGTTGGCAGGTCAGGTCAGGTCAGGTCAAGTGGCAGGTCAGGTCAGGCGACTCTTCGCGTCACGTATGAGCACAACGGAGCCGGTGTGGGTGACAGGAAACGTCACCTGTCTTAAGTGAGTACCCCGAACCCATGGCGCTCTTTGTGCTGTAGGTCTGATTCGGTCAGGTCAGGCATACGCCATGCGAGAGGACATTGGACCTGCCGTGTTCTGTAGGCCTGGTCAGGTCGGGTATCCTTACAGGTCATGTGTCACAGTGCGTCATTTTCTTGACCCGTACTTAAGGTGAGATCGGATGGTCGTGGGAAAATGGATGGCTATACGATGAGACATTTAAGCACCCTGCGGGGCAGGTAGGTTGGGTTAAGCGAGCTCTTAAGTGGGCGGGACCCAGAGCGCCTTCAGTGTCACAGTCAGGCTCAGCGCAGGTCAGATCATAGCGGCCAGCAATGGCGAAATACCTGGCTCACTCTACCAATGAAAGATTGTACTCAGGCGTCAGCTCCCGACAATGATGATTATGAAGACTGATATCCAATACCACATTCCCAGAATTAACGCGACCTTTTAAAACACCGGGTCTGCAATAAGCTGACCAGAAACGCACTCAAACTCGCGCTTTTTCCGGCAGTGTAGAATATTTTCTCTGACGTGTCCGTGCCGGTATCGACAGACATATGTCAATGGCGCGACGCCACCGGCGCCAGACGAGGTCCCGCTATCCAGACAGCTGCCGACAGAGATCTATCGATTCAGTAACAACCGCCCGATGACGCTCTCTGCATATATATGAGCCATCGGCGGGCTGGGCCGGCTCTCAGAGGCGTGCGCTGGCCGCCGGCCGCGCTCCGTGGACGGGCCGCGTTCGTTGGCTCGCTCGCTCGCTCGCAGCTGCGATCTCGGGGAAGTCGCCCGCCAGCCCGCGATTCAGTTTTGACGCAAACAAATCACGTCAGAGGACGGAATGTCAAAACAAATGTATTCCGAAGTTCAGGACTTTGTCATAATGCACGTAATGTCATTTACAAAAAAGATACATGCATAAATACAGACACACGCACGCACGCACGCACGTACGCGCACACGCGCGCACGCACGCGCACACACACACACACACACACATATATATATATATACATACATATATATGTATATATATGTGTATATATATGTGTATATATATATATATATATATATATATATATATATATATATATATATATAAACACCCTGTTAAGCAAAACATTTAGACAGCTCAGTAGTCATTTCGCATAGCAATAGATTATACTAGCCGAGCATGCATGGCATGAGACAGATGTCATGAGAGTAAATTGAAATGTTGAAATAACTGAGATCCAGCATTAGTGACAGTATGACGGAAACGTGAGTGCCCTTTTTATCACAAACAGGTAATAAATATTGATCTCGTTGAAAAGTTTAACGTTGCACATGCTAGTCTGAGGTGGCCAAAGCAACAAAGTATTTACTAAAGCAAAGCTGGGCACTAAATGTCTTCCGCTTCTTATAGCAATTTATGAGAAACATTTTGAATCCAAACAAAGATTCCATCAAGAAATCAACCAAGCATGCAAGGAAGAAAGCACTCACTCAGGTATCTACATGACCACCGCCTACAGGCATGCGTGAGGTAGCTCGCTTGTCTCGCTTCCTCAAGCCGTCTGAATAAATCAGCTAGCATTTTTGTGTGCTTGTTTGCTTAAGGTCGTTGGAAACTGATTTCCTAGCAATAGCGTGATGACAGTTTCGACAGCGAGTAATCCGGGCATACTTGCCGACGTAAACAGTCCGTAAATTAACCCTATTCCCGGAGGGCTAGAGCTATGGTCGATTCCCGGCAGGGGGGGCGGATTCGGCCCCCCCCCCTGGGATCTCGAGAACTACTCGTCCAATTTCATCGCAACAAACGGAAATCGATTTGCCGTGACGTAAACTACATTTTTATGAAAATAAATTTTCAAAATTTTAAAATTTGTGGATATAGGGGGGCAAAAATGTCAAAATGGGGGGTACTTTTGGAGTTCTTATAACTCCGTTATTTATCGACCGATTTCGATGAAACTGGCATGAATCGAGAAATTATGGATATGGCTTTTACCATGGGTCCACAAATCTGAAATTTTGAGGAAATTCATGGGCGTTTACAGGGTTTCAAAAATAGGAGGATTAGTTTTCTAACAACTGAATGGACAAAAGAGGCAAACACCCTTTTTTGGTTTCTGCTAGTCATGTTATACTAAAGATACAATGTTTGTACTACAATGTTTGTATAATATACTACATAATACTACATTACTAGTAATACTACATAATACTACAATACTACACAATACTACATTATACTATAATGTTTGTATAATGTTAGCATAGGCGGTGCCAGGGACATGAAAAAGGGGAACTATCATGCTCACACGTTTCTCAGATCAACTTGTGACCTTTGCCCTTAAATGACCTCCAGTGACCTTGGGGTCACTTGGAATGATCTCGTGGGCATTTAATATTATCTGTAAACGTTTTCAATAATTTGATTTCACTCTATTTCAAAAATTTCATTTTATGGTTATTGCGATATGGGGTACGCGCACGGACATTTTAGGTCACAGCTCCGTGACCTGACCTGATATCAAGCTGAAACTTGGTACGCAAGTAGAAAGCACCCTTTTACGTCACATATATTCCGGGTTTGGCATTTGAAAAAAAGGCGCCGAAATTATTGCGAAAAAAACAAATTTTGCCCTTTTGACCTTGACCTGACCTTGTGAAATGACCTCAGATAAACAAAATTATATCCGCACATTGCCCAACTATTTAGCTATTCATGCATATAAAGTTTTAAGTTCTATCTTAAAAACTCTGTTTTTGGCAGACATTTTCCTTTTACCCTCAACATCGCCAAAAATGGCCTGAGGTTCCTCCCAAAAACGTTGCCTGGCTCCGCCCCTGAGCAAAACAGAATTTTGAAATTTTGTCACGGAACGTAGAAAGAATAGCCAGGAAAAGCCACTAAGTTTCGTGAAGCTGCGTCAAAAAGCCTGGAATTGGCAAGCAAAAAACCCGAGGGGGGGCGGATTCAGCCCCCTCTGCCTGGAATAGGTTTAATGGCTGGAATCCCGCAAAGCGCTGCTGTTTGATCACCCAGCAAAACACATATACACACCAATGTAGATTCCTGGCGGTGGGATTTTTTGTTCATTCAGATATTCGAACATAACGGTACCACGGAACTCTCTTCTCTACTTTCTGTGGCGGCATGCGTGTTCTGTGACGGTCTGTCTAGCTGAGCCGTCAGAGGTGTTCCAGCTGAGCCGTCAGAGATGCTCCAGCCGGGCCGTCATATGTGCTCCATCTGAGCCGTCATATGTGCTCCATCTGAGCCACCAGAGGTGCTCCATCTGAGCCGTCAGAGGTGCCGTCAGCCGGGCCGGTCGGTGGGGTTCGGCCGGCCCCGGGGCGCCGTTGGACGGTAATGCGTCCGGTCAGCGGCCGGCCGATAGACCTCCGGCCGCCCGCTAACCGGTCGTCGGGGCCGCATTGCCGTGGAATGAGCCACAGTTCGGACCGGACGCCGAGGGCGCGACGCACAAGTCGGCCGGAGGGCGGCGCCAGAACCGCTCCTGGAAATGGTCGTTGCCTTTGTTGGCTTTGACGAAATATTCCAGATATAGAATGGTATCAATTTTGTCTGTGTCGGAAGTTGGGTGTAGCGTTTCTTCCCCACATAGTTTCAGTGGGACCTGCAGTTATTGGTCTGCGCATGACTAAACATTTTCCACTTCGACATTTGCTGCAGCGCCTCACTTTCCTCGTCTGTTGGAAATGATTACCCATGCGTTTGGTTTCCGAAGCTAGTCTACCACATTATGCATCTGCCACTATGAACCGAGCCTCAGTGTGCAACAAAATACATTTGAGTTCCAGAGGGAAGCCGGGCTTGTTTAAAAACGCTTATGAAGTGGGCCGAAAGCAACCAATGGCCTTCCTGTTACGCGTGCGGCGTCGACGGCAGAACCATTTCATGGTGCTGCTGCGATCAACAGATATGGTGTTTAGGAAGCTGTTTAGCCCTCAGCAGTCAGCGCTGATAAAACTGTTGTAATTTAGGATTGTTTGGTTGGTTTGGTTCAGGGCGCGCAGCCACTTGGGCTCGAGCGTGCGGAGTCTAATCCACACCACACGTGTCACAGAACGAGAGCTAGTGAAGTCGAGATTCGAACCCACAACCTTGCGATTATGAGTCCGAACCTCCATCCACTAAGCTGACGAGGAGGAATAGTAACTTAGGGTGATGTCCTTGACTTCCTTGTTTTGTCTGGCATGCGTGCTAATCGTCGCCAAGCCAGGCAAATTAACTTAATAACCAAATTAATTGAAGTGTGAGGTAACTACAACAGTGGGTAATTAGAAGAACAGAGACATTGGTTAGATATTCGGGTCCTTGTTGTATTTTGTGCTGCATTTTAGGCATCATTTGTCTGGTGTATCCATAGCTGCATATTTTTTTTTTGTTTTCGTCATCTTTGAGATACTAAATTCTTTTTACTCCTAAAGACTTAATTGATAATGGATTTAAGCAAAATTACCACGATTCTACCTATGTCCCTCGCCAGGCAAGGGTCACCATCCTGATATGCTAATGATTGTCATGCTATGATAATAGGTATAGAAATAGGTAGGAAAAGCATGTCATGGGATAAATGAAGCAGTGGCCATTGGCCCTACCAACTTGGGAGAAATCTGGTGTTGTCCCTTGAATATTTTGCATCGATGTCTTCAAAATACCCCTCGTCCCACCAACTTAGAAGTCATGTCTATGACTATGGTTGAAGCACAAACTCTGTTGCTGTCATGGTGCATGGGTTTACATCTAGCATTCTGGTGGTAACATGAATGGTGAAGGTGATAACATGGTGGTGATATGGTGACAACATCAAGTATTTAGGTTGTTGTATTGGAATGCAGTAAAAATTGTTATGGATTGAGATCCATGGATGGAGACACCAGCACTGCAGATCCAGTCAAATCCTGTTTCAGCATGTGACTATGCCAGCCTCTTCTGCAATTTTCCAGTTCCACTGATGTATGCATATGTAATGTGAAATCCCAAATGCTAGTTTCAATGTCAGCAACCATTCTAACTGCAAAGGGTGCTGCACGTATAATATAATGCATGCTTAATGTAATAGATAGGAAGATATACCACATATCTGTGATACGGTGGGATAAATATATGGGTGAGTGTATGACGTCCTGGATGGTACATAATCCACGCCGGTGATACTTTCTGTTCCTTAACCCTATTCCCGGAGGGCTAGACGGTATGGCCGATTCCCGGCAGGGGGGGCGGATTCGGCCCCCCCCCCTCAGATCTCGAGAACTACTTATCCGATTTCATCGCAACAAACGGCAATCGATTTGTCGTGACGTGAACTACATTTTTATAAAAAGAAATTTTCAAAATTTTGAAATTTCTGGATACAGGGGGGCAAAAATGTCAAAATGGGGGGGGGGTACTTTTTGACTTCTTATAACTCCGTTGTTTACGGACCGATTTCGATGAAACTGGCATCAATCGAGAGATTATGGATAGGGC
Organism: Capitulum mitella; assembly: GCA_030062745.1. Taxonomy (NCBI): domain Eukaryota; kingdom Metazoa; phylum Arthropoda; class Thecostraca; order Pollicipedomorpha; family Pollicipedidae; genus Capitulum; species Capitulum mitella. Next base: position 16,773,490 of record CP099847.1, on the reverse strand, counting down.
TTTTACCATGGGTATGCAAATTTGAAATTTTAAGAAAATTCATGGACGTTCACAGGGTTTAAAAAATAGGGGGATTAGTTTTCCAATAACGGAATGAACAAAAGAGGCCAAAACACTTTTTTAGCTTCTGCTAGTCATGTTATGCTAAATAAATACAAATCGCATTACAATGTTTGTATAATGTTAGCATAGGCGGTGCCAGGGACATAAAAAAGGGGGAACTGTCATGGTAACACGTTTCTCAGATCAACTTGTGACCTTTGACCTTAAATGACCTCCAGTGACCTTGGGGTCACCTGGAATGATGTCGTGTGCATTCAGTATTATCTGTAAACGTTTTTAATCGATTAAATTCACTCTATTCCAAAAAATTCATTTTTTGGCTTTTGCGATATAGGGTACGCGCACTGACATTTTAGGTCATAGCTCCGTGACCTGACCTGATATCAAGCTGAAACTTGGTACGCAAGTAGAGGGCGTCTTTCGACGTCATATATATTCCGGGTTTGGCATTTGAAAAAACGGCGCCGAAATTATTGCGAAAAAACAAATTTTGACTTTTGACCTTGACCTGACCTTGTAAAGTGACCTCAGATAAACCAAATTACGTATGCACATTGCCCAACTATTTAGCTATATATTCATACAACGTTTTAAGTTCTATCTTAAAAACTCTGTTTTTGGCAGACATTTTCCTTTTACCATCAACATGGCCAAAAATGACCTGAGGTGCCTCCCAAAAACGTTGCCTGGCTCCGCCCCTGAGCAAAATAGAATTTCGAAATTTTGTCACGGTGCGTAGAAGGAATAGCTAGGAAAAGTCACCAAGTTTCATGAAGCTGCGTCAAAAAGCCTGGAATTGGCAAGCAAAAAACCCGAGGGGGGGCGGATTCCGCCCCTCCTGCCGGGAATAGGGTTAAAGTACATGATTTCGTGATTTCTATGCACAAAGAAAAACATGCTTTGGTTCATAAATTACATGGAGATAGATTGGGGGACTGCTTTAAGCACTGGGGGACTATTCTGAAGACTGGGGGGGGGGCTGCAGCCCCCTAAAGAGATACAAATCTCCGCTAGTAGCCGAATGTTTGAAATTTTCTGTCTATTCTTGCATTTGTGCGATTTCATCGGTCACTCCTTTCATTGGCCACAGGCTCGCGTCAGCTCATGCTGGAGCTGTAGGAAGGCCCACAGGAGATGCTTTGGGTCAACTCTGCGAATCACTGCAGCACGGAGGCGCAAACAATGCACACCTCTGTCATCCACGGACAAACACTGGTCACTCTGATCGCACCAGTCTGCAACTGCGGAGCCTCACTGAACTGAAGCATGCAAGCGTCATGTAGCAAGTACTATGGGAATTACTACAGGCTCAGTAAAAAGAAAACTGTTATTGGTTATGTTGGTTTTAAAACGTTACCTTGGCGTATAATTATGTCACCTATTAACTTGTCCTTATTTTCTTTTTCGGTTGTGATTTTTTATTGCTCTTGGTATGTGTCCGGTTTCGAATATGTCACGGTCGACCTGACGCGGATTTAAATGCACTCTGAAATGAAAAGCTAATAAGCAAATACAGCAAATTACTGGACTTGGCTGTGCTGCCATCAAATCTGCCGTTTTGTTTAGGCGCGTTTTCATTTAAAAAATATTGAATAAGTTTGGCTTGTTTGTGCCTGGAAAATGGGAGATGTTCTGTATTTATCGAATATTACAAAAAGAATGAAATATAGGCGTCATTCTGCCTCAATACGAAATGTGTTTCGAAAGATATCTTTATTTATCAAACATGTATATATATATATATATATATATATATATATATATATGTGTGTGTGTGTGTGTGTGTGTGTGTGTGTGTGTGTTTGTGTGTGTGTGTGTGTAATGCTTATGTTTTCTTAAATAATCGTTTAATTAAAAACGGCGCATGATCCGCATTCCCAAGTTTTTAATGCATCTCTCGATTCCCCTGGCTTTTCTTTTAGCAAAGTTATCTAGACTGGATATGAGATGTACAAAATTATTCATTTATTGACATACTAACGTTTCGAGACGCTCAGACTTCATCTTAAGAGTGATGAAAAATTGGCACAAGTACCCGTTTAAAATTTTTTACTGTGCAGCGGGTTTACGTGTAATGCACACCACCACTTGGAAAAGTAAACAAATGGATAAAAAGGCTAATTTTTGCGCTTAACTTGCAACAAGCAGTCCGAAGACGAAAGGAACGCTGGACTCCAGGGAGCTAATACCCTGCTTCCAGAAACTCTAGGGTGATACGAGAATTCGGGTTTTCGTTCGGAGCCAGCGAGTTCGGAGCCGGCGAGTTTGGAGCTGGCGACACACTTTCCCATATTTGAAGTTGTCTCATGCCATAGAATGTACGTAAGTTGGTCGTATTGTCCGTCAGTTGTTGTCGCATTATGTACTTGATGTCGTGCATGTGTCTCGTCACGTTTTTGTCTCATGGTAGTTGCGCGCCGTCACGTAGATGCATGGTCAGTCGTCTTGAGAGCGTCATTCTAGTAACACCAATGTAATGTGCTCGGAGAAGTGTAATGTACCAGTATACTTGTGGATACGAAGTATTGGCCTAGTTCGCCCAGTGTACTGGCCTAGTTCGCCCAGTACACTGCATTGGTGTTAGAACGACACTCTCAAGACGACCCAAGTTATACGTTGACGTTGGAGGACGTCACGTTCCTCCAACGTGACGGCGCGCCACTACAGCACGTGAGACAAGAACACGACGAGACCATAACGCGACAACAACTGACGGACAGTACAACCATATTGCGAACATCCCATGACGGGAGACAACCTCAAATATGGGTGTGTGCATATTCATGAAAACTCACCGGCTCTGAACAAAAAGCTGAATTTTTGTATCACCCTAAAGTCGCTGGGAGCAGGGCGTTAGCTCCCTAGAGTCCACCGTTTCTTTGGAGTTCGGACTGCCTGCTGCAAATGAAGCACAAGGATTAGCTTTTTTACCCATTTATTTATTCTTCCTACTGATGGTGTGAATTACATGTAAACCCCGTGTACCGTGAATATCTTTTTTCAACTAGCTACTAGTGACACTTTGTCGTTGCTCTGAAGATGAGACATGGGGTCTAGACACTTTAGTATGACAATAAAAAATAGTTTTGGCACCAGGGGTGTCGATTTCTGCAAATGATTATGGGGGGGGGGGCGGCAGAGGGCCCGGCAATCTAATCCCCCCTCAAAAGTGGGTCTCTCAACGGACTTAGCCCACTTTATTTTGACGAACGGAAATATATGTTATTTTGTGACTATTTATGAAACGAAAAATTGCATTTATTCAGATGGATACAGATATATACATATATAGAAGACAGAAAGGTAGATCGTTTTAGACTTTATTCTTTACTTTCTGCCTATCTCTGATTTATTGCGGCCGTTTTTCGCTATGATTACTCATTTCCCTCTAAAACTGGCATAAAATATTGGAGGGGCCCAAACCAACATTGGTTAGGCCCAAATCAGCATTGGGTGAGCCAGGGCCCTCTAAAAAAATACAAATCGATACCCCTCTTTCGTACATCTAATGGGTAATCTGGACAACTTTGCTAAAAGAAAGGCCAGGAAAATTGAACGATGCATTAGAAACTAGCAGATGCGGTAAATGCGGTCGTTATATATATATATATATATATATATATATATATATATATATATGCGATTCCGAAGTGTGATATCTCTTTTAAGATGAACTGACATGTCTGTTCGCGCAATGAATTTGTAGGTCAGAGGGAAGAAGGGAAGGAAGGAGAGAGAGAGAGAGAGAGAGAGAGAGAGAGAGAGAGAGAGAGAGAGAGAGAGAGAGAGAGAGAGAGAGAGAGAGAGAGAGAGAGAGAGACGAAGAACCCAGGCTAGATTTTCTGGAGAGGGCATAAAGAGGTCATTGCCTGGTCTGGATAACTAATGCCACACTTTTGGGCAGAAGCAGCGGCCATGAATTCGACAGCAGTGTCTTGTAAAGACCCCAAAAATCGTCAGGTTTTGACGTCGAGGGCATAGGCATAGGAACTGGGGGAGAGGAGGGTGGGGTGGGCGTCCCCAAATTCGGGGAAATTTAACACTTGCTCTATGGGAGAAAACCTTGCATCTCTCCCACTTTTTGATGCTCCTACGCTCCTGGCCGAGTGCGGCCCAAACACGCCAGCTTCGGTATGCTCCCTCGCACTGCCCGTTGCAGAACATGGCTGTGTTAGAAATACAGACAGGTGATGTAACGAGCCAACTGCTATGAAAATGTGACAAGTAAGTGCATTTCTGCTCCAAACATTGATCAGAGTAATTCATGCGTGTCTTATGATCTGAGCCATTTGTAATGACTATTTTGAACTAAGCTAATTTGAATAAATAGATGAAATTTAATCATATTACCCAATGGATGTACATGCAAGAAGGAAACGCATTTTTAGTGGCAGATATTTCAGGCAGTATTGTCGTTCTCCTTTTTAGGAATTTTTCATGCCTTTGATGCAGTTCGTAAGCCATGTAAAAGCGGTCGAAATGGCAAAAGGCCTGACGTCTGTCTTTTCCTGACCTGTTAATCGTTACCTTATCGGAACGAATATTGGATTTTGAGTCAGACCAGACACCAAAAAGCTATGTTGCGCCGTTTGCAATGTTTCTGTGTGCGAATTTTGTCAAGGGCGTGAGGAGATTAATGACAGAGCAAGTGTGATATTTGCATCATTGTTGTAGGACAGAACAGATAATGCAAGTGCATATTTAATCGTACTCAGTTTTCTCGCTCATCAGAAGCTTTCCAAATGAACGGTACCCAAGCAAAACGTTATGATGCAACCCTCATCGACTAATTTCGGAACCAATACTTTTGAAAAACTTGTCGACTTATCCAGTCGCACTCAACAACCGACGGACATTTTGCAGTCCAAAAGGTATTATTGTGTTGTCGCCTGTTGACCGTTCTGGTGCCGCTCACTCCATCGCTGTTCTTGCTGTGGGATATCTCGTCACAACAGGTATTCAGCGTAACAAAAGCATACCAGGACATGAAATTCCACTTAGTTTACTTAATTCGGAAGGAAGTGTTTTGACCACTGGGGAAAAGTGACCACACTGTTACTTTACGTTGTGGAAGCATTCCTGTTATGCTTTCCGTTGCAAACATGGCTTAAAGCCGGGAAAACAGACGAGGAATGAATATCCAGTGGCGCGCGAAAAGAAGTAAAACGTTTCTTTTGATGTTCTCAGTGAAACTTGACAGAAAGACACCCAGACTTACGTATAAAAATAGCGGTCCGACCATTGTCCCATTCTCCCGAAACAGCTCCAAGTCTTACGCTGTAGGCCTATCGTCATCTGGCTTGGTATCTTCCTTCTGGAAAGTGATCAGTTGATGTCCTGGCAAAAGACGTGGCACAGCTGCCCTGCGACAACAGGGACCTCGTCAACTACTCAGTCCGCGCAGTGCGACACGGAAGCCATGGTTCGGCGGGCACGTACCACCATCTCGTTAACGGCGCGGCTGGCAGCGCCCCACTGACCCCACTTACAGCCAAGTGGACCTGGAGTACCGTCGACGGCGACGATGACGCGGGTCGTGACCTTTCCGTCGCGGTCAGCCTATTGCGCGCGTCTTAACTGCTGATTCGTCACCGTCTGTCAGACCGAGATTATATAAACCAGGGGGCCTGTGTGGCTCGCTGCCCAGCTGCGGGAAACGTAAGTGTTAGCGGGTCCGGCACAAACAAAATGCCGTTGTTTACTCCAAACGCCAGCGTGGTTTAGGAATCCATGGTGGCTTCGCCTGCAATTGGGCTGATAACAACTGTGTAGGTGATATAAAAATGAACTGTCAAAACATTTCGGTAACAACATTATGAAACACCTCTGTGGCTGTCCCCGCACTTGTATGCCATGACTGAATATGGAGAACTAGATTTAGTGATGCTTAACCCTATTCCCGGAGACGGTACACGTATGGAAGACGGTATGACGGTATGACGTAGACGTATGGAGACGGTAGACGGTATGGCCGATTCCCGGCAGGGGGAGGGGCGGATTCGGCCCCCAACCCTGAGCTCTCGAGAACTACACATCCGATTTTATGGCAACAAACGGCAATCGATTTGCCATGATGTGAACTACATTTTTATAAAAGAAACCTTCAAAATTTTGAAAGGGGTGGACACAGGGGGCAAAAATATTGAAATGGGGGGTGTTTTTGGACTTCTTATAACTCTGTTGTTTATGGACCGATTTCGATGAAATTGACATGAATCGAGAGACTATGGATAGGGCTTTTACCATTGATACACACATTTTAAATTTTGAGAAAATTCATAGGCGCTCACAGGGTTTCAAGAATAAGAGGATTAGTTTTCTAAAAACTGAATGAAGAAAAAAGGTAAAAGCGCTTTTTTGGCTTCTGCTAGTCATGTCATGCTAAACAAGTACAAACTGTATTGCAATCTTTGCATAATGTTAGCATAGACGGTACCAGGGACATGAAAAGGGGAAACATAGCCATATGCTCTTCAGGTCAACTTGTGACCTTTGACCTTAAATGACCTCCAGTGACCTTGGAGTCACTTGGAATGATCTCGTGTGCATTTAATATTGTCTGTAAACGTTTTCAATCATTTGAATCCACCATATTTCAAAAATTCCATTTTATGACTATTGTGATATTGGGCACGCGCACTGACATTTTAGGTCATAGCTCCGTGACCCGACCTGATATCAAGCTGAAACTTGATACACAAGTAGAGGGCACCATTCGACGTCATATATATTTCGGGTTTGGCATCTGGAAAAATACCGCCGAAGTTATTACAACAAAACTACAGTTTTATTTTTGACCTTGACCTGACCTTGTAAAGTGACCTCAGATAAACAAAATTGTATTTGCACGTTGCCCAACTATTTAGCTATACATGCATTTAAACTTTTAAGTTTTATCTTAATACATTATTTTTGGCAGTCATTTTCCTTTTGTCCTCAACAGGACCAAAATTGGCCTAAGGTGCCTCTCAAAAACGTCGCCAGCCTCCGCCCCTGAGCAAAACGGATTTTTTTTTTAATTTTGTCACAGTATGTAGAAAGAATAGCTAGGAAAAGCCACCAACTTCCGTCAAGCTGCGTTAAAAACTCTGGAATTGGCAAGCAAAAAACCCGAGGAGGGCGGATTCAGCCCCCCAGCCGGGAATTGGGTTAACAGACATCTGTATTGGTCCCCTTCTAGGCTACTGCCACCAATTCTAGTGCTTTAGTGCTTGACACCGAACGTACGTTCTTGTTTTTCCGGTTAAGAGATGGTCCTTTTTTAGAGGGTTGTCTGACTGGATTTGAGAAACTGCTTCGATAATGGCCAATGTTAGCGTACGGAGAGGAGTCGGCGTTGACCTATTCGCCGCGACAAGCCGACGCCTGCTTCGGCGGAAATCAGAGACGGAGACTGGCTGTTGGCCATGTTTTACTTTCGGCGGAATGGAGCAGCCGTGTAGCTGCATCGCGTGAAGTGACTGGAGGACGGCACTAGATCAGTGATTGAGCTGCGATCCACGTACTGCTAACATACAGATGCTGTACGTTTTAGGATGGACGGCTGCCAGCTTTTTTAACTGATAAAGCGGCCAGACGCCTGGTTTTCGGCGACTGTGTGGTCGCTGCTTCGCTCGTTGTGTCTGAATAACAACATACGTGACGCATTTCCCTCGGCACGGCACAAACGAACCGGACGTATACCATGTTTACCGCCAGGGGCGCTAACAGCGGACTCGCGGATCGATGTCAGTATATCGCTTTGGCCATGAGGGACGTTGGCGTGACGTGCAAGGAGTTCTCCATTATGCGCTACTGCCACAGTTGTAAGAGTCAGAAAGTGATAAGGCCGTCTTCAGTTTGTGGTGGCAGATACGCGTTCATTTTAACTTGGAAGACCAGCATTGATAAAACCTCATTAAATTGAATTGCAAATGCATAACTGGGCGTGCATTATACATAAGTTCGACGCCTCTCCCTTGGGACAAACATCATAGGAAGTTGACGTTTTTTGTTGCTGTTGTTCTGTTTTAGTTTTGCTCGCATTTCTTGTAATTTGCTTCCCATGTTTTTGTCAAACATTGGAAGTTTTTTTGCTAACAAACGTCGAAGTGGAATGCAGCGCTTTAAGCGTGGAAACTTTTTAGTCATGAGTCATACTGACTGTACTTCAGCAAAATTCCTTGGAAGAAAGAGCGCGTCGTCTCCCTCCCGGACGGCACCAGCTACCATTTACCGTAGACCACTATCGCAAACAGGATTCCAGTCGTTGACCCTCAGATGACTAGTCAGGGAGGCTGCAGGGTTGGCAGTTTTTCATTGCTCTGCTGAACACTTGTTATAAAGTGGGTTTAGGGAATAGCTGATTACGTCCTTCTGATGCCAAAAAGATGTTGAACGTGTTGTTCACGTTTGGTGCGTTTGATTTACATGTGTGTTCTATGTCATTTGTTATGAAAATATCAAGTGGAATGGATGAAGCGGGTGACAGCGAACTTTTTTGTACCACTGACATTTGTGACCCCTTTCTTTGCCCAAATTTTGTTCGAAAGTTAACCATCTAGCTGCTACTTAAAACGTCTTAACTGTGACTGATGCGCCATACCAAGCAAGTAAGTTTCAGTTTGTTGTTTTCTATTTTGTTTCACCTGAACCTAGTTTTAAGTGTTCAACTGGATCGTTGCTTTTGGACGCCATAGTTACTTGCAAACTTATCTGCCAAGTTATTTTTGACTGACGTGCCCTTCATCACAACTTATGACGACGGAAATACATTTGCCCATTCTGCTAAAAAGTATTTTAATTGATTTTGATGTCAAATGCAAGAACTGTTGTTATTATTTCTACTCGAAATGCTATGACATAATCCTTACGGATGTTATAAGTAAATGACGTACATCTGTTACGTTGAAGACAGTTATATACGTAGTTGGATAATGCCTTGTAGACCTGTGTAATACTGATGTCCTTTTACGTGTTTGCTACATACTAGCGATTTTCACAACGATGAAGTGATAGGTATTTCTCCACACGCGACCTTTCACATTTTAAGGTAAACCTTACATCAGCATGAAATTAACACGAAAGTTTTAACGGATCCTTTAGATTAATCGCAATACTACGGTGTGTCCAAAAAATTTCCTTTTCGTCACATACACAAAACATGTAAGGAGTTTATCGGGTCAGATTTGTAACTTCACCATAATGAAAACGGCTCGTGTAACAGAAGGACTTCAACGCCTTTTCAGACTCATTGCTTAGGTCCAGCCAAAGCTGGAATGATCTGAGGACCTTGGCGATTCAAATGAGCTTATACCTTGCAACAGTCCGGATGTGCATCCCAATGTTTAGCTCGTAACACTCACGGAGCATACATCGCACAGAAGACGCTGTGGGGCGCCGCGTGATGTCGCGTAGTCTGCATCGGACCGTTCCCTTGTCTTCAGTCCAAAGCCACAGCCACTGGCCGTTAGACGCTCGGAGAACTGGCGCCGGAACGGAACTACGCACCGGACGGGGAGCCGCAGCAGACTCCTGGAAAGCTGGCATACGGCCGGGCCCGGCTGACGGACAGAGGAGCCGTCCTGGTGGGCTGCCGGGGAGCGGTCCAGCCTCGGAAAAGGTCCGCTCGAAGCGGCCGCTCTGTTGACCGAGGAAGGCCGAGCTGGCTCCATTGTTCGCGGTGCTCGCGGGACGAAACGAAGCCGTGGCAGTGTGGGGTGCCGTCTCACTGACTGGCAGACCAAAACACGCCCTGATCTCAGGCCGGGGACGGAGACGAGAAAGAGGGTGAGAGTGAACTGCATGGAAGCTGGCAGAGCAGAGGCGGGCTGAAGGAGAGAGGGACGGGATAGAGGGAGGGTTGAGGGAGCAGTCCCGAGATGGAGCAGCTGCAACTCTGACAAATGAGCTTTTGGAAAACTTGACATGGTTGGCTGTTCAAGACTGTCGGACACGGAAGGAACTTTAATGAAATTAATCAAAACGGGCTAAGCAGGTGGAGGACCGATGAAGTTTTCTAACCAAAGCTAAGTTGCATAAAGAAGATAAAATTAAGCACAAACAGTCGCCCCAGTGCCCATGCTCCCACCGCATCGCCATCACACGCATCTGACACGTTGATCAGAGAAGCCTCGCTGACCAGTAGTCGAGCTGCCACCGCGCTCTTCATTAATCCTGCGCGACTGCACTACGCTCTGTGAGGGCACAGACCCCGACCTGACTCGACTGCACTGCGCTCTGTGAGGGCGCAGACCCCCGACCTGACTCGACCATCCATTTTCAGACGCGCCGGTGTGCGCGGCCGGCCAGCAGCGCGTGTACGGCGTGTCACGTGGCGAGACGGCGAGCGTGCTCTGCCGCGTCGACGCCGACCCAGCGCCGGTCGAGTTCAACTGGCTGCTGAACGGCACGGCGCACGTGCGGCCGCTGACGGCGGGCGTGGTGCACTGGCCGGAGGGGCCGCGCTCCAGCGGCATGACCGTGTCGCCGCGCCACGACACCGACTACGGCACGCTGCTCTGCAGCAGCCGCAACCGCGTCGGCCACCAGGCGGCGCCGTGCACCTTCAGCCTGGTGCCGGCGGGTAAGTCGGGTCGTCCCGGGGGCCGCCTGGGGAAGATGGGAGTCGGGCTCGCGCGGTGAGCGGCTGTGACAGACGAGGAGTCGGGCTATGACTGAGGACTTTGCCCTGGGGGATGACGTTGCTCCGCCAGTCATCCCGTCAGTGAACTGGCTGCGGCGACTGGCGGACGCCGTTCCCGCTGCTCCTGGCGTCGGTGACCTCCCGCCGTCTGCAGGGCCGCCGGAGCCGGCGCAGCAGTGCCAGGTCGCCAACCAGACGGACGTCTCGTTCGAGGTCAGCTGCGCGCCCGGCTTCGACGGCGGCCTGCAGCAGCACTTCCGGCTGGAGCTGTACGGCCGGGAGCGCCGGCTCAAGCTCAACACCAGCCGCGACCAGCCGCACTTCAGCGTCAGCGGGCTGCAGCCAGGTCCGTGCTCGCCGCCGCTGTCCGGTGTCCGGTGTCCGGTGTCCGGCGGCCGGACGCGGCCCGTGGGTCCGAGCCTCGTCTCGTGGACCTCGCGTCAGCAGTCCATGTCTGAAGGTCATATTTGCACTATGCCAGCGATTCTCTCGTGTCTCGGCAGTGGCATGCAGACGATCCTTTTGTAAATGAGATGCCAAAAGTATCTTAGAGTATGTTGTTGCCATGTGCTTCTGACCGGAGGGACCGCGTTATACTCGTTGGCTACGATCGATCAAAACGAATGACGACTGTTCACCTGTGGATTCTCCGGAAGATGATGAAATCGTTAGTTGACCAATAAGGGCGGGCCAGCTTGCGACCACAGTTGGGGGCCGAGCGGGGAGGGAGGGGCAGCCCGACAATCAGGCGGGGCTTGTTCCTGCCGTGCGCCGGCCAGGCCCAGCACGCAGTAAGCGGCCAATTATCCATTGTAACGGCCGTCTAGGCGCACTCATTGTCCGGCAACGGTCGCCGCGTGGGGAGCGAACGGCAGTGCGTGACTATTCAGCGCCGCAGGCGGAGCTCAAGGAGTCCAATTGACTTACGCCCTGAAAGAAGCTCCCCGATCCGGCGCGTTGCGACCTTTTCCCTACGTCTGCGTTGTTCCGCGCCGTGGCGTTTCGCCTCGGCCCGCGCAAGGTCTCCCGCCATCCAGCTGACACGTTCACCGTCCGCAGGGTTTCAGTACACGGCGCTGGTGTACGCCGTCAACGCGAAGGGTTCCAGCCCGCACGTGCGCATCTCGGTGGCTACGCAGCAGGCGGCCGAACAGAGGACGGGAAAGTCCACGCAAGGTGCGGCTCGGCCGGCCCTCCCTGTGGCACACTGCTCTGGGACGCTCGGCTCGCGTATTTCCTGCCCTGCAAACTCCTTAACCTGGCACCGCCCGGGGGTGTCAAATAGGGCGCCCCTCGGTTTTTCTTGAACAACTTCTGAACCGTTAGAGTTAGCGCAACCAAATTTTCAGTACCTATTCACCAATCAATTTTACATATTTTGACATCAAAAGCATTTCTATGCTAGGTCAGGCCATGGAGATATGACGTCATAAGTCAACTCTTGCATGCATGTTTTCACCTTTTCTGACGGTGGCGGGAACATGCGTCGTTTTTGGGGTAATATTTGATGAATAAATATAATAAAACAAAATAACAAATAAAAAATACAAAAATGAAAATGAAATAAAAATAAATGCATCAATCACTTGGATTTACATAGGAAACGGTGCTCAAAAGGATATACGACCGACAAACGTCAACATTACAGGTCATGCTAGGTCACATGCATGATGACAGCTGGACTGATTTGCATCGTGGATGATAGAAATGAAATGGTTGCTGCTGACCTTTCCCATCGATCAAACCACACAAGCAAATTTATATGCGCCTCTTAGCAAGGTTCACCAAATGCAGCGCGAGGTGATGTCAGATCACATCACAGACAGATGTCAAAACGAAATGAAATGCAACATTCAATTGAAACAAATGAAAGCCGTTCAGTAGCAAATGAAAAATGGGGATCGTTCAGTAGCATCAGAGAACAGTTATTGTTCTCAGTCAGAAGAAGAAAAGAAAAAGAAAAATGATTATCCGTCCTGGCATGGTTTGATCTTGACCCGATAAAGAGCCGACAGCACATATTTAACTATTACTAGGTACCGTTTCGGTTCTGTGCTTCACGAAGTTAAGTATTCCAGCAAGTAATTATTGCTCTTTGGCAAGAAGAGTAATGCAACCTTATCTGACCTGATCTAGACTGGCCCTGACCGGATGAAAGTCAGGTAATACAAAAATGATCATCATAAGGTTTCAGTGTTCTTCATTCTATTACGTGGATCAAAACGACTGCGAGTAAGTATCGATCTTTGGCATGTAAAGGAAGACCAGTATTTCACCTCGCCTAGGTTGACCCTAACCCGACATTTCTTAACATTTTGGCATGCTTCTGATGCAGAAGATCTTGACTTTTCGTTTGATACCCATTTCAAGGCTCTAAGACCACTTTTGCCGATGATATAACGCACGAACCGATTTCACTTCTTCCGACGTCGTGTTTTGCGTTTACTTGACCCGTGACGTCATCAGTAACTTGACCAGGGCTGACATAGTATTTTTTGAGCCGCAAGATTCAGGCTATCGACTGGTGATAGACCGATTCAGATCCGACGGTTAGGTCCTGAAATAGAAGCGGGATGCCCTTCTTGACACCTCCAGGCGGTCGCGGGCACAAAAACACGCCAGGCGATGCCGGGTTAACGGCCACTTTTTGCGAACGCTGACCTCTCTCCTGTTGTTTCTGTTGTCGTTGTTGTCTCTCTGGCCTCCTGTGGACGTGGCGCACTTTCGGGGCAATGATGAACAATAGTTCTCGTTGTAGCAAAAACCAGAGCAGCAGCAGCAAATAGGCAGAACATTGTCGTAAGGAAAGAGACAATATTATTAGGATATGGCAGATTATTGTGACAGCCATAGGATATCAGTGCAATGGTACGCAAGACATGCATGCATTTTTGCATTGCAGCGCTACGATCTCCATAACTACATAACTAATTGTGTGTTCAGGCAGTTAAAAAGTTGTCTTCTCACTTGCTTCCAACTCTTTTGTTAATCATCAGTTTTCATGCCACATGGAAGCAAGGGCGCGGGAAGCGAGGGGGCGCAAGGGGTGGCTGCACCCAAAACTTTTTTGAAATTTGGCATTTACCCTCTGGACTTTGGCCGGGAAGAATTGACCCAAAATCCTTCTTTGCCCCCCCCCCCCCAAATGCGGAGGAGTTCCGGCGCCCCTGCATGGAAGAAAGTGGTTACATTCCTAGCAGCAACAGCAAGACGCCGATATATGTCAACAGGATCTTAACCATTGAAAATGAAACCGCACACGCCTTTTTAACCCATTGTCTAACCCAAGGATGTGTCGGCGGGCGTCGTGCGTGACTGGTCTGAACCTCCCGGCCTCGGCTCCACCACGTCTCCTGACCAGTCTCTGGCGCCTAGCAGGCTCGATGGCTGACCGGCGGCCGGCGCTCGACTGGACGCCGCTCGTCGGCGTCGTCTGCGGCGCCTCGCTGGCCGTGTTCGCCTGCGTCGTCGCTGTCATTCTGATGGTTCGCCGGCGGGCGGCGCGGCCGATCAAGTCCGCCGGCCAAGGCGGCCGTGGCCGGCCTCTCCGACTGCGATGACAACAACCCGGACGTGGTGCCCTCTCTGTCAGGTAGGCAGGCCCTCAGGGTCCGGTTCTGTGTGGTAGGCTGGCCCGCAGTGCGCTTTCCTGGCCGGTAGACTAGCCCTCACGGTCCGACCCTGTCAGGTAGGCTGGTCCTCACGGTCCGTCCCTGCCAGGCAGGCTGGGCCGCAGGGTAGGTGACTGTCGGATGGGCTGGGCCGCAGGGACCGTAATCCGTTTCGTGATATTATTTATCACATCTGAAACAACATTAGTCTGCATGACGAGGGTTGAACTATATTTTTGATCAAAACCCATGTTTATTGTCTTGCGCGTGTGGCATTTTCACAGGGCATAAATACAAGTCAACTGGGACGTAAAGGATGGGTTTGCACTATGACGCGGTTTGACGGTTTGTGACGGTTTGTGAATTATGACGCATCGCAGAGTCCTATTCAAGGGCGTTTTTGCATTCTTTTGGTGGGGCACGTGCCCCCCTCCCCCAATGCTGATTTCAGCCAGTCAATTCTGAAGTGCGGCCCACGATGCTATGCTAGGACCCATTGTTGAAATGACATTTCAGTATGATGCAGGAGCGGATCCAGGGGTACGATGGGGTTGATTCCCGGTCCCTTAGGCCTGAATGGGACCCTCTCAGACTCAAAAGGGATCCCGCATAGGCTTCACGGGTTCTTAGTGCAGTCAGGGGTCACCGGGGGCGTTAGACGACCCCTGAGACGGATAGAAGAGCCCCTGAAACTCACGAAGAGACCCTGAGATTGCGGCAGGCATCCAGCATAGCAGAGTGCCTCTTAGATCAACAGAAGGGTTATAGGGCCCCTGAGAAGGCAAAAATGATAACTGAATCCTTAGGACGGCAGCTGAGTCCTTAGGTCCGCAGAGGGATCCCTGGAATGTCATACGGACCCCAAATGGGCTTCACGGGCCTATGTGAAAAGCTGAAGGTTCTTGATGCAGCCAGAGGGCCTCCGCAATGGTTAATGAGACCCTGAAATGGCAAGATGGCCCTAAGATGGATAGAAGGGTCCAGAAACTCTGCGAGTACCCGTGAGGCCGTAAGAGGGGCCTAAACACGGTAAAGGGTCTATGAGACGGCTAAAAGTACCAGAGGGATCCTTGAAACGATAAGAACTGAAGAGGATGTCTAGGACAACATGATGAACCCATAGCCAGTGAGAGGGCCCCTGTACGGGGATTTAGTGGCGATCGTCTCAATTTCAAGAGGGGTTTCAAATGGGCTAAACTGATTTTTTCTTTTTTTGAAACTTGAGGGTTTTTTATGCATTCAGAGGCCCTGGCAAAGTGGGGTGGGTCCTGAGACGGTAAGATGGGCCCCTACACGGTAGAGGGCCCGGGGGACCGCCAAAAACGCCTGAAGGGCCCCCTGCGAGGGCAAAGACAACAGGAGGGCCCATAAGATGGTATGAGGGCCCAGGATGGCCAGTAGGTCCCCGAATGTGTTATGTGGACTCCCGACACGGAGAAGGCCTTCCTTGGATAGAAGACTCTGCTGCTGTACCATAGAAGGTACTCTGCTGTACCATCCCTTGGATTGTCAGTGAGACCTCAGAAGCGCCAACAAAGGCCCCTGATACTACCAGAGGCCCTAAGACTACCAGATATACCCCATGTAACCCCAACCCACGCTGACCATTGGTGAAATCCTGAATCTACGCCCTGGTCTGATGAAACAATCTGTAGCTTTTTGAAAAGGTGGTACCAGTCAGTAAGCAAATCCAAGTTGCAGAAATATTTACTCGTCCGGTAAGAAAATCACCTCCTGAAAGTTTTAGGACTCTCAAAATGGCGAAGACCCCTCAAAAGCTTGAGGGCCCCACAGCATGCTTCAATGGACCCTCTAGATGAATTAAAAGAGATACTCTAGATGAATCCAATGGCCACCCCTGATCTTCGGGGCCCTTCTCAAACATTCTTAGGGACGTCGAAATATCAACTTACATCTATCGATCTATTTTACTATTTTGCGCCCATGTTCGCCGTCACGAACAGTTCTACTTAAGCCATAAACTTGATACGTAAAATAAGAAATCATATATATATATATATATATATATATATATATATATATATATACTTATAAATATAAATGACATTTGGGGGGTTAGGTTGTGGCATACGTCGAGCTCTCTCCCCCTACCATTGACACAAAACGACGCTCCTGATCTTATTTTTTGATGGAAATTTGTACTACTTTTAGTTTCACTGTTACTATTGTTCAGTCTTACTACCGTTCTTAGTTTGGTACATACTAACATTCTTTGTTTGGTATCACCCATGCATTCAGGGGAGTACCATGGTAGAACAAGCTGCGCTGATAGCTCAGCGTGCCCCGCACGGAAGTTAGGCTTAACTGCGTGACATTTGGAACAGGCGACACTTGCCCTTTTTGCCAAAGTTCATTCCTATTCAGCGGGGAATGCCCCGGGGAAAATTCCACTTACTCGCTACACACCCGAATAACTGAATGCCCTTCCGGCGATGGGTCGTCTGACGGGGTCAAAATGTCAGGACGTTCCGGTCGGTATACTCGCCCCCATCTCGCCGGGGGAGGGGGAGGCGGCGGGAAAGCCCGCCCGTAAGCCTGCCGGCGGACGATGAGTCAGCGTGCCTCCAGCCGCCTGCCAGGCCTCCGCCTCGGCCTGGACTGTCGTGAATCCGACCCTGCACCTGACGTGGGCTCCCCAGAGGGCCGACAAAGCGCCCAGTGAAAACGCGACAGAGACGCGCCACACAAAGAATCCGGATCTGGTTATGCTAGCCGACCTGCCGCCGGCCCCGAGGCTTTCAGGCCAGCCGGCAGCACGCCGTTACTCATTGCGTCAACTTCTAAGTCAATAAAGCGACCGGACATCCTGTGGGGGCCTCTTGCTGCCATTAGTACCCACGAAATCTGTTGGTCGTGGTCATTAGGGCAGCCTTCCGGGTCTAAACTTTTCTGAAAATTCATAAGTGCCCGAGGCGAGACATGGATTAAGGTCGAAGCATGTCTTGATGATGTCCCCCACGAAAGCCACAAATGGCCGAAGAGCATATATTTGCCCACCCGTGTTAAGACATGACTTTATTGTCTGTCAAACAGGAAAATGGCCTCTACAGAACAATGAAAACGACGAAAGGACGTTAGGTGTCTCGATCCGACATATCCCATTTTGGCAATTTGTATTTATCTGTTCTGTGGCATAATTATGGCTATAATTACGGTACTGCCTCGCCCTCGAGCTACAAATGCAGAGCAGGCCCAGGCCTATCTCATTACTAACGCTGTTTTCCACTTTGCAGACCTCTATATATTACGACATCATTGCAACATATTCATGTTGTGCAAGCTATCAATGACCTCCACACTCTTGCTTGTGTTTCGCAAAAATCTGAAGACAGCTCTTGGATAAGGTGGCCATATTTCCGGTCACGTGATGTAGCCGACCCTGTTTTCCTCGATTGGACTCTTGTTTTATTATCTGACTAAACGTTGATTCCACTTATCCTATCTGAGTTGGTTTGAGTCTCACGACTCTGATGACTCTTTTTCTGTTGGCTCTACATGTTGCTGCCGAACTGATTCTGGTGCCGATTTTCCCATTGCCGTGTCCGCCGCTGCAGCCGTCTGATTCTGCCGCCTCTGCGTTGCTCCTACTTTGACTCTGACGACTCTATACGCCACTGTCATTTTGACTCTACCGACTCTTTTCTGCTGCAGCTGTCTGACTTTGCGGGCTCTGTTTGCCGGCTATGCGTGCTACTGCAGTTGTCCGACTGCTGACTCTGTCGCTGGTGCTGCTCTGTTGCGACAGACGGCTGCTCCCGGGGTGAGCCGGTGGATGAGCGCCGCATGATGGTGGTCAGAGACAACTGCCACACGGAGCTCTACAGCCCACACCCGCTCAACCACGTCAACTTCGCTACGTTTCAGGTGCGTCAACTCTGGTAACTTTTTTTAGGTGGACGTGCCCTGTAACTCTGCTGGGTTTAGTGTTGCCATTTTCCGTTTATTTTGTTTTGGTGCAAACAAGTCAGTCCGAACAAAAGTAACCCGCTTATAAATCCATTCTTCTTCGGCCGTGCTGGTACACTTGCAGTCAAGCCAGTATGCATTGATCCACGACATTATGACAATGGGAACTTCCGGTTATTGAGCTCCTGCATTCCATCGCCGAGACCAGGCGCGTGAACCCGCCACCGCTGGGCCAGCCGCATGGGAGTCTTCAGCTGCGGACGTTGTTATGTTGCAGAGCGGCAGTCTCGGAAGATCAGGACATCCGCCGTTGCCCCCCGCAGCGGCCACCACCGTCACAGACGTGTTCGGCTCTGATCGAGAGAGTGTCGTGTAGTGCTTGACCCGCGGTGGACCAATCCTGACAGTGTCGCACCATGGGCGGACCACGGATGGACCCCAGGCAGACCAGCAGACCAGTGGCAGGCGAGAGGCCGACAATCAGCGGACTATCAGCGGACCATCAGCGGGCGAGAGGAAAACCATCAGTGGACCATCTAAAAGTCAACAGGGGACCACCGATGAACCATTGAACGACCAGTGGCGGACTGGCGGCAGGCCGGCAGTGGACCAGTGGCGTGCTTGATGGGACATCACTCCCCCAATGAGGTGATGACGTGGTCTCGCCTCTAGGCAGGTCGTGGCTGGTACGAGCTCCCGTCTAGTGAAACAATGCTATTGATCCGGCGGGTCACGAGTGGCCCGTCACGGTGAAAGGCCCGGTCCCAGTGCAGCAGACTACACCGGCCAGTGGGACCGCTCAAGACCTGGTCTACCGAATTAAGCCGCCGTTTCGGGCCAAGAGAACGTGCAGTGCGATCGCCTGAGCTCCGCTGGTCCCAAACCGGTAGACCGGGCCTGGTCCGCCAACTTCCACTGCTCCCGGACCGTCGGCGACGTCAGTGCCGATCTACCGACCTCTACCTGTTCCGGTAGATGCGCTAGACAGGCCCGGATCTCAGACGTTCTCAGACCGGGTCGATCGCGGCACCTGTGGGACCCGCTCGCGAGAACGCCGTGCACTCGTCATGATCGGCTTTTGCTCGGCCGTAATCCTCTTAGCCTGGGAACGGCACAATGCATTGTTCCCCTGAACTGCGCTCGCTTCTGAGTACCGTCCTCAGACCGCGCCCGGTCGCGAACGAAACGTCACGTGGCTCCAGCCGTGGGCGAATCTCCATTTTACTTCGTTTGGGGACCGGTAATTCGACCCGCTCTGTCGCTAGCCGTCTCGGTATGTCCGACTGTGGGGACGATGTGTCTGGTCTGTGGGCCGCCGGCCGGCCCGTCGTCTTCTGTCCAGACCTAGCGTTCTTTGCAGCACTTGTTAACGGTACACAGACCTGCCGGAAATCGCAGCGGCGCCGCCGCCGCCATTATTTTTGATCGCCGTCATATCGCAGAGCGTCGCCGTGCGAGAGTGAATGTTCGCATCTATACGTAATCTTCCGTGCGGCCGGCGCGAGCCTGCAGCGGACGCGTGGGCGGCTCGAGCGAGGCTGCCAGCATCGCCGGCGCTCAAACGCGAGCCGCCGGAGTGTGTGTGATGACGCGTGTGGTCGCACGAGGCTCGCGATGGAGTTCGTGGCCGCTCTTGGCCTCCGCCGCGGTGGGGTCCGGCGCCGCGGTCCGTGGTCGCGGTCCGGTCTTCCGCAAACACCGGCCGCCAGGTCCGCCAGGTCCGCGGCGTCCGCCAGGTCCTTCTCGGAGGCACGGGATTTCCAGCCGACGGCCATGCGCCGCACGCGGACCCGGTCCCAGCTCGGTCATTATGCAACGACTGCCGTTTCCGGCGTCACGCGACGTGCAACACGCGCGCACCAGGAGGCGGGCCCGGCCCGGGCAGGGAGGCAGGTGGCGCAGTGGGGCGGCAGCTCGTCAGCCTCGGTGCACGAGATCGGCGACGGAGGACTCATCAAGGAGAAACTCTGTCCCGTGCCGGCCTCCATTTAAACAGTTTGGTCGCTGCCCCCCCCCCCCCCGCTATTACCAGCCGGGGGAGGGAACCGGCCCGACCTCCGCTGCCTCCTGGAAGCGCATGAATAGCCGTGGGCGACGGCGGCGCGTGGGTGGGGCGACGTTCCTGTTGGCTGAAAGCGCTCCGCGCCGAGGCGTCTGCCTCAGCGCGCGACGCTTGTCGGCCGGAACCCAGTCATGTCAGCGGCAGGTGGTGGCCGCTTTTCCGAGGTTTCCGCCGCCGCTCGGTGCTGGCCACGGCTGTGGTCTGCGTCTCTGGGATGTCGTTCATAGTTCATTTTTTCACAACTGCCCTCGGCCAGACACCCATTCATATCATACTTTTTTACCCATTGTTTGGGATACGCTGTTGAGAAAGGTGAGACTAACACATATCTACCGCAGTATGCTTGCCACGCTGGGCAAACGGCTGACTGACGCCCGACGAGACATGAGACTTGACACAAGACTCTGGACACCTGGGCCCGAGAGCCTATGTGTCCTGACTCACAAACAAACAAACAAACAATTGCCACGCTGACCGACGAGCCGGCGCATTAGTTTAGGAGTCGGTCCCAGTGCCGCCCAAGCCTCAGATGATGTTCATGTGCTCATGGTGCTTCGACGACGTCGTCCGCCCATTTCGGACCGTTCGTTGACAGATTACGAGCGGCGGTGTCGCGGTAGGCCCATCATCTCAGTTGTGGGCCTGGAGACGGTCCACGTCCTCTCTTCATGGGATGAGCTCGGCCCTATTGTCTGCTTGTGGCGCAGTGACGTCGGCTCCTCATCGGAGAGGTCGTTGGCCTGATCAGGTCGCGGTGTTCGCTAGTGCCGACTGGCTGGCTCCTGTGCGCCGAACCATATGTTGTTCTGTCTCATTGTGATGCTAATACATGGCTCCAGCTTCTGATGAATGTCTGCTATCTGTCTGTGGCTCCGACGTTGCACTGAAGACGTTAAATCGCGGCCACTTAAAGTTCCCTATACGTCAAGAGCGGAAGCAATCAGTTATGTGTAATAATCCCTGGCATCATTGGCGAGGCGGGGTCGATCCGAAAGTTTACCGATGGACTGATGCTCCATTAAATTCACGCGATATTTGTTGAATGCTACACTTCGACCTTTTATCAGAGTGCCGCATGGTAATACAATTTCATAATATATGTGACAATGGATAACAGCGAATACAGTTATGATATATCACAGAATAGTTACTTTGTTTTATGTGTGATAATACGTAATAGTTTATATATACTGCTAGCACAATGCCAAGGAATCGGATAAAATTGCCATATCCTTTCCGTCCCTGGGAGGTTTGCGTTGAGGGGGAAGTGAAATGGGACTGGCGGGAGGCAGATGAAACTGACGGGAGGTAGGTACTACTGAAGGCAGGCAGGGAATATTTGTTTGTTTGTTGTAAATTAGAACGCACAGCCTCTTGGGCCTAAGCGTCTGTGTCTTAGGTCATGTCTTGTGTCTTGTCAGGCGTTAATCAGTCGTCTTACAGGCAGAAGAGAATGACCGGAGGCAGGCATCAGTGGCGGCAGGTATGGGAGGGTTAACTGACGGGAAGTAGGTGAGACTGACATGAGGTGGATAGGATTAATCGGAGGTAGTTGGCGCTGACGGAGGGTTGGTGAGATTGACGGGAGGTATGCAGTGCTGACAGCAAGTAGATGAATTGACATGACGTGCGTGGGCCTCACTAGTCTACTATTTTAATCAACTACATGCTGATCAAAATCCTACCTGAAAGACATTTATTGCTAACAGGTTTAATGTTTTCGCCTAATATATTGAAATGGGTGTGGGTTTTAAAGATTTGGTACTGTTTTGCCGTATATAATGTATGCCCCTGCCTTCGAATTAACTGCGTAAAACTCAGGTCTCTGGATTTAAGAATAATCTCGTGAGGTAGCCAGACAAGCCAGTCCACGTATTCCTCCTCCCGTGGCTCCCGTACCTCGGACCACCGCCACCCAGCCAAACGGCAGACACCACCACCACCACCCAGCCAAACGGCAGACACCACCACCGTCACTCAGTCAGACGGCAGACACCACCACCGGCACCCAGCCAAACGGCAGACACCACCACCGCCACCCAGCCAAACGGCAGACACCACCACCGCCACCCAGCCAAACGGCAGACACCACCACCGTCACTCAGTCAGACGGCAGACACCACCACCGGCACCCAGCCAAACGGCAGACATCACCACCACCATCCAGCCAAACGGCAGACACGGCAGACACCACCACCGTCACTCAGTCAGACAGCAGACACCATCACCGTCACTCAGCCAGATAACAGACACCATCACCGTCACTCAGTCAGACGGCAGACACCACCACCGCCACCCAGCCAAACGGCAGACACCACCACCACCACCCAGCCAAACGGCAGACACCACCACCACCATCCAGCCAAACGGCAGACACGGCAGACACCACCACCGTCACTCAGTCAGACAGCAGACACCATCACCGTCACTCAGCCAGATAGCAGACACCATCACCGTC
Organism: Capitulum mitella; assembly: GCA_030062745.1. Classification (NCBI taxonomy): domain Eukaryota; kingdom Metazoa; phylum Arthropoda; class Thecostraca; order Pollicipedomorpha; family Pollicipedidae; genus Capitulum; species Capitulum mitella. Next base: position 16,750,745 of record CP099847.1, on the reverse strand, counting down.
ACTCAGTCAGACGGCAGACACCACCACCGCCACCCGGCCAAACGGCAGACACCACCACCGCCACCCAGCCAGCCAAACGGCAGACACCACCACCGCCACCCAGCCAAACGGCAAATACCACCACCGCCACTCAGTCAGACGGCAGACACCATCACCGTCACTCAGCCAGACAGCAGACACCATCACCATCACTCGGTCAGACGGCAGACATCGTCACTCAGACTGCACGCATCCACCAACAGCGTCACGGCCAGGATCGGACACACAAAGGTCGATAGCGCCGCTTACACCGGCGACTGGTTGTACCACGTGAGGACAGATTGCATGCTCGGCGATGGTAACGCCCTCCTGGGTGCCTGAAATAGACGGCCAAATGAGTAGGCGGTTAGGGCGACGGCGTGGCAGCCGTTCTGTGACAGTTCTCAAAGATCCGCTGGCGCAGTCGCAATGGCGTGGCGACTCCCGGCATGGCGCGGCGTGACAGGCGAACAGCAGCCGTGTTAGTGTTTGTCATTGTTCGTCATTGTTTGTTCGGGAATACAGTATCCGGAGGAGAGCCAGTTTAACCGTAAGGGCCTATCCAAAAATATTTAAGCGGCAAAAGACTCAACCCTAAGCCAGCCAGCTTTCTCCTTGATCGAGACCATTTCTTTCTTTGCTCAGGCAATTTTTTCTCGTTGTCGCTCACGTTTTTTTTTACTGCTTGAAAACAGCCATCAACCATTTTACCTGCCGTGACTATCATAGCCAGAGTTGCACGGCCCTGGAACTGGTTGGACCCTACTTGCACTACGAGCATCTCCACAAACCACAACCGACAAGGCCGTTATCTGATCTACGTTTACGGTGGGCTCTGCGTCGTGGGCTGCCCCATCACCAGCCAATGACAGATCGCCGGCTGCAGCGCAGTCGGAGCCCACGGGAAGGAGGCAATACCGGCGTGGCGTGGCGGGCCTGCCCAGTTCTGGGCTCGTGCGGCTGGAGCGGCCACAGGAAAACACGACCGACCGGCACCCCCGCTGCCGGCGTACTACGACGCTCACCGCGCTGGCCGACTTGCAACGCGAATGGCCTGCACCGGCCAGAAATCGGAGAGCCAGGGCCCACTGTCGCGCTTTCAGACGGCCGCGTCATTCGTGTAAACGGCACGCTGTGACCGGCCTTTCAGTTTACAGCCAGGTTTCCGACCGCTGGCGACCTGTGAAAGGAAGCACACAAACCCAGGAAGAGCATGGGACTATGTCTTTAAAACCACAGATGCAGCCAAGGGGGCTGGGGTCCCGCCCACTCCCCTTAGGCCCACATTTTTCGTGAAAAACATTGCACATCGTCTTCCCGGAAGGCGGTTTTCGTATGATTTTAGTTCACTCTGAGCTCCGCCCCTCCCCCCTTAAGAAAATCCTGGCTGTGCCGCTGTTTAAAACCCATTTAGAACGCTTTTAAAGACATGGTTTTCTTTTCCTGTTTTATTTGTCTATTTTTATAACAGCGCTGTACATAGCATTGTGTAAAAAGACTTGCCTCAAAATCTGCCTGCGGTTCCTTACTGTCTATAGAGTCCCTACGTCGCGAGGATTTCGATACATTACGATTTCGAAATGTGACAGTATGCAAAATGTTAAGCACGTAATGGTCTCAAGCGCTTCTAAATGCGTCCATGGTACTAAAATAACTACACATGAACTGAACAGATGGGGAGTTCCCATCCAGCTCTGGTCGCCATGCAATAATCATAATGGCCCCTTTGCCTTCTCTTGGATCAGTTCTTGAGAAGGCACCGACAGGAGTCTCCTAAAGCAGCATGTGCATGCATAACCACAAACCGCATGTATATCCACGGCCCCAATGTTAAAACGCGGAAGCGTCAGGGCTCCCGCGGCCACAGCACACGTGTATCTGGGAGGCATTCTCCCTCGGGAAGTTTGTGACAGCTGCGTAACTTTTCCACTGTGGACTCAAGAGCGCTACCTACCGCGACAGAACAACAGACTTGCCATGGCCTCGGCAGGGACTCCGGTGCTTCGAGTGCGAAGAACCAGGCCCAAACCTTGCGTTGTTTTCAGGGGTCCCCTGTCGCGGTCAGTGGCTTCCCCTATTCGTCTCTCCCATAAAACCAGGGATACTTTTAAAACGGGGGTGGAAGGGGAACTTCCCCCTTTAAAATCCTCGTTCTCCACTTCAAATGTTTTAGAGGGACGGGGGGGGGGAAATGGGGAATTTCCCACCTCAAATATTTTCCGAAACCTAATTCATGCCTGCCTGTCAGTCCGGTTGCCCGTGGAGCCTCTCTTCGCCGGCTCGCGGTCACGTTGCAGCGGCGGCGGGGCGGGCGTGTCGTTTCAGGAACCTGAACCGACCCGCACAGAATCCACGCTCGCTTTCATGCAACCGTAGGTTTTCGGCCATGAATGTCAGTTCTACAACGACGCGAAACCGCTTGTTGACGAGGACGCTGAACTCTCTGCTGTTCGCACGCACTAATGACCCAAGCGTAGAGACATTCGATGTCATAAAATATGCTCGACATCGGGCTCACCTGGGCCACAGGTATGCGGCGGCCAAGAGCAGGCGCGCCAAACAGCAGTGCAGATGGCGCGCTGCTTGGCGCGCCAAACTGCGCGCAAACAGCAAGACTTCGCGACTTTTCCGCTGACTGCCTGAATGATCAGTGCGTGGGCTCGAAGAGGCCATACGTGGGGCTCTGCACGAGGCATGAAAGATCCGGTTTGGGGCAGGGGCAGGACAAAGTGAAGACTTATTGTTACATAGAACTGTTGAGTGTTAATAAAATGTCTGATGTGGAAATAAACGCTTAGCGTTGTAGAATTTCTGAGTGTTTTTCCATTTATCTGATGAGGCTCAGTTGAATAATGTGTAGGTAGGCCAATGTGTGAAATTTCGCACCATGATCAAAGTCGTTTCTCAAGACGATCGCTGGCTGTATGAAGCTTGATCCCTTCAAGCTTCTCTCCCAGAGGCGCAGCCAAGGGGGCTAGCCGCCCCCCTTAGGCCGGCATTTTTTTGAAGCCATTGCACATCGTCTTTCCGGCATGTGGTTTTCGTGTGATTTCAGTTCACAATGAGCTCCGGCCCCTCCCTTAAGACAGTCCTGACTGCGGCCCTGTTCCCTCTGGTACACACGTTTTTTCATACGTTCTTCTTCCCCTCCTCATTTTTTATGCTTGGGTGCAGCATGAAGCGTAGACTTGTACAAGAGGCGGTGGGACCACAACCCTTGCGTCTGCAGTCCGCATTACAATGAAAGACATACCCAATTTCGTATTTCTGGAGGATGTTACGATAGGGGGCCGATTCCCCTGCCAACATTTGAGATGGGGCAGTGCCCTCGGCATGAACAAGAAGTTCAAAGAAGATAGCTAACTCTTATGAAAAAGGAAAAACCGGGCGCCAAACAGAGTCTCCAAAATCCGAGTAGTTTTGGTCGTAGGGAGAGGGAGGTACACCATGCATCCTCAATTTCAGTTTACTTCCTGCGCCATTGGTTTTCCCCCTTCAAATTTCCGTGTAAAAGTATCCCTGCACAAAACAAAAGGATTTGATTAGCCACTGCAACAACATATGAACGGTTCTGAAACCATAATGTCCCGCAAATTTTTAGTCCAGCTGAGTATTGGTCACATGCCAAAATCCTTGGAATAATAAATCACTCGTCTTCCATTCGCAGCAACTGCCGTTGATAGGCCGAGTCTGGAAGGTACTGAAACAAACATTAGTGCAATTTTTTGTAAAGAGATGGCAGCACATGTAAAAGGCCTGACATTGGTTTCCGCCTTTGGACAAGTCGTGTCTGTTTAGCCTACTCCATTCTGCCTAGTCAATATCACACCGGTTGAAGTCCATAATCGCTACTGCGTTTTTTTTTGCAAGCTTCGCGACACGAAGAACGATCGAAATTATCTCCCAAGCACAACAACGCAGGGCATCAAACTTCGGCACCGCCGACACTTATTGCACTTATTGCACTTATTACATTGAGACGCACACCTTAATAATACGTAACCATGTGTTCGTCGATGGGCCATGTCGCTTAACAGTTTTGAAACAAAGCTATCGCCCGAGCTGCAACTAGAAACGTTCCAACCCAGAGTCGTGCACGGCAACCACAACACCGTTGCTGCTCCGCCATTAACAAAATGGTCTGCCGGGATTCCATTTATGGCCGTACACACTTACTTAGAGAGGTGAGCCTTAGACACGCAGGTTCCGAAAAAAAATGAATAAAAAGAGAGTCATACAGAAAAATCAACATGAAAGACTCAAAAATGATGTGTACTTCCCAACCCTCTCAGTCCCAATCGAACCTCTATTGCGAAGATTTTATCCTAATTTGGCGACTGTTCACAGCTGTCCGGGGCACCTCCGGAACGGAATGATTCATCACTTCCAGTTCTCCAGAACCAGACCAGTTTCATTACGAGACCGGCCGTGCTCTTCCCCAGCCAACCGTCAGACATTTCTGTGCACCTCCCAGGCTCCGTGCCGCCTCTGTGCACCTCCCAGGCTCCGTGCCGCCTCTGTGCACCTTCCAGGCTTCGTGCCGCAACTCACCGCTGCCGGAGGCGCGCCGGCCGCCAGCAGACGCCGGAGAGCAACAGAGCTCGCATGTATTTGGTGACAACGTAAAACACAGGAGTAAAACGGTCGCCCGCCGCCGCGACGGTGCAAGGGGCGACGCTGCGCGACACCCGCCTCCATTGCACGGTACGGGGTCGGGCCGGTCGGCGCGGCCGCCGCCGGGCGCGCGCGGCGGTTCAGCTAGACGCGACGCGAGCGGGCGCGCGCGCACTACTCCCGGCCCGCGGGCCGGGCCGACCCTTAATAGTAGGTCTCGTTCTCGACCCAGCCGCCGGGGTTGCGCCGCAGCACGAAGCGGCGGCACTCGTCGTAGATGAAGATGAGCAGCGAGAAGGGCAGAGGCGGCAGCCACCAGACGAACCTGGCGGCGGGGGTGGCGTCAGCAGGCGGGCCACGATCCGACGGGAGCTCGGTGTCAGCGACCCGCCCGACCTCGGGGCGATCAGTGGACTCAGTTCGAGTTCAGTGACTGACTGTCACGGACAAGGATTACGGTGCAATGTGTACACCAGAAAAGAGGTTGGATATCTACAACACTGAGATGACGAGGTGGAATGATTGAGACACAGCCTGGGGCGCCTAGAAAAGTAAAAAAGACCCCTAGGAATCTGACAGATCTTTGTTCGCGAACCACATTATCATATGGTCAAATCACCGTTGAAATGCATACGCAGACTACTGCGAAGGGCGCGCTCCCAAGGATCTCCGTGCAAAAGCTAAAAAGCTACAGCCCGTCGTCCTAAATAAATGGTATGACAGTTTTGCATATTCACCTGAGTGGGTACATACGAAGACCCTTATCCATGCCCGGTGTGTACGAAAGGAAGGCGGCCAGTGCCGTCTCGAACACGAGGCCGAAGTTGAGGGCCCAGTTGTTCATGCCCTGCTGCACAATGGAGTTGCGGCGCGTCTTGCAGATGATCAAATCGGCCCACTGCACGATCACGATGGCCACGAAGAAAGCAGTGTGGCAGGTGTACTCCAGCACCTTACGGTCGGCGTACGTCTGAAAACCGGCACATTGTAGACGAGCTAGGAGGATGTCGGGGAGAAACGTCAAGGGAGACAGGAGACTGATTAGATCTCCTTCTCATCATACACGTGAACCTGATGAAGATGCGCACAAATGGTCAACAAACATAACCAAGGCAATTCCGAGTGACAAAACCTGACTGCACTGTTTCAGGCACGTCACGCAGCGTGACTGACCTTCATACATATTGTGCGGCAACAAATTACGTAGATTCAACGAGCCAATCACCAGGAAATGCCCGCTTTACATGTCTCGTGAGTACATACGTTAACCAGCGCTGGGGTCGAACGAAACAGCCAGACTGAGCAGGTCAAAACCCTGGCGGACGCACCCATTCCTGGCCATAGGAATCCCTCAGGTCGTTGACGGCCTTCGAGTCCCAGGACTTGCGCAGTCCCGACAAATGCCAGGGCAGGAAGCCGTTCTCGGCCATGATGACTGTGTAGCTGAAGAAGCCGGCCGCAGCCTGGATCATGCCGATCTGGCCGTACGCTATCGAGATCAACCTGGATCACGGGCTCAGCGTTAGGACTCGGCAATGGGAACTGCGCGTTCTCGGCGAGCTGAAGATTCAGACCGAGAAGCTGCGGGCTGTTTAAGATCCGTCGGTTCCCTTAGTGACACAGTGATCGGCATGTGACTGTGTTGGCGAGACGCAGTGAGGCAATGACGTTATGTACCAATATGAATTATATATACCTCCAGATGTTAATCAGAAGTGACATCAGGCATCACGGTTGACAAAGTGACATGGCTGACAAAGCGACTGAAACGATCACGAGTATGCGACGTTCGTCTCAGCACGGCTAAAAGTGTGTTTCATGACGAGCTCATCGCAATTACTGTTAAGTTATCCTTGATACAAAGCACATTGCAAGGGACAGAATTTTCTGCTTAAGCGTGCTTCACCGTGTCAGCCCACATACGTTATGCGTGGCAGAAAGCTACCGCGCTTACCTGCACTTACCCAAAACTTTATCCCCCACTCCAGAACACACAAACCGCATCAACTGAGAAGCATGCTTTTGAACATACAGGATTCATTCTTAATAATTAAAAAATGCATCTCGCTCCATAATGCACTCGCACAACTCCTAGCATGCTGTTAGTGTAGATGCAGAATTTGCAAGATGTGCTTTGAATATTCCCTTCAATACCGATATAAGAATATATGACCATCGACAATGTCCATCCTTCCGTACACCGATGACCAATGCCGGAAAAAAGGCCTAATTCGATATAATCACTGGCTACCTGTTAAATACATGGCTGAGATTTTCGAAAAAAATTGGGCGGCCTGGATACGAATTCAGACCGTTTATTTTAAATCACTGACATGAGCATGTTCAAACGGCTGAAATGCAGGGCCTAGACCAGGGGTGTCGATTTCCGTAAATGATTGGGAGGGCCGAGCCGAGAGTCCGACAACCTAACCTGCCCCCAAATGTGGGTTTCCAACGGAGTTAGCCCACTTTATTTTGACCAACGGAAATCTGCAGGGTTTTTGTTACTATTTATCACATAAGAAATTGCATTTATCCCTATGTATACATAGATAAAAGGTAGAAAGATGAATACATACATCGCTTTAGACTTTATTCTTTACTTTTTGCTTATCTATTATCTACTGCGGCCGTTATTTTGATTACTATCACTCACTTCCATTTAAAACCGGGCGGAAATATTGCGAGGGGACCAAACCAACACTGAGTGGGCCCAAATCAACACTGAGTGGGCCCAAATCAACATTGAATGGGTCCATATCACCACTGGGTGGGCCAAGGCCCTCTCAAAAGAATACAAATCAACACCCCTGGTCTAGACCCTTCCCTCCCCTAATCCCACCGTCTCCAGCTGCGGGCAATATCCATTGTTTAAGACAGGTGAAGAGAGCAATGGATATCGGTTAAAGTTTTTGCCAGACGGGTCTTGACGGGCGACAGACGTGCCGCGACAGGGCACCTGTAGATTAAGGACTCCTTCAGTTGCATTTTCAATCATATTAGTTAAGTTCAACTGAAAACATAGACAACCATCTACTGCCGGGCATAACACCTATTACCGGGCATTACATCCAGTGAATATCATCTCGGGTGCCACAATATTACGCACATCAACTTGGATGCTGGAATTAGTAGCCTGAACACGCTGCGCTAAGGTCAGTTCTGCCTACCACGTAAAAAGTACTACAGTTACCTTTCGTTGACCAGTTTGTCTGTAATTGGATTACGAGGCTGTCTCTTCATGATGTCCGACTCTGCCTTTTCGTAAGCCAGAGAAATAGCAGGTACCTATAGGACAGAAATGGCAGCCAACTTAAACAGGGTGACTAAAATGCAAACGAATCCACATGCCAAACCAGAGGTGCTAAATGGTGACTACCTGCGTGCCTGCTCCAGATCCACGGCCTGGACTGGGAGGCCTTTACTCCGGACTCCGGACTCCGGACTCCGGCAGGTGTCTAGTGGTGGTGGCGCCTATCCTTCGGCGCTATAGCGTCTAGTGGACAGGTCTAACCGGCATTTACTCACCAGTGTCGTCGACGCCCATGACGAACTGACTACATGACGGTGGCGACTTATTCACACGCTATCCGAAGGCAAAAATAACTTCAACCTCACGTATTAAAGCAGTCAGCCAATGACTTTCACAACGGCATCCCGGCCACAAATGGTAGTGACTCCCTGGGTTAAGAGGAGCGCTGCCAAACGGGGAACGAAAGGCACACTGAAGTCGTTCCTTCGGTGGGACACCAGACCGTGAGCGCTGAGCCCGAGCACCAATTGCCTGATGCGTTCTCTTACCCTCGGCATCTCCGCACCTCACCTACCATTCATCCACCGGCCGACTGCTGCGGACAAGACGCATGCCGAAATGTGGAAAACTGTTAACGGCGGCCGGAGCCGGCGGCCGGCGCTATATAAAGGGTGAGCCAACCGGCTGACATGCAGGACCGAGGTGGACGCCGCGTTACCTTTCGTTAACAAGCTTATCGTGCACTGGGTCCCGCGGACGGCGCTTCATAATATCGGACTCGGCCTTCTCATAGGCCAGCGAGATAGCGGGAACCTGGGAGCGGTACGGCGCGTTACTGGGGCGTCACGTCGCGCGTCACGTTGCCGTGCGTCAAGGACGACACCGGGCGGCTCGAGCGGTCGGCGCAGGACCGCGCAGGCGGCGCCCACCAGCGGCCAGGCTCGCCGGTGGGTCGGTTAGTCACAGCGGACACGACGCACAAGTGTGGCGGACAGGCGCAGGTTTGTGAGCCCCGCGTCGGCCGACGCGGGGCTGTGCAGCTCAACTACCGGCACAATACGGGGCGGCCCTCCCACAAGCAGGCCACTCGGAGCTGGGGGTAAGCCTCGACGGCGGGGCAGTAAAATGCTCATTGATTGGAGCTAGACTGTAGTGCACGAGAGTGACGACTTCGAAGAGATCGTTAGAAGCACTCTCAGTCCGCTCACTGGCGATGTTAATAGCTGAGAAGATAAGTCAATCATTATGGGTGGATGAAAACACGCATAATCCGTTAAAACTCTTCAAAAGATGTTGTTTTTACTAATTAGTTCTCAGATTCAGAAAGATGCTTTTGGGCCGATCAGTGCATTCTCATTTACACTCAGAACTGTGAGAAATTCCTGGTGTTTCCATCAGACCACACTTAATTTTAACCTCGGTAAATCTGGGCACAGAATGAGAGATAAGCGGCCAGGTCTGGGACGCAATGCTTCAGGGGAAACGGACACACTAGCCGACGCGGAACGCCCTCGCGTCGAGTTCATGCAGCGACCGACACTACCGTACATCCAGCCGCGAACAACACACACGACACAGCATCCATCAGTCGACAACACCCTACCAGGAAACCCCCAGGAATCCCTCCCCCGGAGTCATCCCCGAATCCCAGGGGGACACCAAAGTCCATTAATCCAACGAATGACCGGCTGAGGCCACATGAAAGGCGTTAGGTCATTAGGTCAATTAGGTCGTTAGGTCCAGAGGTCAACCGATACCTAGTCAACAAAGGACCAAGCAGGAACAATTCATGGGTTGGCCAGAGCAATTCAGGGTATGGAAAGGGGTTCCAGGGGTATATAATGTCAGAGGACCGCCAGGTCCAGGAGCCTGTGCTCCCATCCAACACCCTATAGATCTTAAGACTCTCTCAGAAGAAGCAGAACCAGCTGAATCCTGTAGGCATTCCGAAGATGTCCGGTGAGAACGCACGAGACATCAAATGAATAAGATAGATTGAAGTGATTTGCCTTTCATAACAACTAATACGTTCTAATGGACCTGAATAAGTTAATGGTCATCACCCATTGACCAATATTTACGTGGTAAGCATAGCGATGGGTTGCATGTTTACAGAACATTTAGTTGCCTTTCATACCATCCCAAGGTCGAGTAATGAAGGTTTATCTGCTATTTACACAGAATTTGATTGTTTGCGCTGCCAAAATGACGCATGGGAATGACCAGTCTCCTGAAAGCTTCGCGTGCGAAGAAATCATTAGCTGCTGACGGTTAATGGCTGGCGGCCAACATGACACGGCAGCATAGGAAAACACCACCAGGCAGACGACCTTTGCGCAAAACCGCCAATTCACGCGATTCCGAGAACGGGGAGCGGCTTTCATCACCACGAACGGCTCTATCCTGAGACCAGCGCCGCAGGGGACGCTGAGGAATCAGACGAGTGGACGACGCTCTCACCATGTCTGTGCCCAGATCGATGCAGAGGATGGTGACCGTGCCCAGTGGCAGCGGAATGTCCAGCAGGATGAAGAACAAGAACGGCGAGATCTCCGGAATGTTGGAGGTCAGCGTGTAGGCGATCGACTTCTTGAGGTTATCGAAGATGAGGCGACCCTCCTCCACGCCGGTGACGATGGAGGCGAAGTTGTCGTCCAACAGGATCATGTCGGCTGCCTGCTTGGAGACGTCCGAGCCGGCGATGCCCATGGCGACTCCTGCTCAGCCGGCAAACGAACAAATCAGTCGGTCCCGCTGCGGACCGGCTGGCGATCAACGGAACAAGCACGCCCTGAATCCCTCCACAACGGATACAGACAGCCCGGTAAATCCAGGACGACGACATGCACACGCCGCCCTCCATACACACCGTCATCGACAGACTACATCCGACTGCGCAATGGTCTCCGCTATGCGAGACACTGCTGTTACTTTACGTGAAGCAAAACTTACAGAGCATGAGGCCAGGCCTGTGCTTGGGTCAACTCAAACGAATCGATTCACCACCTGATTAACTGGGCCGGGAAAAACTCTGATTCGGATTCACGGCAGCTTTTAAAAAGCGGATCGATTCCATTCTGGTTCAACGATGATTCCATTACAACAACTCTGTGGTACGATTCTGATTTTGATTCGTTGCTGTTTCAGGTGGATCGATTTTGGTTTTCGATCCAGGACAAATATGTGAAATTACTGAGTCAATTTAGAACAGTTCTGACTTGATTCTGAATTAAGAACCAGCCTGTATGAGCCAGCCACTGCATTCTGCACGGCGGTCTCTGTAACAAGGCAACAAGGCAAGGCGGGCGCCGCGCGCGCGGCGGCTGCCACTGACCGATGTCGGCCTTCTTCAGGGCGGGCGAGTCGTTAACGCCGTCTCCGGTCACGGCCACGATGGCGCCCTGGCGCTGGCAGCCCTCGACGATGATGAGCTTCTGCTGCGGCGAGGTGCGCGCGAATACGATCTCGGTGTGGTGGGTCAGGATGTCGTCCAGGTCGTCGGAGCTGATGTCGCGCAGTTCGGAGCCGTGCACCACGGCCGCCTTGGCCTCGCGCGGGTTCACCTCGCCAACCGGGATGTTGAGCCGCTGCGCGATGTCCTCCACAGTCTCGTTGCCTGGAGGAGGGCCAGGTCGGGTCACCGAGGCGTCGAGATGGGGTCGCAGCCAAAGCCGTCAGCAGAAACCGCATGGTTAAGGTAACGCTGAAGGGGCAGAACGACGTGACGGAGCTGCGCGTAATGACTGGGAGACCGCAAGGATACGATCAACAGCATCCCCTAACACAATGAACCAACGACCACTTTCATTCTTGATAGCGCTACCTTTACTACCCGGCACCCTGCACGACAGCCGTCCCTCCACGGGCTGACGCTCACCCTCAGAGATAATGCCGACGCTCTTGGCGATGGCTTTGGCCGTGATCGGATGGTCACCGGTGACCATGATGACCTTGATGCCGGCCGAGCGGCACTTGGCGACGGCGTCCGGCACGGCGGCGCGCGGCGGGTCGATCATCGACATGAGGCCGACGAACCGCAGGCCCTCCAGTGGGAAGTTGATCTCGTCGCTGTCGAACTGGTAGTCGCTCGTGTATTTGTCCCCCGGCAGAGAGAAGTCGCAAAAACCTGAGACGGCCAACACGCCATGCTACAAACAACGGTGATGAAGTCGTCAGAAATAGCTGACAGCCGTGGCTTCTTCTGGATACGCAGGTGCAGAAAACAGATCCAAGTAAAAATACGGAAAGGCAGTTATACGAGTCTAATGAGTACAATAAGACTGAACTCCAACAAATATTTTGCGTTCCACCATGAAAGTACCAGCCAATTTACAGGACATCAATTAAAAAGGCCACTGCGATTAGTCGACCATTCCGGACATTGTGACCGTCTGACCTAGGACACGACCATTGCGGCCATTGTGACCATCTGACCTAGGACACGACCATTGCGGCCATTGTGACCATCTGACCTAGGACACGACCATTGCGGCCATTGTGACCATCTGACCTAGGACACGACCATTGCGGCCATTGTGACCGTCTGACCTAGGACACGACCACTGCGGCCATTGTGACCGTCTGACCTAGGACACGCTCTCCCAAGCCTCCCAGCTCCAGGTAGGCATTGTTGAAGGCGTCCTTCATGTCCTGGTCCAGCGGCTTCTCCTGGCCGTTCAGCAGGATCGTGGAGCAGCGGTCCAGAATACGCTCGGGCGCACCCTTCATTACCAGGAAGTTGGGGTTCTTCGGGTTTTCGTGGCGGAAGTCGTGGATGGACACCTGTCGGAAAACAGGTCGGCGTCAGCGTGACACCTGTCGGAAAACAGGGCGGCGTCTGCGTGACATCCTGCTAAAACTGGATAACGACAACTCCGCGGCACTAACGCAAGACGTTGCGTAATGAAATGTTGTTTTGCCAAGCACCTACTTCATTCGACTTCTCTCTCAAACGGCAGTGTTCAAGGGCGCCAGCTGATAACCGTACTGTAGAGGTCGACCTGCTCCCACTGCGTGCCGTCGCTCCCCCGTGAATGCATTACGCGCTGACTGCAAAAGTTCCTCCCTCCCGAAGCGAACTACTTACTAGCGCTGAGTTTGCGGATCAAAAGCGCAAAAGCGCGGTCGCACCTGGAACTTGTTGGTCGAGTTGAAGGGGATTTCGCAGACCTTCTTGTACTTGTTGCGGTAGCCCATGACGTCTCCCATGGCCAGCTCGCAGCACTTGAGCAGCGCGGCCTCCGAGGCGTCACCATTGACATCCCGCTTCAGAATGGGCATGCTCTCCTGGCCGACCTTGAACTCGGCACGGTTGCAGAGCGCCGCGACGCGCGACAGCGCCTTCCAGCCCTCGGTGTTGCGGTCGTAGGAGGCGCCCGACTGGTCCTCGGTGGTGTCAGCCTCGATGATCTGATTGTCGAACCACATGTGGGCGACCGTCATCCGGTTCTGCGTCAGCGTGCCGGTCTTGTCGGAGCAAATGGTGGATGTCGAGCCGAGCGTCTCCACTGCCTCCAAGTTCTTCACCAGGCAGTTCTTGGAGGCCATCCGCTTGGCGGTGAGCGTCAGACATACGGTGACCGTGGCCAGGAGACCCTCAGGCACGTTGGCCACGATGATACCTGCCGTCGGCGGGCAACTGGTTAATCTACGGGATGGAAGATGACTGGACATGTTGTGCGACGGACGGCGGGCACAACAGGTTCCAGAACAGCTTAGAGTCTTTTCAAAATGCAGCGGAAAAAACGGCAGGAAAACGTGAAGGTCAGAACGTATATCACAAGGCTAGAATCCACGAGCGGCTACAATATAATGAGAAGCGTTGTCGCAGAGAACAAGAGCGACGCATGGCATAGGAGGGATGCAGCTGCAATGGAGACCCGAAATGCTATTCATCATTACGGAACAGTTCAACCAAGTTTCTCCCAGAGTCCACAGCTTCTCACCGATCAGGAAGATGACGGCATCCAGCCAGTTGTAGCCGAGGATGAGAGCAATGATAAAGAAGGTGACACCCAGGAAGACGGCCACGCCGGTAATGATGTGGATGAAGTGCTCGATCTCCCTGGCGATGGGTGTCGATCCGGTGTCGAGGCTGGAGGCGAGGCCGGCGATACGACCCATCACCGTGTTGTCGCCGATGTTGATCACGATGCCCTTGCAGGTTCCTGGTCAGGTGCAGGAGGCACGTGAAATTAATGTTGAGCAGATGTTACGAAACTCGGAATGGGTCCATCAAGCAGGATAAATGTCGCGAATGGTTATGATACTGCCGATTACAGGTAGAGGACAGCTCCTCATGCATATTTCTACAGTTACATCAGACTTCTTTGAACTGCTTGACTTACTTCTTTCAACTGTGCATTCCATCATGAGCCAGGCTGAGCACTTGTATAAGGCTGCCAATCCCGGCGAGATGGGGGGTCTGGACCCACCCGATATTCATTTATATGATAACATTAAGCCTATGGCAATCACTGGAAAGAAACGCATGCGACGAGTTGTCCACCTTCATGCTTCTGAAATCATATGAGGAACCTCCCCCCCAAATAATTTTCAGGGATCTCCAGCTATGCAGCTGTACAATCGACACCTGCCAAACCGCTGGCGAGACCATGCTCATAACTTATAACTCATCCAGAATTAAAACTAAACAGACTATTTAACCTGCCCCTTTCTGGTACGGCTAACAGCGCCCCTGGCGGCAGGTCAGGACAAACTCACAACCGGGAGCGGCAGCACCCACCCTCGACGGCGTTGGTGGAGAAGAAGGCCAGGTTCTTGGTCTCGAGCGGGTTCTCGGCGGTGTACTCTGGGCTGCGACTCTGCGGCTCCGACTCGCCCGTCAGCGACGAGTTGTCCACCTTCATGTTGCGCGCCTCGATGATGCGCACGTCGGCCGGCACGCGGTCGCCGAACTTGATCTCGACCAGGTCGCCCAGGGTCAGCTCTTCGGCGCGCACCGTCGACTTGTTGCCGTCGCGCGTCACCAGGGCGTACTGCCGGGGAGGGCGAGGTCAGAGGTGACGTCATACCCGTGTACTGCGGTCAGGGGCGACGTTGTGACGGGGTGTGCTGCCGGCAGCGGGTCGGCTCGAGTCAGAGATGACGTCACACAGTGGTTTAGCATCTGTTGAAACCAAGGTTGGATCTCAAAAGAGTTGATATTTATGTCACAAATTACCGGAGGCGCCAATTCGCGCGGAATAACTATAATTGTAGTTACCTGCTCTCCCTGATCCTCGCAGTTATTTTTTACGTTGACAAAACGTTTCAGTGCAAGTTCTGTTCCTAAAGCATGCGTCTGTTTAGACCTAGAAACGTAAAAGCCTCAAACTGCACACCTGCGGCACCATGTTCTTGAAGGATTCCATAATTCTGGAGCTCTTTGATTCCTGGTAGTAGGAGAAGCAGCCGGTGATGATGACGACAGCAGAGAGCACGATGCCCAGGTACAACTGAAAAAGCAGCCCGCATCAAGTCAGCCTCCATGTACGGTGGAATGGTTGGTTTCGGGATCATTCTGCTCTCCCTCCGTAAACAGAGCGTCGCTTGTCATCTTTCGGAGGAAGAACGTCCGAGATCTCTTGCTAAAATGAGGATGGCTCGCTGTCGACAACGGACGCAATGGCTCGAACACGAAGTTTGCAGTGAGACCACCAATGTGTTTTACGCTACACGGACCGTTTATCCTAAGTAGAAATAACGCCTCCCATCCAATCGAAAGCGAGAAAAACTCACACAAACGAATCATTAAAAAACAGTCGATGAAAGCAATGTTACGTTAATAAGTGTCTTGTTGTCGAATACATCGCTGCACAAATGGAAACCTCCGGAATAACCCCTGGCCAACAAATCATCCCGCAAGTCACAAATCATGTCTTACGTTATCATCTGGCGGCTCCTCGAACGTTCCCGCCTGAATAGAGTAGGCGACGAAACACAAGATGGCGCCGATCCACAGCAGAAGCGAGAACCCGTAGAACAGGTTCTTGCAGAACTTGACCCACTCGGGAATCTTCTTGGGCGGGGTCAGCGCGTTCGGGCCGTACCGCTCCAGGTTTTCTCGGGCACGAACCTCTGTCAGACCCTGGCAAGGTCCGGACCGACTCAGCTTTCACTACTATAACCTCATCTAACCTAACCGCGCTTTGTCAGCAGCGCCATGTTTAGATCGAAAAGTAAAATCATATTCCACATTGTGTTACCGCACAGATGGCATCCTTCACAGTTATCTCACACATAACGCATCTTTAGCAATATCACTATTAATCGACGAAAATAAATACACTCCGAAAAAGTTATCGAGCGGACTTTCGACAAAGTTTCCTATCACACGACATTCCGTGTCAAGGTCGTCACAAGCCAATGCCTGTCTTCATTTTTGTTTTTTTTCAGAGTGCGACCTTCGGGCTGTGATCATGCCGTCCAACGACTCGCGCCGTTCATCAGCCCACTGCAATCTGACCAGGACGCAGCACGATCGTGATGCAGGCGGCGGGCAGTCAGACGTACGGTTTCGATGTTTGTTCCCAATCTTTGCTGCAGCTCCTCAAGGGAAATCATGTGCTCGTCCAGCACCAGCTCCTGCTTGAGGTCATCAAGGTTCCTCTCCTCCCCCTTCTTGGACTTCTTGTTCTTCTTCTCATGTTTCTGTCTCTTGGACTGGAATGCAGAGCATGCGTTACGAACTATTCTGGTATCCTGTCCAGACCAAAAACAGACTGGCCTTCGATCAGATACCGTTTATTTTCCGTGTGTCCGCGTACGCGGAGTCAGCACGACTTGCCGCCCAAGTTCTTTCGTTGACAGTTCCCACAGATCACCTCACCAGACCCCGGACGACCCAGACCTTGAGAAGAGCTCGCTGCAGGCTCGAAGTCCAGAGGGACGGGGGGGGATAGGCAGCAGCTTACACGGACGTTCTCTAAGCACGGCTATCTGCAAGTGGTTCTCTCACGGACCAGAGCTCTACGACGTCACCAAACTGGGGCGGAACAAAACAGGTTGGCGATGATCATGCCGTAGTGAGGCGACTCCCGACATACCAGGCAGCCTTACCTGTCACACTTACCGTGAAGGCCGGGCGACCACGCAAACTTGGCACGTGACTGCCGTGGCGCAGGCCAAGCGGTCTGTCTAAGGGGGGGGGGGGGCTGGCAGTGCCAAGGACGGGTACGGTCGACGGCCTAGCGCTTGAGCCGGGGCAGGTTGGAGCGCGAGCATGATATAGAGGTAGAGAAGGTGGCGGGGCGAGCTGCAGGCTGTGGGAAAAGGCTGTCAAAATAGGTCGCGAGAATGGAAAACAGAGTTGGTTGCCTGGAGGAAGAAATATATGACAGGAAGACAAGGAAAGAGACCCACCGGTAGTCAGCTTAGGGTAAGGATTCAGAATTTGATTCGGGATTCAGGTATCAAGATCCAGGATTCAAGAGCTGAGAGTCAGGAGTCGAGAGTCCCGGCCAGGAGACCAAAATCAGGAGCCCTTGGTCTTTGACTGGCATGGGCCGTGGGAAGGAATTAGAGAGCAGAGAACCACCAGACTCGTGGAAAACAGGCCACCGAGTGCGATGCCCCCTTCCCCCTCCCCACCTCCCCGGGCAGGGTCGTATTGTGACAGAGGGACGCGCCAGGTACTCCGGCGAAAGCCCGCTTTTGTAACCGCGCCAGTGTGGGCACGAAAAGACTGGCCGGGGTGAAAGTGGTCCAGGCGACAGGCGGACGATCCAGAGGAAGGGCGAGAGAGAGAGAGAGAGAGAGAGAGAGAGAGAGAGAGAGAGAGAGAGAGAGAGAGAGAGAGAGAGAGAGAGAGAGAGAGAGAGAGAGAGAGAGAGAGAGAGAGAGAGAGAGAGAGAGAGCGGGAGATGGGGGGGGGGACGCATGACAGACCGAAAGACGCAACAGTGTAAATGCGGCGGGGCTTCAAAATAACACGAAGAAACGGGCAGGGAAAGCAGAAGAAACTGAAGTGGAAACAGAAAACAGTTCACCAAGGTAAACTCGATAGACCTGGCAAATATAAAAGAGAAATGATGGGAAAATGGAACAGCAAAAGGAAATGGACGACGGGAAAGAAAAAGGCAACAATGGTGGATGTGGCAGCCGCCTGACCACTGACTGAGGATGCAGGGAATTTACAACACCAGGCCGTATAGTGGTCACGCACATGGAGACACAGCAGGGACCAGGCTCAGCGTCGGGCCGAACATTCCCGAGATTCGTGGCCATGAGACAGAAAGCGTGACCTGGAGGCTGGAAAGGCGTGGTTTGGGCGTAAACTGGACGTGATCGAAGGACCATGAACGTGAAACTCGGACGTGACTTGGACGCGACTTGGGCGTGAAAGGAAAATTTGTCTGAACGAGACATGAACTTGGTCCGAAAATGTCCTGGACGTACCCAGGACTTCAAAAGGGCGTGGCCGGGAGAACTAAGCGCGACCTTCGCGTGACCTTGTCACGACCTTCGCGTGGCCTGGAAGTGACCTGACTGCCCGGGTCGGGTCGGGGAGGTGCGCCCGAGCCTACCTTGAGCTGGCCGTGGGCGGTGATATTATCGTCGGCCACGGCAGGCGTGGTGGCCGCGCGGTAGGAGTCGGGCCGGCCGTACTGCAACACAAGGGTGACGGCGCGTCACTCGCCACGGCTCGCCGGCCGGCCAGCCCAGCTCAGACGCATGCACTCGGAGAGCCATACCGAGGAAGCTCTACGCACGCGCAGCCACGGCACCGGGGCCCGTGCGCCCGGCGCCGCGGCCGGCTAAGGTTACTGTTCGCACATGACCAGCTGCGTGAGTTCAAACCAAACAGGCATCAAACGCTAGTCGGACGGAGCAGGGCAGCGGGCCAGTGCGTCCCCAGACCCACCTACCGTCGCCGGCCTCTCGGCGGCCGAGCTGCCAGCACGTCCTGAGCACGGCACCTCGCGGCGCCCGACAACCGAGCGATCAACGTCTGAACCCGTGAGTCCACTAGCTCAAAAATAGGGACATCGTTATTCAGTATGCACTGCAAAAGGAGCGGCACGACTCGGGGAAAGTAAAAGTGCCCAGGGGCAGAACCACCAGCACGTCTGGTGTTGTAAAATGCAAATGCATTTACCAGTAATCCTGAAATTTTACATTAGGCCAATGTGCGAAAACAGTGGACCCAAACTTGCCCCCGCTAAAGCCAATAAATTTAAGTGTGGTTCCACCCCAGGGAACCACAGTGATTATGATCTGAGACCTCACGAGTGATTATGAAAATGTGATGTGGTATATTTTCACCTCAAAAGCACGTGCCTTTATAAAAGAAACAGAACATGGCAACGGATAGGGTGGAACACGACACAAGCTTAAGTTTTGTCCCTGTTCCTCAAAACACGTGCAAGTCGCAGCATGGACTGCACTTACCGCCACTGCAGTTGAAATAAAACCGAATAAATGTAATTCGACATTGCGGATTCTGCATTAATTACAAGTGTTATCGCCCGTACCAGCAACCAGTCGACAAAGCAGTTTAGGTTTCGTATCGCAGTAAGGCAAGTGTGACGGTTGTGTTAGCCGCAGTCGATCAGACAAGTGCAGGAAAACACTTGCGACCGAGAAAATGCTTCCACGTGTGGCTGATCGCTTCTTACAACGCACAAAACGATTATCTACCACTCCATGTGGTCGTTACAAGTAAAAACTCTCGCTAGCAATTCACCTGTTCGACGCCGAAAACATACACATTGACGTGGCTGTTTTCAGATGAATCGCGTTACGTTATGCTGATACGTTATCACCTTGTGGCAAATTGCATCTTGTGTTCTATCCGCATGCGTCTTTCGCAATAGTGACGATTTCAGGAATTAAAATGCACTAAGCCGAGGTCGTGAGTTTGAAGGAGCACACCGGTAATGATAAATAAATGTTTTCGGCCCCGCAAACAAATGACACTGTATGCTGCGCAGAACTAATACCCACTGTTCTGCCGCCGCCAGACCCAGGTCCTGCTGTATTCTGTCGGGAAGCAGACCCAATCCTCTCGTTAATATACACGCCTCAGGCCTAATCACGGTAAACTACGCTCGGTCCAGACCTAACCCATGCCGTATTCCGCCCGGCCTAGACACAATGACCGCTGCATTCTGCCCGTCCCAGATCCAGTTCACACGATGGACGGCTGACAGGGAGCGAGGAGGGGGGGGGGCGGCACGGCGCCGGCGCGCCCCTGCCGCCCCACCTGCCCAGTATCGAGCGCGTGACGTCAGCAGGCCAGCCAAGACTGCATCGACCGGCACCTCAGCTGCCTCCCAGGCCCCGCCTCCCCGTCTGACCCACCTCCCGCCACGCGCCTCCCTGCCTCCCCACTGTCCAAGCCGTTCTTGCCCCGACCGCGATACTTTCCCTACCGTCCCATGCCTTCCCAGTCCGTCTGCAGCGTGCCGCGGCTGACCCGTTCTAAGCGGCAGCTTCAAGTCCCCTGCAAACTCCGCCGCAGCGGTGGTATTCCCCAGGCAGGAGGTCTCAAACCTTCTGCCGTTCGCATTCCGCATTCCGCTCCGTCTCGGCCTTCTCCGAGAAGGGTCACCCAGTCGGCCCGACGGCAGACACATGCAGGGGCCGTCCCGTCGGGGACGGTGTCCCGAAATAGCCCGCGGCGGCGCCGCACTCACGTCCATGGTGACGGTCGGCGCGCTGCGCGCTCCCGCTGCGAACACGGGCGACGCTCTCGGCACTGCACTGGGCGGGTGCTTGGCGGGCTGGTGTTAGTCGGCGCGGCGTTGGTGATGCGATTTCCAGCGTCGACGCCCGGCGCGAGAGCCAGGCTAGGGAGTGAGGGGCGGTGGCCGCCGACGCCGGCGAAAAACCGTCCAGGCGCAAGAGGCCGGCGAGCGCCGCCATTGGCCGCCGGGCGCATGACGTCAGCGCGGCAGCCGTCATCGATTGGTCGCTGGCCGGTTGCCAGGCCGCGCCGCGACGGCGGCCCGGTCGGTGGTGATATTCCGCAAGCGAGGCGGGCGCCGAGCGCCTCGGTCGGCCGGCTGGCGCGCGGTGTGCCGCCGCAGGAGCGCACCCAGGTGCGGGGACGGGGGGGACGTTCCGTCACTTCGAAAAGGGATTACTTTTCAGCACTTCTGCCCAGCTGCCGCCGCCGCCGTACATGACTGCACAAGGCAGCCAGCTGCCGACCCGTCGGAGGCCCAGTGCTGACGTCGGCCGACGACTCCCCGCGTCAGTGGGCCCGCGGCCAGCCGGCGGCGCCTGGCCGGGCGGTAGCCGGCGCCGCCCGTGACGCGCCGGGGGCCGGGGGCCCCACCAGGTGCAGGGTTACTGTGGCGTCACGAGCGGGCAGCAGGCCACGTCGGTCTGGCGGGGCCGCCTCGTCTGGTGAGCAGGGACGTATGCCGCCGCGCCGGACATTCCGCGAAGTCGCTGTCGGACCAAAAATACGCCGCCCAGAACAGACCTGCAGACTGATCTGAGACAGTTAGCGGTCTAACGCCGCCCAGAACAGACCTGCAGACCGATCTGAGGCAGCTGGCGGTCTATCGGACACAGCTTTTTACGGACGTCCGCTGCCTTGCTGTGCCCCTGTTTCGGGACAGTTTCGGGAACAATTTCAGTGGTCAGGTGTATCTGACATACGTGGCTTGGAGCTGTGTTGACACACGTACGGCAGTAGCATGTTCCGTACGATCTTTCATTACTTGCCTGCTGTTCTCATTAATATCGCAACATAACAAACAACACGTTCTCTTGAAACGCACAACAAATGTGAGCTTCACGGATAGCTCATCTGAACCTCAGCAGACTGTCAAATGCCTCATGATACAATCGTCCCTGACCTCCAGACCTGCGGACTTTCTTGTGCCCCTGTACCATTTGTGAACGACCAAAGCTCTCCATTTGAAATACTCCGAAAACGCTGAAAACGTTGACAACGGAACACCTCTTTACCTGTGGGGAGCCGCCTAGTGCCCATGTCCCACAGGGTTAATTTTAGAGCCTACGACAGACGACTAAAATCATCAGTGTTTAATGACCTCATTAAAAACATCCAGCTTCAGTATGATCAGTGCGCATTTTGCCTTATGTTTCCATTGAAGGCCTCACTATGCTTTAGTAGCCTAACATGACATGCTGTGTTTTATACTAAGAAGACTCGCTCTTGTCACGGCCACCGCATCCGCGCATCTAACGTGCGGGCAATACATGGACAGGACTGTATTGCGCAAGTGGGCAATACATGAGTAGTGGGAAAACTTCGACCCTCGTTTATCGTGTGTCCCAACTGCAACATAACAGCTAACGTTTCATTGCAGTGAGAAAAACCAAACGACGCCTGATAGGTTAAATCTTTTATCCGTGACATACAAATGGATCGAACCAAGGGATCCAGCGCAGTCGCCTGTCGTCCTCTCTTAGAAGAGCGTTCCAGACGAACTTCCTGTGAACGTCCCAGACTGTCTTCCGACCGTAGGCGGTTCGCGCTACTTCTGCGGCCAGTCTGGCTTGGCTGTCGGGCACCGGGCAAACCGCACACTCCCCGAGGATGCGGCAACGTTCCCAGTAGCCTCGTGGCCAGTCAACGTCAGTCTGCCTCCTCGAACGCCCCGAGGGGGCGCCGCAGGGGAGAGGTGGACCCCGCGGCGCGAGGCAAGAGCAGGGACCTTCGCTCTCTGCTGCGGTGTTGTATGTCAAGGACAGTCTGACCTAGAGAAAAATGCCTATTTTCATCACGTTCTTCGCCAAGGGATTCAGGGACTTTGGACGCCCATGCAGCTGTAGGTTAGGTGAGTGATGCATGCGTTGGAAGGGAATCACTTTCACTGATTATCGCGTGACTAGTGCTCGTTTTTTGATGTTTAATTTTCATTTCTGTGATACTATTTGTGTTTCCCACATTTTTCTTTTTATGGACTGGTTGTGCGAATGCGCGTGTGGCTGCGTTACCAAGTACCTCATCTGACCTTTTATAACTTTTCGACCTGGAAAAGAAGTAGCCACTCGTTTCCTTTCGCAAATATGAAGTTCACTGTGCCTTGCAATACAATACGTTGGACGCTGGCTTTGTTTTGTGCTGGTGGTCTCAGCTTAATGGTAGCTATTTTATGGCAACTGTTTAAAACATCGGCTGATCCCTCACAAGTACAATAATCTTCCGACGGTCTTATTTGGTGAGTGCTATATTTTGGCATGTTGCGAAGAATAAAGACCCCCCTGTTTTGCAACAGAGGTCCAGGACTTAGGGTATACAATGGATAAGAACGTTATATTGTCTTAGAAAAAAGTACGGATTACAGCTCACAACCGCTGGACCCCAGCGCTTGAACACGTTCCAAGCGGACATCATGATTTGACAATCGTCCTGACCAACCTGTGCGGCTCTCCTCTGCGTAAGCTTCCATCTCCAGTGGCCGGACACTTTTGGGTCACGGCTGTTTATCAGACCGGGAGCAGGACAGGCGACCGGCCTGTGACTGGAATGTGGCCGGACACGGAGGGACGCCGAACTGCGGCCGGTGCCGCTCGGCTTACACAACCGGTCCGACTTCGGAGAGACGGAGCGACGGGGCCGTTCTGGTCTGATTCTGGAGAAAAGGGAGGAGCGGGACAGCGTCGCTCTGATCTGATCCTGGAGATCTGAGAGGAGGAGGACGGTGTCGCTCTGGTCTGATCCTGGAGAGAAGAGAGGAGGATAGTGTTGTTCTGTTTTGTGAGAAGGGGGGGGGTTTCCTGGAGATTTGAGAGGAGGAGGACAGTGTCGCTCTGGTCTGATCCTGGAGAGAAGAGAGGAGAAGGACAGCGTCGCTCTGGTCTGATCCTGGAGAAAAGGGAGGTCTGGTCTCTTTGTTCCAACTTCGGAAAGACAGAACAACAGTGTCGCTTTGGTCCGATCCTGGAGAGAGACTGGAGGACAATGTCGCTCTGGTGTGACCCCGAAAAGAGACGGGAGGGCAGTATTGTTCCAGTACGGATCCGGAGACAGGGAGACGAAAGATAGTGTGTTTTGTGGGAAAGACTACGATATGAGTGTCACAGGCTCTCTTTTGCGAGACGCAGCGGAAAGAGACAAACAGGGATCAAGAATGGTGCCTGTTTTCCATCTGCATCTGCCTTCAGAGAGGGGTCGGTGACCAGCGAATGCGAAGCAATTTTGAAACAACCGTCATCATAACGTCTGGGCCTCTGCGTGATAAGTGTCTGTGAACGAAACACCATGGCCCAGTCAAAATCCACGTCATTTTGGAAATGTCCTCTCGTTATCCTCGGTATGCGACGGGACCTTCGAACTAAAACCATTTTCGTGCATTACAGTTGCACGACATAACTGCGATTTAAATGCAGAATTAATCGTTGAAAAAAACGTGAGGCATAGCAACACGGAAACAAGGTGTATGAAAAAAATTTAGCGTTAACAGGGAAGTGCCATTTCTCAATTATAATGAAGACCAACCCGAATAAAGCAAAATGACAAAAAATGAGGCATATAGCGGACATGATCGACGTCTACCGAGCCGTTAGCTCAGGGGGTGGAGGCAAGTCGAGCTCCACGAAGCAGAGTAGCGGTCCTGCTCCGTCTAACGGTGCGGACGATGCACCGGTCGGCAAAACACGCAAGCGCTACCCAGCCAAAACGAAACTTGTCCTGTCACAGGTAAAGTTGGGTGAGCGAAGGTGAGGAATGAGCTAGGAAGGGTAACAGCCCTGACAGTGGCCCGACCCAGCTCCCCGGGCCACGCCGCGCCCGTGAAGAGCGCGCCTCTCGTCCACTCGCCTCTTATCTCGTCAGCGATCAGGGACCAGACGTAGCCCCGGGCAGTGTCTGGCTTCTCTCGCGCAGATAGGCCCATTGAACGAAAATATACAGCCCGCCTCTGCGGACATGCCTGGTCTCCGTGACAGGGTGTGTTGTTTATGCAATGAACACGACAGCATCGCCGCATAAAACGAACCGTTATGTCCCGGCCTCCGCCGGCTCCGGGGTGGGATTTGTATGGGATTTGACGAGCGTTGCCTTTGCTCTTTGTTGACCTTTGATGTTCACCTTGGTACACCGAGCATGCAAATTAATTGCATATATTCAGTAAATGCGTGGCTAGTTAGTAGAATAACGGCAGTATATTAGAATACGTACCGCACACAACACATATCCGCCTGTTTTAACCGTCAGCTCTCTCGACCGTTGCTTGCATCTACCAATATTTTCCATAACGCATTACGCAGTGCAACACAATTACGTTTATCATGGGTTTACCTGTGCCGCGAGTCCGGACAATTAGCGCAATATTATCACGCATCCACGGCAAAAAGAAAGGTGCTCGCGCACACGGTTTGATGTCAAAAGCTTTCTCAATAGCCGTCCTCGAAGAGTAAAATATTCGGGCGGCCGCGAGCGTCAGACAAGAAGCTTCAGCGTTAAATGTTTCTCTCAGATTTTCGGTGTGATCTTGGCTCAGAAGGCCGGGACCTGATATCACCGTCATCACCGGCGTTCTAGCAAGCGAAACTTTTTTTTTTTTATGACGGGCAGACTACGACTGTCGGACAGGTAGCCTCGGTGACTAACTTGTCTGTCTTCTCAAAGTCCAGGTGTGGTCCTCAGGAGGCTGGGACCTGTTATCACCGCTATCGTGGCGTCCAAACATGCATACATGCAAGGCTGTTGCTTGACGGCTTCGTCAGCGTACGATCGTAACGCGACCAAAACGAGGTAAATGCGTAGGCACAGGCGCGAACCGGAAAGACCGGTTTGTGAATTCAGTTTATTTCTCCAACCACGTCTCTAGAGACGAGGACATGAGAACACTTTCAAAAACCCTGGTTAAGAGAAACAAGAGAACCTGCACGGTCAGAAGAGGTCAGCTCAGAATTATGGACATGAGTGTCGGCTTATTTTTCTGTCTTTCGATTTCTTCAGCATCCCAATGACTGGCAAGCCTCAATTTGCGGATTTAACCCAGGCGTTTGGAATGGGTATCCCAGTGATCTAAAGACCGCAAAACATTGCATGTATGATCACGACAGTTCAGTTGAAAACCATCTTTCCTTGCTGCGACACGAAAAGTTACCGTCTTTTCCATTCAACGTCCATGCCTTTGTACAATGGTCGTTGTTTGAGTTTTTCGCTTTCTTAATTCACTTTCTTATTTCGCCAGAGGGAGTTTTTACATCGGCACAGGGGAGTCGATTTCTGTAAATGACTGGGGAGGCCGACCCGAAAGCCCGACAACCTAACCTCCCCCCAAATGTGGGTTCCTCAGCGGATTTAGCCCACTTTATTTTGAGCGATGGAAATTCGTAATTTTTTGTTACTATTTATGAAAATGAAAATTGCTTTTATCCCTGTGCAGTTTTCTGCTTTTATTATCTATATATATATATATATATATATATATATATATATATGTGTGTGCATATATATGTATGTATATATTGATAGACAGATAGATAGATAGATAGATAGATAGATGGATATAAGATAGAGTGAGAGGTATATCGCTTTAGACTTTATTCCTTATTTACTGCCTATATCGTATCCATCTCGTATCCATTTCGGCTGTTCTTTTCGTTATCATGACTCATTTCCTTTTGAAACCGGCATAAAATATTTGGTGGGCCCAAGCCCACATTGGGTGGCCCAAATCAACATTGGGTGGGCCAGGGCCCTCTCAAAAGAATACAAATTCCATACCCCTGCATAAGCGTAATGTTAGATGCTGTCTTTCCATGTACGTCGGGCCATGCTGACGACCGTATGACTGCAATAAATTATGACAGACAATAAATTTCCGACCGAAACTTTCATCTGTGCCCTATTCTTCCAGTTAGCACTGAATGTAGCGCACGCCAGTTTGTATGCCTTTGTTATGGAGTTTTCCATACCAAAGGAAACTATTGGTATAGCACTGAATACAGATATTCCGATCCATTCAAGTGTTTCCTTGTTCCGTAGAATAAAATTCGATTAACACATCAAAGCCATATTTTATGGTCCGATGAATTTATTTCTCCATACATACCAAATCTTGTTCCAACTCTATGCCCGTGCCGTTTGTGATAGTACATTTGTACACGTCACATGCGATGATAGTCCTCTGCCAATGACAGAAACAAGAAAAGAGAGCCTGGTTGACAGAGACCATGTTTTTCAGCATTGGAGCTCGGATAAATATCCAACACCTCGTTTCCCTTGATACATTCATCGGATGCTAGCGAGGACTAAATATACTGCAAGTTTATAATTTTCATGCTAGATGTCAGACAAAGCAATTTTAGGAATCCCTATGTTGATACCATTTCCCTTATGCAAAGGTTTTATGCTACCAAATTGGTGACAGATTTTGCGCTGAAGTGACGGGATTTGAAGCTTATTCTCTTTAGCTTGTGTTTCTCACAGACGACTGACTGACGCCCGACGAGACAGAGGACTTGACCCAAGACTTTGGACACCTGAGCCCAAGAGGCTGTGTGTCCTAACTCACAAACAAACAAACAAACAATTGTGTTTCTCATATGTTTCTTGGCATGCACGCGGGGTCGATGTGCTACTGACAGTAACAGCTCGTCTTTCCTGGACAATCAATATTGGTTTAAAACCAGTCCAAACACGTAGTGAAGGTAAAGAGCGGCATTCATCTTGCAGTCTAAACCTCCCCATTAGACCTTTATTTGAGCAGAAGTCCCCATGAACATTGTTTGAGTGGAAGTCCTTGTCTGTTTTACAGCCTATATACCATGTTAGCTCCCCATGCTAGTTTGTTGCTTTGTTTTGAAGACTTAATTTATTGAATAAAAAGTAATGATTTGGAAGGCATGAAAGTGGCAATTTGTATGTTTGCTCCAGAGATGAGAGTGCCATCCCCAACTAAGAGAAAAGAGTGCATGCCCTTCCATCTGCATTGTGGAGCCCATGTCCACAAGTACATATTATCACATGCCTTTGAAAGTAATGCATTAAAAATTGACAAACATTAAATGTGTCTTATGGCTTTAAAATGGGCATGTAAAATAGGCTGTTGAGCCATACATAGTCTATACAATAGAACAAAGAAAATGGCCTAATCAGATATGTCACAAACATTTCATTTCTGGGTGATCAAGGAAAACTGTCAGAGAAATTTAATGAAAATGTTATGCTCTTTACTCATACCATGTACTGACACTGTTTGGCAATCAATCACTTTTTCACCTTTTCACAGACCACTTTTGCCATACATACAGTACAGAAGATCTCATAGACTTTCCTATGAAAGCTAGAAATGGTGACACTACTGGTATGGTTTCCAAAGGAAATGGAGTTCTATTTCACCATAAGAATGGGTGGCACTGTCTTTTTTACACTGCCTTTGCTCCAAGGATGCCCTGTGTACTTCATAACATTTGATGACTTCATCAGTAAATGATACTAGAGGTAGGCAGCAGTCCAATAAACAGATGTTCCGTGGGCATAAACCAGAGGCTATGGGCCAATAAAGGGTGTGTTCAGACTTGACTCTGCCCCACAGGGGTTAGGTCATACATCTTAATAGGCTGGGTTGGGTTGGGTTAGGTTAGGTTAGGTTAGGTTAGGTTAGGTTAGGTTAGGTTAGGTTAGGTTAGGTTAGGTTAGGTTAGGTTAGGTTAGGTTAGGTTAGGTAAGGTAAGGTTAAGGTTAGGTTAGGTTAGGTTAGGTTGCTTTACATGAGCATTATGTTAGACTATGTTAGTTATCTTGTTTACTGTTCATTAAGTTAGGTCATACTGATGATGTCATTAGGCCCAAAATACCTTCACCTTAGGCATTGCCCTGTTTGAATGTGTTGCCATAGAATTGCAGCAGAAGTCAAACAGACAAGTAGGGTGGTGGTCAGCAACAAATGGAGTGACAGTATTATTTGGTAATTTTTTTCACTTTTGTCATTTTGGAATGATATTATGCAGCAACCAAATTCCAAGCATTTGCCATAAAATTTTTGGATTGTATGGTTTGTTATACTGTTTTATGCTGTTTATTTATGCTGTTTTTGCCAGAAAATAAGTGTTTGCTGAAAATGTGTTGTATGGCCCACTGTTTACCAGAATAATTTAAAATGGTATGTAATTATGTTCCTCCAGTAACCCTTGAGAAGCATATACTGTGCCAAGCAGAAAGAATAATACATATCCTATGCTGATGTTCCCCCATTGGTGATTGGAGTTCTCAAGTCATGCTTGTATGTATGCCTTAATTGCCATTTGTAACATACATTTTAGATACATGACATGACAAGAAAGATATTGCCCTCAGTCTCATGCAGACCACTTGCCACCTCAGGGACACCATGTCCAGCAAGAAGAAGCAAAGTCGTTCACGGGTGTCGGGCACACCACAGAAGGGCCGCGGCGGCGCCGTCCACTGGACACATTGCAGCCAGTGTGACACCTGGACACTATCAACAGAGCCAGAAGGCGGCTGCTGTCGCGTGCTGCCAGCATCTGGTTTCATCAGGGCTGGCTGCCTGCACAGCAGCGGCTGGCACCAGGCGGAGCCAGAGCGGCCGGCGCCGGCCGGCTGGCGGCGCGCCGTGTGCTACCTGGCGCCGGCAGCGGCCGCCGCGCTCGGCCTGCGCGCCGCCGACCGGGCGCTGGTGCGCTCGGGCGCGCGTCGCGCCGTCTGTCGCGTGTGGCCGGCGCCCGAGTGGCCGCCGGCGGCCGTCGGCGTGCCGGAGCTGACGGCGGCGCGGCTGG
The DNA here is from genome assembly GCA_030062745.1 of Capitulum mitella. NCBI lineage: Eukaryota > Metazoa > Arthropoda > Thecostraca > Pollicipedomorpha > Pollicipedidae > Capitulum > Capitulum mitella. Next base: position 16,721,185 of record CP099847.1, on the reverse strand, counting down.
CGCCGCTGGAGGAGCCGCCGCGCCTGGCGCCGCTGCCGGCGGCCGTGCTGCCGGCCGGGCAGCTCCGGCTCCTGCCCGACGTCCCCCTGCCGTTCGCGGCCAGCGCGTCGTTCCGGGAGCAGCTGGCCGCCGAGCTGCGGGGCCTCGTGTTCGCCGTTGGCCACCAGTACGCCTCGTCGTTCATGGGCACGCCCGTGCTGCTCACGGTAGCCGAGGCGGACACGGCCGGTGCTGGCGACGAGCTGGCCGCCCGGCTAGCCCGGCTGGCGGTGTCGAACGTCGCGGCGGCGCCGCTCAACTCGCCGGGGCCGGACCAGCTGCTGGAGGTGGGGGAGGAAACGGAGGTCGCGGTCGGCGCCGCGCCGGCCGAGCGGGCGCCCTCGCCGCCGCCGCCGCCCCGGCTCGGCGGCCTGGACGACACGCTGGCGTACCTGCGCGCGCTCATCGACCAGGTGTTCGCCGAGTGGCGGCCGACCGCGGCGGCAGCGACGCGGCTGGAGACGCCGCGCGGCGTGCTGCTGTACGGCCCGTCCGGCACCGGCAAGAGCGCGCTGGCCGCCGTGCTGGCGGCAAAGTACGGCGACCGGTTCCACCTGATCCGTGGCGCGCAGCTGGCGAGCCGCTACCAGGGCGGCGCCGAGGAGAACCTGCGCGCGCAGTTCGCGGCCGCGCTGCGCCGCCGGCCGGCCGTCGTGTTCGTCGACAACGTCGAGTGCGTGGCCGGCCGGCCGGAAGGCGGCGGCTCGGAACGGCAGCGCCGCCTGCTCGCCTGCTTGCTCTCGCTGCTGGACGCGGCCGCCGGCGTGGCGCTGCTGGCGGCCACGGCGCGGCCGGCCGCGCTCGACCCGGCCGTGCGCCGCGCCGGCCGACTGGACCGCGAGCTGGAGCTCCCCGTGCCCGGGCCGGCGGCGCGCGCCGCTATCCTCGCGGCGCTGCTGCCCGGCCGGGCGCCGGCCGAGCTGGCGCCGGTCGCCGCCGCCGCGCACGGCTACGTCGGCGCCGACTTGCAGGCGGTGGTGAGCGAGGCGCGCCTGATGGCGGCCGAGGCCGGCGCCGGCGACGCACCGCCTGCGGCCGACTTCCTCGTGGCCGCGCTGCGCCGCGTCAAGCCCAGCGCCATGCGCGAGGTGTTGGTGGAGGTTGCCAACGTGCGCTGGAACCACATCGGCGGCCAGGCCGAGCTGAAGCGCCGCCTCCAGCAGGCGGTCGACTGGCCCATCCGGCACCCGGACGCCTTCCGCCGGATGGGTGTGGTGCCGCCCAAGGGCGTGCTCATGTACGGCCCGCCCGGCTGCTCCAAGACGATGATCGCCAAGGCGCTGGCCACCGAGAGCGGGCTCAACTTCATCTCGATCAAGGGGCCCGAGTTATTCAGCAAGTGGGTGGGCGAGTCGGAGCGCGCCGTGCGCGAGGTGTTCCGGCGCGCGCGCCAGGCGGCGCCCGCCGTCGTCTTCTTCGACGAGCTGGACGCACTGGCCGTGCGGCGCGGCGACGCCGGCGGCGCGCACAGCGTCGCCGAGCGCGTGCTGGCGCAGCTGCTTACCGAGCTGGACGGCGTCAGCGCACTGCGCGACGTCACCGTGCTCGCGGCCACCAACCGGCCGGACCTGATCGACCCGGCGCTGCTGCGGCCCGGCCGGCTGGACCACGTGCTGCACGTGCCGCTGCCGGACGAGGCCACGCGCGCCGAGATCGCCCGCCTGCGCCTGGCCGCCATGCGAGCCACGGATGCCGTGTCGGCCGACTGGCTGGCCAGCCGCACCTCTGGCTACTCGGGCGCCGAGGTGACCGCCGTCTGCCACGAGGCGGCGCTGCTGGCGCTCGAGCGCGACGTCGAGGCCACCGCCGTGACGGCCGAGGACTTCGAGAGGGCGCTGGAGACGGTGCAACCGCGCGTCTCCGACTATGATAAGGTGTACCAGCAGTTCACCAAGGACCACCGGAGACGGTAGCGGTGGTGTGTGTTGTGATGTGGCAGCGGTGCCTTCTGGTGTCGTGTCGTCACAGCAGGGCTTTCTGGTGGTAATACAGCCTGCCGAATGGCATTGTCTGACTAGCTTAAGCAGCCATGGCGGCGGAACTTGGCTGAAAGAAGAGTGACAATTTGCATTGGTTTAGCTTGTACAGAGAGGTGAGACTCACTGTGTCTAGAAAATCTCTTACCATTTCTTTTCTAAACGTCTTGGGCCACTTTATGTTTTGCGCTATATCTTCTGCCCATCTGCTATATATTTCGGTCATTGCTATCGTAATTATTGCCTGTTTCTTTTGTTAAAACTGGCAGTTTTTTTGGGGGGAAGCAAAATCAACTGCAGTGGTCAAGATCGACGTCGCGGGAGGGGACTTGGCCCCCAAAAGAATGCAAATCGACATTCTTAGGAGGTATCTGGTTGAATGAAGAGTGGCAACGTATATCAACCCAAAAAGATGCTCTAAGTGGATCTGGGAAAGGCTTGTGCTAACTTATGAGTAAGTGAGAAATCCAATGAGTTGTGCGGAACACGCGAAGCTCGGGCGCTCTCGTTTGAAGCATCTCACCTCGGTATCCGACAACAGAAAGAAAACACATTTTGGTATGCTTCGCAAACTAATCTATTGCTCTTTGCCTTACCTTGAGTGATGTGACCCTATATGAGGAAAATTGTTCGTTGGGTGGCGTTTCTCTGTTGTCGGGATTTTCCATGCTGACGGGGAGAGGTAGTTTTTTGTCGAGGTTTGCTGCATGGCAGGTATGTCGTGAATAGTTTTGCATGAATCCGCAACTCTCATGGCTAGACCAGTTCTCACGAGGCTGAAATGTGTTAGCACGCACATCTGAAGAATCTAGGCGAATTGTCTCACCCCTTACGACAGATGTCGCTGCAGCTGTGAAAACGCTCACAAGATGGCGTTACTTTCTGACGACGCCTGCACTTGGCGCCGTGACGGCAGTCAGTGGGAGGCAGCGGAGCCCATTACAAGTTCAGCTCCATTCAGTGCCACCCCTCCACGCTCCTCTTCATTTCATTTCCGCGTCGTCTTCTCATAGCTGAGGATCCGGAATGTTTACCAGCGAGCTGATATGCCGCTGAGAGTGGGATTCCCACGACTGAATGGTGCCGTACTGATAGGCTTATAGAAAAGCTCTCAGCCGTCGGTCTAGCAGTGCGAGGCTGCGTCTGAAAGGACCCCCCTCAGACCCCGCCCCCTCGGGCCCACCTCCATGCAGCTCGCTGGGTCATCAGGCTCGAAGCTATCAAGAGGAGTCTGTATTGACTGAATATAAAACACTGGCAGCGCTGGACCGACTCAGCTTTGGCCGACCCACCACGCGATGCGCGCTTCTTGCGTCATACCAACAATCTACGCATACATGAAGTCTTTGGCAGGGCACATGCGACTACTGGCTTGGAAATGTTTAAATAAATGCGCTCTCTTCGTAGGCAAACAATGATATTATGGCTCTCGCCATCACAAAAGGGATAAAACTAAAAACGTTTGTTTCAAAGGAAAAGCCAGCACTGAGCTGGAGTAAGCGGGAGTTAAAGCGGCTCCAAGAAGAATCAAGCCTGGAGTGACTAGATCACAGGGTGGCCAGCGACATAACTGCTGGATCGACGCTCGGCAAGGTCACAAGGCACGTTGGCCGGTAAGACCGGGAGCACTAGCGCCATCACGGGCACGTCCCAGGAAGACGCCATCAGTCGCACACTTGGCTAGTCTCGCCTCCTCGACAGGGCAAACTGGGGGACGGCAACATGCGACACTGGACGCTCAGTCACGAGGGCTCACAGCGCAACGTCGGCCGCACCAGCTAATAAATAACACCAGGCCGCTCGTCTACGGCGCCTGCAGATGGGGCCACGTCACACCGTCACTGACGGCACGCCACCACGGACGTCACACCGTCACGGACGTTACGCTGCCACGGGCGCCACGCCACCGCCATGCGTCACAACATGCCCTCTCGTCCGGTCGCCGGCGCCTCCGCGCGTGCGGAAAACGGCACGTGACGGCCGGCCGGCGGCGTCACGCGTCACGGTCAGACGTGCGTGGCGAGCCGGGCCGGCGGCTGCCCGGCGGCGGTGACGTGCTGCGGCCGGCGGGCGCCGTAGCCGGCCGGCGGCGGCAGGCTGGTCAGGCTGTTGGTCCGCACGTACGGGCTGCCGTAGCGCGCAGAGAGGCGCGGGTCGCCGTATGACGCGAACACCGGCGACGGCGCGTAGTCGCGCTCGTAGTTGGGGAACGACACGTAGCCAGTGTTGTTCTGGCCCTGCCGGAGGAACGGAGACCAGTCAGAGACATGCGCCGGCAGGTGCAAGGGCAGGGTAGTAGTCCGTAAGTGATAACCATGGCTGATCTGATTCACCCCACGAAAACTCGTATGATAAGCAAATCCCACCAAAAACACATTCATCTGGTTCAGTGTCGCAACGCTCCGAGTCCAGACCTTCCAAGAAAAGACGATACATGGAAACGAATGTGCACCACAATTACAAGGACAATTTTGCCGAATTTTTCGCAAATCGGACAAACACTTGCGTTCCACAGTTTCGACAAAAATGACAGAACAAAACACTAACGAAACCTGTAAAGTCCACCACACCCATCAAGCGAACACAGGTGTTCCTCTCTCACAGACACGCATGCGCTGTCATCACAGCGCATGCGTACAACAAGCATGGACCAACTGATCACATCAACAATACACACACATATATATATATATATATATATATATATACATATATATATATATACACACACATATATATATATATATATATATATATATATATATATATATTTATGCCACTCACGTATGTATATATATAATGAAGTGACTACTTTGGCAGAAGTTTTGCAGATCTTACTGAACGCAAGGGCGTAACGTGAATTTATATGTTTCTTTCTTGTCTGTTCGATGTTTCGTGTTAGCTTTGTTTCTGTCTCTGACATTCCGGTACATGAGTGTTGGTGTAGCCGTTGTCGATGAGAATCCGCTTGCAGCGTTGCAGTTCTTGGTGTGTGAAAATCCAGTCGGAGCAGTACTTGACAACTCTACGGATGAACGAACGGATGACACTGGTCCGGTATTATTCAGGACACTCGCTCCATTCATGCATCGGCCCACAAATCCTGGCATCGGCGAGGATTTGTGAGCTTGCGGTACACCTTGGTTTTCAGCGCTCCGTTTTCTTGTGAAATATCGAAGTCCAGGAAGAGGATGCGGTTGTTGATGCTGAGCTCAGTGGTTAAGCACAGGCATAACCTCTGTTCCATGCCTGCTTGAAGGGCTTGCATGTGTTCTTCATCCCGAACTTCGACTATGATGCAGTCCACGTATCGGCAATAGATGCTCGGTTTGGTGCTGTCGTCGAGCTGCACGTGGTTTTCCAGGTAGCACATGTATATTTTGGCAAAAAGGCAACCCAGCGGTGACCTCATGACTATGCCATTGACTTGGCGGTACGACCTACCGTTAGGCCTACGAAAGGCTGCTTTGGTCGTACATATCTTGAAAAGATTTTGCAAAATGTTTTTTTTTGGGACCTTGGGTGGAGACATGATAGGGTGGCCATACACCGGGGTGAGGACGAGCGTGATGGTGTCTTGCACAAACACGTCTGTGAACAGACTTTATATCCATCGACGTGCGTGCGTGCGTGTGTGTGTGTGTGTGTTTGTAGTGGTTATTTAAGCAACTGCAGTCGATAATAACAAAGCTGATATTCTAGCTAATGATACAATGTATATATTCATTATCATTAAGTTAATGAAAGTTAATGAAAGTCTTGACACTTTTATCATCACAGTCATGACAATATCATTACCAAGACACGAGACTGGCACAATCATCATCATCGCAAATACTACAGTCCGTTTTTTCAAAAGCCTATTTCCTTTAAGCGCCTAAATTACAACTCCTCGTGCAAAGATAACTAGAATGTATGAATGAGCAACGTATCTTAATGCTGAATATCAATTCATTTGAGTAGCAAAAAAATAGGCTTGGTATAGATCCCATCTGAATCCACGCGCCAAGTGACAGTCAACTGGGCGCTTAAAGGAAATGGCCTCTTGAAGGAAACGAACCATACTACCACGACATTTATCATCACCATGTGCAAATAAATAACATTGATAAGAAAAATAACAATGAGCAAAAACAAAAGTAAAACAGTAAAAACAGTGCTTGTGCTGTTGTGTAAGGCTAACTGAAGTACGTCAGAACCATAGGTTGAAAGGGAAACATGATAGTTGAGAAGAAGTATGGCTGTACATTTCATTACCGCATGTTACCTGTTACCAGCATGCGCAACTTCCAATTTAATCTATTAGGCCTAAAATTGTCAACGGAGATGAAAATACTGCTCTCTTATTCACGCAAGAACTTCTACCGTGGCATGTCCACCATTTAATCCCGCGACCCGAACCTTACTCATTTCTTCTCTGAGGTACGTACTTTTCACGCACTTTTCACTTGTGCCCTTTTCACATCCTTTTCAGTCATGCAGCTCGCCATATACGGCAGGCCCGGCGTGTTCTGCTGTCTCTTTTGGACCGTTTCATTATCAAATTAAAGGCAGACGACAAGAAGTGGGAGGGGGCCTTATGAAAGCCACCGGTACTGCTCGCCGCTGTTTGGCCAGGCCACAAAAACCGACCAACACCGCTGGCCTATTAGCAAGATTAAAGCCGGACAAACACGCAGCCCGTCTGCCGCCGCGTCGGACGAGTCGGGCCGACGTACCGGGATTTATCGTTCACGGCGGGCTCCGCCGCTCACAGCAGGATCTGCCACCCACAGTGGGGCACACCGTCCACCGCGCGATACGCCGACCACTGCCGGGTCTGACGTTCGTGGCAGAAACCGCCGCTCACAGCGGGATGTGCTGCTCACAATGGGATTCGCTGTTCACGGCAAGATCTGTTGCTCACTGCAGGATCTGTTGCTCACAGCGGGATCTCACGTTCAGCCGTCTGACGACTTCTCTTCCCGACAGAGCAGCAATATTAACGGTCGGTCCGTTGACCCGTGACGACAGAACGATGGCGTACGGATGATGACAAGCCAACTCGAACCACCTCGTGACGCACTGGACCCATTGTATAATGTGAAAATTAAAGGCCCTGCATGGCGCACCATAAAGGAATGGTACTAAACATGACATATCCGTCGCAGTCCGTCCCTTTCGAACTTAATGCTATGTTCTCTGAATTGATCTACATATGGTTTTATACCTATCCTGACGACCCTGGCTAAACAAAGTGCCATTTGCTAACACCAGCGCCATGAAATCGTCAAACTACCGCACATATACGCTGAAACACGGCCGTAGTAAATCCCTATGGTTATTTGTCGACACAGCTGGATACTAAGCCACCAGTTTTACGGCCAACTTTACGCTGGCAATAACCTGAAAGTGTTATGCAGCACGGTATTCTTTGCCACCAAAACTCGCAGCAAAATCGAAAGTGGATCAATTGCGACGGGATTCACGTTCAACGAATCGCAAAATACCAGTTAGCTATAAGCAACACATTTGTTTCATCTCTCAGTGGGACCCATCTTTGATTCTGTTCAGAAGTGAAGAGCCGAAAACAAAGAACAGATAACAAACTTGGTAAAAAGTCCACCAACGGGAACCCAACAAAAGAAACGAGTTACAAAGTTCTCTCTCGTAATGGGAGAGGCGAACTTAGAGACTTCCGCTGTGCTCACATATTTCGCAAAATCAAACGGCCGACGGCGCGGAGGAAAATCCAGCCGTCCATCTCCATCAATAAGTCGCCCCTGCGCCAATTTCCATCTAAACTGGCGGTCTGTCGGGGTGTTTGCCTAATTTCCGTCGCCGGCGTGCCGAGTAGTCGCCGGCGCGCCGGGTTGTCGCCGCTCGCCGACGCTGCGAGCGCCGGCAACGGCACCTCTGCCGGCCGGCCGATAAGAATAATGAAATCGGCACGTGTCCGGAATCCTCACAGCGCGAAATTGACGCCGCCGGATCGGCCGCTCTCCGAGCGCACAGCCGGCCGTCCGATGAGCAGCGCTGTCGCTATAAAAGGCAATAAGCGCGGTCGTGAGACAGCAGAAAACAACAGAAGTCTCGCGGGGCGCCAGCCGACACGAGAGAATAGTGCCAGATAACCGGCTCTGAGCCGCTCCACGGGGCCCGAGGGCCACGCCGGGATAACGTCATCCAAAGAAGACTGAATAAAGTTAGCAGCGCTGCAGCTAGTTACATAAACGGTTCCAGAGCAACACCGTCTCTTGAAAGCTTGTGTCTGGATTACCACGTGATGTGCAGAGGCTGTGGAAAATGCCATCATCTTCGAATATCGAAAGCAGCATGTTTGTGAGATTTTTACCACAGCGAAGAGATGACATTCCGCTTCAACGAAAGACACTGCGAGACGCCATTGCATCCCACTTGTCGGCCGTTCATCCGCTCGCCTGGGGCCACCGGCGGTCCCAGCTCCCCCCCCCCCGCGTCCCACCTGTCTGACGGGCGGGAACGAGGCTTCCGTGGCGTCGTCCGGGTAGCGGAAGGCGCTGAGCTCGTCGTCCCAGCGCTCGGAGCCGGTGCGGCCCGACAGCGAGGAGGAGCTGCGCAGCTCGGTCTTCAGGTCGGAGTCGGCAGAGCTCTGGTCGGTCGGCCGGCCGGAGGTCTTCTCGCTGCCGTCCGCTGCCGCCACCGACGGCGGCCAGTAAGAACCGGTCAACGGGGTGCGATGGGAAAACTCGAATTGCTGGGCCTTTGTGGGCGGACCACATCATTAGTCAATAAGAACGCCAAAACCGCCCATCAAAGGCGAAACATGACAAGTGATCCATAACGCATAAACTTCGCACCTGGCATCTGTCTGGCCAGCGTCTGGTTGGCACAGGCCAGCTACCTGTGTCGACAGCGCCTGTTCACATCGGCCACCACTCCAAATGTCGTGCTAGGAACGTCAGCCTGAGCTCCGAGCAGCCATCTCATCCCAGAAGCCAGCCCAATGGCAGTCAGCCGCGTCGAGCGAGCGCTCCAACTGATCACCCTGCCCCTCCGTTCAGCAGCCGGCCTCGAGGTACCGCCGCCGCCGCCCGCACGTTCTCTGAACGATCTGAGCGGCGGCCGACAGTCGGCCGCCAGTGATGGCGCGCTCGGCCGCGCCATACGTCGGCCGGCGATCCCCGCAGACAAAGAATGTGATGGATCAATTCGCGGCCGGCCGGGAGATGCCCCCGGCAAATCCCTGCAGTGATGAATGACATTCCGAGCCCGAAATCCCGCGCACGGAGCGATGATAAAGATTGGTGCTGCTACATGACCGGCGCTGGTCAGTCGACTCCGCCGGAAACGACGAAGGAAAACGGAAAATGAAAACGCGGAATGTTCCATGTTTTCAACGACTGAGGAAATCTGATTGTTGTGAACAAAAGAGTAGTACACTGCACGTCTTGCCAGACCGCAGTCTTTTAAAAACTGCGGAGACAAAAACGTCTGCACGGAAACGCACATATGCATGGCGTCGACCGAGGTTATTCTTAGGTATTCATTCGCAATGCGACTAACCGAAAACCATGCACGATGCAAAAACGCTCTTTCAAAATCATATAAACGTAAGGTTCAATCGGCACCGCCTCATGAGAGGATTTCTACAGTCCACGTGCCGGCCAGAAAACCGGCTCGCAGCCCCATTACATTTCCGCCCACTATGAACTCATTTGACCTCTGTCCCATTCAACTGGGGAGGGCGCTCTAGGCTGCCTGGAAGCCGGTGCTGTGACTATAGGCTGGCCTGACACGCAAGAGTCTGGCTTTACTTTTACCCGAACACCAGTCAGTTGTACTAATGACCTAGTGTGGCCTTACGGAAAATGACCCTGTCTGGTTTAGTCTCACACCTGACATGAGCCCATGCCTACCTGCAGCACGATCGCCTGCCCGATGGTGACAATGACCTGGCCTGGCCTGGCGTGACCTGGACTGACCTGACCTGACCTGACCTGGTTTGAACTGACCCCACGCCTGCCCCGAGTGCACGCTTACTGTCAGCCCGGCTGCCTAGCCTATGACATGAATTATTTGGCCTGACCCCATCAGACGGGGGCCGTGTGGTGCAGTGATTACCATGTTCTCCTTGCGACCGCAAGACCCCCAGTACGAGTCCGGGTAATACCGACATTTCGCTGTTTTCGCAACAACTGACGTGAGAAGCTGCGACGCGAAATGACTGCCAGTAGAGGGTGTCGATAACAACCCAAAACCAACCGACCTGGTCCGATCTGCTTTCACCCCTGACCTGAGGTCACGCTCACCTGGGGCCCGGCCGCCCGGCCGCCGGTGTCGGTGGCACATGATGAGCACCAGGATGACGGAGATGAGGATGATGATGCCTCCCACCACAGCTGACACCACGATCAGAAGCGGCACGCTCTCTGCGGGAAAGTCCAAGCACATACAGCCGTTCGTCTCAACTTGTCTAGAGAGGACACAAACAGCCTGAGCGAAATGGCCAACAGCGACGGGCGCGCGCAGGGAACCAACTAAAACGACCAGCTATAAAAGGCACCTAGTTATCTAATGCCATTGGTGAATGCGCCTACGCGCATAATGTCGCAAATAGTGCCGGCGCTATAACATCAATGCCGTAGAACGATAGAATTCTCGCAGAGTGGAGACAAGCCAATATGCACCGTCACGCCCACGGAAGCCTTATCAAACGGAACAGCCCCGAACTGTGAGCTCCTATAAGCCCAGTGCCACTGCGTACTCAGTCTGCTCATACACCGGTTGTCATGACGGTCAGGGAAACTCATAATCGGCCAGCGCCAGGCTGGATGGAGATTGGGTATTCACTTCAAAGCACGGCTTAAAGGGCACTCAGTTGACATGCTTTCACGAAGCCAAAGTATCAACTGTGCCATGGTTCAAATTCAATTCATTTCCACATCTCGGAACTGAGACTAGGCTCAACGGGTTATGTCAGGATTTAAAAGACATTTCAAAACAGAAACGTTGTTTGGTACATCAAGTCACTGCCAAGAAGATGATACCTTAGCAGGTCTTGTGACATGCATATCAACCAAGGTATTCTCAGGCTAAAGTATTTCTAACCCTTTCCAGGAATGCGAAGTCTACAGAGTTCCAACCAACCAAAAATACTACACGATTCTCGTACTGTAACATCACGTAAACACGCTAAACACAAACGCAAAACAGACATAAATCCAACAATACTACATAATTCTTCTATTGTAACAGCCCTTAAACATAACGCAACTGCTGACGCCAAAACGGCTAACATCAACCGCCACCCAACAGAATGCGGTCAATCCATGACTACCGTCCATCACTGAATCGATGGCCTTCGACGTGGCAAATCGCAGACACAACACGTCCAGGTCAGGAGAGTAGGACTCGATCTATGACACGACCTGCATCGGCCAGGCCAGCCCATCCTCCGAGGAAACGGCTTGCCGGACACCTGCGGCTATTTGTTCCGGCTATTCGCCCCGTCAGGCGGCCAGAAATTAAATCCAGAGGCGGGCCGCACGCCCACCGCGGACCCACGGCCGATGACAAACGCCCGTAATCTGGGTCGAGCACAAATAAAACTCAGTGGCCGCTCATAACTGGTTGGAAAGTGCCGGCCAGCCGCTCCGGCCAGCATACAGAGTGGCGGCCAACGCCATAAAAGCCCGCTTTTGTACAGGCCCGCCGCCGCCGCCGCCATCTTTATTCCCCGATACGCTTTCAATGAGGAGAATTCGAAAAATTCTCGCCGCTAGTATCTATCTATATCGGGGACCTGGGGCTGGAGTCGGTGGCGGCGCCGCAGGCCCGCTAACTGGGCCGTAAAGGCAGTGTCCGCGGCCGTTCCGGCGCAGGGGACCGCCGCGCGGCGAGAATGACAACGGAGTCGTCCCGTTCGGCGCCGTTTATGACCGCCCGGCCAGCGACACCAGCAAGCCTGGACGCGGCCGGCCGCAGCGCGTGACGTCACAGTTCAGAGCGACAGCCGCCGCTGTGGGTTCGTGTAAGGAGCCTGCTCCGTCACATGGCAGGCCGGGCAGGTGAGGAGGGAATGCGCATCAGTTAGTTAACGCGTTTCTCGGGCTGCCGTTCAACCAAGATAAGGTTGAGTTCATCGAAGTGAAACACCTTCCGCAGCAGAAAAGAACGTTCAGGCAGTTTCACCACAAGATGGCACGCTCACGCTCAATGCAGCAGTGCGAGAGCCCACTAATGATCCGCTGTGACCATCAGCGGAGTGATGAGAGAGGGCTACCCAATAGCAACAGATGAACAGAAGCCAAACGGTTCGGGACGAACCAATCGACACCTAACGGACTGGGAACGGACAACGGGCAGGCTGGGGACGCGCAGACTGGGCGGGTGCAGACGTCAGCTGGCGAGCTGGAGGCACACTGATGTCTGCAGCTATCATGGGCCATGCGATTAACCAGCCACCGATCCAGCAATGAGTCCTCCTCGCCGCTACCCCTCCGCCCCCCCCCCCGACCGCCGTAGATCCTGACCCTGTTTCTGCAGCACGATGGTCGCCGACTCGATGCCATACTCGTTGCGGAACGTGCAGTTGTAAAGGCCGAAGTCGGAGTCTCTCGCTGACGAGATGATCAGCAGGCTGCGCACTCCTCCCATAATGGGTTCGTCCACGGTCTTGAAGCGGCCCGAATCTATGCAGACAACACAAACATGGTACTAGTGACAACGGCACTGCACACCCTCGTACCGACGACTTCGCCGCAATCACAGAACAAAACAAACAAACAAACGAACAAACAAAACCCCGCGGCTCCTCTTTACCTGGTCATGCAAACGACCTACGCACAGAAAGGGCCCTACGGTACTGTCATCAGGCTGTAATACACCACAGTGCATGTTTTTAAGCACGCCTGCGAGTGTTGTACGCAATCTCAAAGGCGCCTGATTACAGCGGCTATCGGGGTGCCTCACGACACGCTCACACCCACGGAGTTCTGCATGACGATTCAATCTCATCCAGTGTCGTATGATGGCCCACATGCCTAGCGAAAATTACGTTGCAAAGGCGCCATGCCAGACACGAATGGCACTGAGGGAAGCCGTGGGCCACGCGTCACGACAACGCGACCCCGTCTGAGGAGGCCTACTGGTCACTCCACGAACCCTCGCCGTCTACCTATTCAGGCATTCTTACCGCGCTCGCTCCCAAACCTCCAGAGGTGAACTCATTGTTCCGACACCAGGCTCCGGCGCCGGTAGCATGTAGCCCGGCGTACAGCCGCCCACTCGCAGCGCCGTATTTCACCTGATTAGTGTCCATCCCCTCCCCGTGCCGGCAGGCGCTTTCATTCATTCGTAATACAATTCGCTAATAGCGTCCGGAGCCCGAACAGAGCACATCGCGGCGGACATGACGTGAATCAGATCCTCTGAATGGACCAGATCCGACGACTGCAGACCATACACCAGCCGGAAGCGGAAACTAAAAACTCCCGAGCAGTTCAGACCCGATGGCTGCCGACTCGGCACAGGACAGACTCGGCGATTACAGGCCCTGCAATAATCAGACCCGAGGACTACGAACCGGGAACGATCAAACCCGGCGGCTGCGGACCCGGCACAGGTCAGACCCAGAGACTACAGACCCCGTAATGAAAGACCCGGTCAATATAGAACCCGTACCGGTCGGACCCAGTGACTAGAAATACTGAACGGACTGGAGCAAGCCGCTACGGACCGGTCACGGACCAAACACGGTAGCTACATAGCCAGCATTTACCGGACCCGGCGGCTGCCGACTCTGCGTGAACGAAGTCCGGCAGCTGCAGGCCATGCATTGGCCTAACCCAGAAATTAAAAAAAAAACCTGAACAGGACAGGCCCGTAGACCACAGCCCTAATCGGCTAAGACCCAGCGTCTGCCGACCCGGCGCCGACCGGATCCAGCAGCTAAAAACCCTGCACGGGCCAGACCCGGCAGCTACAGACCCCTCGCTGACCCGACCCGGCGTTTACAGACTTCTCGCTGACCAGAGACGGCGGCTATAGACCCTGGACGCACCGGACCAAGCGACTACAGAATCTGCATGGTCCAGACCCGGCAGCAGCAGACCCTGCACGGGCCAGACCCGGCGGCCGGCGGCTACGAATTTCCAGCGCGTTCCGCGCGAGAGGCGGCATTGTGTTCGGTGTTCCAATCACTGACAGGCAGGCCGAGAAATCCCTCGCACAAGATTGATCACGTACGGGGACTTTGGAGCCGTCTCCGCCGCCTCCGAAACCGCCTCCGCGCCGGCCGTACAATGACGTCTTCTCGGACGTTCGCGCGCGCCATGCTCAGGAACAGGGAACGCCTAGGCCCATCTCAAAGACACGTCTGCCCGAACGAGCCCAGTCCAGCAAGTAACGGTAGTCGCTGAGCATTGCCTTTTGTCGAGCAACGGCTGAATGAAAATTTAAATGGGTAGTTTTATTGAATTTGTGAGGTTTTGTGATATGATCTTGTTAAATTACTCAAAACCTTTTTGCAGAATGGTTGTCAAACGTGTTGAGCACGCATGAGTCGATACCGTGTACAGAAATGAGGAATCCTCAGTCCGGAAATCGAAACGGAAATTGCCATTTCCATTGTTCAAGCTTACACGGCTCCTACCCTGCAAGCAACGGTATACATAAGGAAGGAAAATCAAATGAGTTACATTTACCCGAAGGCCTTCAATCAAATAATTTCAGCCGTCAGTGAAGTTTCATTTGCCTGCAGGGTTTCAGTGCAACGCTGGCACCCTCGTCTGGCTGAGGCGGACAGTAACATGACAGGTCATGAGTTCTTATCTGCGTTTGGGGTAATCAACTAACAAATCCAAAGCCTTCTGCATACAGAACATTAGCAGATGTGCCAAAACAGATGAACAATACCAGCCAACGCGAACAGCCAAGCACTGAGTCGGGAAAACTTGCTCAAACATGAAAAATATCACAAACGTATGAGGCAAAAAAAAACTAGTTATTCGTCACGTTGCTCCGTGCAGTCCTGAACATATTCTTGCATTTTTTTACAGTTCCTGTCACAAACTGGGCCACGACTTTTACAGTGAATCAAAACCGACTTCTCTGAACAACAACTCACCCGAAAAAATGGGCAGACGCCGTCAAAAGGAATCAAGGACGCCTCGCCACCAAAACGTTCCATGAAATTCCTTTCTGGTCATCACGACTAACGTACATGGGACGCCGTTTGAACCAAGAATCCTCAAACTTATAAGCGCATTAGTTTACACAGTAAGATATTTTCTGACATCATTTAGCCAAGCTCCTTCAAATACATATTCATTTAGGCTTATAACAACCTACGATATGTCATCTCTCCGCAACAACGTCAACGTGCCACCTACGAAGCCCTTCAACCCAGCCCCTCCACAGACGTCGTTCAGACACTGTTTCCCGTACTCACCGGTCTTCACCGGCCGGCCGTAGTGATACCAGGCGGTGGTGGACGGCGGAGGCACGCTGGATACCACACACTCCACGTGCACGGTGCCGCCCGGGGCTCCCGCCTGCGGGGAGCGCGCGCTGACTTCCGGCCGACCGCGCGCGAACAGCATCAGTTGGCGCGAGATCTCCGGGTAGCCGGTGGTGGCTGCCCGACACTCGTACCGGCCGACCGAGTCCAAGGTGACCTTGACCGTCAGCTCGGAGCCGAGTCCGACCACCTGGAACACAGCGAAGTGCTCACACAACCAAGTCCGACCAGCCGGAACAAAGCAGAATAAGAACATGACTGCGTCCGGACATCTGAAACACAGACGAGCACTCCTGCGACAGTGTCTGACCATCGAGAGCACAGCAGAGCATTCGAGGACCAAGCCCAGCCACCTGAAACACAGAGATACACTCATAAGACAAGTCCAGCCACCCAGAACATAGAAGCACAGCACTCATATGACCGACCTCAACCACCTAGAACGGAACGGAATACTAATCTGACTGAGTGCAACCATCCGGGAAACAGGGGAGCACTCATATGACCTGGAGTCCGGACACCTGGCGGATACCTGGACATCTGGTCACCTAGAACACAGCGGAACATTCGCACGATCGAGTCTGTCCGCCTGGAACACAGCGGAACACTCAGACGACTGTGCCTGACCACCGAGAACACAGCAGAGCACTCACAGATCAAGTCCGACCACCTGAAACACAGCGGAACACCCACATGACCAACAACATGGAACATAGAGGCACAGCATTCAAATGCGAGTTCAACTACTTGGAACCCAGCGGAAGGCTCATCTGACCGAGTTCGACCACCTGGAACACCGAATACCTGGAACAACACTGCGAAGCACTTATATGGCCGCGTTCGACCATCTGGAACACAGCTGAGCATTCATATGACCCAGTCCGACCCCCTGGAACACAGCAAAGAGCACATTTTGACCGACTGGAACGCAGGGCCACAGGGAATCCCAAATCAACGCCTGGAACACAGAAGGACGGCCAGCACGGGCTGCAAAAACAGCTCCGCAGCCTTCATCCACGGGGTTTCGCGCGATTCGAAGTCGATTTCCGTGAACAACAGCTTGCAATAGCCCACCTCAAAAAATGAGAAGACGCCATCAAGATCGTCCTTGGGACACAAAAGACCAGCTACTTGCACCCGGCATATGGTAGTCGTTACTACGCGCACAAAGCATAAAAAATCGAAAGGCTATTGCGAAAGGGTGCGGAGGCTGGTCGGTTGGTTCTCGACCCGATTAAAGAAATCACAGTAAGCTTTATGTCGCACGTGACTACACACGAATCCCTGACTAAAATTCTAAGCATTTATTGCATTCCGATATCGGCATCTTTGATAAGGCTGTTTCACTCCGCCCACAGAGCGATTCCTTGTATAACCACCATGGCAACTCTCGAGGGAGGCCTCTGGCTCCGGCAAGCGGCGGAACAGCGGCCGGGCATTTAGCCTCGAGCTTCGGCCAGTCACAGGGGAACAGGCCGATCGGCCAACTGCAGACTGAGACCAGTCAGCTCGATCGACGCCACTCTCTCGGCCCGCTGCTGGGAGCTAACGTGACAGCGGCAACGAGTGAGACGCAGCAGCTCGACCCGGGAGACACGCGCGCTGCCAGTCGCTTTTGCCTCTGACATTATTGCGCTCCGAAAACAAATAGCAGCAGTTCTTTCCCAGACCGCTAGCACCGAATCCAGCCAGGTCAAACGATACACGCCTCGCTAAACGCAGTGTGACGCGCATTTACAGTCGCTGTTAAGCGGCGGACGCATAAGCTGCAATCCAGACAAACATCAACTCGTACACGAACTTTCGTACTGCCGGAGTTGTTCAACTGTGAATGTTTGAACTAAACTACGTAACGAGTTTTCCACGTTAACGTTTTCAGCTCCGGGAGCAATGAGAACCCAGACAGTTCTGACCTGACCCTGCATATTTAGCAGTCTAGCCCAGCTGCATTGGCGGCGCTGACCTAACTCCCCCCCCCCCAGACGGCTGGGGCGGGCGTCTCCGCCTCCGTCCTCCAGTGAGTCGTAGTTCTTCATTACCCCCGCAGCCTGGCAGGGCGCAGCAGCGCAGCAGACACCGTCTCCGGCCAGAGGGGCGAGGAAGCGCTGACCGACCGGAAAAGATCCTACGCGAGGTCCGACTAAGTCACATGTCCGACAGCACCGACACACGGGTCGGCGGAGCCGACAAACAAGGGCGACGCGGAGGCTGACAATGACGACATTGGGTCTGACACTTGGCCAGCGTGACATAGTCCAGTCATCAACTTGTGTGGAAAATTTTAATCCGACGAAAGGAATACATACCCCGCGTCCCAGCGCTGTTAGCCTCTTCAAAAACATGCTGTCGGAAAGTTATAAAAAACCATCGACGAACTAAAACACTAACGAACGATAAGCGGTGGCAAGAGAGCCTGTGGCGTCCGATCGTGCATTTTCACAGAACCGGAATGTAAGTCGGGGAAACCGTCTAATTTTCGCCGCCAGACAGCCGCAGAACAGCTCGTCAGCGCTGACCTTTCGCGCGCGGGCACGCTATCCCGGCGGCCCGCCATCCCACCGGTCGGCCATCATCACTTATTTGCGGAGCACTGCCCCACGCCCAGTGGCTCACAGATACAAAATGAAAGCGCCGTTAATTAAGGCCATCCGACAGGTTGGCCCGTCTTGTCCGCGAAATCACCCGTTCGTGCTCGCGTTCGCGCTTTCAGGGAGCGTTCGTGCTCGCTCCCTGGGCCATTCGGCTGGCGCTTGTCTGCTGCCCCCCCCCCCCCACTCAGATCGGCAAAAAGACCACCCCTGAGACCCGGGTAACACGCAGAAGTAATTGGACGCGTTCGTCTTTTTAGTGGCCACACTGGGCGCCACCGTGCCGGCGTTTCCACCCGAGCCAGCCTGTGATACCAAAGTTTAAATGAGATCCCCCGATCCGGCTCGACGCCGCTCGCCGAGGAATTTCAAACACGGCTAAACAACAACAGAGGCTGGCCCTGCCAGCCGCACAGAACCGTGGGCGGCCGACAGCACCCCTGGCGCCCACGCTGCGCCGCCGCCTCGGCTACTTCGCTCTCCCTCCCGACACTGATGACGATCCCTTGGTTTCAGAACGCGATAAATTCAGCAGGCAATTTATAGAGCCGATAATTTCATTCTCCTCGGTCTCCCCTGCCTCCCGTCCCGTCGCCGCCGTCGCGCCGTCGCCGGGCGGCGGCCGGCAGGTGTGCTCGGCACGCACATCACTCCCGTGAGGCCGCGCTCAGTCCCTTCGGCGCGCACGCCGTCCGGGCCGACGACTGCGAGCCGGCGGCGGCGGCGGCGGCGCCGGGGCCGGCCCGTCAACCGCCGCGCCGACCGGGCATAATAGGGAATTAAACAGCTGCCAGCCGCCGCCCGCCGATCTATTAGCGCTGGCGCCAGATGAATCAGCTGGCGCTGACACAGCTCAGCCGTGTTCACGAGAGCCGCCGTCTGGCGGAAGGTGGAGACAGCGGCGGGTGCAGCCGGGCGCCGGGCGTGGGCGGAAACGTAGACACGGAGTCAAAGGTGACTGTTGCTGCGGGGAGAGTGAGCGTACATGTCGCGCCAAAACATATTGTTTCGTCAATACGGTCTAGCAGAGCGCTGGGTGGCAGCGCTCATTCGGGCATTGGAATGTGGTTGTCGTAGGCGACCAAGCTGAATACGGGGCACGAGGCTTGCGCTTCCACGAAACTCCAGGCAAAGTTGCCGCTACATTAATACCTTCGATACAAAATAATGTAACACAAAAAGGAAGACCTGGCTCTGACAGGCGAATCTTTTGGCCACCCGGACACCCATCACTGGAAACTGAGAAATGCTGTGGTGGGGAAGTAATGACACTTTTTGGTGGATTTTGCCGTACAGCACCAAAGAACTGGTAAAAAAAAAACAACAAGAGGTGTAGCGTAGAAGAATCACATACACTCTTCGTGGTCATATCTCACTCCGAATATACATAAACTCACAGTGACTAGATGCAAGGTAGATAGGTTGAAAAACAGAAATGGCCTTCTAGTCATGTCTAGCACGTCACCCATTACACACTTGGAGAGAGGTGCAGTGAAAACTGGCGCCTGTGAACCTGAAACCTGGGTTTAAACATCTCTAAGCTTACCGAATTTTACGTAACAGGACACTTCAGTGACATTAATCTTTACGAATCAAATAAAAAATCACCAACGTTGTCAGATACGCAACCAGTGGCGATAAGATAACAATGCCAAATTGGGGAACTCCTACCGGTTCACATCTTTCGACAGTCGCCTCAGACGCGTCTGAGCGTCCTTTCCCGACCCGTACCTTCTGGCAGTCGTCGCAGTCGCGCTTGAACCAGACGATCTCCGGGCTGGGATTGGCGTCCACGTCACATTTAAGGGCCACCTCCTGACCGGCTTCGGCCGACGCGTCCTTGGGCTCTTCGCGAAACCGGGGCCCGTCTGTCGGCGGCAGAACGCCGTCAGAACTCTGGCCAGGGCGCGGTACACGTCGACGGAGGGATGGCTTTGGCCGTTTGCCGTGCGCCCGGTGGCCAGGAAAGATTGCCGAAATCCTGTCAGGACGGAGCAGGCCAGCACACCGAAGACGCGGGTGACCTCAATGCGCCATTCGTCCCCGGCAAGTTTGACGGTGTGAGAAAGCCACGCGTGACGCTGTGCCCTTGCGCGATACTCGGACCAAAACAGAACATTAGGCGATGTCAGCCACGGTTAATTGCACGACGGATCAAATGCACAGCAAGGTCACCCCAGCTAAACCACGAGCGTTTGTAACAACACAAAGCCAACAACGCCTAGCATGCTCAAAAACATTTTAATCTACGAGCAAAGTCCTAAAATCAATCAAAATCATGCCCACCTTTTGCTACGATCAAGCAGCGGCCACCACGGAGATGACATTCAAGTTCACCGCACCAGCGACCTCACTGCGCTCAACACAATTTTGCTGCGCGCTCGGCGCCAAGTTTGACCGGCGGCGTGACGGACGCTGGCGACCTTTCCCGGCGACGCCAGGCCGATTGGGAGTGCCTCACTGTACAAATGTGTGGCAAGTTACGGCCAAGCCCGCGCTGCATACTGACGAGGCGGCGCGGCGCCGGCCGCGAGGCGCCGCCAGAGCCGCCCGTGAGTTGTCATGTGGGATGCCTCCGCGAAATATCGCCATGCGCCAATTAAGAAACAACGGAAGAACAGATCAACAGGAAAATGATGAAGCCTATTTATCCTCTTTTTACGACCAACGACAATTTTTTGTAGTTTTTCATTGCTTTTTTTCTTATTGTTTACGGTTTTTATTCTTTTTACGGAATTTTTTTTTAATCAGGAACAGATAATGCAGCACGGGATGAACAGGGTACAGCGCGGAGGTAACCTGGGTGTTTCAAAGGCGCGCGCTATCACAGAGAACCACTTGAGTAGACGCTGGGACTCCGCAGGGTTGCCATCCGGCCGCTGACGCGACACGACACATATACAAGGTCATGAACTTCCAACAGCTGCGTCCTGGTGACGGTATGAATTATGAAGGTTAAAGCTCCTTTCTTTCCCAAGCGCACCCAATTGTTGAAGAACAACATGGAACACCAAAATGCGTGTCAACATCCGACGCCAAGTGATGGGAACGAAATGACCTCAGCCACTTCAGTCTCATTAGGGCATCATACTCCAGTACGCACCACAATCAAAAGTGCGAATAGCACCTCATACAACTGAAAGGAAGGGTGCTTTCAAGATGTCAGCCAAGTCGTCTAAGCCAAAATAGGATGGAGATAACGGCGTCAGAACATGAATCTATAACTACTGACAATGAAAGGGTTCCGATACCATAAGCGGTCCGAATCACATATTAACTCATTCGTCAAGCTCTGTCAAATGATTTTAGGGAACCAACAGCCTCCGCGGGAAGACGCACAGGGTCGTAGCCAGGATTTCGCCCAGGAGGGGGCCAGGATTACACCCAACACACTTGAAAACTTTAACATTTTCAGATTTCGGTCACTTTACTTTCGACTTCCGGAAATGTTTGATTGTTTTACTTTTTGGAATGTAAAAGAACGTTACACTTAACCTAAGGGAAAGCACGGCCCCTTGCCCTCCCCCCGGCTACGTCTCCGAAGAAGCGTTCCTGCAGAGCACTGATCCATCTCGGCATCGCCAGCATAATGACGCACACCTGCACGGCAGCCGCCAAACGCTGGGACCGGCTTAAACGTGGACTGCCACAAGCCGACCCAGTGTGGGCCCAGCCTTGCCCGCGGCCCAGGACCTTACACCAAGAAGCCGCCGGGGAGACATCTGACGGCGGCGAGTCCGCTTCCCTGGGCTCAGGAGGCGACATCATGAACTGGTCGACGGCAAACTGGCACCAGAGTACACAGGCGCGCCATTCGCAGTTCAAACATGTCCGCCGCGCTCACTCATCAAGACTTTAATTTCCGCCCGCTTAATGGCCACTGATGTTGGTTAATTTCATTAAACGCCTCCGGGTTGCAATAATTGTTGAAATATTGGTCATGGCGGGGCGGGCGCGACGCGTAAATGCCATCCAAGAGGTCATTTCATAGCTCTCTGAGCTTCTCATAACGGCCGGCCGACGGCGGGCGCTGTGTTCTAGAACATCAGCCCGTTCGCAGCTCCACCCGGCGCGGCGCCGCCGCCCACCGGCTCCCCCCTTCGCCCCCCTCCCCCCTTCCGCCGGCGTGGTCGTGGACTCCAGAGCCAGCCCCACCTGCTTAGTAGACAGCACTGGGAACATGGCGTGAACGACCCATACCTGACAAAAGACATATCGCGCATTTAGCCCCGCAACTATGAAAGAATCATGTCTCCTGCTCGCGTTTTCCCCACAAAAAGAAAACAAACAAAAATCAACAGCAGCTCCAAGTGGCAACTGCAAATCGCGTGAAAACAGAAAACATAACAATGAAAACTATGACCGCCACAGAGACTGCACCACGAAATGATAACACGTGGCGGTATGAAAATATTTTAATCGCTACAGAACCGTGCAACTTCCAGAGACCTATCCACCCCGACGCGCGATAAAGTGACACATCCCATATGGGCGCAGTGCGAGGATACTGTGGTACAAACAAAGCTGCCAGTCCTTCTCATAACCCGCCAAGAACATATACATTACATACAACACATACATAACACATACTAAACATACACATTCATTTTCATTTAGTCATCGCACCCAAGAGACCCCAGTTGCGTTGGCAGACATGCAGCATTAACGGTTACGGACGTTTGTACATGACTCAGGCCAGTGAACAGCCTCCGATATAACAGGCTATCCCGAAGGCTTCGTCCGCATACGATGAACGATGTCACGTGCGCTTAACGCTAGCCGATTTGACATCGGATGCTGATAACAGAAGTTCCCGAGACAATGCGTTGCAGACTGAGAAGCGTGCTGATACTGAATGTTTCAACCACGGTCGTCTGAGCATCCAAGAACTTTGAGCTCAAGAGATGGAGTTCATGGCATTCCGTGGAATAACGCGTCATATCTTAGTTTACTACGAACAAGTGTGAAACTTTAAGCCCCAAGATGGTCACGTAGGAGACAAGCAAAGAGCTTATACAAGTTAGTTTTATAAGATTTCTAAGGTCTTAAACCAGACTGTGCCGTCCACGTCAAAGGTCCTTGTAACAACACACGTCAAGCCTGGAATAACGCTGCAGACATTCGTCCTACACTAAATCCAGACCTTTCCGTATCTCTCAGCTGTCGTAACACGCAGCTGTTATTACGATCCCGCCGCCTCCGTCCCGGCTCAAGGAACGACGCACCATATCCTGATCGACTACCATACATGCATGTGTATCGTACCATCGCACCATCATCCACGTACCATCACCTGTCAATAAAACGTTTCCATCTCTTAGCGGGCATGTGCTCTCTTACATGTGTGTGACGATGGGCCCTTAACATCAATATGTTTTGAATAACCCAAAGATGCAGCGACATACATACAAACGTCCATACGCATAAACATGCATACATGCATGCATGCATGCACGCATACGTATGCATACCTACATATATGCATGAATGTACACACATACACACATACATCGCCCAGCGCGTCCGACGCCTCATCGCGGCCACTTACAGCGTATGTCCAGGTCCAGCGAGTGGCTGCCGGTGCCGACGTCGTTGGTGACGTCGCAGCGGACGGGCGCCGAGCTGAGCTCGCGCCCGATCGAGCTGAGCTTCAGCTCAGCGCCGTGGTCACCCACCACCACCTCGTCCCGGATGAACCACTTGAAGATCAACTGCGGACGGCGCGGTCAGTTTCCATGGGCGGAGGCTCAAGGCACGAGGGAGAGATTGAGAAAAGACGACGGAGATCGAGGGAAGAGGGCGGGAGGAGAGTCAAAGAATGCGATGCCAAGGGCCTGAGTCATCTTGCGCAGAGATCATGCAATACTAACTTCCAACTCCTAGTTACGTTATTTCGGGAGGGTTCCCTGCACAGACGAATAGTCGTTCCAGCCAAATGCACCAACTTTCCCGAGAAGGTCTAGTGCCTGTCTCGAACTCTTTCCTTACATCTATGTCGAGACAACCTCGACGTATCTGCGACGTGACAGGGCAAATTAATAAAAGTAATATGTTATTCAACGACCAACACTTGACCTTTCCCTTACAGTTCGAGCGCGAGCAATTTAGCTCAGCGTTCGCGCATTGCAACCAGGCATTGCCGCAAAAGACTAAAGATACGAGAGGCTTCAGTTCAATGATACTGATACCACTGTCTGTCTGAGGATCAACAAAAGTAAACACATGCCACCAAGAGGTTCAAACGCAAGACCTACATCGTCGTCCGGGTTGGCGGTGGCCGAGCACTTGAACGTAACGTCGTCGTATTCGCTGAGTTGCGTCGAGTCGATTTCGACGACGACCTCAGGCGGGTAGCGCACGTGCAGCGTGATGCCCGCCGACTGCGGGCTCTTCAGGGCCTCGTTGTGCGCCCTGCAGGTGACATTCGCGCCATCGTGGCGCGCCTCCGGCTCCAGCAGGATGGTCGACTCCACCACGTGCCGCTTGCCGTCGGACATCAGCCGCGACTCGCTGGTGATGTTATTCTCCAGCTGGGTGCCGTCGCCGTCGAACCATTCCAGCTGAGGGTTCGCCGCCGAGTCAGCAGATGGCAGCAGCGGCGCGCCCGCGGTAAAGCGCATCACAAAGAGATCGTCCGCCGCGCATTTACATTCCGACGGAGAGATGTGGGGCCAGACGGGCGACGGCCGCCGCAGCGGGCCGAGGAAACGCGTCAATTGCCCGACACTATTGCCGTAACAGGCTGGATGCGCGTGCCGAAGGGGCCTGGGCCGGCGGAGGCGACGGCACGTGCGCCGCCTGAGCAGCTTCCGGCCGGCACCTACGCGGCGCCACGTGATTGGTATGCGCTGCCGACCGTGAAACTGATGGCCTCCCGGACGACGTGTGAAATTTACGCTGATCTCGAGTCGATGCCGCTCCGGGGACGCCGCCCGTGGCGTCGGCACACGCGAGCCCGGGGGCGCGGCCACGTACCTCGGGGGGCGGCTTCCCGCCGCGGCTCTCGCATTGCAGCTGGATCACCACGCCGGCTGTGGTCGACAGCTGGTCGCCCTGCACGATCCGCGGCGGGCTGGGTGCCACCAGCACCGTCAGCCGGGCGTTCCGGGACCTGAGGACGGGACCAGCACCATCAGCCGGGCGTTAAGAGACCTGAGGACGGGACCAGCAACGTCAGCCGGGCGTTAAGAGACCTGAGGACGGGACCAGCACCGTCAGCCGGGCGTTAAGAGACCTGAGGACGGGACCAGCACCGTCAGCCGGGCGTTAAGAGACCTGAGGACGGGACCAGCACCGTCAGCCGGGCGTTAAGAGACCTGAGGACGGGACCAGCACCATCAGCCGGGCGTTCCGGGACCTGAGGACGGGACCAGCACCATCAGCCGGGAGTTCCGGGACCTGGGGATGGGACCAGCACCGTCAGCCGGGCGTTAAGAGACCTGAGGACGGGACCAGCACCATCAGCCGGGCGTTCCGGGACCTGAGGACGGGACCAGCACCATCAGCCGGGCGTTAAGAGACCTGAGGACGGGACCAGCACCGTCAGCCGGCCGTTCCTGGACTTACGGAAGGGACCAGCACACGTCAGCTGAGCCCTGTGAATGGAGACAGGCAGCGGTTACCATCCCTGGCCACTTCGCTCACGAGTGACATTTTTCACAGCTACTAGCGTTTATGTCATGCAAATCGAGTGGTCAGAAGCTCGTCAACACCCAGTACATCATTAGCAGCACGGGCGGTTACGACTACTGTACGAGTACCACTACTGTAGCCGGGCAGTTGCTCACAGCACACCATCGACATCACCACATCACCACAGCAGTTGCGACGCCAGTGCCTGACTACTGGAACCAAACGTCATCACGTCAGCAACAAATCGTCATCACGAGCTAACAAGCCCGGCAACCGCCAGCAGCGCGTCATCAAACGCCGCAGCCTCGCAGGAAATGCCTGTGTCGGCCTGAGCATAAATTATCAACGCATCGGCAATCAAACCGCCGCGGCAAATTGTGGATCACAGCAATCAGCGTAACGAGATCGGCTCGGGCGGCGGCGTCCGTCGGACAGCTCTTCCCGCAGGAGGGCCGTTAGGCGCGCGCCACGCGCCGGGCTGGCAGATATCGCGTGTTTTGTGGCCTTATAACGTGCCAACGGGGGATCGTTCAGCCAACGGATATCCTAAATATCCTGCACGGCCCGTCCGACAATGGAGTTTGCCGAGACGGCGGCCAAGCGCCTGGCGTACCGGCTGGCTACTCCACTCCACCGCCCGTGTGTGGCGGGCCAACTTCCCAGCCGGCGAGGAATTTACATACGCCCTAAATTGGGGAAGTTGTGGCGGCCGCCGACACGGCGCACAGGTGCGCCGAACACGCCCGTCCTCTGGGTGTGGCGGCGCAACGCACGAGCGGCGCCGGCCAATAACACGAGCAACTTTCGCGGCCGGCAGACGACCGCCGCGGAATGTCCGGAACTGACGCTCTCCCCCGGCGGGACCCTGCCGGCCTGGAGCCAGGGCGGGTCCATGATTCTGCGTAGTCCGCCGAGCACAGGCCGCCATCGACCAGAGCGGGCCACCAGACCAGAACAGCCCGGCCCGGCCCGGCGGCGGGCCTTTTCGAGGCGGAGCGCGCGCTTCGGAAGAGGTTGTATCCGACCTCTGCGCAGTCCCCACATCTGCGGGCGTTCGGGTTTGACCGCAGAACGGCACGCAAAGCCGGGCTAAAGAGGCTTTCGGACATGGCAGTGGAGGCCTCCATCGGCGCAGTGGACCTTTTCATGCAGTGTTTTGATAACCTTGCGCAATAGCCTACCATGATATCAAACATCACCGTCCGACTCGGGAAAAACGCAGTGCTTATCGAATGTACAGCTGTGCGGTACAGTTACCTAAATGCCGGGTTTCGTACGCATAATCACTGCCTTTACTCGCACTGTGAACTGTCTTACCAGGCTGATAATTATACTTTGAGAAGTAACACTGCAGCCCATTTAAATCTATGCGTCTGTCCCGCTTTCCAAAAATATTGTACAAAAAAATACTTATGCGTACACGGAAAACCCTGCAACACATCCACGCCTATGAAAGGGAGTACCGCTTTACACCTGAAGTGAATACATACGCTGGTCCGCCGCAAGCAACCACGCGATGGGAGAAGGAAAAGACGACGAGACCCGCTGCAAGACAAGTCTCCTCCGCTGTCGAGCAGCCCTCACCGACAGCGCTAGTCAGAGTCGGTAGGCCGCGTCCCATTTCTGGCCGTCAGCCAGCCATTTGAGCGGCGCATTTTACGAGCGCGAGGTAATGGGGAAACAAACCTTGGCCGCCGCGTCGCGCCGGCGGACGCCGCCCGTCGCGTTGGGTTTCCCTGAGGGAGCGGCCGCCGGCGGCGAACACTGAGTGCCGCACACGGGGCGGCTCGGCACTGCGCCCCGACAGTCCGCCGGCCTCAGGCCTCTCAATTTGACGGCGCAAACACCCGAGCAGAACGCCGCCGCCCGGGCTAATGCATGCAAAGTGTTTAATATCTCAGACGAGACGGTTCACCCAGCAGCGGTATCGGTTTAAAGCACGCTGCTCAGCGCGAAGAAAGAGGACGCACGCTAATAATATGCGGATGATGTCCGACCAGACAAAGAATAACGTTCTTAAACTTCAGTGAAACCTTTGATGTCATAGCATGCCTTCGTTGCCTAGAATTTAATATTCATTAATCTTTCACCCGCAAATGGATTACGTTACGCATCGCTGATAACAGAAACCCACCTTGAAGTGAACGAAAAGGAACTACGAAGAAGTGCACAAATGGCAAAATCCAGCAGTTCAACTAGTCTCTGCTTGTTGTGCTTTGGGTTTAAGCGCGTGTTGCTGCAAAACCATTAAGCGCCCATTCAGACTCAGCATAGTCATCCCAGCTAACGGCAGCTGCTCGAAAGACGCCAAACCCCATTCTTCCTCAGAATCCGTAGCATGACCTCTGCATTAAATGAGCAATGTCAAGGCCTGACAAAAAATTTAAAACCAAAAGACGGGACACGGTGGTTGTACCGTCGCCAGTACTATACCCAGAACATCTCGTGGCGTGCACAATCCCCCCCCCCCCGGCAACGTGGCGTGCTCTGGGGCACAGTTCCATCACAAGCTCCAAATTCGACATAACGACCCGAGCCACCACCCAGCATATGCTCACACTAGGTCAAGTATGTGATCGTTACTGAACCGTGCGTGAGAATTTGCAATTGTTGTGAAAGGAGGAAAACATTGAAAAAAAAATCTTTCTCTGTAACAAGTACGACAAGAGAACGGGTTTCCACAGCACCCAATTTCAGAGGCTTAACTGCTGGTCTATATGGGCCCATGACGCTTAAGACGTGTACGAAAACCGCCGTTCAAGTTCGTCGGCATCCCCTCCCCACACGTACATAAATAAACGTTTCCACAGATTATCACACCTGACACAGTCGGTCGAATTTACCCTACGGACACCATCACATCTCTCTTGATTCCTTCCTGTTCTAAGGCCCCAGTACAGAAATTACGCAAAATGAGTTTTGCGTAGCCTCTGCAGAACTCATTTTGCTTTCTTCTGTTTGGGCCTTAGAACCTTAGAACAGAGTTCCAACTTAAGAGCTCTCCAGTATATCAGAGCTTCGAGGCCCATATCTGAGCGTCAGTAAGTCCGCCCCGCAGTGCCCGTCTGAGGGCCGAGCTCTGGAGGCCGCTCCGCCGGGCCCGCCACTGACCTGATGCCCGGCGAGCCGGCGGCGGCGCCGACCTGGCACTGGAACACGGCGTCGTCCTCCAGTGTGACCCGCTGGATTTCCAGCGAGAAGATGCCCTCCTGGTCGTCGCCGATCATGCGGTAGCGCGGCCAGGACGGGAGGTCGCGGATCACGCCCAGGCCGAATTCGTCCCGGGTCCACTGCACGGAGCCCACGGCACCGTTCACCTGCCGGCACGGAGGCGAGTCATGGCGCGCCACAGCACGGCGCCGTGCCGTGGCATGTCACAGTCACAGAGGTCTCCGCTCCACCGCATGATCCATCTGGAGCAACTGCAGCGTGTCGAGGCGTGTCAGTCACGGAGTGTCACAATGTGCCACGAATGTTACACAACCGATGACGCGGCACATCGGGCGACACAGCAGCGTGTGGCACCTCCACCCCACGGCATGGTCCACGTCACGGAACAGCGTGTAACATCGTGACAGTCACAGTGCCACACTGCGTCACGCGGGTCGCAGCAGCGGGCCTACGGGCTGGTACAACAGTGTGTCACGGTGTGTTACAGAGGACTGAGAGGTCCTCCTGATGGCAAAGCCGACCCTCCGTCCACACTCCGCTCCCTGACAGCAGATCACGGTACCCCGGGGGTCCCATCAGCAAGCATTCTGGATGCAAATGAGTGCCATAAAGGACTTCCAGTTCTTGTCCCCTTGCGACACGGCCCTGTGCCGGTGTATCACAACTTGCAGACGACCCCAGCCCACGGACTATTTCACTGGACGGTACAGCCGTGTGTCACGCGTACAATCGCACACACAAGCAACGGCACTAGGATTGCACGGGAAACCAGATGTTTGGCGTTCCAGTTCAGATTGCAATCAGCAGAGCAGCTGCAAAACCTGGCACTACTGGCGCATGTCTACAAAAGTGGCGCCTGGATATGTCGCAGAAGGTCCGTCCACGGTGAGAAATGGCTCAATAAATGCCTGTAACATGTGTCCTATGGTGCTCAAATACCATCAGCCCGCACAAAAACAGGTGGCTGCTGTATCAAATCAATGTTGAGACGACGCTAGAAAGCTTTCTCCGTGAATCGGAACAATTTAAAGATTCTAGAGTTTCCAATTCCACAGATGCCACAAGGCTGATGTAGTTATGTCGTCCAGGAATCGATAACGCATCTGACACAGTTGGCGACGACAGTGAGGTATTGACAAGTTCTGTCACGTAACTGATGGCAATGTCAGTTCTAGCTACTTGTTTTTTTTTCCACAACCTGTCAACGATGATGCCACCTATAGGAAGATGCCGTGATCCTCCTATGCAGGCGTGTCCCTGAGGCCAACAAGGTGACAAGGACACTGCTATTATGGGTCACATTGTAGGAGCACACTTCCACGTCCTGCACTTTCTAGTTGTTTTTGAAAAATGACTTTTTCGTAAAGCATCGCGTTCCCATTACCTAGAGGCCTAGTCAGGTATTCGCCGAGGAGAAGGCCAGGAGAAACCTAATCCCCCTCAATAAAAGCTACTTATATTTCAGCCACCTTATTTTCAAGTTTCGGAAATTCTGATGCATTTTCACTTTGGTGCGTAAAAAAAACGTTACATTTTCAACCCCAAGCAGAAAGCCGTGGCCCCTTGCCCCCCCCTAGTTACGCCCCTGCCATCACTTCTGTCGCTCCAGCTACCTTGGCGCTTTCACATTCCAGAAGCTGGTACCTGGCCACACCAACCGACTGCCGAACCGGGGCTCACGTATACAGCATACCGTGACTGGACGTGGTGCATTTTGTGGCCAGTCCCACCTTTAGGGCGTCAGTCTTTCTGCGTCGATGATGCCCGTGGGGATCACGTGACCTACAAGTTATAGTCCGCACTTCACAAACTGCCCTCATAGGACACCCATTCACAATATAGTTCCTTCTCAGGGGCAAAGCAGCTTTCAATCTTCCTTCGTTTCTTACGTGTAAGTGTTTTTGAATTCTGAACTTATTAACTTCAGTTTTCTAGCCACTCCCGTGGATGGCTGAGGGCCCAAACCAGTCTAAGCCGTTGAAGGTGTAATATGCATTCCTGTACGTCATAATGAAGGTTGTCCAGGACGTCAGGATTTTCTTCGGGGGGGGGCAAACGTTGACTTTTATCAAATACCACTGGCACATGACAAAATTTATAGGAAAAAGCAACAATTAGATGTAAGTGACTTTACATTTAACGCACAGGAAAAACACAATGTTTGTTTTCGCATTACACACACACACACACACACACACATATATATATATATATATATATATATATATATATATATATATATATATATGTATGCATGGCCACTATTCCGTATTCATGCCCAATCGCTAAATATCTAGTGTTAACCACTTGGCTCAGAGGGGCATGGCCCTCATGCCCCCTTGGCTACGTGCCTGAGGTTGCACCACATTTCTGATCGAATTTCGTTGTCTCAAACAAGTTATTGGCAAGTTGGGTTGCAGCTCAAAACACATGCCGTACAAACGGATGTTTGTGCTACAGGTTTTCGTGCGACGGCCGAAATGCACGAGATCTGAGGACGTTTTCAAAACTTGACGAAACTAGGATACGCTCGAACGGTGACAGACTTGAACGCCAACACAGTTTTGTGAGTCACCCAACACGGTAAAACCAGATATATGGTCTGCAGACCTATTTTACGCGGCGGCACCACGATTCAAATGCGCACACGGTTTGATACCACGTCGGTGCATTTACCTTGCACGGCAACACCACGGTCTGACCAGTTTTCACGCGCTGGTCCTCCGGCTCTCGCGAGAACGTCTGCTGTGCTGACGTCACCGCCCAGCAGCAGCAGGCGGCAGCCAGCAGCCGCACGGCCATCTGAAAAGCGCAATCGTCTGAAACACTGCGGTAACTGGTGAATGCATACAAGGTAGGCGCAGCTTTAAATCGTGGTAACGTTAAGACAACACCTTCATAGTTATTTTCTTCACGATGTCCAGAAGGGATATGCAATAATAAAGAAAACAGTTTCCGCACCTGCCAAACACCATGCAAAAAGACCCAACGAGAATTTCGCAAAGCAAAACTGCAGCAATGCTCTTTGCTGAGACTCTCAGGTTCAAGGGAACACTTTACGTTAGTCATTTGTCAAGAACAGCTTGCAGTGGTCTAAGCAATGTCGCAACTGGTCAAAACGATTGACCGAACAAATCGGGTGATCAAGGCCCTCTGATTCCGCATATTCTGATCTGCTGGCGCTCGCTTGTCATGCTAACGTCTGCCGGCTAGCGTTCGCCGGCCATGGCTCGCCACGAACATCATCCATTCATCAAAAGTGAGCTTCAGACATTGTCACACAGGCCATGGGAAATCACTTCCAACTTAACAACCATGCAATTTGGAGGCGCAAAATATATTTGAAATATATGCCAACTTCCGGGATCTACAACCTGACTACCTCAATTCAAAACCCATAACGATGGAGGAAAGTTTCTCATTAAACGGTCGACAACGATCTGCACGTCTCACTGTCAATGCTACAGAGCTCTCGGCTTCTCGATCGATGGTGTCTCCGGCGTCTAACAAATCTAGCGTCCAGCACAACGTTCCCTTCAACAGCCTAGTACGGAGAACTGAAAGGAGTTCTTTGAAGCGGCACTGAGCAGACAAAACAATCCATCAGCTACCTCGAACAGGTGGTCCTTCACACTAAATTACTTCACAGAGGATGTGCAAACACGGGTCAGAAAAGCAGCCCAGATGACTTGGTATTTAATTGTTCGTGCAGCAGGAGGATGCCATAGGATGATTATATATAGCGATTCAATTAAACGTTAAAAACGAGGTCCAACAAAGCCAAGAACTGAAACGAGCAAATGAACTTAACAATCACTGAGGAATAATTCCTGAGCCAAACGGACAATCGCACATAAAAAGGAAATAAACATATGTTTTTGGGCAATACGCAGCATTAATATAGTAGTTTAAACAAATGCGTATGATATTATAAAATGGTATAATATTACATATAAAAATAGTATATATAAATAGTATAAAAAATATA
The DNA here is from genome assembly GCA_030062745.1 of Capitulum mitella. Lineage (NCBI taxonomy): Eukaryota > Metazoa > Arthropoda > Thecostraca > Pollicipedomorpha > Pollicipedidae > Capitulum > Capitulum mitella. The sequence goes on along the minus strand of CP099847.1, from coordinate 16,688,311 downwards.
AAATAGCATAATAGTACAAACAAATATGGCCGCGTGCTCACTGAAGCAAGTCATTCCGACGCACTGAGCGTCATTTCACTGAAGATACCGAGCCGGTCGTGTCCGAGACCGGTTCAGCAGCGTCCGCAAATCGAATTCCAGCACACCGTCACAATGACTGGCAAGCGACGGTCGCCGACGGCGGCGCGCACCGGCGGCGGAAACGATGTTTTCGCTCGCACGGCTTTCACTCGGCAGCTAATCAAATCCAGATATCTGGGATGAGCTGAAAACGACGGCCGGCAGCGGCCGCCGCCGTGGGCCGCCCACTGATCAATGCCGCCCAACGCGGCAGCATTGGCCGATCGCGGCACCTAATCGCGGGATTAAACACCAAAAATGCCTGTCATAGATCACGGCGGCGCGCTCAAATTAGCTGTCACGACTAAGCCGAACCGGTGAGAAGGCCATTCATCATCGCACCTTTGTTCTGCGGTGGTTAATTATGCGGCAGTGTCGAGACGTCGGCGGCGGCGGCAGCGGCCGCGCCCCGTCGCCGACGACGCGCGTAAACACGGGCCCACGCCGCCGCCTGACGGCAGTATCAACGACGGAACGCGGACCGGAGGACCACGGACCACGGAACAAACGGTCACGGACCGCCGAACCGCGGACTTGCAGCGCCACTTTAATGGCCAGGCGCCCACAGTCTCCGCGGAAGGCTCGACAATCGCCCGCAGACCACAGGAGCGTGGTCTCGAAACCAGGCAGAGAGCAGAACAGCGTGGCGCTCAGGCAACAGACCGCAGACTACAGCATCGAGGTCTCAGCAACAGTTCTCGACCAGAGGTCGTGGTCACAACAAACCAACCACGACTGAGAGCGGCACAGTCTCAATACCATACCACAGACCAGAGGAACAAAGTCCAGAGGCGCAGCCGGACAGCCGGCCACCGGTCCCCGCAACAGACCGCCGACGCCGACGACCACGAAAAACACCGGACAGCCTCGGGAGCTGTCGCAGATACGCGCCGCCCCGGAGCGTCATCAGCTCTAACGGTCATCAACAGCGCCAATTCCCGGCCGTCAGCCCGCGGCCACCGTCAGCTGGCACCAACAGAGCACCCACTCAGCGGCGGCGCCGAGGGCCGGAACACCCTCTCCCGCCGGGTCAACACGGCTCGCCAGCCGACGTCCGTCAAAACCAGCCCGCCGACAAAGAGTCGGCCAGCTGTCGGAGCCGGACTCGCCCGACAAGTCGCGGCCCGGGGCGGCGGAACTGACGGCGCGAGACGAGACAGTCAGACTGCGTAACCCAGATACGCCCCGCCGGACACGAAGCAGAATCCTCTCGCGCTTCGACCGGCCTTTTTACTGGCGCTCCCAGCAAATAACCGTACCGCTAAGCTGCGTAAATATTTCTCCCGGGACCAGAGTAAAAGGTTTATTTACAGCGGGTTCGTCCATAACACAGACACCCCGCCGAGCCGGCGGTCACCGTTCTTCACTCCGCGGCCGACGCCTGCCGACGCTGACGTAATCCTGTTGTCTTCATTCGGCATGCATTTAGATGAATTGCCGCCGCCGAGCGGTGACGCCCCCCCCCCCTGCAGTCTCCGCCGGGAGCGGGAGGTCGCGGGGTCAGCGTTCCGGCCGAGCGCGTGGTGCCTCGGGCGACCGCGGCCGAGGACAGGCCGTGGATCACCGTTGGCCGGCGCGGCGCGAGATGGCTTCGTGGCCGGAGTGACAATAGCTATCACCGCCGGAGCACGGGAAAAACAAACACGGACGGTATGGATTTCTCATCACTCTGGGCGAAAATCGCGGGTCCCAGGCGCCACCCTGCCAGGGATCAATGGCGCTGGCCACTCGACGCTCAGAGCCGTGGGGTGCCTGGGAAATTGCTAAAGAGAAGAAGCAGGCCTCGATCAATCGATCCTTCCGGAGAGTTCAACGATACAGTTCGCTTTTGCTCGGAGCAACCAGATGGCCTTCTAAGGCGAAAGTTCGATCTTCGACCCTTGTGCCAGCACTGATTTATGTGCAAATTATCAGGCAAAATGGCACCTTGGGAAGATGGGTACTTACATTAAATAGCACGGATTCAGGATCAATGTGATCCATTATTCACGTGAGGCCTGATGAACGTTTCGATGACTAAACGAAAGACAACATCGTTTCTAAATAGGTTACGTCGCCAGACGCAGGGTACATAAGCAAGACAATTTTTAAATGACTATTGTTCATCCTACGGGCCAAGCATTTCAAGAAAACACGACAGTAATTATCAATCTGCCAATGGGGTAAATTCAGGCCTGGAGTCGATCAGCTTACGGGAACACAGGGCCAGGCGTTCGTACCACAGGGCCGGCTTCGGTCACACGGGGCCCAGCTCCGTGGCACAGGGCCGGTGTCCATGACATGACGTCGGAATGTCAGCGACACAAACCCGGGAGCTGGTCCTATAAGGCCGGTGTCGATACTACAGGGCCGGTGTCAGCGTCATCGTGTCTGGTGCCGATGGCGCACCGCCGGGTTGTCGGTGACGCAAGGCTGGTGTCGGTGACCTAGCGCCCGATGTCAGCGATGCAGGCGCCGGTATCAGCGGCCGAGGCCCCAGTGTCGGTGACCGAGGCCCCGGCGTCGGTGACCCACGCCGGGCGTCGGCCAGCTACCGCGGACACCGTCCCGGCCGCCGCTGCCGCCGACCGGCCGCCGGCGCAGGCCTTATCATGGTCGACAGCCAGCGCCGGCCGACACCCATTACCCGCCGGCTAAATGAACCTTGAAATCAGAGCCTATTCTATTTTACCGGCGGCTGCGGCCTCCGCGGCCCCGGCGGGCCGGAACACCGGCCGATGACGTCACAGGCGCGTCAAGCCGCCGGCGGCGGGTCGGCGAGGACCTCGACCGGCGGCGGGCCCATCGGGGTCGAGGCGAGCTGGCAGCGTCCGAGCCGCCGCCGCCGCCGCCGTCGCCGCCGCCGAGTCCGTCACGGGCGGAGTGCACACACGGCCCGCGTCGGCCCCGCATACCGCGACGGAGCTGCCGGCGGCGCGCGCCATCCGCCTCCTGACCGGCTGTCATCCGACAAATGACCGCCATCAAACTGTCCCAAATGGCGGCGCAATCTGGTAGCGCGTCCGTCCGCCGCCTGGCAGCCCGCATCCGGCCCAAGATGGAGGTCGCGCGCCGACGGCCAGCGGGATCCGGGAGAGAGGAGCATAAGATCTCCTGCCCGGGCCTCGCGCGGCGCTCCGTGGACCCATGGCCGGGCGCTTACATATTAGGGCCATTCGTGTAAGAGCAGTTTCAAAGTTCGCAAGGTTAGAACCATTTAGAGCAATTTCTTCCCATGCAACACCATACGAATAATGTTATAATTGCTCAACAAGGCCGGGACGTCCTACTTGCCCTAAGGGGTGGTACACCAATGGCTAGTGTTCGCACAGCAAGACGCCCGTGGGCTGAGATGAAGAAGGGAACTGCGGCGATGGCCACCGGAATAATACGCAAACCACACAGCAGGACAAGACCACAGCAGCCCGCACTGCCGTGTCGAGCAGCCGACGTGATGGGCTTCTGAGAAATGAGCCAGGCGTAGTAGACAGATGCGACCATTTTTCGCATTTCACGACAGGAAATCAACCTGTTTCATCATTCGGCTCATTTTTGACATCTGTTCTCGCGCTGTTCGAGCTGCTGCCACTCTCTTTGCTCTCCTTCGTAAAACACAAGTCCAGAAACTCGTCGCAAAAACCCTGACCAACCAAATGTAAACTCGTTATCTGTTTTAACACTAAAAGCATCAGGACCCCAGCTTCCAACGCCAGCGGCCCGACTAAACACCAGCCGGCTGGCTGGCTGATCCCACCGCCTGTCTGGCCCTCCCACGTGTCAGCGCCCATTCCCCTCTCCCCTCCATGCCGCCGAGAGGCTGCCACCAGCTGGGGACAACTGCGGCGGCTTTTTGTTCTCGCCTCTACGCCCTGACTGGGCAGATGTCAGTGAACTCGGTGCCAGCCACGTCAGCCTCCAGGCACCCGCGGAACTCCCTCCTTGCCGTTTTCGCATGCAGACTGCGCTCCTCTGCATTCAAGCGCACCGAAGAGAGGTCCATGGTGACTAGCCGACGTTTACAATTAATAATGCGGGGGACAAGAGCAATAACTACAGAGCGAATAACTTGGCGGTATGTGTTTTGGGCAAAGCTTAAACAAAGCACCAGCTGACAACGCTAGAGACGACCGTTTATAGCGCTGCTAGCCACCCAGAGATTCAATATACCAAGTCTGAAACCCCATCAGTCACAGTCAAGTCAAGCTGTGACAACAAATTTCATACTGGGCGGAACAAAACGAAGCTTTGAGCGCGGCGCCCTGGCTGCCAGACTGACAATCTTTTCTCTAGACAGGAATGCCAGTTTTGCTGGCAAGAGTTCGAGACGAACGTTGAAGCTACGACGACTTCCCATCGAAGGGTAGGAGGCCCAGCACGAGTGACGGTACTGTCTTCCCTGCACGGTCTGAACTGAGTCACAGGACGCAGTGCGCTCGCACCTGTGGGCTGCGGGCCATCTTCAAGGTTCGACGTGTCACTGGACGTGGTCTGTGTGTTTGTGGAACTGTCAGGGGCTTTCCTCACACACGCTGCACATTCGGGAACAGTGTCTGATGTAATCGTGTCACAACGAAGTGAGAAAAGTCGCCCATGATGTACAAAGAAATTCCAGGGGTAACGTTAACAGCGATGCCAGCAATCTTTTGCTGGCCCTGAGCTACCCTCAAACCTTGAGCTATTCCAGGTACAGATATATCATAGCGAACTCGTCCAACGTCAGCGCGTTTCGGAGTTTTGTCGCGAACTCCATGTAAAGCTGCAAATATGAACACGGGATCAATTCATTTCAACATCATAACAAGACGCTGAAAAAAGTAATAAGCCTTCCCAGCTCCCAAAATGTCGCAAAAAAATGGACGTTACAAAGTCCCGGGAGGCTGAAACTCTCCGCACTAAGCCGTGTAGCGCAAACCCTGGGGCCCAGGTTCGGCCGAGGCCAACGAGTTCGACTGACAAAGGTGAAACGTTTAGCCTGGGCGACCAAGCCATGAATTTCCAGAGCACGACAAATAGCCCTCATTTCTCCAGGGCACGTAGAACAGGTTAAATCATCAAATAATTCAGAGCACTGGCATGACAAGGTCAGGTTACACCCAACAAACTATTTTCGGAGCCAACTATATCCGCACCTCACTTGCGCTCGGACCGGATTCGATTCACTAGGTTAACTTAAATGCAATGGTAACGTGAAACGGAGCGAAGGCTACCGGCGGGCCGAAAGATCAATGGCTCGGAAGTGGAATTGACCGGTTCTCTTTGGCAGCGTTTGCGCACCGTTTACCAAAAGCCCTCACCTCGCTCATCCAGGTGGCAGCCGATGCGACGGCACGGCAGCGACGGCAGCCGATGCCGCCAGGAGCTCGCTGGAAATCACGGAGCACGGCCGACTTTCCACGACATGAGCAGCGCGGCACGCCCGTGGGGGAGGGGACGAGTCCGGTGTCCGAAAGGTCAGCACAGCCGGCCCGGCAGATCCCCGGCGACGGTATTGTCACAGCAATGCGACGACACGTCAGTCTACGCGACGGTGACGCCGACACCCGCACCAAAACCCGCACATCAAACCCTGCTAGCACGCGCGTGGCGACCGCCACTGCGGCCGGGGGGCGGAACCGCGCCCGTCCCCACCCCCCGATCCCGTTTCAGCGCGGAGGCCGGCGGCGGTGCCGGTCGGGCCCGGTGCCGGTAACCTATCGTGGCAGGCTGGACACGCCGCACTTAGCGCCGTTTCACAACGCCGAGCGGGCGGCCGGCCGCTCCGCCCGGAAGCATCGCCTCGCCGCCGCGCGCGAGCCGGAGGCGGTCAGCGTCTGAAGCGGGGCGCACCTGTCACTACCCCCCCCCCTTCCCCCGAGCGCACTGATCGCCCGCCAGTCAAACAGGTCCAGCACGTGGCCGGCCCGTACACCTGCCCGCGGGCGCGCCGCGAACGCGGACGGGACTCAGACCTCCCGGCCGACCGCCGTCCCAAGCTTTCCCACGGCCGATCCGAACGCGGGACACCGCCGTCGGCCACAGTTGCGCCGTGCCGAGCACGGCACCGCCGTCCCCTGGAGGCTCACGGTAACGCCTAGCATGATGCGAGTCCCCGACCGGTACGGGCACACCGCACCCCGGACACAGTGAAGACCGTCGTCAGGGCCAGGAAACCAAACACGGTGCCGTCGCATGCCCTCACGTCGGCGCGACACCGCTTTTCTGGCGCAAACACGAGTCAATTGGGACAAGCATTAATTATCCGACTCCTCGCCTGGCAATTTGTCCCCTTATTTGCGTGCATTATTAAGGCAATATCCAGCTGAAAGAGGATTCTTCTCATCGTGCGGCCGTAATTAAATATAATTAGGACCGCTCGGGGCAGGTAGAAGACCGACGGATAGGCGATCGCCTTGTGCGACAGGCCATGGTTGCGGCACCGCCCCCAATACATCATCAGCGATGGCCCCATAAAAAGTGAGCGTGACATTCAAAATGGATCCTTAAACGTTTAATGGCGCCGCAAAAACGAAAAGTTTGAGTAAATCAGTGAGTAAATAACTACCTAACGTTCCGACTCCAATGGATTTTAGGCAAAAAGGCGTCACTTGTTTCGCCACCCAGCACTGTTTGGCAAAATCGAAGTGCATGCTACAAGCCACTTACCACGATTTTGGCCGAATAGAAGCAGCAAAGTGCTAGCTGAACAACTCTGGTAGTTACCACCCATGCTGAAAGCAAGCCCACCCGCGGCGTCGCAAAATTACGATGGCAAACGTTTTTCTCTTGGCGGGTGAGTCTGCCAGTGATGGGTCGGAGTCTGCTAGTGGCGGGTGAGTCTGCCAGTGACGGGTCGGAATCTGCCAGTGGCGGGTGAGTCTGCCAATGATGGGTCGGAGTCTGCTAATGGCGGGTGAGTCTTCCAGTGACGGGCCGGAGTCTGCCAGTGGCGGGTGAGTCTGCCAGTGACGGGCCGGAGTCTGCCAGTGACGGGTGAGTCTGCCAGTGACGGGAGGAAATCTCCCATGACCAGTGAGAGTCTGCCCGTAACAAGAGCGAGTATGCCAGCGGCGCATAAAAGCGTGCACGTGACGTTACGTGAGTCTGCCAATGACAGGTGGAATCCTGCCGGTAACTGACCGGCTGGCTGCCAGCACAGTCGAGGCCTAGTCAGCGCCTGATAGCCGCAGGCGGTCGCACGTGGAGATGGCGGAGCCTCTGCCGTCACAGGCCGGAGCCGAGCGATTCCGGCAGCGCCGTCAACACACGGCGCACGGCTGCCAGAGCAGATGACGCACGGCCAGCGTCCTACTCAAGCCCCGGCACCCGTGGGCCGCGGCTGCAGACTGACAGCCCGCACAGGCGTCCAGGCAGACCGGACCAGAAAGCGGCGCAAACGACCACTCCGAACCAGGAGACTCCACAGACGACAACGAGAACCGAGCGCATACCCCCCAGACGGCACACGCGTCCCGTCTGAAACGGGACACTGCACGGACGCCTGCGGGGTGCCAGAGGACGCCGGTGATACTCGTACAGGACAAATGCCGCAAATAATGCAGTTGCCCACCAGCCCATCCAAGACCCGCCAGCAAAGGGCAGTTCCGCCAAACCACAGAAAACAGAGCTGATCTGGTCTCTGGCTCAGGACGGCTGTCTCGCTGGACCAGCCGACGCTCCCTCAGCCGCTGGACCAAACTGGTTAGCTGGTCGCCGGCTACAACCGACATGGTCATTACAATATGGCTGGAACGGGTCGCCAGATGTCGCCAGACTACCTAAACTCAAGGCGAACAATCTGCAGCTCGGACGGTACGCAAGATGACAGCTCCATCGCACTCTGCTTTATGGCCGACTATCCGGGTAGCCATAGGCAGACCCCCCTGGACTGCAGTCACACCCTTACACGTCATCATGTTATGGACGACAACTATGAAATTCCTGCAAGATACGCGTCCCTTCGGACTGCTGCGACGCGCTAGCCTGCAGAGTCCCTGGGACTCAAAACCGTCCAAATTCCAAGGCCTTAACGCTTTTTTCTTGAGGAAAGCTAAAGCGTGAAGGAAAGGCAGGGCAAAAAAATCCATTCGTGCTGAGCCAAAGCGGGCCGATTCGCTGGCACCAAAACTCAACCAACGCCCTGGGGAACGACGAAACATTCCGAAAACCCCCAGCAATCGTCTGAAAATTAAATCAGTCGGCACAGGAACACAGCTGCACACACAAAAAGGGACAACAACAAACTGAGTCAACACGAGAATCAAGCTTTCGTTCGGACAGAAAAGACGCGATTTGATTTTCGTTCGTTCAGTTTTCCAATTCATTCAAAAGCATTTGGACCAGCAGTCCTCGCAGTTTGTCGTAGAGCCCCTTGACAGCAAAGTGGATTGTCTACGAAACAGTTATACGTTACGCAGCGACAAGGATAATGATAACCGGTACTGGACGTGGTAAACCCCAAGGGAAAGCATTTTTCCACGCGATGAAGTTACATTTTCTTTTGGAATCCATATATCTGTCGCGTTCAACGTAAATTCCCGAGTCTAAATGAGGACCTGAGCCCACGTTCTCTGGTCCTCTCTTGTCCCTAGTCTTCAAATGTCACAGACGATTGGAAACCCCAACCCTTTCACAAAACAGAAACTGCGCCCATCGGCGTTGAGGAGTATGTATCAAACCGTGTCATCGACTACAAGATCATATTTCGGATCGGTCTGATTCGATTCAGAACTGACATGCGCACTGGAAGGAGGGTTACAAAAGTGCCTCCACCTGTTTTTCCTGAAAATCTCGAGAACTGATCTGAACTCGTTGCTGCTACTTTGTGACATTTATGGCAATTAAAAAAACTCGTCGACTGACGCAAAAAATCGAAAATCGGGCTTAAACTTTTGAAGTTTGAAGCATTTTAAGTGATACAGATAAAAATAACGGTTGTCGCTGACAAATGGGAACTTTGCGAAAGGACTAGCATTTTACGTAAGATTACCGTTTGAACATAATCAGGCGACATCATTCAGACGTAAGTGATTAGTGTACCAAGACCAAAGCTAACGTCAGTACGGGTCAAGGTCATCAAAGGCCAAGGTCAACCAACTTGTGAACTCACCCAGATTTGCTTTACAACATGTCGGTTTGTATGAAAAATGCTTTCAAAAAACCGTAATAGAAACACATGCGTGCACATTGGTACGCTTATATATACCAGGGTAAGTAAAGGTCAAGGTCATCAAAGGTCAAGGTCAATTATTTTGTGACCTGCTTCAGATTTGCTTTGAAGCATGTCGATTTGTATAAAACATGCATTCAAACACCCTGATAAAAACACGTTTGGCACATTGATACGTTTATTTACACCAGGAGCAGTGCGGGTCAAGGTCATCAAAGGCCAAGGTCAACGAATTTGTGACCTGGTCCAGATTGTGTTTCGTAACATGTCGATTTGTATGAAATATGCATCCAAAGACCTTAATAAAAACATGTTTGACACACTGATACGCATATATCCATATATATGCATTTATATTTATATACATAATTTTTACGGTTTATAGCAATCAAATCGTGTAGTTGGGTTCATAACGACTCTAGCGCGAACAGATGGCATAAAACTTGCTTTGGGTCAAAAACTTCATCCAAGGTCAATGCCCTCGCTTCACTTCTTTTGACCTTGCGGAGGTTAGTAAACACTTAAAATGATCAAATGTACCGATGCTGGCTATCTTCACTGAAAACACGCCAAAATTTGCATTTAGCACCATTATTTACACTCAGGCTACACCATTATCCCGTGTTGCTCGAAATCTGGTCTGCAAAAAAAAAAATGACAAAATGACGCCATTGTGCCACGATTTGACATGAACTGGACCCGATATCCCCAGTCCAGACGCCAAATAAATGGATATTGTCGTATTTCACGTTTGAGCGCTCAAACACGCAAACTCTTCTCGTTTCGTTCGAAAAAACCGTCGGGAATTTGTCTGTGAAGGCCAAGAAAGTGTCCAAAGTTGACCTTGTCGACCCCATTTGAACTTGAGGATACTGACATAGGGTCATGAAAATTGTACACGATGTAAGTCTCTACGGCTCTACCTTATCCATGAAATTTCATGTTTCTAGCTCTTTCTGTTTCCGGGATGGGAAGGAGGCACTTTTATGTCCCTCGTCCAGCGCGCGTTAGTGCGAAAGCCCCTTCCACTGCGCGTGTTAAAGCTTCGTTATTTCAGCCAAAATAAAACAAGCAACTGGACTAAACTGCAGGCGAAACGGGCACAAATGAAGCGGCACCTGTATGTGGAAGAACAGAAACTATGTGATTCAAAAGCATTTTGTGCTCCAAAAGTCTGACCTTGCACCTCTAACAAAAAGCCACATTATAGCCATGTTGACTTATTCTTAACTCTTCAAGTAAATGAATCTGTTTCCATTCAGCAAGAAGCAGGTGTAATGTCGTAACTGACTCACACCAAAAAAAAAACGCCAACTTAAACTAGCACTACTCTTTGCAAAATTTTTCACTCCACAACAAAAACTATACTGCCACACCAACAACAAAAAACGATTTCCCAGTCCTGGTCATTAAATCATCTGGTGTGTGGTACAGACCTCGGGTTCGAGCCCCACAACGGACGATAACGTATCGCCGAGTCTAAGAGGGCCAGCCAGTCTCAAGATAACCTGCAACTTGGAAAACATTTAGATGGCGGAGTCTGAGAAAGCCTTGCACGAAACAGTGGGCCTGGATTGCAACGCTACCACGTCCCAGCAGCCCAGCGTATTTCTTCTCCTAAATGTCAACTGTTCTGATAACGTCGTTAGCTCCTGGATGGACTGTCAGATCACTGGAACATTTTGTACACTATCGCGTTGCACCAAAGTCGAAGTCTGTTATGAATGGCTTATAAGACACCCTGGTTGACTTGATGCGAACAGCAAATCCACTTCAACAAACATTACATTGGAAACTGCAACTCGCTGGTGAAGCATTGCGCGACGGTGCGTAGCTACCGTCTGCCGAGACGCACTGGTTTAGCATGTGCAGAAAGCTAGCTGAAAGACGCACAAGTAATCACATTCTCCCATCAGCACTCCTTCCGAGCTCCATACACCGCTCCCATCAGGACTGCCGTACGGGTCTGACCCACAAAGCACGTTGACACCGCATGTTTATGAACTACTGCCCGACCGACACACTGCCGTAAATGTCACCGACGTTGCAACCGACGAACAGATTGAATTTACTGCGGTCTGCAAAATAGTGCTGACATCTGGGAAAAGGTTCCTAGCCTTTCCACCAGTTTTGACCGATGGAACGGGCGTACAAAAAAATCGTATACACGACTGAGGCTAAAAAAAAACAGGAAATATTTCCAGGACGTCACTCTGTCAATTCTGCAGTTTTAGTAAGACTGACATCTGGCACGTGATGTGTCCAATGACGGTATGACATCTGGCAAGTCATCCCATCCCGGCTGACACCAGGCATGCCAAATCAACCTGGATGAGACCGACACCAGGAAGCTTGCTGGTAACAAGCAGGTCACCGACCTCTGCAGAACTGATCCTAGTTCATCGTAAAAACAATGCGTAGCAGTACGAGACATCGATCTTCTACAGCCGCCCCCCCCCCCCCACGTCTGTCGTTGGCCATGAATCTTTACTGGGCCATTTGCTACTCATGGGAAGCGGCCGGGCTGCTTGAGGCCTCGGCGGGCAAGCGCTACCGGTCGCCGGCCGAATGTGGACCAGCTCAGCGTGAGGCCCGTCACCTCAGGCTTTCAGAGCTCGAGCGGGGGCGAGCTGAAGGTCTGACCGCAGCCAGGCCGACCCCGTGGTAGCTCTACAACGCGCCGGCGGCGAAACCTAGGCACCCGTGTCCAATGAGGCCGCTTAATTGAATTCATGACGCCCAAAATCGCATAAGGGGCGACGTTTGGCCGCTAAACGAAGACCACAGGTTCCCCCGGGCGTGGTCTGACCTTTGACCGACGTCAGACGCGAGTACAGCGGACGGAAACTAAGACATAGCACAGACATAGCCTCAGAGGAGAGTATTCCGGCGTCGAAGGTCAACTGTTCGGTCCAGTGCGTGCGCCGTACCTTTCTGATCGCGACAACGTTCACTGTGAGGGACGACTACCTTCAACATCGCAGGATTTGCTCACTCCTCCCAGATTTATCCGTAAAAACGTCCTTAACGACAGCTGTGACACGACATTCACCACGAACACGACGCCACCCACTTTAGCCGACAACAGTTGTCGTCCACGTCAAGCAGGCGACGAGCCGACACCGTCAACCCTTGTCAAGAAATGTCGCATCACGAGCTGTCGTCACGCACCATTCGCAGCCGCCGGTCGAGTTTGCTTTGACGCGAACCGAGCGGACGACTGACGACTACCGTCCATCTTGCTGCAATTCGGGACGACCCGCTCATAGCATCCAAACACATCCTGACGGACAAACCAACAAGCACACAAACACAAGGAACGCACCCTGTGTCGGAGGCAGCGCGGGCCCCAGCAACCTCAGTACCCCGTGACGAGGCCGGACAGGAGAGCAGCAGGCATTATCATCGCCAGACAGGGGGAGGGAGGGGAGGGGGGAAAGCTGCCCGACGCGTGACCATCCATTTCCACTGCTTAAGATGACGTCAACAAAGGAGGCAATCCCTGCTATAGGTGATGACTACTGCTGTTCTGGGGCCGGATATTTGCAGACCTGACGTGGTCGACCCTTAAAACATTTCATCTATCCGGACAGGGGTGTCGATTTGCATTCTTTTGAGAAGGCTCTGGTCCACCTGGCGTTGATTTGGGCCCAGTGAATGTTGGTTTGGTCCAACCCAATATTTGCTGCCGGTTATAAAGGGAAATGAATAATAATAACAAAAAGAACGTCCGAAATAGATAAGAGATAGGCAGAAAATAAAGTATAAAGTCTTAAGCAATACATCTATCTATCATCCTATCTTCTATATATATATATATATATATATATATATATATATATATATATATATATATATATACATATATATATATCAATTTGTGTATATGGAGATAAAAATGATTTTTAATTTGATAAACAGTAACAAAAAAAACTTATCAATTTCCGTTGGTCAAAATAAAGCGGGTTCAATCTGCTGAGAAACCCATATTTGGCGCGGGGTTAGGTTGTCGGGTTCTCGGCTTGCCCACTCCGCCACAATTATTTATGGAAATGGACAACCCTGTACCCGGAATCTACCAAATAATCACTAGTCTGCTATAGACTGGGCTCCATTTGTAGGTCTAGATGTGAGCACGTGATCGCAGAAGCGCCACGCATTACGGCATCGGTGGGTTTGCATCTTCTCATGCAATTAAAATCAGTAAAAAAGGAAAACAGCGCACGACACTGTATCATCATTATGACCAACTACTGCCGTGCTCCAGCTTTATAAAAAATGGCGGGCTTTGAGCAAAGGCGTAGCCATGATTTCACCAAGGGGGGAGCCAGGACAAACCCAACTCACTCAAAAGTGGAAACTCCTCGGATTTCGGCCACATGATTTTCGAGTTCTGGTATTTTCTATTTGTTTTATTTTTGATGCGTAAAGAAACGTCAATTTTTTCACTCCAAGGGACGGTACGGCCCCTTGCTACCCCCCCCCCTCCCGCCTGGCTACGACCCTACCTCTGAGTCCTGAGTCATGGAAAGTAAATTGGCATTGCGGTAAAGAATATGCTACGTAGTAGCAAGCAAGAGAATGTCATTTCCTTAAGCACCATGTCAGTCCGCAGTCCGTCCAAAACGCCTATGATCTACCATGTCTACAGCACTACTGTACGAAAACATACTGCATACTGCATACTGCAGGCTATAGATAAGCCGTCTTACTAAGAACAGGCTGAACCTTTTCCGAACTTTTCAATGCCGAACTTTGCAGCCAAGCACTCATGATTCTGCACTTACGGCGATCGTTTCAGTGTGATCCAGTTCTGAGCAGACCCTCCTCGGGCCATATCCGTTCACGAAATTTCCCCCAGGTGGCGGGGCGTCTCCAGGGGCTCTGGTTCGGAGGCCGAAAGTCAACCGGTGACGTGTCGGGCTCCTGGGCAGCAAGCCAAGTTTTGACGCTTTCTGATCCTGCACATCTCTTCGTCCTCCACTTCGAACCGGTGCGAGTGGCTGCGACGCCAAGTGGCCTTAGCCGTCGCAGGCGTCATTAACGGCGGGATAATCGCTACAGCGACGAGTCTGAGCTCCGAGCTACAGATGAGTTCCTAGTACATATCATGGGCAACTCTCCGGAGCATGGCCTTCTCACGAAGCCGCCTCATGAACAACGATTCAGTTTTAAGAGCCGCGGGTCAAATTACGACCCGGGCCTGACCAACAAACCGCGAGTCGAGTCCAGAGAACACCGTGGGTCGGACCCTGGAACGCGCCGCAGGCCCCTCGCAGCGGCTCGTCACCGGCCGACTGCTGTCCGTGGAATGGCGGGCCAGACCAGGACCGGAACCGCTCACCCCCCCCCCCCCTGCAGCGACCACCCCGTGGCTAATCCAACAATCTAGCATTGCAGGCGGCCGGCTATCATGGTCGGACCGGACGGGCGTCTAATGTTGGCGCTAAGTAAGCGGCCGCCGCCCGGGCGGAGGGGTCGGCCGTCGACAGACCAGAGCACCCTGGCAAGGCGGACGGCCTGCCAGCCGCCAGCTGTTGACTGGGACGGCCGGGCCGCGGCCGCGCCCGCACGAGCCGCCACACGACCGACCTTCCGTCCGCCAAATGGCTAGAACACGTGAGCCGCGTATGCAAGGTTTTTGTTCGCAGTGCAGCGTGGGATCGTGTGTCTTTACGAACGCTGCACAAATCGATGACAACCATCATTTTCGTCCAGGGTTTACTGAAATTGTGGCTAAGAATGGTCTGATAATGATCTCCAGAAGGTATGAACACGACCACCATACGGGGGATGGTGTATGACTAGCACTTAAAGTTATCGACAGTCTTCATATCGCAAGCGTAGGAGCGGAAGAAGGGGGTGGGAGCAATGACCCTACTTTTAAAGGGATTTAGCGTTAGCCCTACCGGAGAAAAAGCGTATGCCTCCCCCTCCTCTCCCCACTTTTCTGGATGCTCCTACGCTCCTGCTCTATGTGCTGAGCGACCAACAACACAAAAAATGCCCAGATCATTACGTCACAATCCAGCATGCCCTGTGTCGCTGGGCGAATTTCAAAACGGAGCGACACGACCTTATTCTTCAAGCAATGAGGAGTACAAGCATTCGCGTGATCAAGACCCAAGAAGCACGAAGCCGACTGACGTTTTCACCGGCAGAATGTCTGGAAAATGAGAGCCCTGACGGGGCAAATCGTCCATGCAAGGCATGCAACCAGCTGCAACCTCATCTCCTCTGCATCATACCCCACGCTTTTTTCGGGCCTCCTGACACAGACTCGTAACCCGTCGGCCACTAAACTGCAGGTTCAGAGCCGACAGCGAGGCGCCGCGATGACGTCACCGCATGACGGACAGCTGAGTGGACGGTTGCGCCGCGCCGGCCTGTAACTGCCGACGGCCCGTCTGATCAAAGCCACTGCAGCCTGGTCCTACATCTGCTGCACACTTCCGGCGCTACGGCCACAACCCCGGGCTCTGGCACAATGGCAGCAGCACCGGCAGCTGCACCAGCCCCCCCCCCCCTTCGCCCACGGCCAGTCACTCACAGCGGCGCGGAAGACGACGCAACTCCGGGACGGAATCTTGACAGAACTTGTCCGGGCAGCGGCGACTGCATTACACTCTGTATGCGCTCGCAGTGTCCCATCAAAATGCCCTTTATCTTGATCACTCGTTAGGACCGGCGGCGTAATGGTCACCAGGGTCTCGTCGGCCGCCCAGATAGCCGATTGAAGGCTCCCAGTGGCGAAATTAGGCGGAAGAACGCGGCTGTGCGCTACAGGACGACACCGAACGGTGGCTCCTGGTCAGGGCAGCTTGGCTCGAGGGAAAAGCCTCCGGACATCTGCTATCTAAACCTCGGGGCCGAATCTGGCATTGTTCCGCTCTGTTTCTTTCGAGAGGACACGGCGGCGGCTTCCGCGGCAATCAGCTGATTACCCGAGTCAGCGACCTTCCGTCGGTTCCTGGACCAGGCGGGCCGGCGGACGCGAATAACTCACGCAACGGCGGCACTAACGTTCGACCTGCCCGTGGACATGACCGCCGCCCGGCGCACCGGTAATACCAAACTCCCGGCTCGCTACGAAAGTGGGTTGGGCGACGGCGAGCCTCGATCATTCCACGGTCGGCGCGGCCGGCGAATACCGACACCGACGGCGGACGGAGCCGCCGGGTCTGAGCAGCTCGCGCTGTGTCCACGGCCACAAGGCCAGTACGTGTGGTGGTGGCAACAATGACCGTATTAGAATGCACAGTTTACAGGCAAACATCAAACGAAAGTGTCAGCATGATTTTGCCTGATGCATGAACTTTAATCGTCTTATGGTGTGGTAATCCCAGCAGACATGCTAGCCCCCGACAAGGGTTGTCGAGCAGGGTGTGCTGTTCAAAATGTTCGTGTTGTTTTTCGTGCGTAATCTTTCGCAGATGCTCCATCGCTAACGCGCACTGCGGGAAACAGGACAAACGCAGAACAAAGAGCTTCCTCACCCAGCCACGTCGCCCCACCTGATATCCCAAACGCCAACGGCTTCGCGCTTCCTCATAGCCCCGCCGCATACAACCCACCACCAACCCAAGAGTCCAGCCAAACGGGAACAATTCGCGAGACGATCGCACGGATCAAACGGGATCAGTCCGCCAGCAGTCAGCGCCAGCCGCCGTTTGATTCAGCACCTCCGGCTCGTCAGACCGGCCGGCATGTCGCGCCAGCACGACGGGCGGGCCGACGTCCGTTTCACCAGCTGAGCGCCCTGAGAGCGGCGCTGTCGACATTCCCGGACGGCGGCGGCCCAGACGGCGTCTCCAGTGACCGGCCGTTCCCGGACGGAGGCGGCGCGCGCGCTCCCTCAATTCGGTCATTTGTTTTCATGACCGCTGTGCGCGCTGACACTGCCCACCGTCGCGCGGGGAGGAGACCGGAACATCCGCATACGTTGCGGAGCCGCCAGGAAACGCCACAGCACGCAGCAAACGCCCACCCGGAAACGTCGCCGGCGAACTTGATAGTCCAGGAACTTCTGGGCCGACTATTTTGGCAGCCGAAACTCCTTGCTCAATTTGATAAGAAGCACAGATAAATGGCCAGAATAAGACATGGTCAGTTTCCACATGAGAAGGTGAAGCCACAGTGACCTTAGTATGCGGCTTTGCTCACTGTGACATCGCATTACACAGCCTCTCTGGGCCCTCATAGCCGCCCCTGCACGCAATGCCACCGCCGCGTGAGGATGAGCGACCTTGACCGGGGCGGCCCGCGGCTGGCTGGCGTGCAGGCAGCCCCGTCTGGCCGCCAATCACATCAGCTGATCAGCGGCAGACGGCGCCCCGTCAGCCCTCCGTGGAGTCACGCTCGGACCGCTCTAGTTGGTCGCAACTCACCGCCCAAGACGGCTGGTTAAACGTCCTGAGAACTGTGGGAGACCCCTAACCCACAGCCGCCGACCTGCCGACACACCGACCCACGACCCGGGTTGGAAAAGATGTTGTTTTCTGGTGCTGAAGAACACCAAAAGAATTCTCGCTTCCAAAAACATTTTATACTCCAACCGTTCTGCCCTATGCCTCCATGGAAAGGCTGCATTATAACCATACTGACAAATCCCTAACCCTGCAAGCAAATGACTATCTCCATTCAGTTAGACGCAGGTATGATGTCAGAACTGAATTACAACAATGCCAACTGAAACCAGTATTACTCTTTTCAAAAATTTGTACTCCAAAACAAAAATTATACTTCAACACCGAAAACCAAACCCAAATTTCCAACCCTGCCAACGACCGCCGACCAATCGCTCCGGCCAATCAGGTCACCCGAGGGCGGTGTAGGCGGCGTGTTGCGGGACGCGCCCACGCGCGCCCCAGTTCGGTTCAGTCCGTCCCGGCCCGGCCCGACCCGACCGCGGCCCATGATCTGTCAGCCCGGCCAGTGGCTCCCCGAGCGCTCATAGGTCGAAACGGCCTCCGACCTGGCCGTAACGAACAGCCGAGGTGCGGGCTGGCGGCCGGCAGGGGCCGCTCAGTCCAACCGTACCCCCTCCCCTAGGCCATGGCCGGGCCGTCGCAGCAGGGGGGGGGCGGGGGCGGCGACCGGCGGGGGGGTCAGCTCTTCCCCACGTCAGAGCTCTTCCACCTGCGCTGCGCCGACAAGCAGAATTGCTGTTTCAAGCAGTGTTCCGTCTGGGAAATGACGGCTCCTTGCGTTTTGCGTTCAACGGCATTTCTCAGCGTCCACTTATTAGTTTATAAAAAAAACATTGTGATGTCAAAACAAACGGAAGGTTAAATTACGAACTTTAGCTACGGCAGTACCTGGACTCTGAGTTATC
This sequence comes from Capitulum mitella, assembly GCA_030062745.1. Taxonomy (NCBI): domain Eukaryota; kingdom Metazoa; phylum Arthropoda; class Thecostraca; order Pollicipedomorpha; family Pollicipedidae; genus Capitulum; species Capitulum mitella. The sequence goes on along the minus strand of CP099847.1, from coordinate 16,669,733 downwards.
AATTAAGCTTGGTATGACATACTTGGTACCTCTTCGGATCATATATTCCTGTGCCCGATTACCTGAGACGTTATCATCACTCCGCCTCTTTTGATGGCTGGGCCGAACGCAACGTTCCGAATGTGACACGCCAGCGGTTGTCTTGTCCGGTCTGTACGTCCGAGCAATGGCAATCGCACCCGTCGGCCAGCAGACAGATTCGCCATCTCCATGTTGATACTATCAAAACAGCCGCGTCTCTGTGGTAACTGGAATAACATCCCACGGCCGGGGATGCAAAGGCCGCGAATGTGCTGTGTGGCCCGATTTTTTTTCCTATCGAAGTAATTTTCCACATAGAGGAACGACGTCCTCCATTTCGTGAGAAGGTTTTACTACTGTATCATGAGCTTTTCCCCATTATCCAACTAAAAAAAAAAACCGAACGGATTGATAATTACCGAGAAAAAAACAGAAACCAATTAGATCTCCTGATACGCTCTCCTTGAGACCTATTCACGACGTTTAATCAAATCCGCATTCATCATCTGCAGACGAGGCCGAGATGGGATTCTCAGTCCAATGAAGCCCAACACGGATCAGAGTGGGCGATCCGGATCAGTTGCTGCAAGTCAGCTCCGACTGCGCCTTCTCAGCGCTCGCTCCAAAGTTGTTCCCCCTCCCCCCAGCACCAGGTGTCCAGTCGCCGGCTGCGGCTCGCGCGGCAGCGGCCGATCGCCCCAGTTGAGCTTTGATTGGCTCTCTCAGCCTAGTTTGAGCGACCGCCAACGAAAGCCAGCTGCTGCCGGCAGCCGGCCGGGCGCGCGCGCTAAACACACGGTAAACAGAACGCTGAGGACGGGACAGGGGCGCTTTTTGCGCGTAAGGCCGCGGCGGCCGCGGCACGCGCACCTCCCCTCCGGAGAAGCCGCCGACGAGTGCAATTTTCCCGTCGGCTGCGCCTGCTGGCTTCAGACCGGGCGGTCACACCGTGGCCACAGGACCGGGCAGCGCATGACTCATTCATCAGACTTGATTGCAGGGACGCCAGTCAGTCGGCGGTCGCCTTGCCCCCTGCAGGCCCCATTGTCAGCCGGCATGTGTCACGCGTGGTGAAAAGTCAGGCACGTGTGACTAACCAGACGTGATCGAGGTCCCTGCAGGCACAGTTCGTGTAGCTGCACTTAGCGGCAGAGAACAAATTGCCGGCGTTTCCGCCGTTTCACATCCCCTGGAAACGCGGTCAGCCGCGAGTGCTTGGCCACGGCATCCAGAGGGAACTATTCGTGGAATTCGGAACATAACAGTGTTGTTTCAGGACAAAGTGACTGTGACGCCTACAAAACATCATGGACGTAGCCAGGGGGGCATGGGAGCCATGCGCCTCCCCCTTTGAGCCAAGCGGTCTACACTAGATATATAACGATTTCTCAGTTAAACAATTGTTGCCTTTCCCTACGAATTTCGCCATATACCAGTGGTAGATGGCAAAATTTGACATTTGCCTCCCCCCCGGAAAATCTTGGCTACATGCCTGCAAAACACCACGGAATCAAGTCTTGCCAATGACTGTCTCAGTCTTGTTTCGATATTCCACATGGCTGATTTATTGGCTGGCAGTGGAGTGGAGTCCAGTTCATTGGAGTTTACAGGAAATGTCCCACCTTGGTCGACCTTGCATAAGTGGACTAGGCTGGTCTTAGAAATATTCCTGGTAACGTTTTCAGGACTCGTTTCTCCGAGAAAAATATCCAGAAGCTCGGAAAAACGTAGTTACTTAAATATATTACTCTATTCTGCGGCCATCCTCTATTCTGTAGTATGTATGTGCCATATTCTGTACTCTGTTCCATTACGTGCTCCATAAGGTACTCTGTTCTGCCGTTACGCATATGACGCAATACGGCCTTCGCAGTCAATGACCGCAAGCGTTCATTGGCCTGCGCCAGCTCACATCACGCAACGTCTGTAAGTACGAAATTACCGAATATGCCCTGAGACAACCACAGGGAACTGCTTCGAACCTCCAGAAGTGTAGAGGCTTCTCACACTACAGACCACAGCTTGGCTATCTCAGTTCAAAACATCCGTTAAGGTGGCGTCCCTTAAATTTACCACAGACCGGGGATATGGCCAGAGTCCTGCGCAACTAGTGCAAACAGGCGAGGGCGGGCTCCGTTGAATGACCGTGACATTGCAAGCACAGGCGTATTTTAGGCCAGCTGGGTTAAGGTCGTAACCCTAGCGACACAGCTCGCCGAAACCAGAAACAAACAATGCTCTCACTTCCAGGAGCTGTGTCCATATGGCAATAAACAGAGGCTCACAAACGTTTTACCCATGTACGGAGACAGAGATAGCGTGCAGGGAACGGCCAAGTAGCTATGGTTTAGTGCAACCCTTTTTGACCATTCACACACGCAAAACCATTTTGCAGGGGCTGATAATGTCGCCGAAATTTACAGAACGTAGCTTTAGTGTGCCCGTCCATGGAACATCAGTTATATGGCTCGTAATGAGTCCAAAATGGGGCACAAAGAAAATGCACGACCATGTTTTTTGGTGCCTACTGTGCCTTCTCAATTCAGGTGCACCACCCATCAGAACCCACCACGCAAAATCGCTGACGGTGCTCACTTCTGTGCCCTTGGAATGGCTTAAACAATGGGGGCAAAACATGAGACTCCCTTCCTTTCCATACTTTGATTGGGATTTCCGGTTGGACAAGACTCGAAAGTATCTCTGACAATGACACACGTGAGGGACGTGCCACCCAGCATTTCCGCAATTTTGCACTACGTCTTTGGACACTGCAAGGGGGAAAACGTCATGAAAAACCAAGCGGTGACCGGTCTCGGTCCGTGCAGAAGTCCTTGTCCAACAGCTCCCTGGGCCGAAGCCGCACGGGCGTGGATTGGGCTCTGGGGAGGTCACCGACTCGCTATAATTCGGCCACTTCGCCGTGAACGGAAACTGAGCTCCCGGGAGATGGCGGCCGAGTGTGAACAGGACGGCACGGCACGCCGGGGACGAAACTCGACGACGGTAACGGTCAGCTGCCAGCCGGTCCGAACACACGGCGCCCGATTGGCCGCAGTCTTCGAAGGTGCAGCCGCCGAAGGTGCAACCTACCTTCGAAGTTGCGACAGGGCCCGGCGGCGACTGTGCCACCCCCGTGAGGACCAGCTTTTCTCCCAGCCTAGAACGATGGGTGGAATGTCAATTACATGAGCTTGATGTTGACCGTGGCACACGTGATCCCCGTGTCAGAGGATACTGGGATGACGTTGTTTTCTGATGTCTCGTGGACACGAGGGGTGTTGTTAACTCACGTCAGGAGGCGGATATTCAGCGTTTAACTGCTGCGTGCGGATTCTTCACGTCCTCCCGTTGCACGACTTTTTTCCTTGTCGTTATGACATTACGGAAAATGACCTTCTGGTAACAGCAAAAACTCAGGAGTAGCTCTGCCACGCATTCCTAAACAACTGAGATATGTTTAACTTCTTGCATTTCACTCACACTATTTCAGTAACAGGCCGACTGTTTTCGTTTCCCAAAGTTTGTTTGTCTATCCTTTTCTGTGCAACGTTTTCAGAGCAAGAGCCACATACTATTGGAGAAAACGTGTACAGACCAATGATAGTGACACTCGATATTTTCCGTTTTCAGTCCAATTTAATTGATGGTGTCAAATGGAGATTTATGGCGAGTTATAAAATGAAACGTACAATTATTGCATTTCATCAAGGGGTTTACCAGATTAAGCTGGAAAACGATACAAATAACGTAAAAATGGACTAATGTGACGCGACCTTCCCATAATATTGGAACACGTCGACAAATAAGAAACAGTCCTTGTCACTGGATCTGGTGGGTGGAAAATAATCACAAAAAACAACATGCGGGCTCTCTTTACGAGCCCGTGAAAGACAAAATAAGCACACCCAACCTCGTGCTTTGCGAACATAGCTGGCACCAGGTACAGGCGCCGGGAAACTATTTTCCGGCCGTGTTTACGCGATGTATTCGGTTTCAGGCGGCAGCGGGCGTCTGTTGACACAGGGGAACATTTTCTGGACGGGCTCCACGTTTACCGGTGACGTCCAAGTGACGGCCAGCGACATTTGCGTCCCATTCGTCACGCGCCCCTCCCGCACGGGCGTGACCGAGGCGGAGACCCTGCCCAGGTGTGCTTGTGCGCACGTGAGGCGTGTAGCTCATGGGGCGTGGTTCGTCGCGGTGTTGGGTGTCGAGCGCATAATGTCGGGTGAAATCAGTCAGTATGGTGTGTGGACAAGTGCAGCATCTGTCAACAGGTGTAGTCTGTCCGGATGAAGTTCGTCTGTTGTAGTCCGTTGAGTGCAGTCAGTGTAGTCGGTGCAGTCAATCAATGACAGTCATTGTCACCGGCTGTCGGTTACGCAGTCGTCATGAGTCGTAACATGTCTGGACGCAGTCTGCCGGAATCCAGTTAGTACGCAGGTACGCACAGTAGGGGCGGGGGTGGAACACCTCTGCGCGTATCGTGCTGATAAATTGTGCGGTAGTAAAATACTTATAACACGGCCGGAATAATGAAATGCCTTGACGGCTGCCACGCCGATAAACTGTGTTTAATAGAAACGCACAACCAAAGTCATGTCAAAAAGAACATTCCGTGATAAGGCAGTAGGGAATATTTCGGCAATTAGAACTCTCGGACACTTACGGGCAATCAACACCGACAGAAACAGCCAGAAGAAACGTCACATTTTACGCTCGCGCCGATAAAAATTGCGCAAAATTGTAGCTCCACCATCTGTTAACGCTCCGTGACGCTCCAGTAGTGCTTCGGGCCTGCAAGCGCAGCCCGTGACCTGGCCGGTAAAATCACACTCAACAGCTTGCAGCAAACACTGCCGCTGGCTGGCCCTCCCAAGCAGCGACGTGCGAGTCTCAAGCGCCTTCGTCAACAACTGGAGACCCTCATACTGACGCTCAGCAACTGAGCAAACGCACCATTGCTCAGTCTCGGGCTAAGTGTCCTGGACGGCCAGACCACTCCGCGCCAGGTCAGAACCGTTTCACTCTGCTCCTTCAAGTTGAAAGTGGCGGCGGAACGAGGCCTCGAGACGCCGAGCTGGAACACGAATCGTTCTGAGTACGCCGGCCGTCTCCTAGTCTAATCATTTTGACGGCCAGGGTACCTGACTCGGCTCGCAAATTGCTGAACGGTTTACGAGAGACAAGTGAATAAGGCAGGGCGGTGCCGTTGCATTGCACGCGCAGCGCACGTCACTTGCTGTGCTGCTGAGCAGCGTGCCACTCGGCAGTCAGTGACATATTCATACAATCCATATCTTTGGTCCCGCCAATACGTTCCCGTACCCAAGGCAACACGAAAGCGAACCGTACTGCATTTACCCATTTCGCGTCATTACTCACAAATGGCTAATACTCCACCCTGGCTTTGTGCATCATCTTTCGTTGATGCACATATCACAACTGGTATGGCAGATATGGACGACCTTTTTGGCAGATAATGCGCTGATGGACGTCCTAAAAGCGGCCCGAGGAGAAGGTGGTGATTGGCATCTGTACGGACTAAAATAGCCGGGCTAGACCAACGACACAGACCAACCATTGTGCCCCAGCCCCGTCCGCCAAAACAACACGCGTGTGGCCTCCCAGGGACGCCCTCCCCTCCTCCGAGCAACTTCCGGCACACCAACCGACCAGGCGGCGGCGGCGGCGGCGGCGAGCATCGGCACACTTCAGCCTATTTGAAGACATCCCCGCCGCCCGACACGAAAGCGAAAGACCACGGCCGCGTTTCTTTCCGGTGTGGGCGCCAGCCGGCCAGAGCAGCACTCGGTGGCCAATAGTGTCGCCCTGAGGTCGCGCCGTGTTGTCCGGGAAAACAGCCAGCAGCGCCAGATCAAACAACCCGGGGCCATCGGGTCACGGACTCGAGCTATATCAAACAGAGTCGGCTCTAACAAACGGCAGCGCCAAGGCCGAGAGCAACCGTCCGACGCGCGCCTCCGACGGCGAAACGCCCGAGTTAACTGAGACCACTGAGATCGAGGAGCGCCGCACACCCCACCAAAGCTGGGTGCTTCAGCCACTGCGGCTTCACTGCACGTGCCAAAACGAGGAGGATGTGACCGTAAGAAATGCGCCGTTCTGTTGTCATGACTTTGCACTTGTTGAGCAGTCAAGGGCAGGCTATTTTCATGAGTTTTCGGATGCCTGAGACAAGGAATTTGTTAGAAGACCTTGCTTTCATCGGTTGCCACCATGTCGCGCTGAAGATGAGTTTTACTCAAGCATTGTAAAAAAACAGCCTCATTGCCATGAAGTTTTACACACCTTTGTTTGGTGACCGTCGCGCAGACTGGAGAGCTAGGGGACGGCCTGGGACCAGCGATGAGACTTGTTTTTACATGAGCTGAGCTCAGCGAGTGCGTAACAGTCTTTTTAATAATATGCAGGTATACACAGTTTGCGGCAAAGCACGTCATTAGTTTCATCTTACACCACGCACCACACGATCCTCTATCCACTTCCTCCCTTGAAACAGGGTGCTTGCCATGACAGGTTTAGTTTCAAGGACCTGTCGTTTCCTATGGTCAATTTGCGTCCAAAGCCCCGGGTAAGCATTACATTAGGGTGTCGTTAGCTATTCGAGTTTCAGGCCGCGTTTTAATACACACCAAAATAGTAGAATGAAAGAAAGGAAACTTTCCAAACGAGCATAGCACATCATAAAAGACCCCTGGTGAACAGTATTCAATATGGTGGAATCTATGTGAAACAGACGCAAGTTGCCTGGGGTTCAGTTAATCACAAACATCCGGCCCGTGCCCACTACTCTAAGTCGTCACGCATATATCGTAGTGACACCTGGGCATCACTGCGACCCAAGCGAGTGATGACGGGATGGCAAACGCCTGACAAGTAAGTGGAGCTTGAACAGATGAAACGAATCTGTAGTGAGAACATGTTTATTCACTTCCTCCCACGCACATGGCTTCGTATGTACCGCGCATCCGGCAAAGCATAGCTCTACACCGCCTAAAATGGCGGGCGGAAGATGCCCACAGCATGGGAAGCAGCCGTGGCTTCCCAGTCTTACTGAAGGGGGCCGAATTCCACGAACTCGTTCAGACAGAGTAGCCATGCCTGAAGAAATTACAGGATGTATGTCTGTGTCGTGTGTGAATTGCTTTCGTGTGCGACTCATGCCCAAAGAACGTCTCGCTGCCGCATGCACCAACTCACTGCCAGTAGCTTCCACGTTACCAGGAACTCAGCAATATCTAACCCATCGTCCCCCTGCTGCAGGGCGCTCAGCAGCTGCAAGCTCTTGAGCGAATGGGGTGAGAGGCGTTGGCGCCGACTATTGGCTCACCAGAGGCAGTCGTCAGTGACAGGCGGTTCTAGATAACCTCTCCGTCCCCGCCGATTCACGTTCGTTATAGAACTGCAAAACGCTGCCGTTGCCTCCCACCCGGTGCAGGGCCGGCGTGGCCACTCTGTGGGACTGGACAGACCGTCTGAGAGTCCTGCTGTCGGCTGTTAGGTGTCGTCCAGACACTGGCCGCACCTCGAAACTATCTATGGTTAGACAGCTATTAGCCGATGGTCTACACACCGGCAGGGTACCGAGACTGCATGACCAGACGACGTCTTTCGTCACGTATTGCCGGCTGTTCAGGCAAGTCTCTCTCGAATTTCTGTTGTTAAGCTTTGTCGTCGACGTCCTTCGTCGCGAAACTCTGCCATCAGGAAATAACAATCGTTCTGCGGTGTTTCTGTCCAGCTGTCCGGCAATGTATGTTGATTTAAGTACAGAATGTCTCGCAACATCAGTTGCCTGAGTGTCTGGCCTCTGATGCCAGCTGTCTGGCCGTGTCTTCTGTCTGCAGCGCCTGCTGCCCGGCAGTTCCGTCGTCGGCTGCTTGGCGGCCGCTGTCACCCGCTGTCTGACCGTGTCCGCGCTCTTGGTACCGGCCGTCTGGTGCTGCCCGTCGCCCGCAACGCCTGTCACCCAGCAGCGCTGTTCCCGGTCGCCGTCTGGCGTCCGTCTGGCAGAAGCGCCGCCGGCGCTGATCGGCGGCCTTGAGACGCGCGTTCGACGCTCTCGCCGCCGCCGTCGGCCGCGCCGTGTCGGAGGACGCGCGACGGACAGCCGCGCCGGCGGCGGCGCGCCTGCCGCACTTGGCCCACCGCAAAAACGGCCGACAGCGGCCTGTTTGGAGCGGCGCGCGCGGCCGTGTTTCGCGTCGGCACGCGGCCCGCCGTCGGCCGGCGAGGCCGCGCCCCTGACGGCCGTTCGGCAGCTGGAACGGCCGGCGGCCGGGCGCCGACGGCGGCGATGGGAGCGTGAGCTCACCTGAGAGCGCGCCTCGGCTAGGGCCCAGGGTCAACGGCGGCGGCTGCACACGAGAGGGGATGGGAGACAGCGGAGGTGGAGAGGTGGGGTGGGAGAGAGAGGGGAGGGGGAAAGAGAGCGACAGGAGAGAGAAGGGAAGGGAAGGGAAGAAGAAAAGAAAAAAGAAAGAGAGAGACAGAGAGAGAGAAAGGAAGAGGGAGAGCGAGAGAGAGGGGCGAAGAGGGAGAAGGAGAGAGAGAGAGAGAGAGAGAGAGAGAGAGAGAGAGAGAGAGAGAGAGAGAGAGAGAGAGAGAGAGAGAGAGAGAGAGAGAGAGAGAGAGAGAGAGAGAGAGAGAGAGAGAGAGAGAGAGAGAGAGAGAGAGAGAGAGGAGCGGAGAAACACATTTCTGCAGGGCATTGGCTTTATGCTTTTGCTTCCTGATCATGCTTCCAGATCACATCCTAGAAAGCATAGAAAGTGCATGGAACTCACGCCTAAAGCGATGCAATTTACGGCCTTCATCATACTACAAATTAGCAGCATTTGTCATCCCGTAACACAGCGTACGCACAGTAAGGAGATTTCTTTACACTTTTTGCAATAGATTAGATTACCGCAAGTGACCGAATAATTCCTCGAGTTTTGAATGGGCAGATTTTCAATGCGTTCGTAATTAAAATACTCTGGCTATCCAGCCGACGTATTTTTTGGCCTCCCCGAAGCAAACATTAACGATAACGATGGTGGTGACCATACGAGAAGTATTACTGTCTTGATATCTGGGTCCAAATGCCAGCTCTCTAGTACAAAATCAATCAATTTTATCCAACAAAAATGGCAACGTAACGACGCTATCAACAAAATCATGAAGAGAAATCAACGGGCAGACAGGAAACCTGTCCAATAAGCAGATTAATAGCTCAACATCGTCATCAGCATAGACCCGAGCGCAGCCCCTGTCGGAATGCTAAGGAAGTGCAGGTCGGTTCCATTCCGAGCAGGGGCTCATCCGCGAGATTAAAGGAGCTTCCGGGTTCCCCAGCCTGGCGGTTCAGGCGTCTGGGCGCGTCTTTGAAGGTATCTGTGAGGGTCCAGGACATCAGCGGACAGCGAAACGGCCTCGGCGTCTTGGGCTCTGCCTGGACCCGCGGCACCAGTGGACGGTAATACGGCCCTGGCGTCTGGGACTCTGGCTGGACCCGCGGCACCAGTGGACGGTAATACGGCCCTGGCGTCTGGGGCTCTGGCTGGACCCGCGGCGCCAGTGGACGGTAATACAGCCGGGCCGGGCCGCAGCTGCCGGCGGCCGCCGACAGGCAGCCATCACACAGCCGCCGTCTCATCAGGCCGATGTGTTGACGCAATCGCCGCCGGCCGCGCCGCCGCGGCTCCTGTTGCAATTAATGATGCCAGCCGAGGCGACGCCGGCTGGCTCCGGAAGGTCCGACGGCCCGCTCGGAGGGAGAGCGTGCCACGCGACACACGTAGAGGGCTCTGTGGGCATGCGGGGGCCGTTGCTGTCTGGCCCAAAGCTGACGCAGTCTGGGGCTAAAGCAGCCCGTGCAGGCTGTACTGAAGTCATGGCATGAATTTTAGGAACGTCAGCCATACAAATAACCAGCTGATGACGGGTGTGAACGTCACAGGCATCAGGTATCGAAACCTCGCCTGAATGGCAGGTAGGCTCGACATGACGTCAGGCTACTGTGATCCGCCGGCGACTGACGGCGACGCTGACGTCAGTCGCGGGGCCAGGCCGCCGGCAGCCGGCGCCTGGCGCGGTCCGCCAGTGGAGGGACTCCCCTCCTTCCTGCGCCGCGGCGCAGCGACGACGACGGGAGTGTCGGGAGTCCGACGGCACTCGCCGCCCGGCGCCGTAAAACACGACGCTGTTCAGCCGGCCGACCGTCCTCGGAGGCAAATCGCGCTAAGTGATGGGGATTTTTGCCGCTCAGCAGTTTGCCGGGCGCGTTCGTTACAGCGCGGTGCCGCGCGCGCTGAGCTGGCAGCCAGCGGGCGGCGGCGCGCCGAACCCCGCTTCAATCGGGCGGCGGCGCGCGCGCTGAAAAGCGCCAGATTACGCGCCGCCAGATTGGCCGCCGCTGCCGCCGCCGCCGCCTGCATCCATTACGGCGCCAAAGGCGACCGCCGGATCCGACGACCCCGGCGGACGGGCATCGGATCGGATCGGGCGCGCGCCCGGCCGACTTAGCATTCCGAGATCAACCGGCGCCGACGACCCGAGCGCGCCGGATTCGCCGCTTCGCGCGGTGTCGGCCGAGCGTGAGCTGCGATTCGGTGCGGGGGTCTCTGGGGAGTTTGTCGGTTCGCGGTGAAGGGGCTATTGAGGGTATGAAGGTAGACAAAGTGCTTCTAATGTCATGGAACACTCCAGCTGACTTGTCTACCTCCTCTCCCCTCCCCTCCTATCCGGTTTGGATATCTGTGCTACAAGTTGGTTCCGCTTGAAAATACGACAGTACCCCCGTCAAGCGCACAGCCTCCAATAGGAATCATCATGACGTCATCGCACTTTAGATGGGAACGGCTGTGGAACGATTGTCTGTTCCGCTCCGTGCCGTAATGGGAACCGGATGCTCAGGTCACTGACCTTGAGCGAGTTGGAAAAGTTCTGCAGGAAAGTGTGAAAGCTCGCGTCCGGCTGGGACCAACGCCAGCCCCTAGCGTGAGGGACGACGCCGAGATCCACCACAAATAGCGCCTCGTGTCCACATCTAATAGCACCCTGCAACACGGTGACGGTGAAGATAAAACGTCTCCCTACCGCAGTGTTCTAGCAAATGTTTACGAACTGGAATCCGGAAGACCCGAAGCAGCCCAAACGCCCAAGCCGAGGGCACTGCTCGCCCAGCCAGCCAATTCAGGTGCACTCGCTGCCCCGGACGGTAGCTGGATATGCTGCACCGCAGTGCCTGACGACACGCCGGAACAGTCTACTTTCACGGTAGGGCGCCGTCCCCGTTACCGACGACATCAGCTTAATTAAATGTCGGATGAGTGCTGCAGGGTCAGGATGGGGCCACTCGGTGACCTCGCCCACAGTGCTATTAATCAAGGCTGCAAAACTCGTGAAAGTGATGTAGGTCAGTAAAATGTGAAGTGAATTTTACATGGAAAATGGTGATGAGGTCAAGCAAACCCGGACTGTAATTTTAAATAGACCTGAGTTGTGAAGCTTCGAGGCTTGCCTTTCTTGTCCCATGACCAAAGCTTAAAGATTTTGCGGCGCAAATGGCTAGGCCTGGTTATGGAAACAAAAAACATGTGCGAATGCGTCAATAAACACAACGGCAGCCAACAGCGATCCCTGAAAATATATTTACGGCAAAGCCAACGAACCCAGCACCTCTCCACTACGACAAACGGTTCCGCGATGTTTACCGGTAACCTAGTTAGCCACGGGAGACTGTTCTACGTGCCGCAGGCGGCCCCGGATGGGCGGGTGCCTCCTGCAGCGCACCGGCTGCGTGTGTCCGCGTCACAGTAGTCCCATCGCCAGATCCACCGCCAGCCCTGGTCCCGGTACCGTGACAACCCTCGACCCGGGCGCCGTGACTTCGGCTAGCCGCCAGGTGTCCGTGACCAGCCGCTGTCGGTGGGGGACAAATGACCCCGTTTCTGTCTGCGGACCGGAGCTAAAGAGTGCGGACCGTCGTATCGCCCCCGCGCCGCCGACCGGCACGACGCCGCTACAGCGACACAGGCCCAGCTCACCTGCTCGGGGCACGCCCCGGCGCGTGGGTAAACCGCACTTCCAGCTAGCAGTGCATCCTTAAACATGGCCGAGCGCGAGTCGGTCTCATTAAAGACACCGTAAGGGTCATAAAACGTGAAATATGTTCTGATACTGAGCATACGACTTACACATTTATGAAGTCAGTGTTGGAAGTAACACGAGGGTGGTGGAGATTCAAGCAAAAGGAAAACTGGCGCAGCGACCTATTTGATATTCCAGTGAAACGACTTCTTTGGGATTACTGGACTAATTCAAATGCGCTCTTCTAAAACAATTAATTCTACTATAGTTTAAATCAGAGACCGTCAGGTATCGAGTTGCCGCACAACCCGAGACCTTTCCTATTCGATATCGGGGGCGTCGCTGTGAGCCCAGTAAAACAAGCTCAGCCGTCGGTGACCTGGGAAGTGGTGAGGCCGTGAGACAACTTCAGCCGGCCCAGACTTCACGCGCCGCGCTGCGATACCTTTAAGTCCTCGGTAGCGTTGGCTGGCTAGCTGGTTGGTCGATTTTAGTTAGGGCGCACAGCCGCCCGGGCTTAGGCGTCCGTCGTCCTATCCAAACCGTACGTGCCACATGGGAGCTGGCGACGTCGAAATTCGGACCCACAACCTTACGATTGTAGGCCCAATAATCTAACCAGGCCAATGAACTATCGAGGTCAGGGACGACCCCCAACGAAGATTGAGGCGACCTCGGGTCACCTGACGTGGCCTCGGACCCTATGAGGTGACCTGAGACCAGTAAGAGTCACCACCGACTCCGCAACGGTCGGAATGGTCTCAGTCGGCCTCTGAGCTCCCAGTCTGCGGGACGGACCGGTGCTGTTCTGGCCAGGGTGACCTCGGGTCGGCTGAGGTCACCGTTCTGCGCTCAGCTGGGAAGCTCGGCACGGCGCCAGCCGCCGCCGTAAGATGGCGCCCGTCCCACAGCCGACCAGGCCGTTTGTGTTGGCTGACTCAACCGGCATTCCATCTAAAAGGGTTAATCCAAACGGAGAGCGACACCGGGCCAGACCCATAGCCTGCGGGCACAGAGTGGGGCAAAATCCCTGCCGGTCGGGCACGTTTTGAGCACGGTCTTTCCGTTTCGTTTGCAGACTGGACCACGGTGTTTGCGTCTTGCGGTCAACGAAGCCGGTGCATGACGTGGCTGCGGGCCCGGGCGGGTGTATCGGTAGGAGGATACCCTACCTTGGTCCGTTACAGACAACAGGGGTAGTTTTCTCCCCAAAGGTAACACTTTTACGGAATCCGAAACATTTATCACAATGCACTGCTTTAGGGATCACGACAGCGGGGCCGCATGCCTCGGGAGGTGCGCACATCAACGACGTCCACACGCCCGACATGATCACATTAATTTCCTCATCTCGTGTTCACACTGTTTGTCATCAACATCCCCAATTACCCATTTACTGTTTGCGCCATGTAAATATTTCAAAATAATATGCGAAACGTACCCTTTTGAAAACATGACATTGACCTATCTCCCTTCGATAAAAATTGCCTCGGAAGCCATGTGTATGGGTAGAGTTCCGTAGAAATCGCAGCACCAGCTGAGTGCGGCTGATGTCCGAAGAGTTATTTCGAGCGTCGAAACTTCAAGTCCCGTTGTAAACTGGACTCTTCACGACTGCCGCAGATCCGGCCCCTGGAGGTCTCGGATGGTTGTTTGCGACAACATAGATTTTTCATCCGGTTGCTATGGCCATTAAATGTCACAACCTCTCATATCCGTTGTCGCGTTCGGATCGCAAAGTCGTTCTGACAGTGCCATTAATGTAGGTTATCATAAGACGTATATTTCATAAGACATATGATGCAGCAAAAGACTACATGTGTCAATCAGGGTTGCACCATTCATAACTATATCACTCTGTGTCTCATACATACACACATAGATACACATATACATGCAAACGCACAGACACACATACCCTTACGCCTAAATACAAACACAAAATCGTTAACATACAAAATCGTTAAAATACAAAATCGCATATAACACAGCATATTATATATAACTCATCGATATATCGCACCAGGAGCGTATTTAGAAATTGACCAAGGGAGATGCCATCATGCTTCAAGAGGGCCCCGCCAGTTTCAGGGGCGCCAATACATATGGTCTGGGGGGGGGGCAGCAGCTGAAGCTCTCAAAAAACGTCGCCATTTATTTTTAGTATTTAATTAGTACCATCAGTATTTAGTATTACACATTACTTGTGATTACTTAACTATTTGTTACTTACTGTTATCACATATTGTATATTACTTTACTTTTGACGCAGAAAGGTTGTGCGGAGAGATGGCCACACGTCGCCTGGGATGGCAGGTAACCAGGCACCTTCTGTCATTACACTGTGCCTCAGGTACCATTTTTAATCCCCAGGGACGCGATAATGCGGTGGCGAGCAGGATTTCTACCACCGAATTAGCAGAATGCGGGACTGAGCGGGACACAATGGAACGAATCGTTTCGATTCGAAAAAAAACACAAACCAAAACGCTGCGCGTGTTTCGCGCCGGTACTCAAGTGCAGCACACAGGTGGGAGTCTCAGCTTTTCGTGCATTCGATTCCCTTTGACATTCTAGTGCCACAGGTTGCTTAATTCGACACTCCTTACACATGATATTCAAAAAAGATTCAAGCGGCCCCGAAGACCATTAATTGTCCGTGATCCAATGATGCCATTACATTGGACACCCAGCCGAAAAAACCATGCCGCCCTACTCCGACGCATTAGTTATCCAGCGCAGATGCAGACGCTGGTAGCGGTGCTCGACAGTGATCACATATGCAGATTAAACATGTCACGCGGACATCGGCTTCAGCGGACCTCCGTTGCTTTGGGCGTGCTTTTGTTTTTTTCCGGGCGTCCCTCTCAATCCCAGAAATATTTTCACGCCGCAGAGGCGCCCACTGAGGCCTCGGGGGCGCCCCTCAAGAGTTTGGGGCGCCCTTTTTGTTCTTTTGGGCGTCCCCCTAGACACCGAAACGCATTTTCGGACTTCGGGGGCGCTGCTGGAACCCTCGGGGGCGACCCTCCAGGGGGTTTGGACGACATTCTGTTCTTTAGGACGTTCTTCTAACCCCCAAGACATGTTTTCATACGTCAGATGCGCCTTTTGAGCAATCGGGGGCGTCTGACCAGGTTTTGAGACGTGCGGATTCTTGACAGTGTCCTTCGAACCCTCGGGACATATTTTGAGACCAAAGGGGCGTTGGTCTCAAGCAAAGTGCCCAAGACCCCTCAGTGGTCTGGGGCACTCTGTTATTTTTTAGGTCGTTCTTCTAGACCTCGCGACAAATTTTCGGGCCGCAGGGGCGTTTTTCAGCTTTCGGGGGCACCACTCCAGGGTTAGGGGCGCCCAGTTATTCTTTGGAGCCTTCTTCTTTTCGAGACCTTCTGGACATCGCGACACATCTTCAAACCTCAGGCGCGCCCTTTGCGCCATCAGAAGCGCCCCTCCAGTAGTTGGGGCGCCTTTTTATCATTCAGAGCCTCCTAGCCTTCTTGACATAACTACTGGGACGTCCGAATGAGCCTTCCGGGGCGCCCCTCCAGTCCGTCCGAGGGTTTGGGAAGCCTTTTCATTCTTTAGGGTACCCTTCTAGACCTCAGAACATATTTTCAGATAACATTCAGCCCTCGGGGGTGTCCCCCAAGGGTCTGGGATGCCCTTTTATTCTCCAGGGCATCCATTTCGCCATCGGGATGTTTTCGGACTTCAGGGGCGCCATTTAAGCTCTCGGGGGGAGGGGGGGGGCGCTTCTCCGGGTTTTGGGGCGCCTTTAGGTCTTCATGACCATTAACTTGAGTTGAACTGTTGATTCCTTTCCCATCCTGAGGACATTTTTAGGCCTCATGGGTCGCCTTTAAAGGCTTCGAGAGCAAAACTTGCGCCTTCGGCACCCCATTGCCCAGTAAACGGCATTCCCGACAGGGGCACCTTCGGCAACCAAGGGGGATGTCATAGCCTGATGGCATCTGCCCCTATATACGCCTCTGTATTGAACTCTGTCCAGGCTAAATGCCGTGAAGCTGAGAGACATGCCCTGATTTCTGCCGTATTTATCTAAATTCCTCCAAAACGCTTCTCGAAAGAATGATCTTCTGCATTCCCTGGTAATCTATCCCACAGTTACGATTCTTTGACTAAAGAAAACCTACCTTGCAAATATATCACCCTTCGCTATCCTATGTTTATATTCATGCATCCTGGCTCTCCCTGGTCCTAATGTCTCAAATACGTCACTGGCATCTAATTCATCAACGCCCTTCAACAGGCTGAAGACCTCGATCATATCTGCTATATAGCGCCATTAATATGAAAAAATCGAAACCTTGCCTAAACAGTCTCTCTGGACCTTACACCCCCTCTATCCCTTTTAACATCCTAGCTGCCCTACGTTGAACCTCGTCTATCATCTTCATATTTTTTTTGTGCAGTGCGGACCATGACTGAATGCAGTATTCCAAATGCGGCCCTACATATGCGCAGTATGGCCGCATAATTACTTCCTTACTTTTAAACGAAGCGTTTCTATAAATCGCACCCAGCATCCTAGAAGCACGCTTACTGGCTTCTAGACTTCGTTTCGAAAATTTAAGATCATTGCTTATTAACACACCCCGGTGCTTTCTTCTTGACTTTCCTGTAACTATGACCCATTTTGTACACGTGCTTTTTTTGTCTGTTTTTGAGATTCCATCGTAGCACTTTGCATGTGACATAATTAAATGACATCTGCAAGGATGTGCTCACTCCATAGGTACATTCAAATCCGTCAACTCCAGCATCAGCACTGTTGATTCTACTGACAAGTTTAGTGTCATCACATCATATAGTGTCATAGCACATCATAACTATAGGGAATAACCCATAAAAACGCATACGTTCTTCGACGCCGCTCGAGAGCTCAACATCTCGGCGCCGCAATACTTTCAATCCGCCCGACGAGGCAAAACACCACCGTTCCAGAAACCCATAAACGATACGTTAGTCATCACAACTTCCGGACGCCACTGGTCTTAATGTAAAACACCGCCACCAAGTAGCATCAAGACAAACGAATGCCGCTGACGTCACAGTACGTCACTCAGAAAAGCCAATGTCGGTGGGCGACGGGAAAGTAATGCCAATCATCTCTTTGAAGAATGATGATACGAAGCGTTCTTACTTTCTGCGTCACTGTTGCCAAGTGGTGACGTCGAAAAGCACGTCGCCGGACAACGTCACATCTACTGCAACCGATCATAGGGCGCACAAACGACGCCACTCAACGCTGCATCCAGCAGCAGCGAGCGCAGCGCTAAGCTTTCGCCGAACGTCCCAGCAACGGCCCTGCAACCAACTAACACGACACCCACCGGTGCCGACCCCAGCACTAAATAATGCGGCATCCGGTCCGGCGGCAATATGAGCCAAATATCGCATTCCCGTAACTGCGTGGAGTCAGTTGCTATTCCCGTCTCCGCGAATACGCTGCACACCTTTCGCGTTCGCTGAAGTCGGAGGCATAGATATGGCAAACTATGATGTTGCAGGAATAGAACTTACGACCTGAAACTAACGTGACACAGACGTCCCCATGATCTTACGTCAGGATGGTGGTAGTTATGTAGCAGCAGCACGACTGAATAATAAAAGCACCTCGGAGAATGCAGAGAAAGCAAATCGTAACGACGGAAAACATCGTGCTCATAACCACGCACATGACAGAAACGCAACAGAGCGCGAATCGATCACGTTGTTGCGTAAAGTTTGGTACATGGGGAGAATCACGCTGAACACATTTCGTCTTTTTGAACGACATGGAAAATCGACGGCCAACGAACCACTGGAATGCAGTTCGTTTTTTGCAAAATGACATTAATCAGCCCTAGCTGTTTCCTTTGGCACACCGTCATGCGCTGCTGACGTCTTTTCAAGGAATCACATTTCCCCAGGTCCAATCATTGCCATGCTTGTGTTCAGTCGGCTCGATTCTGGCCCACAAGGTCAGGCGGGCCAGAGACCTGCGCCGCCCGGGCCCCAGAACGGACGGAAGGCGCAGCTCAAAGGACCCAGACATCAACGATTTATCACTCTCCGGCCGCTCCCTCGTCTGGTGACGTCATACCCGCGTCGGGGCAGAGCGACGTCATACCCGCAGGACAGGATTACACGCAACCCGCAGCGGTTTCACGTTCCGTTCTCACAAAGTTCACGCGACGTCACGCCCCCAGAGGGCCCGGACGACGTCACGTCCTCGCCGAGACCGAGCGACGTCACACCTGCAGCGGGTGAGCGCGGCGGTAAGCGTCACGCCTGGTGCGGCCAAAGTCGGCCGCGCGGCCGCCCACTGCAGTGCCGACGGCCGTGAACACGGATCTCGTAACACTGCACGATCCTGACCAGCCAATGGTGAGCCGAGCCTCGTTCTGGTGCAGTGTCACAACAGTGTCACAACAGCAGTGTCACAGCGAGGGCAACGCCGCCAGCGATGCAAACAGGCCCGCTTCGCTGGTGCCCTTGCGCTCTATTGGACGAGAGACATGCCGATCTAAAAATGACCGCCACCCTTTCACTCTGGTTCTCGAGCAAACATTACATAGGGTCAGACTGTGACATTCAGATCCGTCGCCCACGCATACAGTGGCAATGAGGCCTCCTACGCGGATCGTGACATTCACCAACGACATATTTCACTTCCGAACAGGCCGAGGAGCGCCTCTTTCGAACAAAGGAATGCTGTGTGGCGGATGGCGGGCAATACATGTGAAAAGTTTGTAAATTTTTAAACATCCCGCATTCGCCTGCATTCGCTCATCAGGCTTACCTTACCCAGTCAAATTCAGCAAAACGTTCACCAACGTGAATGGCACCGCTAATGAGGGTGGTTGTGATCATAGATCTCGTGCTCCCTTCACGATTTACCCAAACTGGCCGTGAAAGAGGCGCATGCTCGATGGACACAATTATGAAAGGGTGTTGAACAGTTCCGGTGGTAAAAATAATCGGCGTTCGGCGCACTCGATGCCGGGTCGAAGCGCTTCCCGTTCCAGCCCAGCTGATGGCGAGTTTTCGCCTTCCAAATGACGTCTGACGCCTGACGTCACGACGCGGCGCGAAACCGCCCTCCAGGCAGGAAGTGTCGAACGCCCGCGAACCGTCAACAACGGTAAACTCCGCGGCATGCATAAATTAGGAGGCTAAAATGAAATCAGCTGACGATAGACGTGTCTTGGGCCGCCATAGCCGCGGCAGTTTAGGTCCGTTGACAAGCCTCTGATGAGCGACGCCAAAATAGTTGGGAACTGCAGATATTCGTAGAGGACAGCCCGTACAACGCAGCCGCTTCAAATCTTTGGACATTTTTCGTGCTTGCGCTAAAATGCCCTGCTGCGACAGAAATTGTGAGAAAATGAATGACTGACATCCATATCCGAAATAACCCATCAATTTGTGGTACCCTCAGTTAGCTCTTCATTCAATAAACCATCTTACACCCTGGAGTCCACTCCATGACCCCGTACGTTAGCGCTTGGATATCTTGGATCCTGAAGTTGACAACACCAGCAAAGCTCGGATCCAGTGATCATCTCGGTAGCTCGTCTAGCTTGAATGCGGAGCTGCAATACAACGACACAGCGCCAATTTCAAGGTCCAACGCAATGGAAAGATTGGTCCGAGACGGCCATTGAGGTTCGAACCTAGTCCACCGTATCCACAGAGGTCCAGCCCACCTGGCTGCCTCGGATCATGAGTCCAGGTCAGCCACTGGCGGATCCAGACCATTTGTTAAATCGAAGCAAATGTCCGCCTTTTTATGCTAAATGAATCCCAAATATTAATTTCTTCTTGGTTTTCGGCCATTTCATTTCGTCATTCTCGAACATTTCGGTGTATATTCATTTCAAATTGCTTCCAAAACAAAAAATGTACAATTCCGGTCCAGAGGGGGAATGATACGTTGGCCCAGTGTTTTCCAATGAAAGGGGGCTATAGACCCGACCCCTCCTGCATCCGGCATGAGGTCAGCTGCCGCCACAGCTCGGACCCAGAGGGCCCGGCGAAGGGCGGGCGGCACTGTCGGCTCGCGTGTCAGTGTCACCTTACCAGCGGCAGGCGTCGCGTTAGCGCCCGACCGGCAGCCGCCATTTCGCCCGGCCGGCCAACGTCAACGTTTGACCGGCATGCCATGACGGTACGATGACATTTACACAAAATACAGCTCCTGTTCGGCGGCGGAGCACCGGACAGGGCAGAGCGGCGGCGCACGGGCGCCAGCTGCGCCGAGCAGAGCGGCGGAATACCGCG
This sequence comes from Capitulum mitella, assembly GCA_030062745.1. Taxonomy (NCBI): domain Eukaryota; kingdom Metazoa; phylum Arthropoda; class Thecostraca; order Pollicipedomorpha; family Pollicipedidae; genus Capitulum; species Capitulum mitella. Next base: position 16,649,327 of record CP099847.1, on the reverse strand, counting down.
TCAAATATGGCCAGCAGAGCGGCGGAATACCGCGCCAAATATGGACGGCAGAGCGGCGGAATACCGCGCCAAATATGGCCAGCAGAGCGGCGGAATACCGCGCCAAATATGGCCAGCAGAGCGGCGGAATACCGCGCCAAATATGGCCAGCAGAGCGGCGAAATACTGGGAGCATTGGCCAAGCATAGTGGTGAAATACAGGCACCACTGGCTGCACAGAACGGTGGCATACCGGCACCGCTGGCTGAGCAGACCGGTGGCATACCGGCATCGCGGGCCGAACAGAACAGAACGGTGGAATATGGGAGCCGCTGGCTGAGCAGAGCGGTGGAATACCGGCATCGCAGGCCAAGCAGAGCGGTGGCATACCGGCACGGTTCGCTGAGCAGAACGGTGAAACAAGTACGACGTGGCGTAAGGTATTCACTGCCTAAAATCTTTGCAGGATACGCACACATAACAGGGCAAACGATGTTCCGAGACCATACGCCGCGTGAAGGAGTCACATATGCACGCTTCCTCAGACGGCAAAGACTTGAAACATGACCCCCATCGAGAAGAATGCAGGGAGACACACACAGTCTACCTGCCTCTCTGGTAGGGAACCGTATGGGTTTCCTGGAAATTAACAACAGAATGAGCAAAAAAGCATACAACCAATTAGACACATGAGCATTGTGTCTACAGACCACAGTACAAATGCGATCAAACATGGTTTGAAGATGTTTGATTTCACTCATTTTACTTCTAACTTATGATAAATGCTAGGCATTTCACTGATTTAATTTTGAAATTCTGATAAACGTACACACAAAAGCCTTACATGAAGCTTACTGTCCTCTCTGTGTGGTTTTTCAAACATTCCCCCTCCGATTTCTAACAAATGTGGCCCGCTCGATATTTTCTCACAAATGCGGTCTTTTTAACGTCTGATGTCGACGGGCGACCTAAGAAGATTACAGGAGTAACCGATGCCCATTCTGTACAATACGCAGCCAATGTACTCCTGATGCATCTTATACGTTACGAATCACATCGTCTTCAGCCGTCCGTCACTGCGGCGGCTGCCGGCGCCGAATCAATACTTCCGCGTGGGAGCGCTGTCCCACAACAACCGAGCCAACACCTCAGTTCTCACCTCGCCTGTCCGGTTCCCAGGGCACACGCGCGCCTCACCACGCACCGGTCGGTCGCCGCAGCGGCGGCGCAGCTGACACGCGAGTCACGTGACTCGGCGGGGCCGACTGAGCGGGACCGGGCGGGCCGCGCCAGCCCCGGCGAGGAGCACATGGCGGCCCAGCCTGAAATAGCCGGCCGGCGCCCCGCGCGCCCCGACACGTCGACGGCGACGGCGGCGGCCGCGCTGCGGCGGGCCCAGCCGCCGCCGCCTCATGGGCCGGCAAGGTCTCGCTCCGCCGTCTGGCAGCGCCGGCCGCTGACACATGGATCTGTGCTCCGCCCCGGCACGCGCGGAACGGCCGCGCGCCCTGTTCGGCCAGCGCACGACCGTCTGCTGGCAATGTTTGGCTCTGGAACGACAGTTCGCCATTCGACACCTACGGAAGAATGTCTGCTGAAGATGACTGGCCATGGTGTGAGCGAAGACGTCAGCGATTCGACATCTACGGCAGACCATCTGCGGCGAGATGTAGTTCTGGACCCGTCTGAGACAATCAACAATTCGACATCGACGGCAGTCTGCTGAAGGCGTCTGGCTCCAGAGCGAGCTGAGGTAATCAGCGGTTCGACGTCAGCGGCGGGCCGTTTGCTGAGGACGTTTCACCATGGAGCGTGCTGACGCAATCTGTGCAGCACTCCGTCATCAGCGCCGCACGCTGGACGGGAGGAAGCTGAATGTTTCAAGGGTTCTCAATCGTAGCTCCGGAGCTCTGAAGTTCTTCCTCAGACTACCACAGGACCAAATCGCTGCTGCGTCGAGAAATCCTTCTACAGCGTGTGTTAGCTCGAAGACGAGGAGATAACGTAATTTTCAAACAAAGGACTCATTATTCCAACTTGGTTTTCTGGCGCCAAGACTGAACCACTTGCGCCAACGCAATGACATTTAATGTGTCCTCAATATCTTTTTGACGCATTATGCAAAACGTTTCATCTACTTCAAGGCTAACGGGTAATTTCTTGGAGGCATGCCAGGACAGTCTGCAGTTTTGTTAAATGTGTGCAGTACCAACCTTCTAAGGGATCCTTGTCGCAGACATCTAATTTTTATCATTTAAATCACTGCGTACATGTCGACCATCCATTTCGTGCATTACGACTATCAATGTCGGATGATGCAGACAAAAAACATGGAGTAATGTCATGCCATGTTGCAGCTGGTCTCGTACCGACAATGTCGTCAGTACGAAAACGTCCGGCCGTGCATCTGTACCGCGCAGCGGTACAGATGTCTTATACTGTTGTCTGAACAGTCCAGGACCTCAACGCAAAAGGCACTTCTCATAAAAAATGGAAATGTGAGGTTGAAGGCCGCGTCCCGGAAGACAGTTACATTTCCTTTTCTTGAGAGGATAGCCTGTCAAAAAAATAGTGATATGGAATGTAAATCACAAATACAACACAAATTCCTTTCTATGCACTAAAAAGGAATAAAAAACGAGGTCGATAAAGAGCATTCCCACTTAGAGGCTTCTTCCTAATGCTACTAATAAGTCTGATATATCCAGTCAACATCTGACTGCACCAAGTGCATTGGTATGCCAAACGACGCTTCCCCACTCGAAAATGATACACATATTCCAAAGAACAATATAAGACGTCAATGATTTACTTTTTTCCCCTTGAGCGACACCTAGACATTAAATGATGTACATTCATCAGCTGATGTTACTTTTCCAGTCACGATCACAACATCCGTGTATTTCCTACAGAGCTCTTCTGCGGGTTGAAGTTATTGTGGGAAAAATGATGCAGAATTCCTGAGCTGGTCGAACCACACGTAATTAGCAACACGACAAGGCAGGTTCGTATCCTACAGCCGGAACATTACTGCGTTCATAACGTGCCATAAAAGGAAACGCTCTGCATATAAATGACCTTCACGCCATGCCTAGCATGAGCATTATCAACTGCAAACGACAGCGTTTCTGTTTCATTTCCTAAACTGCCGCAGACAAGAAGCAGCTGCCATCCGTTAGTTTTCTAGCCACATGGTACCTACACCAACTAGTGGGTCTGTTTAAATGTGTTTCGTATTCAATTCAGGAACATGGAACTCCCAAAGCTCAACGGCATCGGTCGTTTTGTTGCAGTCACGGGTTTCGAAACTATTGGAACACCTCCGAAATATCCATATTGGGATCAGAACGATTAGAAGCCCGAGGTAACACTGCAGACCACTACGGTTGACAGCAAAACCATGTACTAAATGAATGAATGTATGTTTAAGTGAACATTTACTTCGAAGCCGACACCACGGAAGCACTCTCGCCAATGGCTCTGATACACAAAAATCATGTTTTGTATCGACTGCGGCCGACAGCTTCAGAATTTTTCGCATGGAACTCCACGCCTTCACGTCACAATCGTCAGGCAGCAACGCCTCGAGAAGATCGACTACACTTGTTTTCCAACGGCAATTTACGACCGGCGATCGCGCGCGGGCCGCACAATTTATTGTCCTCTGCTCGGGACTGTCTCGGCTCCGCATGCGCTAATGACACCAGTGTCACGGGCTGTCAGGCCCGTGGCGGGGCTGTACCGGCGAAATTGCTCCCGGTTGGGACCAGACTCAGGTCGAATCGATGGGCTGATCATTTTCCCGCTCAGATCCTTAGGTCTGACAGTGATTTTCCCAAAATGCCACACGATCGTTACAGATGCATTCATCGAAAATTTAACGCTACGTCAATATCTGAGCCTTACATTACTGAACCAGGGTGATCGTGTTGTGGTATCGTATTCAATGCGTGACATTTTATGCGCAGCGTCTGGCATTCTCAAGGTACCATGGCTGTTACAGACATGCGCCCAGTATCCTTTAAGGCCGTAAAATGACAGACAAAATAGCCAAACAGGATTCAGCCGTGGCTATCAGCTAGTCGAAAATGAGATACGTCAGCCGTATCCCAAGGAAATATTTCCTTTTGTAGTACAAAATTACAAAATTGCATGAAATACAAAACTGTCCAGTGGCAAGAGGCACGTTTAATAATAAAACACGAAAATGGAAAACAAACCAAAATTAGTACGAACAGCTCCCTGACCTAAGCAAACGTCAATCATTATTCCAATCCTGGCATTCAACATCTCTCTCAGCACAGCCCGGCCACACATCACTCCAGTCCTGACATCTCGGATCTGAATACACACTCCAGCACGCGTCATCTAGTCCTGACATTCCACAGCTGAGTGCAATGCAACCACACATCAGTCCAGCAACATGCGTCAAATCAACCACAGCCCGCTTCACTTTCGACCGCCCTGGTATCGTCCTGCGTCTGATCGGCCAGTCAGAGAGCCTGCCGAACATCACTGTTTTCCTTCTGACCGCCGCACTGAGGCCCCGCTTCGATCAGTCAACGTATCCTGCGGTATCTCGCAGATGGCGGCCACCCTGTCACAACTGACCGGCCGCGATCAGACGGTGCCAGTTCCCTCCCCCCTCCCGCTACCCCCGGCGGCGCCACCAGCTGTCCGCGGTGCGGCGCGCCTACCGCCCTGTCAATGACGCCGCCGATCCATCGTCGGCGACGACGGGCCGCCGCGGACCGCCGACGGGCCGGCAGCGGCGGACGCGGTCCGTTTCGGACCTGCGGTCCTGCGCGGCGCCGGTCCGATGCGGAATTGGTCCTCTCCGGAGTGCCCGACACGGAGGAATCCTCTACTGTTCAACGGTGCATGGTGGGAGAGTCCGGGTTAAGGTCCGATCGTCGCCCTCGACAGCAGGCATCGTCTGCGATGAGCTCCGTGTGGGGTTTGGAATAAAGCGGCCGTGTACGCCGCGTAAATTATCTGGCCCGGTGGCGCGGCGTTGGCGGCCAGGATTAATGGCCGCCTGCCACGAGCAAAGTACGCGTAATCCCCAGATGAGCCGACGACGCGTCCCTCGAGGCCGGCGCCCACCGGGGCGGAAATCTCCCAGAGACCGGACCGGAAATCTCTTATAGACTGGGCTGGAAATCTCCGAAGGACCACACCGGAAATCTAGAGATCGAGCTGCCAATCTCCGAGAGACCGAGCAGAAAATCTCTTAGAGACCAGACGTCTGCTAGAGACCTGGCCAAAAATCCCCAAGAGACCAGACAAAACATCTGTCTCGAAGAGACAAGAACAGAAATTCCAAAGAGACCAGACCGGAAACCTCCTAGACATCGCGCCGGACATCTCCCAGAGACCGAACAGGAAACCGCCGAGAAACCGGACTGAAAAGCTCCCCAAGACCACACCAGAAATCTCCGAGCGATCGGTCAGGAAATCTCCACAAGACTGGCCCGGAGGTCTTCAGAGCGGCGGGAGGAGCGTCTCCTACATCCCGCGACGGCCGAGACGAGCTCTGACCAAACCCCGCTGAAAAACCAGCGGCAGGTAAAAATATACTCTCCACACCGGATTAAATCACCCGCCGCGCGTTAAACAGGGACGAAGTGACTGAAATGGGAATCTGCGGGCCGCGAGTGAGGTCCGTCACAGCCGCAGCCGGCGGTGTTCTGACGGTGCCGTTTGGGTGGTCCCACCGGCAAAGGACCAGCGACACAGAGTGGCGGTGGCACCGCTCTGGCTGTCACCGCTCAGGCCGCGCACCACCGTTTATTCAACAGGAGAGCCGGCTGCAAACACAGCTGCCCGGCTGCACGGAGGCCCGGCAGTGGCGGAGGCGGCGCGGCTGGCGCTGCCGTGCCCGCGGCGGCCGGTGCGGCCCCGCGTGCGTGTGGTCCCTCTGTCGGGCGTGATGTGTTTGTTAAAATATCACGCCAACACGGCTGCCGGCCGGCCGGACGATGGCCGCGGCCGGCCGGCTCGCCGACGGTGGCCGCCGCGGTCGCATCGTGAACGGAGACGCCTGCCACGATTCTCTACCGCGCGACCTTTCCTGACGTCGCCCCGCTCTCCCCCCCCCCCCTCCCCACCACCACTGGTCCTGAAGCTTGCCATTCTTCCTGCACATCCGGGCTCACTCCAGTCCTCCCCAGTATCTTGGTCGGTTTCAGCGCTCGCCTGTTTCGCTCGCTGGCCCAGCTCGCTCGCTGCTGATCGCTCGCCAAGTTTGCCGGCTTCGTTCCCACCTCGCCCGCTCGCTCGGCGCTGAGATCGGAGCGCGTCGCGCCGCGCGCCCGGGCGTTTATAGCAAGGACGTCCTATCTAAACGGATCGGAAAGCTTATTTCCGGCAACTTATTGCGGACTGTAAACAGGGCATAAATAGAGATGGGGCGTTGTCCACGCGTTGATGGATGCCCAGTCCTGGGAGGAAGCCCGCCTCTCCCGCTGACGGCGAAAAACAACGCGTCGCGCCAGATGGACGCGAGGGAGGAGGGGCGGAGCGAGCCGCGCCGCCGGCGACGCCGCCGCGGCGACTTCGCCTACAAATAGCGTGCAGCTTTTATGAGCGGGCGACACCGAGCGACATCGGCGCCAAATTTCCCACGCCGTCTTAATGAACGTCCATTATTAAGCGGCTGTTTGGGCGTGTGATGTGGTCGCGGGTGTCCGTCCAGATCAATGGCCGGCGAGGCGCATAGTCCGTGGCCCGTGGCCGGGCTCGAGACGGTGGCGCCGTCTGCCGGACGGTCGGGCCGCCGTCGAGCACGCTACAGGTCTGTAGGGGCGCGGCGCCGCGGCGATTGGAAGCTGGGTCTTCGGGAGCAAATTGTCGCCTCTTGCGCGGGCTCCGGGCGGGAATGATGTACGGTGTTCGCGAAGCTGTGCCAGGGGCGGAAAGGCAGACACGGGCAGTTTAGTGGTGGAGAGGAAGTAGGCGTCCGGCCTGAAGAGTCCATACACGGGAACGGACCAAAGTGTTGACCACAGACGCGACCACGAGCTTTGGCGAGAAAAATAGGAATGCGATCGAAAGTAAGATAGAAATAACGAGGGAGAAACCTCACTCGCTTCCCTTTAAAATTCCGGAGGACTTCGACTTTCGGGTTTGGTGCTGCGCTTCACTCGGAGTTGAGTCTGAGCAGACTAATGAATCGCATCATTTTCCACAAGTCGTAACGTGAGTCAATTCTTGGAAAAATACATACGAGCTGCATCACGACTCAAGTCATTTCAAAGGACCCCATACAACATAAGTTTGGTCCAAATCTGAATTCGCAATGGCTAAAAGGCAACGAATAGTGAGTTACCACGGCAAGTTTTGGTACACACTTGTGCTGGTAAGAATGGAGCAGATGCGACCTTGCCTGCTGTTTTGTGTCCACCCGATGTTTTCCAGTTTTTTTTTTATGTGGTTACTGTACGTGAATGATGTCGTAAGTTATGAACTGCATATCCATGCAATGTTTGCATACTCTCTCATAACCGTTGCACAAGTGACAAAGATGATTGGTCAAACCGACATGTTTTTGCGACAGTCTTTTCTGAATGTCACTTCTGTCAACGGTTTTGGTCTGATAAAGGAGTGCATCTGCAAAACAAGTCGCGTACAAGCAGGCACACAAACTACTTCACTAGACATAAACAACGGCTGAATAATAACCCGAATCTATTTGCAGGGTCCCATTTGCGGCTTTCGGGCAGAAGTTCGTCCAGTTCGTAGGCCAATAGTTCTTCGGGTAATAGTTCGTAAGGACAAAAGTTCGTCGGACAAAAGTTCGTCGGACAAAAGTTCGTCTGGGGCAAAAGTTCATCTCGCGAAAGTTCGTATGGACAAACTTCATCTAGGACAAAAGTTCGTCCAGGACAAAAGTTCGTCTAAGACAAAAGGTAACCTCAGACAAGAGTTCGTCTGGCAGACCTTTGTTTTGGACAAAAATTTGTCTGGGCCAAAAGTTCGCCTAGAGCAAAAGTTCTTCCAGGAAAAAAGATTGTCCGTGTCATATGGTTCTCGCACGAAAGTCCTTCAGGGCAATATATGTGTAGTCAAGAAAAATTGCCAGCTGTCAGACGACAGCCCATGGAACCATGCTGGTGAATGAGGCTCTGATTACCCATGGCCGGATCCGGAACTGATCCCATTCCAACTCGTGCGCATCCAACTTTTTAGCCACTGTGCACCGTATTGACCTGCCCGAGTCACAGGCGAGTGGGTAACCGGACCAAGGTTCGTAAGTCAGGAGTTCGTGTGGGAAAAGGTTCGCATGCACGAGGTTCGTATGGTAAAATGCCCTTATAGGAAAAGGTTCGTGACGCAAACAGTTTGAACTGCAAAAGGTTCATATGGAAAAAGCTCGTGGGGAAAAAGGTTCGTAAGGGAAAAGGTGCGTAAGGAAACATGTTCGTAGCCAAAGGTTCGTAAACAAAGGTTCGTATCGGAAAGGAGTCGCACACCAGAGGCCGCAGGCCGATAAAAGGTGCGATTGGACTTGGTGCGGTCCAACAGGTTAGGTTAGGTTAGTTTAGGTTACTATTTTAGGCCCGCTCCTTTTCCGACACGAATCTTAAGTTTACTAACCTTTGGTTTCGAGCCTTTTTATTTACGAATTTTTTCCTTTACGAACCTTTGCCTGCGAAGATTTTCCATGCGAACCTTTTGCAGTACGAATCTTTTCCATTAGCGAGACGAACTTGTTCTAGACAAACTTTTGCCCTTGACAAACTCTTGTTCTAGACAAACTTTTGCCCTTGACAAACTCTTGTTCTAGACAAACTTCTGTGATGATGATGGTGTTTCGGAATGACAGACTTTTGTCCTGGACAAACTTTTGTCCCATGCAAGTTTTGCCTTATGCCAACTTCTGTCCTAGACGAACTTCTGTGAGAAGAACTTTTGTTCCAGACGCACCTTTGAACTAGACGAACTTCTGCCCTAGAAGATCTTCTGCAAGACGAACTTTTGTCCTCGACGAACTTTTACCCTCGACGAACTTCTGCCCTAGACGAATCTTTTCATGACGAACTTTTGCACGACGAACTTCCGCAAGATGAACTTCTGTCCGACGAACTTTAGTCCGACGAACTTTTGTCCTATGAACTTCTGCGAAACGAACTTTTGCCCTAAAACCCACTTTTGCACACTTGAAGCCATACTGAGTACTGTATCGAATTAAAGTCACTGAGCCTTTGTGTCAGAACAGAATCCACTAATGGAAACGTTAGTCCCGAACGTGTCTACACCTAAGTCTGAACCAATCACCTATTCCGAAATTATGGCTCCGTCAACTCATCAAGGCCGCTGAATGCGTGAGCTGTCATATCGGTGACTTGTCCTTGAGTTCGGGACAAAACTGCGCTGGACTGCCAATACCACGTTCCAGTGCACATGGAACGGCCAGTTCTATTCAATACTTGAATAGCATCCCTGAACGACCTCTCGGCCGTTCAGGCCTGTGTCCGGCTACAGGCCACACAGCCCAACTCGCTTTGTTATAGTTAAGTGCCTCGTCCAACGGCGACTCCTGCATGCCCTTGGAAATAGCCTCTCGAAAAACAAAGGAATGTAAAAAGGCTGCTGAAATACCAAGGAAATAGGTTGCGCGCTTACATGCGATATGCAGAAAACCAGTACATGCTTTTAGACGAACCGAGTAAAAAGGTTTGAGTCGCTGTTCCACAAACCTGTATCATTCGACTGACACGTTGTCCAACGACTTGGAGCAGCCTGAGGAGAGTAGAAAGCACCTGCAACTAGCGTGCGGAGACAAAATACCAGTCGCAACCGCAAAAGCAGCGTGGATGCATCTTCTCATCAAGCCCGGTACAAACAGAACCAGACTCCAGAACCGAGTGGGATCAGACCGCGGGGGAGCCGCCACTGAGGGGAGAAAGTCCATATCGTCGGCGGTCCCTGCTCCGGCGCAAATCACCTCTCCCCCGGTCACGCGGTAATTGAAAGTAAATAACCGTAATGATCAGCGCCCGACGGCTGGACGTAATTGCATGGGCTGATCCGTACCGGTTGGACAGGGTGACCTGGAGGGCGCACCAGACAACGAGATGGCACCAGTACCGGCCGGAAGGGGCTCTCTGGGCGCTATAGCAGGGAGGGCGAAGTGAACTAATGGCACTGGCAGGAAGCACGGGCTTCGACGCCAGGGTACAGGAGGTACATGCACCCCACATTCAATAAATCAAGTCATACGATGGGTGCATCCTCTTTTCCCTCTCTACGTATTGATCATTCGTTTATTTGCTAACAAAATATCCAGTAAGCTCATGTTTAACGTGTTCATTTCACTGATGTTTCAAGCATATAGAATTTTAACTGCTATTTACAGCCAGAGTTCTGGCATGCGTCTACATTTCGATTTCACACCCGGACATTATCCAGAGATACTGCCCCCGTGCACTGCAGAATCCTGGTTAGAAGACGTCGCTGCCTGGTCTGAACCAGACGGCAGGTGAAGTCCGGACCGGAGCCTGACTGCTGATGGGTTCAGTGAGACTGCCGTTCCGCCCGTATGGGGGCTGGTGACCTCTGTCAGGACATCAACCCACGGTTTGGGCAGGAGGAGCAACTGGTAAATCCGTCCCAGAGTCGTTGGCCTCCTATGCTCTCCGATGGCGTCAGGCAACTTCAGAAGTGAGATCAGTTGTCGAGGAACAACGCCTCCACATACGAGCATGCAGAAGGCCAGTGTGATAACCAGCCGCCCACTCCGTCAAGCCATCAACGGGCACGACTCTGGGGACAGCACTTACGAGCGGTGGCGTAGGTGAAACATGGCGGAACTGCCACCTCTCGGGACAGAAGTGTAAAAGTTCAGTTCTCGACCTATGCTAACCGTCGTCTCCGCCGCCCGCGCCACTGCCGCACTTCGTCCCCGTCTCGTCTGAATATACGATAACCCGATCCCGGATCCCCCTCCCGGCCGGCGGAAGGTGTGAACACCACCGCACCCTCACATGCCGCCCTGCATCATTAACATACTGACCGGAACGGACGTCGGCCAGCGCCGGATTATCGTTTAATAATGAAACCGTACGAGCCGCCGCGTCGCCACCGCACGGGGGAGAGGCGCCGACGACCAGGCCCCGCTCCGGTTTCCGCCCCATCGATTGCCGGGGGCGGCGCGACGTCGCGTACACAGGCACGCACGCCGCCTTCGGACACATGTTCGGTCGGCGGCTGATTAACCTGGACCTCTTCATCAAAAAGCCAATAGTCGCCGAGGCCGATCTGGTCACGTCTGGTTATTGTCGAGCCCTGTTATTTGTGGTTTTCGATAAGTCGAGCGGCCACACCCGCCGCGGGCCGGGGTCAGCAGACGGTGCGGCCACACCCGCCGCGGGCCGGGGTCAGCAGATGGTGGCCACACTCGCAGCAGGCCGGGGTCAGCAGACGGTACGGCCACACTCGCCGCAGGCCGGGGTCAGCAGACGGTGCGGCCACACTCGCCGCGGGCCGGGGTCAGCAGACGGTGCGGCCACACTCGCCGCGGGCCGGGGTCACCAGACGGTGGCCACACCCGCCGCGGGCCGGGGTCACCAGACGGTGCGGCCACACCTCGCCGCGGGCCGGGGTCACCAGACGGTGGCCACACTCGCCGCGGGCCGGGGTCACCAGACGGTGCGGCCACACTCGCCGCGGGCCGGGGTCAGCAGACGGTGCGGCCACACTCGCCGCGGGCCGGGGTCACCAGACGGTGCGGCCACACTCGCCGCGGGCCGGGGCCAGCAGACGCTGCGGCCCGCTGTCGCGGCATCAGGGCGGGCGGCGGCCAGGCTCAAATCTTGTTTTACTGCACTCATTAAGGTGGCCAGTGGTAATATGCATGGAAACTTTAATGGAAGTTAGCAGAACTTGGGCCAATTTTCTCCCACCCTAATACTGCACCGTAATCCACTCCGCACAGAATCAACCGCTGATTAATCCTGGTGCCTGAAATAACCAGAATCCCCAGACCGGAACGCTGACCACAAGGCAGTCGGAGCGAGCAGGTTCCATTGCAACGCGGGTCACAAAACGACCGGAATGGACAGAACATGACGAAGCGTTGACCGAGAGGTAGTAGGTAGGCGGGAAGGCTACATTGTGGGTCGCGAAACAGTCAGAGCGGGCCGCTCCTACCCTGGAACAGTGAGCCACCGTCGAACGAAACGGGCAGACCACAAGGACGCAGGGAACCAAAGAGGGAAGATACCACCAGTTACCTCAACCCTCTCTCGCCAAAAAACACCACAGCGCACCCCCCCCCCCCCACAAAAACACACCAAATGACGGGCACAAGGCAGCCATCGGCCGGGTCCGTTCTGCACGTGAGTTGGTGCTCTTCAGTTGGTGACAGCACGACACTGAGAGTCCCACTTGGCCGCGCAGGAGTCCGAGGAATAGCTGAAGGGCTGTTCCTTCACTGCATGCATACAACTCCAATGGCACGACTTCTGATGCCCTTTGTTCCCGCTCTCCTATCTCATGTCATGAGCCGTCATGATCATGAACAGCAAAAATGACCCAAATATGATCCAAAGTGGGGCCAGAGACAGATTAAAATCGTAAACACAAAACGAGCCGCAATGCAAATATCATAGAGGTTCACCATTCTAGACGCTCTCTACCATCAACAAGGAGCCATATTCATTTCGCCTGTGCAGACCTCACCCAAGTGCACGCACATTATCCGCAATCCATTCCACACCAGATTTCACCAAGACCACTTTATGGGCCAGTCGGGACTTATTCCCCGTCGTCCATGCAGTGGCAACGCAAAAAGAAGAGAGAAAACGGGAAAAACGAACAAAATGTAGGATGAGCGAACGGCAAACTTCCCACCAAAGCCCGAAGTCACACTTATCCCGCAGACTCCAGCGTCCTGAGCCCGCGATAGAGCTTCAAGCGATTTCGCACATCGCACTCAATAAGACCCCTCAGTAATAACCGAGACCGCAAACACGGGCCTGGGCATCTCTCGAGACATGCACCATTGCTGTCACCACAAACGGCCGGAAATAAACCCCTACCGACCGGCCGCAAATATTTATGCGCGTCTCAGCGAGCATCCACCGGAGCCCGTCCAGGAAAATATTGTGCGCAGCTGACGAGCTGACGACACATGGAGAACACATTAGGGAGGGCGCACCGCCCCCGAGAGCTGGAAGGAGTCAGCAGCATTCCACCCGCCGGGCGAGGGGTTGTACAGACTTAAGACGCAGCCAGGAGGCCGCGCTCTGGACAGCGGCCGGGTTGCGCTCAGGGAATGGGCCGTTTTTGCAGAACAGGAATGTGCAGCACCTAACGGGAACTCAATGTCTGGTTCCTGCAGACTCCGCACACCTGCAACCACGCTGGAAAAATCTTGCGGGTGTAAGGCAATGTACTGTCACCACACTTCACACTACATATCTAATACTCTACCGATCTGACTAGTCACCTAAAACGAATCGCCGCTTGTTACCGGCTTTAGGAGACTACTGCAAAAGGTCTCATTGTGTACGATCACAACAAAAGAAGCAAGTAATCTGATCAAAAGTAATTAGTAATCAAAGAAAATAGTAATCTGAAACAAATAGCATTTTTATTAGGAGGAAACAGCATCCAGTTGTATGGAACTAAGTACCAAATGTATTACATATTTTGGGCGACTTAAGGACAATATTTCCCGAAGCCAAATAATCCTTTTCTTATAGGGTCATGCGGCTGTCGTAAGGAAGGTGCAATAGCTTGAAACTATAGCGTAATGGTCATGCAGCTCGCTTCAAAGGCCACATCGCCCCGACAACGTTGCATGACAAAAATGCATTTCGGGTGGTGTGCGCGGTAATGCAGGTCGTGCCAGAACATTAGCACGCCATCAAAGGGAAATCATGGTTTTATTAACGCAATTAAAAATTTATTACGCAATTAACAGCGATTCACAAGAGACATCGGGGAGTGCCTTTCTTATTCTTCACCGCAGACAGTGGTCTGCGTACACACCGCAGACTTGGTACATCAAGTGTCTAAGACCTCGAGCGAAGCCCACACTTTCGAGGAGCAGGTCCCGAGAGGCAGCAAAACCGGACCGCAGAAAACCGTCTCCACGTGTACCGCCACAGCGTCCGTCTCAGAACTCCAACTATAGCCCACTCTGGACCAGGGGACTAGCGCCTGCCCAGTATTTCGGGCCGAGAATTTCCGCCTTATCTCCCCCAGAACCGGACCCCAATTACATGCTCGAGCCCACAGAAATGACGCCGCATTCTGCGCCGCCAACAGGCTCCGGATGCAAGATGTAACATGGTCGCCGGCCTCTCCTCTTTGGAGCAGCAATTTCACATGTGAGAATTAATATCAGTGATGGCCTGATTGTCACGTGGTCTGGCCCTTGGCTAACACTTCCCGGAAGAACCCACGCATATGGAAAAAACTAAGAACATCACGGCCATATTCCGGGCAATCCATACTCTAGTCTTCTGGCCAGCACTAATAAGTCCGCATTGGAATTTAAAACGCCTCAGGAACGGAACAAATCAATATAATGGATGACGACGTGAAGCTTCTACGCGTTAAGAATTTTCAGCTATAATCCTGATTTAGTACAAGATTTAGCCGACAGCATGACAAGATATGAAATTTTTAACTATCAGCTCCATTTTTACAAACCGCTGGCAGTATCTCACCCGTACGAAGAAATCACAAGACCAAACCTTGCTCTGCGCTGTACCAAACGGTATCTGAATAGGTGCCAGTATACTAGTATACCAATGTGCTCGGGGAGACAGCTTTCATGTCTGGAAAATAAAACATCACGCCCCGGGAGAAAGCCACATCACCCCGCCTTATGTTTTCGGTTTGTACCGATACGAGAAATACTTTGAGTGTTGTCTTAAAAGGACATTCATTTTATAATAACTCGGCCGGTGGCTTCTGATGCCATGAACTAATAACTGAGAAAATATTTGTCTAGTTTAGAAACCAAAATGCTACAGGGGATCGCAGATAACGATAACGTATGATCTAAACGAAAACGACAACGCACCACCATATTCGTCCTCGAGGATGGCGAATTCTTGAAGTCATAATGACGCCCAGACAGATGTTCTTGCACACCTGATCCACTCTATCAATGTGCATGACTGACAAGACCTGGGAGCCTGAGAAGATTATTATTTATCACTGTGATTCTGGACGGTTCAGAATGATTTATTCCCTTCGCTCTTTGGTGGCGTACTTAAGAGGCGCGTCGGCTGGTCAGACGATATTGTTTTTGGCTCTTTGATTTTCGTTTCGAGCACACACCCCGATTGCAGTATTCCTGCAGTCTATGAGAAAAAGGCGACAATAAAACAAGCCAGAGGCTTTGAAATTAGTCAATGAAAATGCTAGAGGAACGTAAAGTCTGCAAACAATGAACAAATAACCACATACGTGTATACAAATATATACATAGGCGCGGAAGCCATGGGGCCAGGGGACTTCAACTCCCCAACTTTTTGGAAATTTAACACTGATCTTACCGGCGTTGAGTGCAAAGAACTGGCCCAAAATGCTTCTTGCCCCTCCCCCCCCTCCACGTGAAGAGGAGTTCCTGTACCCCTGGATATATGTGTATATATATTTATTTACATCAATATTCATTTATATATACTAAACGCATACATTCTCCATTAGTCATCCAAGCCGGGCATACATTCACGCAGAGTTCTTATGAAGTCAAACAAGCCGTCTGAATGAGACAGTTCCAAGCTGGAACTTTTAGATTATCATCAAACGGCGTGCGGCGCTTTTTATCACACTGCTCTATGAACAGACCACAGCTTGTCGCGCCCCATCTTCGCACGACTGACAGCCCACATGACACACGCTGGGCGAACTGCAGGCGGCAGACATCTGGAAGCACCACCGCCCGGGTAAAATCGCCAGCTCCCTCGGCATGCTTCCGGTCGGGGGCGGTGTGTGACTCCGTCCCCTTATTCTCCCTTTTTCCGCCGCTGTCCGGAGGGCGCAAGGTAGCACGCCTACAACGTTGAGTTATCACCCAACTTCCTAAATACGAGACATGAAAGGGTCGAAATTCGCTGAAACCGGAGAAAGGCAGCACGGAGCAGCGTAGCAATATACAACTTAGCAGTCTAAATGGCCAAATACCACCGTGTAACAGGATCATTTCGGCAAAAGCGGCGAAACGTTTCACTTGTTCGAGCAGTTATTTGCTCCAGTGTGTTTAATCCAGAAAGAAAACAATCCTCAACCCACTTCTATCCACCAAATGCTAAACAACAGCTGAGTCCTGACTCGTGCGCAGGCATCGCTTCCAAAACGCCACGAGAACGTATCTAAATTAACGTCCACCAGACGAGAAAGGGGGCCAGGCTGGACGGGGGCTAGTTCCGTACGGTTTGCCCACGCGACAGGCACATAGCCGTACCCTGTTCAGTACCCTCCAGTTCGGCACCGCCGCGGCGTCGCCTCCACCCCGTACCCGGCTGACCCCAGCAGGAGGGGAAGAGTCACCGTCTGCCGCGGGACGGGGGATCGCCGCCCACGGCCAATGAAGGGGACAGCGCCGAGCCGGGCCGAAGCCGGCTAACGGCCGCCGCTGGCCGCGGCCACCGCCGGCTATCGTTTTTGTGGGGCTTCGCGGCCGCGCGGCCGGAGACGCCTCCCGATAGCTCGGCCGCCGGCGGCCGTCGGCGGGGCGGTCCCCCGGCCGCCGGCCGCCACCGTCCGAAGAACGGTGCAACAGGGAGAGGGCGGGCGCCGCGCCGGCTGAGCCCGACAGGCCTCGGCCGGTCGCCTGCTCCGACGCACCGGCAACAGGCCTGGCGCCGACCGGGATCGCCAAGGGCTCAGGCAAACGCCAGCTGTGTAAACGCCTTACCAAATCGGTACCGTCAAACCGGCCACTGTTCATCGTTCTGGCTGGCACTGAGCTGATGTTCGGTAGCGGTTCGTGGTAGCAAGCAATGGACGGTCCCGAAGAAGGCTTTCTTGGTTTACTGACGCCAATCCGCTCAAAAATGGCAACTGACGTGCAAAAAAATGTCTGAGAAATTTACTGTCCTTATCACGCAACCACTAGGCCACAACAAACAAAGAAAAGTCTTCAAAGTTTGGCCAGAGCCATGACACAGACAACAAAGAGCAAAGTCTTCAATCAAAGTTTGGTCAGAACCATGTTTTAGAGGTTTTCTCTCCATGGAATATCAAAGGTCTGAATAATAAAAACACTTCAAGTTGGAAGGGAAGCGGTAGTGTTTTTCGCTTGGCAGAACCGAACGGAATTATCATTTTCCACGCTTCTTTTCCACAGGACGTCACTGGCTGGGCTCATGTTAAAATTATCCGGCGTTGGTAGCAGGCAAGTAGCCAAGACTGTCCCGGGGGGCGGGCAAATGTCAAATTTTGTCGTATATCACTGACATATGGCGAAATTTATAGGAAAAAACAGTAATTATATGAAATGGGTCTCATATTCAACCCACAGAAATACATATGTTTGCTTTGGCAACATATGCATGATCACTATTCCGTATTCGTGCGAAATCGCTAGGTATCTAGTGTAGACCGCTTGGTTCAGGCATGGCCAAGCAGCACCGCATGGCCCCCATCGCCTACCCTTAACTATGTCCTTGGCTGGTAGTATCGCCGCCTAATCTGCCTTTTGGCTTGTTACACATATGCCACGAGCACATGACGTAAACTGAACAGCCTCAAATGAGCATGACGGAAATACTCTCCGAATGCGTTAAGAGCAGACGCAAGAAATACACCGGTACATCCCCGTTCTCAGGAATGGCGAATTCCGCTCTTTGGGAGGTAACAGTGTCGTCATTTGGGTACCGACGCAGCGACGCAGGTGGGGGGCCCTTGGCTGCGTTTTTTGAGAAAGTCATTGCACATCGTCTTCTCAGGTGGTTTTCACATGATTTCAGTTCACATTGAGTTCCCATCCCCGTTAAGAAAATTCTGGCTGGGGCCCTGCATTTGGGTATCGTAATGGTCAATGAATACCCACCCATCCACATCCTAGACCAATATTTTCGTGATATGACCTGTGACTGTGGCGGTAAGGTGCATTTTATAATGCATCAAGACCGTGTGCATTTCAAAATACTTTTTTATAAAACGTATTTCAGTAACATAACACGTACGTCTTGAACACAAACGCACCTCCCGAAACAGAATCCTGGAAACGCCAATAGTTACTGATAACGCAATCATTACGTTCTCTTGAGATAAGCCGTCTCCGATGTCGTCGAGGAGAGAACCCTCAGACGGCATTACGCAATAACGATACCAGGCTCCCCGATGGAAATACCGTATGCACCCCACGAAGGGTCCATTCGCCGGGGCACCAACCACAATGCTTCAGTGGGGCACGCTGCAGTTTCCCCAGAGCCATGCCCTTCATCAGGCCACACATTCGTCGCAGCAAAGCATCCCAAACAACAAACAAATGCCAACAAAAACATCTGGAAGCGCTGTGCACGGCCGGCCCGTCCAAGCCCAATAAATCCATCATGTCACCACGATGAGCTGACGGCCTCTAGACGGGTGATACCGCCAGCGGGCTCAGCAGAGCCGAAGTCACTCACCAGGACGCTGACGACCGGATTCCGCACCACCAGACACCCGCGGCCACCCTGTCCCGTCGAGAACGACACGTCGTCCAACAGTTCCCGCACACCAGATATCGCGGCCCAGATCTCGACGTGACGACGCTACCCGCCGGCCGTCGACCGTGTTCACGCCGTCAGGGCCGCTGCCACCCGCCCGCTCTCAACCGGCACATGTAACTGAAGCCCCGTCCTCCTCCCCTGCACCCCCCCGGCCTCCCCTCCCACTCCAGATGTCACGGTGCGGCCGACGCGGGAGAGTTCAGCCGAGCGTCGGCGGGTCGAAGGTCGCGTGTTGTCGTGTCTCAATCCGCACTGGGAAAGGCGTGACCGCACGGCTGAAATCTGCGCAAAGGCGAAAACAGGGGGCTTCCGATTAGAGACCGGACGATTGGAGGTACCGATCGTGAGAACTGTCAGGGATGACAAGACGCCCAGAAAAAAAAAACTTGGTAGCGCAACTTTGGCTACGAGGAAAGTGTGAATTTGTAAAAAGTAGCACTTGCTTCACCGCATCTTCGGTTTTGGCGCCAGTTCTTCAAGGCCGTATCCTTGGAAACCGTTATTAGTGCTCGGGGCTAATCTGTGTGCTGACAAACCGCCAGCCGGCAAAAAATGATGAAATTCGCTTTGAAACTCAACTGTTACACACAGGTTGCGTTAATCCGCAGCCATTGGGGGCACAGCAATCTTACGTCGTGACAGCCCAGCAGCGGCTCGAGTGTAGCGTGCAAAGCTGAACCCATCAGTCATTATCATCAGTACGTATGTCAGGTCAGGTGCCTTCGTAAAAATATCCCGAAAAGGATCACGCAATGGCACATCATCTTAGCCAGCTTAGCTATCTAACTAGTGGCTTTGCGTATGCGCTTGGATAAAGAGTGGAAATAGTCAGGAGTGTCGTTTTCCCTCTTTTTGGTAGAGCCTGTGTCCCACGAATGTAAAGGTAAGTGCTGCTAGCGTGAAGTTCCACGCAACTAATGCAGCTGGCCAGAATGAGTTTGAAAAATTCTGGTTTGAAATGGGGCTCATGATTAGGCACGAAGCCAGGATTTTCCTCAGGAAGGAGGGGGGCAAATGTCAAATTTTTTGTATGCCATTGACATATGACAAAATGTACGGGAAAAAGAAGCAATTTCATGTAAATAATCTCATATTTAACGCACAAAAAGCATATAATGTTTGTATATAATGTTATATATAAGCATATATAATGTTTGTTTTTGCGTCATATATATCATCACTATTCCATATTGCTACGAAATCGCAAAATATTTAGTGGGGACCGCTTAACTCGGGGGCATGCACTCCATGCCCCCTGGCTATGTGCCTGCTCATGATCGTGACGGATAAAAAGACAGTATATTGTCTGAGCACTTCCACGCAAGAACACGTAAAGTCACAAAATGCCGTTGCAAGTTTCTCGGCGCCCTGTATGCAAATCAAAACTAATTGTTTTTTTAATTTATTTCTTCCCTGTTTCCCGATGGAAATGCTACAAGTCTGAAGAAGTGCTACCAGAAAAAAATGGAGCAAAATCGCCGAAAATTGTCATTGGGGAACGGTTAGGCTGTCCTGAAGCATCTCGGACTCCGCCAGTCATTTTCATGAAATAATACTCCAGACAGGAATCGACTTACCTCTTTGAACTGGAACCAAATGGTCGCATTTGACATTGGGACCGTGGAAAATATCCACCGGCTGGCTCTTTATCCACGGATTTATCCATCGACAATCTGGTAAAAGAAGCCTTTAACCCTATTCCCGGCAGGGGGCTGAATCCGCCCTCCCTCGGGTTTTTTGCTTGCCAATTTCAGGCTTTTTAACGCAGCTTCACGAAACTTGGTCACTTTTCCTAGCTATTCTTTCTACGTGCTGTGACAAAATTTCAAAATTCTATTCTGCTCAGGGGCGGAGCCAGGTAACGTTTTTGGCAGGCACCTCATGCCATTTTTGGCCATGTTGAGGGTAAAAGGAAAATGTCTGCCAAAAACAGAGTTTTAAAGATAGAACTTAAAACTTTATGTGGATGTATAGCTAAATAGTTGGGCAATGTGCAGACGTAATTTCGTCTATCTGAGGTCATTTTACAAGGTCAGGTCAAGGTCAAAAGTCAAAATTTGTTTTTTTGCAATAATTTCGGCGTTGTTTTTTTCAAATATCAAACCCGGAACATACATGACGTAGAAGGGTGCCTTCTACTTGTGTACCAAGTTTCAGCTTGATATCAGGTTGGGTCACGGAGCTATGATCTGAAATGTCAGTGCGCGTACCCTATATCGCAATAGCCATAAAATGAAATTTTTGAAATAGAGTGAATTCAAATGATTGAAAACGTTTACAGATAATATTAAATGCACACGAAATCATTCCAAGTGACACCAAGTTCACTGGAGGTCATTTAAGGTCAAAGATCACGAGTTGATCTGAAGAACGTGTGACCATGACAGTTCCCTTTTCATGTCCCTGGCACCGCCTATGCTAACATTATACAAACATTGTGATGCGATTTGTACTTCTTTAGTATAACATGACTAGCAGAAACCAAAAAAGGGTGTCTGCCTCTTTTGTTCATTCGGTTGTTAGAAAACTAATCCTCCTATTTTTGAAACCTTGTGAACGCCCATGAATTTTCTCAACATTTCAGATTTGCGGACCCATGGTAAAAGCCCTATCCATAATCTCTCGATTCATGCCAGTTTCATCGAAATCGGTCGATAAACAAGGGAGTTATAAGAAGTCCAAAAATATCCCCATTTTGACGTTTCCCCCGTGTCCACAAATTTCAGAATTTTGAAAATTTCCTTTTATTAAAATGTAGTTCACGTCACGGCAAATCGATTGCCGTTTGTTGCGATGAAATCGGACGAGTAGTTCTCGAGATCTCTGGGGGGGGGGCCGAATCCGCCCCCCTGCCGGGAATCGACCATACCGTCTAGCCCTCCGGGAATAGGGTTAAGGAAGCTTAGACAGTACTCAATGTACGCTGTGCTTCTTCCTTTCGTGAGACGTCAAAATCCTGCGATGAACCTGCGATTGAAATGCATAAGAGAAAGCGTCAAATTATAATCGACCAGTAGCGGCGAATCGTCGAACGAAATTAGTTCACAGCGCAGCGTCCGGTCGCTGCACGCTGTCGCAGGCCATGTCTTGCCCGGTCCGGCACGGTACAGCCGTACCCCGGTCCGGCACTGTCCGGCCGTACCCCGGCCAGGTACGGTCCGGCCCGGAGAGCGGCGCCTGCCGGCGGCCGATGCGACATGTGCGGCGCCGGCGGCGTCACCTGATTGCCGGCGGCGAGGTGTCGGCGCGCCTGTTTGTTTATCGTTAGCCGGGCCGCAGAGTGGCGCGCCGGCGCGACCGGCTCAGGTCAGCCGCGGGCAGGGACGCCGGGCCGGCGTCTGGCCGAGCCGCCCTGATGACCGTTCATCGGCCACTGTTGTCCCTACGACCGTCAGCAGAGGCAGCGGGAAAAAATGGCTAGTTAGCGTTTGTTGCTACAGTTCATGTCAAAAATTTTGACAAAGTTGACAGTATAAAGCAATGTTGTTTCTCCCAGATGTTTACATTCATGCATGGTGAAGGCATTTGTTCGATTGACTAAACCTGGTTTCGGACGATCAATGGGGGGAGCGTTTTATTATCCCATATGGTCCATACAGATATGCTACACCAACGACTCCTTATTTGTGACCGATTCAAATGCAGCATCCATTTGTCTTCTCACCTGGATATCCCAATGTTACGGCAGAGGTTTTCCTTTAATTACGCAACGGACGATGGGGAACGGGTCGTGACTAGCATTACGCCAAACCTAAGGTATTATGAATTCAGCCCAAACATGATTACTGGGGATGAGCAAAATGTTGATCAAAATGATAAAGAATGTCACGCGTCTGATTTCCTTATTCAAGGACCTGAAAAGGAGAAGCAGCAAAGCGTTTAGCAAAAGGGTTCCCGATGGTCATTATGGGCAAGGTAACGTCCCAGACATGGGGGGGGGGACAAATCAGAATGTGGGAGGGATGATATGACTTAAAATCCTGTTTTACTACGGGATATTGCGAAAATCATCTATTTTCCGAACAAAGCTGGCGGAGAGAAAAACCCATTTTGCTAAAATTTAAGAGGACTATCTATTCGGTCCCCCGGTGGTTACACCCATGATGACCATCACCTTATTCCGAAAACTAACTATTGGTTATCCTCCAACCAGAACTCTCCTAACAGTTCGAGCGCTTTTGTATCCGCAGCCGTATCCGTTGTTGCGTCCGCATCCGCATCACCAATAGTGGAAAATTTATAAGGCGTCCACCATTCAACCATATCCTCGTAACAGCAGACGAGACGGCGCGGTTGAAGCAAGTCGGTGCAGCTATGGCCATTATGGCTGAGATACCGAACCAGATTATCTGGCTGCCCATCTCCCCCTAACAACCCTGCACCCAGTTTCACTTAGCTATTTCGCTACTATATCGTGGTTTCCGTTTGCGGAAAGAAATCTCTTGCCCAGGCTGCGGACTTCTTCGGAAGGCCGAAGGACACCTGTCAGCCGTATTACAAGTCTGCACAGTCTGTGTGACGATTTTCAGGTGCAGGCGGGCCACCCATGACAGCTGCACGATCTGACCTCACTCACCAGGTGAGACATGAGACAGCCGGGAGGGTACCGACATCGCAGAGCTTCCGCCGGGACGCCGGGATAATTCAGCGGGGTTCAGTGATGAGGCAAGAGTCCCGATCACCTGCTGTTTAACCATAAGGGTACAGCCTTTGGGCAATACCAAAACATATTTTCGTACACATTGAGTTTACATTTAACTTGTTGAAGACCAAACATCCGAGCATTCCTTACCAACATGGGGGAAAACTGGCGACCTGGCTGTTATTCCGATCAACGGAGAGAGCAAGGGCAACAGCGATTTTCTGTTACGTGATTTCCAAAGCGAAAAAGAAGTACATAAAAAGACACTTAAATAAATGTGCCCAGGATATGAATCATTGCTCTTTCACTAACCTTGCTTCTACGCTCAAAAAAAAAAAAAAAAAAAAACGCCAAATAACGTTATCTTTTAGTGCGCATTTGATGTTTCCACTGCATGCCCTTCAAAGCAGTCTCAGCCGTTTTATTTTTGTTTTTTTTCCTTATCTAGCATTACTCGACATGTACAAAATACCCGAAACGTCGGATCAGGGCGTCCATTCGGTGACGTGCGAACGCCGTCTCTGTGACGGCGTCACAGGTCGGCGCGTTTGGAGCAGAAGTTCCGGGTTAAACCGCGTGTGGCCAGGAGACATCCAGCCAGACTGTTCTGGAAACTCCGTTTTCTGTAAGGCGCGCGGCGGCCGCAGTAGCCCGATCAGTGAGGATCGCTCGGTGAGCGGGCGGCGGCACGACTGCTGGCGACAGAGTTACGTGGTGGCGGAACGATTGCTGAAACAGAGCCGTAGGACCTGCGCTGGACTGTGTTCTAAAAAAAAAAAAAACCCTTGCAATAAAGTTTAAGGAGCCGACACCGAACGACAATTTTGTAACGCTGTTTCATATACGGTACCAGTTCCTCCTGCAGACAGATTTTGACCTTGACGACCCGTGTCTCCATTACAGACGGGCGAGTTCATTCCCTCAGGCTTCTGAACAAAGTAAAACATTGACATTTCCTGACAAAACTTTATCGATTGTCTCGACAGTTACGCGATGTTTATGACCAATCCTCCCGGTCCTTAAACATGATTCACGACCGCCAAAATTAGGACCACCCTGATAGCAGGCTACGTCATCGGAGGAAGCGCTGGCGATCCAGGCAGTCTACGAAAGCGATCGTCGCGTGACCTCGCACAAGTCTCCCAGGCCCCGGCCCCGGTCAGGAGCCTGCCGGCAGCCGAGCTGCGGGCAGGAGTCAGCGCCCAAACGCCGCGAGTTCGTCATCATTTGGTGTAAACTAATAAAGCGCACGTGTAACAAATGTAGTCGATTCATCCCGCAGGCGACCGGCCACGCCGCCGGCGCGCCGTGCAAAATGTCGGCTGCGGGTTATTACTGGGGCCCTCATGGGGCTATTTGTTCGCCGGCCGCACGCCATTATCGCCCACGGCCGGCTCAAAACACGGTCCGGAACGTTCCTGCTGAGCTGCCTGCATCAGGCTGTGTGAGCTGCGCGTCGGTCTGCGTGAGCTGTATAGGGCTGTATGAGCTGTGCGACAGACTGAACGGCCTGTGCGCTGGCCTATGTGAACCATGTGTTAGTATGAGCTGCGAATTAATCAGGGCGGGGGGGGGGGTGAGCTGTGCATGCATCCATCTGGCTGTGGAACATGGAACCGGGTGACCTATGCTGCGGTGTGTGCGAGCTGTGTATCAGTGTGGGGTGAGTTGTGTATCAGTGTGCGGTGAGTTGTGTATCAGTGTGGGGTGAGTTGTGCATCAGTGTGCGGTGAGTTGTGCATCAGTGTGGGGTGAGCTGTGCATCAGTGTGGGGTGAGTTGTCCACCTGAGTGGTAAGCCGGTCTCTCTCAAAGGATGTGTGAGCTGTATAGCGGTATGTGTGAGCCGAACGTCTGCGTGAGGTGTACACTGTTTTATGCAAAGTATATGTGAATCTGTGTTAACTGTAAACTAATCTTTGTGAGCCAACGTATGTCCGATTGAGCTGTACAGAGCTGACTGAATGTGCCAACTGTTGTGTGTGAGTTGCATGCCGATCCGTGTGAATTGCATATGATTCCTCCTGAAATGTCTGTCTGAAGGTATGTGTTGGCTGTACAGCAGTTCGTGGGAGCTGGACATAAATCTACTTGAAGTGTTCTTTGCAAGCGATATGTAAAAAAGCGTGATGCGTACATCGGTCTCTGTAAACCGAACAGCAGTCTTCACAGGGACGTAGCCAAGGAGGGGCAAGGGGGCCATGGTTCCCCTCGAGTTGAAAATTTGGCGTTTTTTGCACCCCAGTGATCAAAATACTGGACAGTTTCCGGAGCTCGAGAACAAAATAAAGCAAGAAAGATTTACTTGTAAGATTTACAACAGATTTCTATGGCTGTACATCAGTCTGTTTGAGCATCACTCTAAGTGTCCAGATCATCATTACCATAGGTGGGCATCGTTACTAAAAAATGTAACTTCGTTACTCGTTACTCCGTTACTCAAAAAAGCCAGTCCGTTACTCGTTACTCCGTTACTCTGTCTTAAAAAGTAACGGAAGTTACCGTTACTCCGTTATTCCGTTACTTTTTTAAATGCAGTGAAAACCAAGCGAACGCGGGTTTTAAGTCTTTTATGCTGCTTTGTGGTTGTAAAACGCATTCCATATACAAAGGGAAGAAACAAAAAGCGCCTACCCAAAACACTCCGCTAGCTGCCCACTGCCCTCACCAGCCGTTGTAGAGTCGGCGGCGCCGGAACAACAGCCGCGGCGGGTATTCTACCACTGTGTTAGCCACAATGTTCAAACTAATGAATTCCTGTTCATTGCCCGCGGCGCCGACGGAGCGGGAACAACCGGCGCTGGAGCGGACGCATGCAAAATGCGACAAACAGCGGACATCTGTCGACCGGGTTTGATCAACAATGCCTCTCGAAGTATCCGCCCTGAACATAATGGTCTCCGTTCAGAGCTCGTTTCGGTCTCGCGAACTTCTTGTTTTGTTTTGAAATTATATGTGTGTATTAGTTTGTGTACGAGCGCGTGCGTGGAGGTAAGATTCCTGATACCCCTGACGGTTTTTTAATACCAAACGACGAAGGACTAAAAAAAAACATGACTGATATGGATTTTATTATTGTGAAATAAAAGACTAAAAAAAGGTGCTTTAGTACCTCTTCAGTACCCTTGAAAAGACAACAACGGAGGATGTTAGCCGTTCACAAGTGGAACATTTTGGAACGATGACGTTACGTGACATGACCCCTGTGAAAGGCCAAAATTGATATCAATGAACTCGCTATTGTCTTACGGTTCAGTATATGTCGCTTAAGTTCAGCTTTTCAGGGACAAGGTATTGTGTCTATTTACCTAATTCCAAGGACGTGTTTTGATCTTTCATGGCGTCTGGTGGCCTCAAAATTGACCTGAGGTCAAAACCCTTGAATGTTTTCGTCTCGGTTTGACAAAACCTTTCTGCCGGTGTTTTCCTTTTTTCCGTGCGATATATGGGAGCCGAGATCCTGGGAGATGCCGAAATCCGAGCTCCCCTCCGGCCGGGCAAAGGGCATTCTGAGCCCGGCCGGAGACGGGTTAAAAACACTTCATTTAACCCTATTCCCTGTGGGGGGGGGGGCAGATTCTGCTACCCGTGTCTTTTTGCTTGTCGCCCCCACACTGTTTGCCGCAGCGCCACAAGATTTTCTGGCATTTCATGGAATTGATACACATGTGTTTTGTCAACATTTAAAAAAAAAAATCGGTCCCGCAGAGGCGGTTCCAAGCCCCCGTTTTCGGCGGTAATGTGCTGTGCGTGAAGCTGCAAAGTTGTGCGGTTCACTATCGTGACATTCTGAGTAGAAATAAAGATCACTGACTCATTTATATAGTCATACACATCCTAAACAATGCGTATGCACACACATTTTCAGGCGAACGCACATCCAGGTACTGAAAAAATGGGGGAGCACACTATTGTGCTTATGGTGCCCTCCCAATTTTGTTTACCTGGATCCACCTCTGCGCTACATATAAACTTAAACTGGCTTGCTAGTTGCACATCTGATGTTTATATCACCCAAAACAAACAAAAACAAAGGAAATTTCTTATTTCAAATATCACCCTTCTTGCCCTCCCTGGAACTGCCTATGGTTTTCTATTTTAAATTTCAGCTTTCGGTATATAAAAGACTTGGACATTCCAAGCTGAACCGTGTTATTCCCATGAAAATTGGTTGGTAAACACGGCCGCAGTGACCTTTCAAAAATCCCCAAATTTTGGAGTTTGTTTGCCCCCACGCCCTATTTTCGCAATTTTTGGATTTTTGGGGTCTGGAATTGGAGATCTCGTTGAAACATATTAAATGGCATTCATCCCATCAACATTGGACGAATGCATCTCGAGATCTCTGGAAGGGCGGGGAGGGGAGGGGGCAGAATTGGTAATCTTCATCTTTCGGCCAATGCATATTTTTCGAAGGTGCAAAAGTGGCAACGGCTCATATCATGTTTGAGTTTGGGTCCTCACTTCTGCGTCTACAAAAAATAATGTGTCAGCCGAAAGGTGTTTCGGCCAGTTGATATTTTTTTCGGGAACGCAGGAGTGGTAACTCGAATCGCATGGACAATGTAGCTTGTCCTCCAAGTTAAACATGATTTAACCTAACCTAACCTAAAACCTACTGTATGGTTGCAGGATTGCCCTAGATGGGCATGTAAAACTAATTTTTTGTTAGGTTCAATTTGCCTGTTTTTTTGGTTTGGTTAGCTCGTATCGGCTGAAGGCAAACATGTGTCAACTGAATCAGAATTCAAGAGTTACCTAACCAAGTCAGTTTACACATCCAGTAGGGGCCAGTGCTTACAAAAATACCTGAATGGGCTAAATTGTTCACACAACTTGTGTTGCCACTTCCGCGTCTCCAAAAATTATGCGTAAGCGTCGGCCGAAAGGTAGATTACCGCAGATCTGCCCCCCCCCCAGGGCAATGTGAATCTCACTGCCTGCAGAGAATATGGTTAAAGCAAATAGTCCAAGCAATAGTTGACAAGCTTCATAATTATGCTTCACTACTGACAACTTATTGTGCACATTCTGTTCTCACCTGGAAATACCGTAAATAATGTTTCCTCTTGATATGTGCCTTTAGCCTTGAAAGGCTACTCATGTGACCCTTGATTATAACCTGTTTCGGTCGGCACAGGACATACGTAAAAATGGCGTTTTCCCCCTCCTCCTTAAACTCAAAGTACGTTTCTAGACGTGGCCATTGGTGACCCAGACCGGGCTCGTTCTGTCTCCGAAGCTGAGGCACCGTCGGACTCGGAGTCAAGGTTTTCGACCTCCACTGGCGGCGTAAAGACGCCTTGATGGGACATTTTAGTGTCAGGTAGTTAAAATTTCAGGCCAGTCAAGAATCAATCACCACTCCATCGCCCCATGGACATCGCAGATCCAAGGCCATGGCGGCAGTAATCACGTGCTCAACAGCCTTGAATGATCTTGGCGAGGAACCGTGTGGCGGTGGTAAGCAATCCGTGACTAACTTGAGACAACATTGAAAACTGCCGTCAGCTGGCTGTTCCAGTATAAATGACAATAACTTTGATATCTTTTACCCTGAAAATTGACGACTGGTTAATTTATAATTTTAAGTCATATCAAACTTACGCATAATTCAATACTTTTGTCCCAAAAGAGACCAAAGTCAGCTGGCCTTTATACTGAACCATTGCCGTCAGCTTGCCGTCAACGTTTATCAGCTGACGAATATTGTCAACAAGTCTACGCCGCGATTGTCAGCTGAGTGCGCGCCCAGCCGCGCTTGTATCGCCGCACGCTATTGGGTGTTGGCTATTCAAGTAGCCAATGGCGTGTGCCGATGCAAATAAAGCCGGGCGGTGTCTGTAAGGAGTTTAAAAAGTAACGGAGTAACGGAGTAACGGACCAAAAAGTAACGGAGTAACGGACCACAAAAGTAACTTCCGTTACTCAGTCCGTTACAGTAAAATAAAAGTAACGGGTCCGTTACTCCGTTACTCAAAAAAGTAACTTCGTTAGTAACGGAGTAACGGAGTAACGGACCAGTGCCCACCTGTGATCATTACATGGAGACGTGCAACGTGCATCGATGTGTACGAGTTGCAGATAAGCCTGTTTGACCCGCCTATTAAGCCTGTTCATTAGTTTTTGCCTCACATGAAAGAGCTGGCATGGACAGTTGGAAGGTCAAACACTACGTCCATGGTTGTAATGACACTAAATAGGACAACACGACTTTTGCAGAGGAAAATTTAGACATCAAGACCCTGTCAGGGGAAAGAACAGACATACCTCACGTTTCTGACAGGGGGCGGATGAGGCGAATCTGACACCACTGACAAGACAAATGAAGAAAACCTGACACGTCTGACGGAGGTTCGCTCTGGCGGACCTGATGCCTGTGACAGATCGGACGGACCTGACAGCTTTGACAGGGGACAGCTCAGACCGATCTGACGTCTTTGCAGAGGCCAGCCCAAACGAATCTCATGCCAGTTGCCTCCCAAGGCAGTCAGCGTCGGCCGCCGTACCGTGGGGTCCGGCCGCGGCTGCCGTCCGCCGCCGCCGGAGCCGACCCCGCGGCCGACTCTGCAGGACGATTTACGGCCAGCGCCGAGTGCTCGCCATCAGCCAGCCGTCCGTAAGGGCGGCGGCACCGTGCGCACGGCCGGCCCGCCGGCGAACACCGCCCGCTGGCCTCGGCGCAGCCGCCGCCCACCGGCAACCCGGCCCAGCCAACGGTGCGCTGAAGTGGACGGCCGCGAGCTGCCACGAGCGTACCGCCGCCAATGACCGGGGCATACCCGATTTGACCGGCTCGCGCGCTGACGGCACCTGCGAGTGCCGCCACGCGAACCTCCGGGTCGGGTATTGACGTGCTCGCGTCCGCAGTTTGTATAGCGCCAATGCCGGTGAGTAATAATCGTTACACTCCAGGTGGTAAAGGCCTTCGCCGGCTGCCCGTGCGTGCATTCAAATGGAAATGCGTTCTTATTCTGGCGGTCGCTGGGGTACACGTTCCCGGTAGCACTCCGTACAGTAATTTCGTCGCCTGGTTTCGCAAGGCATAAATCGCGCGTCCATTCTGGCACTGGCCGGCCAATGACATCGGTCTATCCTTAACGCCATTTCGCGGTGCGCTGTTGTGAGGATGACGGCATGAAAAACAGGCCTGCGACACAGAGGACTAATTCAATCATGTTCAGGGGCCGTTCATGCTGGCATTTCCGCGCGTCTAATTAACGAAGCACTTAACAATATTTGCACTGAGTGTTCGGCATGCTAGAACTGCTGCCCCGTCCCTTGGAGGACGGGGCAGCAAGTCAGTCATACAATTATAACTTAAGTTATTGAGTATTTTCCGAAAAAAGCTTAGCAAACATAGAATGAGTACTCCCAACACTACATACGTCTTTATAGTGATATAACGGTTGTGTAACGAAGAATCGATGGGCAGGAATGCAAGACTGGCATGCCAAGGTTGCGACAAGAAACCTTCATGCACGATACCGATCCTGGTCTGAACAGAACTGGCCGTCTATAGCCAACGTGATGCCAGACAACGCAGAAGACTTCAGCTTTTTAGGTCGCCGTTAATATAAGTAGGGATTAGTAGGTAAATGGACACGTACTGCCATCATAAGCGGTGAAACACTACCGTTTGAATACCTGCCATGCACGATTGGCGCAGAACCCTGGAGGCCAGTGAGTCGTGAAACTTGTGGGATAGAAGAGGTCCGCAGCTGTTGTGAGATTGCGGAGGGAAATTCGGCCACATGCCAGGCCGGTTTCCTGACTGAGGACGAGTCTTGAGGTCATCCTTGGCGCATTCTCCAATTCATATGGGCTCATAATGTCTCATTCTTTTAATGTTATTTACCATTCTTGGTGTCGCGATTACGTTTGTCGTCTCACAAAATGGTCAAGCATGAGATGTGTCCGACAAATGCCTGCCCTGCACATTTCTGTTGAAATCAAGAGCGAAGATGAATTGAGATGGTTATTCATGGAACTGCAGCGCTGGTGTAATGTCGTCATGTTTAGAAAGACTGTTTACAAATATCGATGCGGGCCATTGGTACATGTAAGGTAGGTGGATGATTATACACAGCATCAATGACTCG
The DNA here is from genome assembly GCA_030062745.1 of Capitulum mitella. Taxonomy (NCBI): domain Eukaryota; kingdom Metazoa; phylum Arthropoda; class Thecostraca; order Pollicipedomorpha; family Pollicipedidae; genus Capitulum; species Capitulum mitella. The sequence continues at coordinate 16,617,922 of CP099847.1, read as the reverse complement.
TCGCTCTCTTGTCAATGGCGTCCCGTGCATCCAAACAGCTCACTGAACAAAGTCCTGATGTCAATCATTCCGGGAAAATGCCTTTCAGTCTCGTCGTTTTTGCCAACTCGGGACTTGCGATCGAGAGGCGCAAAAGTAACGACCTCTTTTCTCCAAGCAGCAGCGTTCTTCGAAGTCCGTGTACCGCCAGGCTGTGCTCGACAGGTAGGAGATCGTCCCATCCCGGCCTCCACGCAACGTATGCATTAGCCGCGCCCGCCGGCGCTGACAAGGAAAGCCAATTTGTGACAATCGGCGCCGCCGCCGGCCCGGCGGTTGTTTATAGATTAGCCGCTGGGCCGGAGTACCCGGCATTAACCTTAAAGGGAGGTCGGGAGCTGAGCCAAGCGTGCTGTGCTCTGGAAGCCCTCTCACCAGTCGGCGGCGCCAACGGTGAATCAGACAAATGCCATGGGGGATCATTATTGACGCCATTGTGAAACTAATGTGCCACGCCTGTCGGGCCTCTGACAAGGCCATTAAACCCGGCGCCCATTTTCCCCGTCTGAAAGAAATAAATGTTTTGATCCTGAGCGCAGGAGGGTAATTTCCAAAACTTTGATAAGCGGGGAACCATGTCTGCAGTCAACGTCATAAGCCCCCTAGTGGCTACCAATTTGGAAACTATGCACCACTACTTGTGTCAGAAAATCAACATACGGAAGACTTGACCGGTGAGTCATTAAGTGACAAAACGTTCACTGACACTCCCAAGGGCGATTTTGCCTTATTTGTATCCAGTTCGCCTGATACCACTGCAATGACGGGAAAACTACATGCCAAACAGGACGGCTCAAAACCGAACTTCCAGCCGTTGTCTTGTGGAAGGTTTTTGAATGGATTCCTCTGCTGTGCTGTACTGTGGCCCACACTACTGTAGGTTAACCGCTGACGCTCCCCTGATTCCTCTGCTGTGCTGTACTGTGGCCCATACTACTGTAGGTTAACCGCTGACGCTCCCCTGATTCCTCTGCTGTGCTGTACTGTGGCCCGTACTACTGTAGGTTAACCGCTGACGCTACCCTGATTCCTTTGCTGTGCTGTACTGTGGCCCGTACTACTGTAGGTTAACCGCTGACGCTCTCCTGGTCTGGATGGGGAATTTCTCACCAGTGCAGCTGGTGTAGCAGAATGACCATCTCACCAGTGTGGCTGCAGAAGCATAGCGACCATCCCACCAGTACAGCTGCAGTAACAGCGTGACCATCTCATCAGTGCAACTGCAGCAATAGAGTGGCCATCCCACCAGTGCAGCTGCGGTAACAGAGAGATCAGCCGGCCGTCTCGGGCGCCGACGCCGTCTCGACAGTCGGCAATTTCTCGCCATACCACCTCGATAACTGTTTCAAATCGTTCTGTCCGTCCGTCCGTCATACATCAGCTGCAGGCGACGTCTGCGCGGAAAACCCCGCTCGGCCGCCAGCCGCCGCCGGCCGGCGTCTGAACGCGGCATAAGCCGCCATGCGACCACTTCGCTGAGTCATTCGGCGACGTTTCATAGGTTCGATTCGCCCGGCTCCGCTTTTTGGCAAGATCAAACGCAGCTGGCGGCCAGGCGACGAGTAATTTGAAATACCTAGCCTGGAGATTTGTAGGCGCGGCGAAGGAAAATGGGGCGCAGACGGCGTGTCTGCTGCGGACACAGTCACGTCTGTCGAAACCGCTCTCTGGGCTCATTCCGCAAGTCCATGCCGTTATCCTCACGTGCCGTTGGGAAATTTCGCCAAGTGCACCTCGGCAGGTACCTAGGTGACGTTGATATGCAAAACTGTCGGTTGTTGGAATTATTAATGAGAAGCTTGCAAATGATCAAGAATGATGGGACGGTAGTCGTAACATGGTGGTTAACATTGAGTCAGTGGACAAGCTGACATGCATGGTACTCCTGAGTCGACTTACAAAGGCGGGTGTTGAGCTACCTAAATCATTATGTGGACATGCTCTCGGACTGGTGCGTTAAATCGACTTAAGAAGTCGACTTCTAAAACCGACTCCTAGAGGCGATCTCGATAGGGCGCTCGTGTGAAGTTTGCGGAGGGAAATTAACTCAGAGTTACTTAGTGTAAAGAACATATCATTGCCCATTTAATTACAGTGCAATATAACTTGGACTTATTTGCTACATAGCCGGAAGGTCCGATTCAACATAAAACTTCGTCCTTTGTACTGCACAACATGCATAGCAAAACTGTTCCGCAAATGGGTCTGGATCTGCAGCTTTCTTTTCTGCAAAAACATGCTCAAGATGAAATCAAACAAACCTAAAGAGTTAATTACCATATAAGTACCCTTGGTTGGTCACAAACACAGTGTCTGAAACCATTCTTTCGAGTCATTGCCAATTGATCTCAAGTTAAATGTCCGCAACTTTGGGGTGGGAAGGAAGCTTGCCTGTGCACTCAAAGACATACCAATCAGCACCTAAGACTTGTAGCCCATGAACATTTTCCCACCAAATACCAACCTAAAGAAGGGTCTACTACATGTAGATCTGCAGAGGCTGCAGGTCGGAACACTGCTATTGACAAGAGACGCTGTTGCAAGTCTCCAACACTTAAAGCAAAGCCCCTTTTGGATGCCTAGCCGGGGCACCTGTGCATTTGCGTTTTATTAATCGACTCAGAACTAAAATGTCTTCTCAAGCGTTCCAAACAGAGTGTGTGCATCAAGTTCTCTGTCTTTTCGATCACCCGAGAAACTGGTGGACATTAACTAGCCGCTGTCTGATGCATCGAATAAAACAGCATCACTTGACATTTTCTGCGACAACTTTGGTGGTTGTTTACTCACCAGGATTCGTATTTTAGTACTGAATGACTTCATATAAATGTTCTGCCTAAGCGTGCCAAAAAAGGAGCCCATCTAGTTCGCGATCTTTGGTCCTGTGAAAACGATGACAGTTGTTAACAATCGTTGCAAACTGCCGCGCCGCCTGAACGATCTCATTTTTGACGGCTAAGCTGGTGGCCTCTCATAAGGCGTTGCAACAGAAAACTATGCACAACATTCTTATGTGAACAAAGAGCTTCAGATTTTAAGAGTTAGATGCAGTCAGCAATACTTCCTGTGTTCACTGGGTCTGAAAAAAGAGTTTCCGCTTGTGTTTGCTGATTTGTTTTTGGTTTAGCGGGATTCTGATTTGAAGTCTTTTACCATCATTGATGGGAAATATTATGGCGACGTCACTGAGTGAAGAAATTGGTTGAAAATGAGACATTTTCTGTAGTAAAAAATGCTTAACACGAAAGGCGTTAAGTGAACTCGCTTGTTTTGTATCACGTCTTGTTTTATCGGCACGTCGATCGCGTTTAATATTTGTAATATTTAACCAGTTTTAAATTGGCATATCTAATGAATGTTTTATGTCTTATGTTTTAGGCCACTTGTCAAAATTTATTATTCAAACCATGTTTTAGAGAATTACTAAAGAATGTAATATAGGTAGCTGTCAATATTAAATATGCACTTTGGTAATGTCATTGTTTGCAATGGCAACATGTTGGAAACATGCAAAGAAATACATCGTTTGCCGACGATCGCAGTTGGAAACGTTGGTAATACAAATTAAAAGTGCAAATGCAGTTAAGGATATACATGAAAAGAAACTTTTGGTTGGTGTAATATTGACCATCCAATTTTCCACAATCCTTTACACCGGTTTGTCGTTTTCATACCTTCGCACACGGAAGTCATAATTTGCGTCTAGAAACGACAATGTGGGATCGAAATAACTACAGCATCAGCTTGTTCTCCGTTGCATCCAGTCAATGTTCAAACGACCGTTCGCGAAAGGACACCTAAAAAGTAGCGTTCCCTAGGTAACGGACCATTTCTATGGAACATCCCTAATTTTGTGAGTGTTCGGTAGAAACTTAACATTGATAGGTATAACACTGTCAGATCTACATTGTATACTGGTACATATATACGATCCTAAGCCCAAAAATGAAATCGACGTATGTTGAAACAAACTGTTAATGTATGGTTGATAACTTCAGTCATTGTCGTCTCAGGTTCTAGTACATTGTGTTGCTTCAGCACATAGTTACTTTTTCTTTATTTTGCATGACTTATTGTTAAATATAGTTTCCAAGGCAGACTTCGGGTGACTGGAAGAACAGCACAAGAAGCACGTAGCACCGTTTGCATCAGCCTATCAATGCCAAGTGGTCTAAGAAGAAAGATTCAACGAGCTTGAAGCAAATGACCCATAACCATCATACTGACTGGCTCTGATAACTTCTTTTGTCGTTTTCGGACGTATGACAGGTCTATGGTCACCTTTTCCTTCAGTCACTTGCGGATCGACACACAGGTTTCGAATAGTATCACCGGCGACCGTCAAAACTTCTCAACACTGATTTTAGCCGGGATTAAATCGCCTCTCGGTTCCTCGAGCCGTATCGTTTGGGCGGTTTAATCTCTTTAATGGCTCGTCCGGCCACCGTTTACGTCCAGCCCAAAATACGACCGCTTTGCACGTAATTCCGAAGCCCGCTCTGCATTTGCATTTGGAAATCTATGGGGACCTGGCGGTTCGAAACGCTAAAGATTGGGAGGAACTCTGGCCGGCGAGGATTTATCCCAGAAAGTTCTCGAATGAATCCAGCCGAGCGAATCGCTCGGCGGTCTGCGAGAGCTTTGGGGGAGCTCTCTGGTCGGGCGGTGTCGAATTAAGCAGTTCCATGGCACGGCCTGGTCCCAGAAGAGCTGCTGACTTGGGATGACACAAAATTTGCTCTCAGCCGTATTCGTCTGCGTCGCCACTGTATTGTTCACTCCTGAAGGAACCGCCGGCTCGTGGTTAGCGCAAAGCTTATTTTCAGTGCAGAGTGCGAACAGTATGGAATGTAGGGTTTCACTTGTGCGGATTTTCTGTGGCTAACACAGTAATTTCCTCGCACGGGAGGTGTCACACTGTGACTGATCGAGGACTTTCTTCCCAAGGGAGCCGTCACATTGCGACTGGTACGGGACTTCACCCTCAACATGGGCGGTACTCAGTAGCTGATCAGGGTTTATTCGCCAACATCAGACGTCGTCCAGTTAACATTGCTTTAAATATCGTTAAGTATTGTAACTGCTGATGTAGATATTAGTGCATAGTAAGTAGCTTCCACTGTAATTTGCATCTCAGGTTTCACGTAAGAATTAATACTCGATGAATGCGTATGAGTGGAAGGTAAAAAGTGTGAACACCGCCATATGTAATACACTGAAAAGTATCAAAGGCATCCAGCTATTGCATTCTTTGTGATAGGCTTGCAGACCCATGTACACTTACTATCGGAGAAAAGGCAAAAAGACGCTGAAAACGGATCCGTTGAGAGGAATGTGAACGTTTGGCTAAATCGTATCAGCAGTGTGGTAAAATTTGAAAACCTAGCCCTCGCCATGACTTCTTAAGCACAGCCAATGATTATCAAGGGTACATCACGACCCCAGTGGAAGCAGCGGAAACAGAAGGGTATGAAAACTTTTTAAATCGAGGCGTGAGGTTTCAAAAACTGAGTGTGGCCAACAACAACGTAGGCATAAATTAGCGTGTCATCATATTCATTTTGTAGAAAAGGGTACCAATTCTGAGTGGCTTACAATACGAAAACCATGTTTCTCCTTTAATATTTCTTTGCTCATTCCTCCCCTCACATACACACTAGAAAAACGATATTTGAATCATCCTGACATCCGGTTGCAGTGATCCAGCCGTCTCGACCTCCCCAGTCGCTTGCCATCACTGCAGCGGTGTCTACCCTGGTATCCGCCAGTTCGAGGAATAGCCACCGCTCGGTGAGCGACCAGAACTCCTGCAGACTGGCACCAGACGAGTGCTGCAGTACACAGACAAGGCACCCAGTCCGTCTCGACATCGGCTCTCGGGCCGTGCCCTGCCCAGGATCTGGCAGATCAAGCCCTAGGCTGCCCACCAGCGACCACCAGGGGCTCGCTCGGTCCGACGGTCTTCCTCGCCACAGCATCCGAACCGTGAATGGAGGATCTTGCTTGCTCATCACCCATGACACAACCATACTATGTCCGCCCCAGCGGGCGGTCGGCAGAGGACGTCGCCCCGTTTCTGCTCGCACCCGGAAGGCCGGACATCCTGTCCGCCGCGGTGTCCGCCCGTGTCCGCCCGTGTCCGGGCGGCTGGCCGCGCATAAAGAGGACGCCGCGAGGTCCGGCAAATCCGCGCGATCTGACAGGAGGGGATCGGAGCGTGGCCGACGGCGGGGCCGCGGGCCAATTAGGAGGCGCCGCTGCCGGAAACGCGCCCGATCGTCCGGCTAATGGCCGCAGGCAGGGCTGGGATGGAGCAGGAGACCCGGCCGGACCGGTCTCGCCTGCTGACCTGGGGACCGCAGAGGAAAACCCGGCACACCCGGCTGGGGAGCTGGGAAAATATGTTGAGCGGTTTGCAGAGTGCGGTCGCTTGGCAGCGCACTAGGACGGCACAGGACTGTGCCAGCGCGCAGCACAGCATTTTCGGTGCAACTGCGGTGCAGGACGCAGTGCACTGGCATGGTGCGGCTATGGCAACCTAAAGCGACACGGCACATCACAGCGTCACCGAGGAAACAATGCACGTCAGTGGACGTGGCTCAGCAGTGATAATGTTCACAGCACCGCGCCGCTCTTTTGCCTCAATCCACAGCGCTACAGCTCAGCATGGCAACACAGCCCTTGCTCCTAGACTGACATCGAAAAAAACTACCGCATCTGAGTCCTCGCTTGGCAGCATGGAGCCGGAGCGAACGCGTCCGCAATCCCAAATACGCCGGCACGCTGGGCCGAATGTAGCCCTGTGTGGAAAAGTAAACCTGCTTTTTATTATCCAAGATTTAGAAATGCAGTTTCACACGGCATCCTGAAAGCATCTCCAGGACAGCATTAAAAGTGAAGGGCATCACAGTCTACCACCTTGGCGACTAAGATGCAACACGTTTTCATCGATTTAGCCTGAACGTGTTGAAGTACATATCAATAGGATTTGAATCCACGCTTAGCTGAGCTTGTTGCCGGATCCTGACCCTGCCTCACAAGGCCAAGCAATACAGGGTATTTCTTCCCCTAGACCTAGATGGTGCTTCAGGCTCTGTGTCGTGCCGTGCAACTCCAACAAAAATTGTTTATGTTGCGCTTTATGAAAAAAGTGAGCACTGAACATGAAACTGACATGGGTTTGAGACTATTTGATTGATAATTATAACAGATAATTAAACCGATAGTTGGTAACTAAAAATGTTCTGATCCGCCCACAAAATCAAAGTCATTGGACCGTCTAAAATTGCTATGATCTGAATCACATCTGAGTTGCGACAGGAGACCTATCGAGGTCTCCGCACGACCTTGTCGTATCGGTGTATACGTGACTGAGGCTGGTCGACCCATCAATGCGTGTCTATCGCGAAAGCTTTGTTTTGTCTACGAAGCAATGTTGCATGAACTCACGCCAGGACACGCGTGCATGTAAACCTTCATGGATTTGCAAGTAAATTGGTCGATAGGAAATAAATAAATGACAACAGCAGTGCAATTTTTGCCATAGGATCATTTGACTCCAACCACACACATCTGTTGCACGAAGCAACCCTGTCTCATGTCAAGACAATGCCGCGATGAGCAATAATCTTTAAATTGGGCGCTAGGCAGCTTTTCCTGCGACGCGAACATTTTCGTAACCGACCTACGAGGACAAACATTCATTCCAGGAAACGCGACGGACATGCCTCGCGTCACAGACGGCCTGTAGCAAACCGACAACAGCGCACGCCTCCCGGCAGGCGCACGCCTGCGGCCGTTCACGCCCTCCTCCAGCGTGAGAGTCGACTAACTGGAACGGAAATTGGTCCGCCAATGATCGCGCAGTTCCATAAACGCTGCGGCGCGAGACAGAGTTGACTTAGGCGGCACGGTCCGGATTTGTGGCGGCCCAGCGAGCTCGTTTGCATTTTGAACGATACTTGACGGCACTTCTGTATTCCAGCTGCACCGGCGAGCTGGCGGCAAGAGAGACGGTTCGATCTATTCTAACTGCCGGCTCGTTTGCGGGGCTTAGCGTGCGTTGGCGGCAATGGTGAGTAGCGGCCAAATATGCTGCGGCGTTACCCTAAATGTGGATGGTTCAATGACATTTTCTGTAAGTGTTTGTCGCTTTCTAATACTTTTAAGAAGATGAATTGTTTGCAAAGATGGTGCCTTGGGACATATTTGGAGCCAGGGCCTCGTCTTAGGCATTTTGATCGGGGGCACAGGTCTTCCAACTTGCTATTCCGGTAACACCTACCTACCACGGCGATGTAGAAATACTCTCGCCCGGGGGCCATTTTTACACTCTCGCCTGGCGTGGTCCTAAAATGACACCCCTATTAACTTTTAAACCAAGAGAACTGGAGGAACGCAGTAAACGCCAGTGTGTTGCTCGTGACGTCAGCAGCTTAACGATATCCAGCTTGTTCGTTTCAGGTCAAAAGGAGACCTTCCGGGTTACGGTAATGACCTGAAATGTATGAAATGGTTGTGATGTGATATGATGAATATGAAATGAAATGACCCAAAATGGTAATGATCTGAAAGCGGCCATGTCAAAATATATCGAAGTTTTCTTAGCGATACAGTTTACAAACTTTTTATAATAAATCGATTCTGTAGGCATCAGTGTGTTGGCCATTGTCTTAGCCATCGGACAATATATGGGTTTGAATCTAGACAATGGGTGGCATCCCAGGTCATAGGGATGTCATTATAGCTGAAATTTGCAATGGAAGGCATGATAGTCCAATTACAATTTGTCGGGCCACGGGTTAAATGAGAGACACAGGCTTGCCAAACCTGGCACACCAGTTCTCCTCGGGCTGGAAGGGGGCCGCCTATTTGGGGTCGCGGCCACCTTGGTTCCCATGGTCACCGCCAGGGACGTTCGTGTCGTTTATTGGAAAACGCTTCTTGTTGAAAGCCACCCTAGCTAAAGCCGCTAAATTTCGTGTGCATGTAGGCGGGCACATGATCTATCCCAGCATATCTCTGCGGTGGCCGCAATAGTTCCGCAAGGTCACCGATAGGGGTGCAATCAAATTTTACATTTCCAATTCTCTGACCTAGCGTGACTTTGACCAACGAATTGGCTTAACATCTCGTCAAAAGATGTTTGTTAAAATGATTTTGATGTGATGGATCGTAAGAAAGCATTTTTGCAAGTGGACGCGTCACTTATTCCGCATACAAGATTGCAACGGCGTTTGACATTAATGTTTGATACGCACGTTTTACCTAGCTTGACCTGTGATAACCTGACCTTTCCCATACACTAAAATCAGGTCACTGGCGCCAACATTTGCAAAAAACTTGTATCACAACATTGCAACACCCAGTTTCCAACAAACGGCATGTACTGTTCGATTTGGTAAAAAAAAAACACGACCGACATAACCTTGACAGAAAGGTGACAGGTAGCGAGCCATTGAATAAAAAAACAATTGGAAACTTTACTCAGGTGTTTAAATGTTCTAAACTGAGCTCCAGCAAAAACGAGCGCTCTACCTTCTGGTATTAAAGAGTGATTCAAGAAAAACCTCACGGGGGTCCTAAAACAACCCCCCACCGGGCGAGGTTTAATGCAGTTCCTAGGAGCAACATTTTTCATTTTCTTAAGGTGGTTTGCTACGCGGAACTCACCCTTTCAAACCATGCATTTTTGTCATGAAAACGACTGTTTTCTCCCGATTCTTTACCTTCTCCACAGCCATAACCTTGTTCAAACAACACCAACCTATGTTTTGACTCCTCCAGTTCAAAATGGATTACATTTTGTCTGGAGTTTGTTCCTTACATTTTGTCACTTACATTTTGTCCCCGATAACCTCATTGCCCTGCAGGTGCGGTTTTCGGGTCACATATGTATCAAGAAAAACATTTTTATGGAAGCGGAACAAAATCCGCGGGAGCATGTGATTAATGCTCAGCACGGAAGACACACGAGGACTAGATAACAATATGCTGCTATATGATGCATATGATTACCGCATGCGACATGAAGCAAGGGTATCGCATAATAACATCATTGTTTAACATGATGTTATTTGTTCGTAAAACCAGCCCAAATAACTATGCATGACTTCACTCAGTTTTGTTTTACAACGTCTTTTTCACGCAGTATAGTCATGAAGTTAGCTTCCGCCAAACTCGGAGGGATGCATCCTAATCTGGCCAAGCCAATGACGCATGTTATTACGGTGTTTGACTGGCTGTGTGCCTTGGTACGCTAGGGGTATCTCAATTATTCACAGGCAAAATTCCGGGTCTTCTGGTGTCATTCCTGCCGTACATTTTTACAGCCTTTCTTTGCTCCATTTCATGAGCTCTGTGACCTGTGTATGTGGTGTGTAAGGACCACGTTACGAATAGGGGCTGAGAATTTCCAGACAGAATCGTCACCGACACTTCTCTTTCAATATGTAGCAAGAGGACTTTCCTATGGTGGATTTACAGTCATCGGCGGGTATCGAGACGATACTATGTCCCTATGTGTGCTCCTAGCTTCCCAAGTCACTAGCGTCTGCAAAGAACTTTGTGAGTGGTGACGGGGGTAGAGGCGGTTTCGTGAGAGACAGGAATCGGTTGAAATGATGACATTGTGAGTTGTAAACGGATACGAAATACTGCTCCTTGCATGCAAAAGACTGTAGACATCTGCACTCGTCGTCATGAACAATCAACTTAACTACGCAGCATTACAACAATTATAGCAGAAATCGGAAATGGTTAGGATGACATCGTGCAAACTGATTATATGTCTGTCGTGTCGCATGCTACTTATATATGCCTTTTATCACGCATGATTGGTTTCCTATCCGCGTTTGTCTTCGGAATTAGGCGACACACGGTTACCCTTATGGCGGAATATCGAACGCAAAAGTATTGAAACGGAATGTCAAAAGCAAAATATTGAGTAGGATAAATGTCGACAGAGATGAACATCAAACAGGACAAACAACGATTGACAAACTATCGAATATGGATAAATAATGAACAGCGATGTTTTCGAAACGTAAAAACATTGCAGGACAAAATATAAGATGAACGAATAGTCGATGTAAGGTATGGAACTGAAAAATATGGACCTCGATTAACATCGGAACGGTAAAACACCGGATGACAAAACACCACTTGGTTTATTTTGTATCATCGTATCAGGAACGGGTGTCCTACGTGCACGGGTATAGAATGGCCAACTTTCGCATTACAAAATGTGTAGGAGTGGGACAGTATGTAACGGCTAAATATCTCAGAGCATGAAGATTATACCAGAAAGTGAACCTGATGGTGAGATGGTCAAGACCTCCGTCTGTCAAGATCACGGACGTAATTCAAGTTCTGTTTGTTCGAAATTTTCCCGTTCCGTCTTCCCAAGTTATGACTGCTCTTGGGAGATGCGGTAATCAGCGCGGGAACTTGCCGGACACCGACGGTGTGTTCTACGGTTATTTTATCCGAGAGGCTAGGGAAAAAAACATTTTATAGCCCATTGTCATGCGTTGTTGCCAGGCGGAAGATCCCTGGCAAGAGCGAAAAAAACATTGGAAAAAGGAAGGGAAACTTCCAGACGCTCAGGACTCGATCTCCACATACTAAATAACGTGAGATGCTAGTAGTTTTTCAGCCACACCACCAGGCCCAGTCGCGCCATCAGACTACTTGTCTGGCGGCCCGGTTCAGCAACCCCTTGAAACAACCAGGATATTCATATTATGCACGGAACTCTAGTTAAATGGCTAAGACACTTCGGAGATTATGCGTAAACCCTAGAAAGCTTTCACGACGTTTCTGCTGGGATGTCCCTGCGTACTCTTCGGGAATAGTCAGTTCCCGTGCCCACTGTGTTGTGCTGCTAGGTGCCTTGTGGTATTTTTCACTTGAACATTTATCCGGCGCGTTATTGATCCCGACCCTGATGTTTTGTCACTCATCCTTTTATCATTTGGTATGTAACTGGTTGTCATTTATATGGCTTCGATATTTCTGCTGAATATTTTGCATTTGATGTTTTTTTCATTTCATGTTTTGCTCGGCGAGATAATCGCTTTTCATCATTAACTCCCAGATTGGCGTCTGGTGTTCTATATCTTCTCGTTCGAGATTTACGCCAGTCGTTATTTATCTTGTTCGATGTTTTGTGTTCGTTGGACTGCTTTCAACCTTTTCCAATTTGATACCATACAGTACTAGGTCCCGTAATCGAACGACGCATGCGAACGAATTTGGTTTCACTTCTAGGGAGATGGATGATTTGGGATCATTATGACTTGAAAATTGTACCCAGAAGTGCTGTAGGCCATACGGGATCAAATATCAAGTAATTTTGCATCTCAGTGAGCTCTAAGTATATCGGGCTGGTGCCGTTGCAATGACCTTATGCCTCATAAAAAGGCATGCAGTTGCGAAGAAACGTTTATATTCAAGGCAAAATACGTGGTTTAGAAAGGAATATTCTTCGGAAGTAAAACACTTAGAAGGTGGCCAGTCGTAGCTTCTGAAGTTATGCCTCATAAACGATAATTATATTTTTTTCAAGACAACGTTTTTTGTCCCTAACCAACTGTCTACCTCGCCCTCGTCGGCGCGCCCGAAAACACCAAAAAACAACAACAATAAAAATCGCCCTTCCCCTCTCGTAGTTAGACCGCGTTGTTTGGGCTTTTCTCTAAACGGTGTTATTGCAGCTGATAAAAATGTTATCAACATATTTCACTGGCATACACTACCAGTGGCGATTCAAGCGTTTGAAAAGTTGACACGAAGAATTTGGAAAAATCTTATGTCTCCACAGAAAACTCCGTATGCATTGTATTACCATACGGTATTAGCATATGTATTAGCAGATAGCATATTGATTTCACATATTTATGTTATTAGCGTACATAATCCTGCGTTTGTATACCCTACCACTGGTGATAAAAGCATCGCTGAAGAATGGATGGACACGTCTCCACCGAAAACGGCACATTAGATTTTATTACATATTTCGAGCATTCCAACTACCCCCCTCAAGTTATCTAGTTTTGATTTTGTGGGGGCTGATGACTGCACTGCAGGGGCTGAGCCTCCAGTTGATATGTTAGACAAGGGTGTGTTTGAAGCTCTACAGCCAGTGAGACTAGCTCAGTGGGTATTGACTCACCCGGCTGCAACACCTCCGTTGTAGTTCCTGTCGGCCATCCTCAGCATACTGCGCAATGTACTTTTGAGGTCTGTTTAATATACGCTTAACTGCTCATCGGAGACAGCATAATTTCCACCTGCAACCCAACAATCCGTGGCCATTTGTAAGTGACCCTTGGACCTCGAATTAACAAGCATGGTGTTCGTCGGAAATCATGCTTCCCTCACCCAGTGTAGTTTGAATAATAGGCAGGTGATGAATGACAGTATTTTTAGGCAATACAGGAAGAACCACAATTACCTAGAAACGTTTCTTTTATTATCAGGGAAATGTTTATCGTATTTCCTTTATGATATCGTACTGAAAACGTGACTCCGACATGGACCCCGAACATTGTTGGTGATGTAATGCACAGTATCGAAACTGAAGCCATGAGGTAGAGGCGCGTCGTCAAGCGTTCGAGGTTGAAATGGTCGATGTCAGACAGTCAGAGCTGTCGAATGAATCTGTTACAAGAAGCACGGTCCACAAGCGGATTGTGCTGTCACACACAGAAGGTTATTGTCTCTCAGTTCATTTGTAAGCGAAGTTTGTGTTTTGGTAGACAATGGTTTGTTATTCTGTAGAGTGACACATCACTTTTGCTACGTCATCCACCACAAGTTTGCCAAAAGTTTCTGCTGCCATCACCCTCTCTGCACTGATTGCTGGTTTTCCATCACATCTGGTGTCTTTTTAATTTGGGACCTCCCGCAATTGTACTGATGCCCGTTGTCCATCCTGGTCCCATCACAGCTGCCCACCTTGGGTGTGACAAACCTGTCCTGTTTTCTGCACTGAGCCTTTCACAGTTTGTCTGTTGTACATCTTGTGTCTGTCGTTCTTGCTTAGTTTCTTTGTTATTCCATCTGGATTTGTTTCAGCTGTTCTGCTGTCCACTACGGGCCTGCCACAGCCGTCCGGTTGTCCACGACAGATCCGCCACAGGTGCTTCGTTGTCCACCATGAGCGCATTAGACAGCTGGCATGGCCGCCGGCCACCTCTGTAAGCTGAATGTTCGAGTGGACCTTCGCTCCTCGCATATCGACCGAGACGGAGAGGTCCCTTTGATCGGTGAGTGAAAAGCGGATGGACCGGCGGCCCCGCCGTCCACGTCAATGGTGTGCATGTCGTCTGGCGTCGGCCTTTCAGCGGGCGTCACTCAGGGGCGCTCACCCCCTCCCCCTCCCCCTCCGGCGTAAGAGTGGACACAGGTGCAGGACGGGCAGACGGCCGCGACCGCAACCTCTCAGCTGCGCAGTCACAGCAAGGACGGTTTCGGTGACGTTGGTTGCACCGCGGACTGGCGTCGTACACGTTGCCCTTTGGATAAGCGCATTCGGACAATATGGCTTACGTGTGTTAATTTCATTGGTCGTAGATTTCTTAAGAGCAAAATTTTGAGGCCCTCGAGCGATGGGTAGGGTACGCTTTTTTAAGCTAGGCATGGATGCGAACCAGTCATCGCAAATCATCTTTTTAGTTTGGTCACATCCTGAAGTTAGCTTCATGAATGAGCTAGCTTTTAACGAAACGACTGTTGCAAATCGTATAACTGTGATGGCCTTGTTTTGTCGACGTCCCTGAAATGCAACATGCACACAACAGTTTGGCCATTGAAGCATCCCAACATCGTCAGGTGTTCGTAAGGACTCTTGTTAACGATTGTCTTCGCCATCATGCACGCGTCTCGACCCAAGGCAAAGACAAGCTCCGGCACCTAAACGCACATTATTTTGGTGTGTACACAGATTCTATATCAAGCAGACACTGGGAGGTGACAATAAGGAGTCTTATTCATGAAAACGTTGATTCAACATTTAATGCTCACGGAAAGGACAATGGCTTGCAAGATCACAAGGGTAAGACCTTTTACCTGAACTGCGATAAAAGTAAATTCAGAACCATCCGTTCAATGTCTTTACGTCACCTGAGATCGACGCAAATATCTATAAGCACACAGCCGAAGAGCTGCGTTCGCGCACCATCAGTAATACGCTGTATGTGCCAATTAAAAATGATGTCCCTCTGGTAGATGAGTCCAGTGCCCATTACCGTTCTAGTCTGAGCTTGAGTCTGAGTCGCTGGACGACATCAGCGGGAATGTCGAAGTCTCGCGGCCCGACGCTCCACGTTTTTTGCCCGGTTCACTCGACACTCGACTGAACTGTGCTCCATTCGGAAAGTTCAGCCGTGGCCCAATGGCACTTAACCCCAGCCTGTTCATCCAAATGTACGTACGTGGCGGAAGCGCTCCACAAGTTCCTGGGCGGTCAGGGAGCCCGGTAGGGTGATTGGCTGAGACGGGACTGCTCAGGAGTGGCGAGCCAGTGTGGTCGCAACAGTTTGTCTGATTCTTGTGCAGAGCGGTGGTCTTGCATGCTGGTAACAAAGCCTACTTATAAAACATCCGAGTGCCAGGAGAATGAGCTGCCAACTGTTTATCAGAGTGCTGAAGTTCGTCAGCAGAGAAGGCATTCTGAGTAATCTTTACCAGGGCAACTGCGATCCAATGGTCTGTCGACATGCTTTACGCTGTAGTAGTTACGGCGAAAATGTGGGTAAAAATGAACAACGTAATGGCGTAATAATGTATCTGGCTGATCGGTACCGGACTTTATCGTTTTCTTCCATCTGGTGAACCTAAACATATCGGTCTGATATTTGTCTTGCTTAATACCGTGATTAACATGACCATTCTTTCCACGAGGACAATCATGCGTGGGTCGCGACTGCAAGGAAAGCTTATCCACTTACATACGCTTAGTGCTCCCAATAATCTCATGCAAGTCTGATCATATTGTGTTGTCGCTACGGCTTAGCAGCTTATAGCGCCCTGTTACAAGTTAAGTAGGAAAAGTGTGGCATTGGACGTCAAGAATTGTTTTTTTTCGTTTTGTTTTGTTAGCTTATCGCATTGGCAGTTTTTGTAAGGTTCTCTGCGTTGTAACGGACTGAAGTGAGAGCGCTTTTTGCCACCTGATCAGAGGTGGACAAATAATGCCAGCGATTTATAAACGGGCATCTCCACAAGCGAAGACGAAACCCATGGGCTGGAACCGCACCCTTCGGCTACGTGGTTTGCATAACGATGGCAAACGTCATGGATAAGTGTGCGAGTCGTGACGCGCGTTTGATTTCCTGAGGAATCTGTAAATGTCCTGGATGAAGCATCTGTGTTGTACCGCATACACATGCAGTGCATACTTACAGGACAGATTTGTGTACCTGTATACGTACCTGTACCTTTATACCTGCATGTACCTGCGTAACTGTACCTGTTGCGCTTCTCCAAGCGGCCGGTAACTCTGGTGTCGACAACAGCTGCCTGGGGCGAGAGCTTGCTGTCTCGCTGACGCTGCCTTCTGGGACGCCTGATCGCTTCCCGGGACGCGGTTGGCAATAGGATCGTCCTCTTGTCTGATGACGCCTGGGATATCGACGAGCATCGTTGTCTTTTTAAACTTTACTTTCAGTTCATTTATAAGTTTTCGGCTAAGTTTTTAAGTTTCAGGATCCCTCTGAGAACAGGGAGGGAAATCCCGTCAGTGTTCTCAGGAATAGCCACGTGTTCGCTGCAGGTAGTGTGTGAGATGGGAGCTGGAGGCTCTCAGCAGTCTCAGGCGGCCGGCGACCGTCGCAGCCAATTTCAATGCCCCACTGAAAAGATCGTATGCCCTCCATTGGGAAAGGGGGAGAGGGAGCAAGAGACAATGAACAATGACAGGGGACAAAAACAACGATCAATGAAAACCACCGTTGGCGATCTCCTTTGCAGTAATTTACCCTCAGAAAAATTTTGTTTCTGCGCGGCTACTTTGTCCTATCTAAATAATCTAGCTATCTTCCGTTCTCCTATTGTAATCTTACGAGTCGGAAGTGGTTTACTCAAATCGATTGTCTGATTTGGGCTCGGGCGCACAGTCATTTGGGCTACGGCGTTCGGCGTCGAGTCCATGTCATATGTCGCACCGGCAGGCCATGATTCTTATCACACACGTCATTCAAGTCTGTTTTGGATCCCAGCATCAGTTATCAGTCGCAGACATCAAGCGTGTCGTGTCGGAATGTAATAGGTGTGTGGACTCCAGTCCCACGTTCGGCATTGACGCAAGGAAATCATTGCGACTTCACAGATGAAAAAAAAAACTTCATAATACAGATGAAAAGTCCAGAGGAACATGGACATCCCAATAACATTTGGTTTGTCTGTTGGTTACCCTGTCAAAACAACAGCTTTGCCCGTTTACTTACCCTGTTGGTTTTTTATCACGACATAATTGTTTGTGAGACTAGCTGTGGTTTTTCATCACCGTGGTCCCAGTTAGCGAGATATTGACGTCGCTATCTAAAATGTCTTTGGACGAAATCCAACACACGATTTTTGTGTGATGTAACCACGATATGGCTTGTTTGTAACTGCGAAGCAGGAGGACTAGCCGCCACGCTCGGGAGGTGCAGAACGCAAGTTTCTTTAACTACGTTCTTGCATCACACGAAACGTTAATGGTGAGGAGCGGTGCTGGACAACCGTATTGTCATACACCACACAGTAAAACGGTGGCACCGTCAAATCAATATGGTGGGACGATGACACGCCACGACAGGCTTCGAGAGGCTGACAGACAGTTAGGGCTCAGACAACGGGGAAGGTCACATGTTAACGACGGATCGGACGGCGAAAGGCAAGACCAAATGATGTTGGGAGGCTAGATGGAGAGGGGCGGGTTGGTGATGGAAAGACAAATGATGATCTAAGGAAGGCACCTTGTGGCCAGACAACAGTTAAAATTCAGGCTGCGAGAGGTCGGACCACTGTGAGAGGCCATATGACTATGAGTGACTTAGAACGTCAAACGGAAAGCAAACGGAATACGGCAAGCACCACACGATGGGGAGCCGGCCATTGCAGACGGTGTTCTGACAAGTGAAAAATGAAAAATATTAGTGGTCAAATTGCTGTCTGCAGCTCTGCGTATCGTTCTTGTAGCCAATGTAACAACAACTTTTTCGCCAGAACTAACACGCAGTAGATTGTGGCACCATCATTCGAACAACCCGTGGTGAGATCGGTGCCGGATAGATGGCGGTAGTGTTCCCGGCCCTTGAATACCTGGACCTGGGTGCACCATCGAATTATTCCAGCAATCTCCCTTAAAAAACTGTTCTGTCTGTTAATGGGCCTTTTTGTAAGCTCCCGTAATTTCTTCATGACCGCGGGACCACGGAAGGCTGTCACCACACTTTATCACCGGCATTCACCAAGCTTTGTTACCGTGGTGGAGAGAGAGCGTGGTGTAATAGGTGATTTAAACGCCAAACATGCATCAGTCACGTAATTCACTTATCTTGGGACCATGCAGATTTCAGTCCTTACTCCTTAAAACACAATACTGAAATTTTTACGGATTACAAGAAGCCAAACAAATCAGAGGATTTGTTTCAGTGCCGGCTCCGTTCGTAGTCTCCTCAGCGTCTCCGTCCCACATTTCGTATTCCTCCGAGTAACATTTCGTGAGACCACCTTTCGTGTTGGATCAGTGGCTAGTCTCCAGCCCCAGTGACGGGGTCCTGCCCCCTCTCCCCGGCTACGCCTCGCATTGATCGCTGATTGCATGTTTACATTCGTCGTGGATCTTAATTAACTAGATTAAAGAGCGGTTGTGCTTGTGAGGTGCTTTCAACTTTGACACGAATTCCAGCCAGTCTCTGGCGAGTTGGTAAAATGCCGTAACTGTTGGCGCTAAAGTCAGTAGCAAGCTCTTCGGGCAGCAAAAATAGCGTAGAAAATTAATGAGCTGTGAAGCCCCGATCTGGTGTAACATTACCAGGAATCAGATATCAAGATTATGGCATTCACGTATAGTATCTTGACAGCCCAGCTCTCAGATATTGCGCACAGTGTTTGATATGTTTACATGAAAGGTCAGATGAACCCGTGTTGGTTTTTTAAATGCGTTCTTGTTCCTCGGAACGACATGTTTTCATTTTAATGTAAGCATTCCGGGACGAACTGCAAAATGTTGCTGTAGAGCTGAAGTAATACCAATGAAAACCGTCGGCGAGAACAAAGACCCTATTCCACTCCTACCTCGTGCTGAACCAGTTTTGATCCGTTCCAATACTCAGCTGTTTCCAGTTCACTCTCAAAGCCTCGTCACGAAGATATATTTGCCATCTGAAAGGTTGTCACTGAGGTTGCTGTTGTTGCCAGCTTACCAAAGGATGTGTGCGCTTTTATTTCTTATCACGTGCGAAGCCGGATGCTCAGTGCTTTCCACCCTCCTACATGTTAAACATAAACCTATCTCAAAAATAGCTTCCATTGAGAAGAACGCTTGGCTTCAGCGCGACAGGCCGACCACTGGCTGGACAGATACATACTGAACCCGCCTGGTCATAGGCAACATTCATCAGTTTCGAGGCGTGGCTGAAGTCCCCTAATGGATTCAGGTAAATGGTTTAAAAACTGTCCGGGCGTCTTCCCGATCCAGGCGTGTCACAGTGTAAGAATTACGCAGCTTTGTCGTGACATTTCTGCACCAAGCAGGCACGTCGGCTGTCTGACCCAACGTCGAGGTCTAGATGTAGCCATGGATATCTCTTAACTCAGTGATTTCCGACAAATGCCCTGGACAAAAGAAAAACAATATGTCCAGAAATCAGTAAGATGTCTTGGCAGGCGCATGGCGAGCCAAGCCTGTTTTGTTTCTCTCCAATTTTGACAACGGAGTTTAAATGCTGTTTGTGACATCACTTTCCTTCGATGTGTTTCACAGTACAAACGGATGTTTATCAGTCTGTTTAAGCATCGTGTATCCGGGTAATGGCGCATTTAATTGTTTACAAAGTCCACCAAGTTCACATCATGGCTTTAAAGTTCCAATATCAGAAAACCTTCAAATTTCAATGTTTACCAAATTTTTCTAAATCGTAGAGGTTTCCCTTCAAAAGCCTTTGGTTTGGAACACTGTCTAAAGCTACCAGATACCTTCAACTCTACTTCCCAGAGTCGACACCGAAGGGAATCAGACAAAGACGTCTGAGAACGCATCAACGCTTCAAGTATATCAATCGTGCCGCAGTGCCGCTAGGTGAATCATACCCGTAATGTTAAACGATACTTCCTTTTTCTAACCTTAAAATAGCTTACACCCGCGGAAACTTCTGAGCTCTTGCATCCGTCTTACATAAGCCAGTTCTCTGAATTTCGTGCGTTCTCACGCTCGTTCATTGGCTAAAGCCTAGTCTTTCCAGAATATTCGGATTGCAAAACTCCTCCTGATTGACTGCATATGATATCATAATTGCACCATCCCCTTTCATCATTTCCGTTCGTAGGTAGTATTTAAGCAGGGTCGGTTTTCGCTCAGTAGTTCTCGGTGTATCTATCGACTCAATATGCGGTGGACCACGTGACGCTCATGACGTAGAGAAGTGCTAGTGCTGTGAGTGGTCAGTGTTTGACGTCAAGAATATAGGTGGGTAAAGTGGAAGCTCTTCGTGTGTGACGAATAAACGAAGAATTGGCAAGAAGAACTTGTGGAAAGAGAAATACTAAAGAAGAGACAAATTTGGCACAAACGAGGTAGCCAGTAGTCAAACTATCACGCCAAACAGAAAACACTGCTACAAAATGTCACGCGCATTTACGACATTGTTCGCTGTTGTTACCAACTCAAAAAACAACCATGGAAAAGAGTTGTAAGGATGAAAGCACTGGCCTCGGAAAAGTGGAAATATGCGCAAAAGAGCTTCCAAGCTAATCCACTGCGTATGCAAATGCATAAAACTTAAGTAACTGAGCTACCTGCCAGTGAAAAATCAATGATTCGGTGCTCATTGGATGCGAAGAGATTAGCCTTCGAAAAACGTAACGGCCGGACCGACCGCTCAGTTTGATTCTTCCTGCTAGTTGAAGCTAGGCTGACTCAGCCCATGACCTTGCTCGTAATACAGTTAATCAGGTGGATACCGAAATGTGCAGGAAGAGTACGGCACGAAATAAAGAGAGAGAAAGGGATTGAGAGAGAGGAGAGAGGAGGAAGGGAGGGAGAAAGGGAGGACGAGAGAAAAGAGAGAGAGATGGAAAGCGTCATGTCTACCATTGTTCACGTAAAATATCTGTGTCTCCAGTTCATCTGTTACACATTAATCTTTTGGCCGCTTCTGTCTATACCGTCTATGTATACGCCATCCGTGTCTGAACCGATTTTTTACGTAATGTTTTATTTCCAGCTAGCCAGCCAGCCAGCTAGCCAGCCATTGTGGAGGGTCGTTCGGGACATCGCCTCCGGCGCTGGGTCGCCGTAAGACACACGTAGCGTCTTGGAGGAGACTCATTTGCCTTGCCGGTACGTTTCGCAGCAACAATGCCACTAATTAGCGCGACACGCCGAGAGGCATGTGTCCCGTAACGTGAGACGCCACGAGTCAACATGCCGTCTGCACTGCCCTCTCCCCACCGTCCAGCAAACACATGGTACTTTGTTCGCATGGACGCCTCGCTAGCATTGTCGGGCAGCGTGCAAATGTTTGACGATATCTGTAGCAATTCGCAGGCATTGCAGCTCCTCTTCTTTGGCACGTTGGCTTGTTTTGCTTTGGTCTACGTAGATGGAACGTAACACGACAAATTAGTCTGGCGAAGATGAGATACACTGAAAAAACGCGGCTAGTGTGTCGATGGAAACTTATCTGTCAACTTCTTCTGCTTGTAAAGGTCACGTTTGCGCACAAATGATGGTTAGTCTATGTTTGGTTAGTTGCTGCCGATTGTTGCAAAGTGCCGTGCCCTGCTGAAAAATTTCGGGTAAATTACCTGGTGATAAAAATCCTCGGGGAGTTTTCAGTAAGATCTTCACAAAAAACGTGCTCATTAAAAACGGCAACGTTAGAAAATTAAACAGAGGAACTTCGGTCCTTGCATAGCCATCATGGACTTGATTTTTTAAATTCTCGTCTCCTTCTGTGTAGATTATTGTGCGCTGCACTGCATCCAGTATCTCGATATGTCTGCAGGGCACTTTTAAAGGCACTAAAGGCACTTTTACCACAAGTCCTTGATCATTTGCAACATTTCGTGTTTCTCTTTATTCTAGGTTTAGGAACTCAAAGGTTAACCTTGTGTATACAGAAAGTGGGATTTTTTACCGAGGGTTTTTAGGACGAGGTAATTTACCGCAATACCCCTTCTCGCGTGCCGCTTTGTAAACGCTTCAAAGCCATAAGTTGATTGGAAGTGAACTACGGACGATCTTGGTAAACTGCTAATGCTGTATGTGTGTTTTTTTTATCTGCTTCGCTCATCTTTTTGCATTGCGTTTAATGTTATGCACTTATGCATGTGTGACAGTAAAATGAAATGGTCTGTTTCGCTGATGATACGGCAAACACCTATGATTGTACGCTACTGTGGGCTGTTAATGAATTTTGGCATTTTGCATTTGGCATTGCATTGACATTTCATTTCAAAGGCAGTTTGCAGAGAGAGAGAGAGAGAGAGAGAGAGAGAGAGAGAGAGAGAGAAAGGAGAAAGAGAGAGAGAGAGAGAAAGATGGTACTACACAAATGATTACATGTTATGCTATGCTGATTTTCTGATGTTATATACATCTTTTTCTAAATTGCGATTTACGTACATTTTTACTTCAGCTTTTGGCTACAATTTCGTTGAAACCAATGGAACAGAACGGCCGAGGAGACTGGGGCAAGTGGCATGCAAGAAAGGGTGCTGCGGAAAATTTCCTCGTGCCGAAAACCCAATGTAGAAAATTCCACTTCCTGACATGCATCACTTCCTGCCCATTGAAAAAGACGGGAATCTTCTTTGAGAGCCGTATTTAAAATAGCCAGTATTTTAAATACGGCTCTCAAGTGGGGCACGATCGTAACATATTTACATGTTTGGGCTTCTATAGATATCTGCGCTGCTATTGGAAGCTCGGAACCCCTAGGGTATACGGTTTGAAGCACACTACTTCACGCTCAGCTGCAGATAGCCCCATGACAGCGACAGCAAACATACTTGCTCTTTCGCCTCTTTCTGTTGCAGATGGAACTGATGCGCTGGTACTAGTGTTGTTATTTCCGGAAAAATTCTAACCATTTCTCGACCAAGTTCCAAGAAGGCAATGATGTGAGTGTAAGGTTGTCCAAGTTCTAAGTTTGTCCAAGACAATTCCAAAATGTTTTTTTTCTATGGCGCAGTAGTAGCAGACCTTACTACGGAAGATGTAGCAATATCTTTGCTTCGTTTTCTGTCCAGCCACACCATAATTTAATATTTATGTGTAGCATTACTCCTATGAAATAACTTTTGGCCTTCGATAGGGGAAACGTTGAATATTTCTGGGATGCACGGGCTCCTCCAATAATCTCAAATCGTACATTGTGCCTATGGGCAATGCCGGAGAAAATGGAATCAAATCTAGTTGAGCACATCATTCAGTTCCACGAGATGTGAAACTGAACTGGGTATGAAAAGTGCAGAAACTTAGCCACCCATGGTGTTGAGTGACTGAATCAAAATGCTAGTTTTGTACCAGCAGCAACGTTTGGTTTTGCCGTTTTTTTCGGCAATTGACTTGTAATAAGCTGTCCATTTTCCCGAGAAATAAGTGTTATTTTTTATCGATTTCCGATTCGGAAATCGGAAAGTCTTGGAAATACCGGAATTCGGATTCCGATAATCAGCACTGGCTGCTACCGTGTAAACAGTGAGAATTTACCTCCTTGTGTCGATTGGTGTAGGTAGAAGTGTTTTCAAGGTTGGTATGCCCAAAGCCATTTCTAAAACAGTTGATTTCCATGCAGCACCATGGGGCTAATGTTAACTTTATCTAAAATCGGTAGGGCCGCCTCCCCATCTGCCCTAGTGGTGGTCCATGCTTATGTCGGTTTGACGAGACGGCCTGTTCCTTTACCTTAGGATAGATGGGCGTTATGTTCCGCAGTATTTTGAACAGTTAATTTCAACGGGCGGTCTTAATCGCACGAGCGGTCTGTATTACACTCGCTCTTCTATCATGAGCGCAGTTGGGGAAGGCGGGACTAGACATGCATCAACATGTCGTCTGCCAGGGGCTGCTCCCGACCGATCCTGGTCGGCAGTGCGTACTGATTCGTGCGGGACCTGATCGTAACAGCCGTTGCTGGTAGCCGACGCCCGTGATCGCTGTCGACCTAATCGATGTCCGCTGTTCCGTTTTTCATCGGCAATCGTATCGCCATCTCGGCGCCGGGTGGGCTATTGGATTGCCATACGGTTGTCCGATATTGCCCCGGCGGACGTCGGCCAGGATCAGGCGCGCAACATTAGCGGTCCGCGTCTCCATCAGGGTTTGTCCTCCGCCACACGGTGCACGCGGGCAGTCACCGTCCACGGCCCCTCCTGTTCGACCCCGAACTGGCCGCTTCTCAGGATCACCAGGCGTTTGTTCGCGCCAAATTTGCTGTGCGAATGAAATCGTGCTGAGGCGAATCGAAGATGTACGCTCGTGAGCATGTACTTACTGCACGTGATGATTGAGAGTATAGGCTTAGATCGTGAGTTCGTGGTGGTGGCGTGTTTGAGACCGCGCGTTAGGCATCCACGTAAGTTGGACGGTGCGGAGGTAGCTTTGGTCCGAGAGCTTGACTCAGCAGTCTGGGCGGCTGTCGAGAGCAGCTCCCAATGGCCAATTTCAGTGCGTGCAGACATGATGGCGACGGGAGAACTCTGCGTCGTTCATCGGATGTAATGTTGTGAATGGGAGGAGAGGAGGACTTTGGTTGTTGCTAGGGTGTTGGTTATGGAAAATGCTTGCTGTGGAATCGAACTGTACGTTCCTTTCGCATTTCCTGGAAAGACTTTTCAACGTGAACTATGTCTCGCTGAAAAAGGTAAATGACATTAGCATTACTTGTTGGCGCTGAAAAAGCAGCGACGATCTGATCTTCAAGTCCATTTCCAACCGCTTTGCAACGTGCCAATAACGTCCAACATCTTGGCGCCCTTGCGGCATGAAATCAGGGCAGTTTTATGGAATCGTTTCGTCAGATCAAACATCCTTGTCTGTTTGTTGTAATGAACCCGACTTTACTTGTCTTAAGATGCAGATAACCGTAGGCTATGTTTGGTTTGAAATAGTTAAATTCAGTTTTTGTATGAACTGAAAATAAGAGATGTCAGGTAAACCAAATCAGGTGCTAGGTGAACTATCCACAGCATTAAAGACAATCATATACAGCGGCAGCTATTAAATCATGCCATGTTGTTTCTACTGGCAACATGTCTTGCATTACCACCGGAAGGTTTCAACAGAGTGGAGCGATATCTTCGTATGAGCCTGGCGCGGATCCAAGGGGGCGATGGGGGCGGTCGCTCCCCCCACCGAGGCCTGAAAAGGGGCCCCTTGAGAGGCGTCCTGAAAAGGTCCCTTTGGCTGGCCCCGAAGGGCCCTTTCAGACCCAGAAGGTGCCCCGAGGGGCTCGTTCGAGCTTCATGGGGTCTCTGTGGAAATGTGGCGATCTTGATGCAGTCAAGAGGGTCTCTGGTAGGATTAGATGACCCCTGAGACGCATGGAAAGGCCCCTAAAGCTCTCAAAGAGCCTCTGAGACCACAACAGCACCCAGCAAGGGAGATGGCCAGTGAGGCCGCCAGAAGGGCCACAAGGCCCCTGAGACGGTCAAGGTGAGGACTGAGTCCCTAGGACGGAATAGAGGCCCCTGAAATGTCATATGGGCCCCGAATGGGTTTCACAGACCCAGGTGAAAAACTGAAGGTTCCTGATGCAGTCAGAGTGCCTCCGGAGGATTAATGAGACCCTGAGACGGTGAGATCACCTCTTAGTTGGAAAGAACGGCCCCTGAAACTCTCTAAGAGCTTCTGGGACCGCAAGAGGTGCCCCAACATGGCAAAGGGTCCGTGAGACCGCTAGGAATGCCATAGAAGCCCCAAGGCCAGAATTTAAGAAGAGGCCTAGCACGGCATAAGGAAACCTTGGCCAGCAAGAGGGGCCCCCTGAACAGGAATTCATCAGTGACCTTGTCAACCTCGAGAGAGACCCCAAATGAGCTACATTCAGGGACGCAGCCAGCCAAAGATTTCGGGAGGTCCTCGCCTAGCAATGGGACCCCTGACTTCATGTGGGCCCACTGGACAAAAATATTAACGTGCCATTTTACACGGAGCTCGCAACAGGGGCAAAGCCAGCCCAAAATTCCGGAGGTGCGTGACGAGTGGTGATCCCCTGTACTATGATTTGGCCCCTTGAATAAAAACAACCAGTCACAAATTTATGAGAATGGACGCTCGCGGTTCTTAATGTTATTAGTGGCAACCAGCTGACTCTTCTCTGATTACCAATGATCGCGCCAAGAATATTTTTTCCTGGGGGTCTCCACAGCTGTCCGTGGCCTCTCTGCAGGCCGTCGGGGACTCCTGTGCAGGCCGTCAGGGGGCCTCTCCACGGGCTGCAAGGGAGCTCCTCCTCAGGCCGTCCGGCAGGACGCCTTACAGGCGGCCAGGGCCCGTGCAAGTCAGCAGGGGGCCCCTTTTTGCCGACAGGGAGCTAATCACATGCAAGCAGGGCCCCCTTCCGACCGGCAAGGGGCCCCTTCAGGCCGGCAGGGCCCCAGAAAACAGCAGGGGTGCCTCTACGGCCTCCATAGGCCAGCAGGAGCCCTCCAAGGGCCGGCAGTGGCCCACATGCCGACACGGGACCCTACAGACCGGTGGGTGGTCCTTACAGGCCGGTAGGGAACCCAAAAGGCCCGCAGGGGCCCCTTTCGGGTGGGCAGGGGCCGTTACAGGCCGGCAGGAGGCTCCCTGTAGGCCAGCGGGGACCCCCTAAAGGTTAGCAGTGGCACCGCAGGCTAGCAGGGTGTCCTAGAGGCCGACAGGGGCCCTTACAGGCCAGCAGGGGCCTCCTGCAGGCTGGCAGGGGGCCCACGCAGACTGTCAGGCGGACCCTGAAGGCTGGCAGGGGCCCCCTACAGACCGATAGGGGTCCCTCTTTGTGCTAGGATCCATATATTTCACCGTTTGTCTTCTCCTGTCTACCCTTTAATAATTCTCTAACATCACTGGGCCCCCTTCAAACACTTCGGGGACTTTGGGACCCCTAAAAACCCCTGGCAGCTCCAGTGGCTGCACTGGTCTTTTTGAAAACCTGAGGGGTTCTTGATGCAGTCAGGTGGCCCCGTGAAAGTCAGGTGAGTCCTGAGACGGCAAGATGGGCCCCTGCACGGCAGATTGCGCTTGAGACCACCAAAAAGGTCCGGAGGTAAAGAGGAAGAAAAAGGCGCTTCTGAGACGGTATGGGGCCCTGGACGGCCAGAGGGCCCCTGAATGTGTTGGTCGGGCTCCTGGCACAGAAAAGGTCTCCCTGAGACTGCCCTGAAGCGCCATCGAAGGCCTCTGACATGGCTAGAGAGGACCTAAGACTGCCAGATATACCCCATGTATCAGAGGAAGACCCCTGATACCGCCATGGAGACCACCGGAGACGTTTAATGGGCCCATGACACTGCAAAAGGGCCCTCAAATCGCCAAAAGGTCTTTTGCAACTACCAGAGATCCCCCGAAATTGCAAAAAATGTGCCCCAGAGACGGCAAGAGGAGCACCTAAGACAGTAGGAGGTCCACTGAGACTGCAACAGAGGGCCTTTGATTTTGCTAACTAGAAGTCTCCAGCAATAAGGTCCCCTGAAGCGACCAAAGCAGCCCATGAAACTGCGAAACCTTGAGACGTCCAGACAATTCTTGAAACAGCCAAAGGACCCAGAGGATTTCCAGAGGCGTCTCTGTCACGGCAGAGAGAGACTTATAAGAGGGCCGTCGTTACTACCTGAGGGGCTTCTTAGACGGCAAAAAGTTCCCAGGGACGACAAGAGGAACCCGAGATGGCGTAAGTGTCCCTGAAACTGCCAGACGTGTCCATGAAACTGTCTAAGGTGCCCGTGAAATTGCTAAAGGAACGCCTGAGACGTCCCGAGGGACATGCGAAATTGTAAAAGGAACCTGAGACCACTAGGGGGACCCTCACCCGGCAGACGGTTCGACACCGCCAAAGTGCCCCTGCAAGTGCAAGAGGGAGCCTAACGTAAGCTAGCAAAAACGTATCCAGAAATTACGAGGGAGCAGAGAGGTTCCTCGACCAGATACAGATGTAAGCGTAGTCTTCTTATTGACACACTAACACATCACATGCAGCTCTATTGCAGCTCGGTATGTTACAGCGACTTCCGCTACATTGCCCACGCGCCGCCCGAACCCAGTTTTCCATTCCCCGCTCCCCGCGACCCAGCGACCTGACCTTGACTACACACCACGTGACCCGTGACGTCTCAACCAATCTGCACATGTCCGCCGCGCCGGCCAAGGTGACCTACACCCGCCGGGCGCTGGCACCGACTGGCCCGGCGCCGGCCAGGGAGGCCGACCCCGCATTCAGAGGGGGATGGACAGCATGCCTGAGTAGCGCAGCCCCCCTACACAGACACATTTCAACGGGTGGAGGGACGAGGACGCGTCAAATCCCGCCGTTGGTGTGATATTTCGGGCACTTTGTAGAACGTATTTTTTAAATAAGGTAACGCACCTGAATTTTTCGGTTACTTGAAATAAAAAAGCGCAAAACTACACAAACTATTTCCTCCTGGGCCCGAGCAGATCAACGTTTTTCATATCTGGCGAGCAAAAAAAAAACAAAATGGGGAGCCCGGCCGCCAGCCGGGCCCCACGCTGACCATTCACCCCCTTGGCGAAATCCTGGACCCGCCCCTGGTATGTTCCTCTCGTATTCGTAGTCGAGACGAAATGGTGGCAGAATGGCAAAAGATCGACTGGGGAGCATAACGCGGTAATCCTCCCGAAACTTCTGCGTGCTGTTTTAGTGGAAATGAGGAGAAAAATCCATCAATATAAACCACAAAAGTCGGCGTTATCCCCATCTCAATAATTTGCCTGCTGCTCTACCGGCACTCGACATAGCAGAAAGCATACATAGTTCACGACAGGCTCCAGCAGCGGCTGTCTCAAGTCAGACCAGTCTGCAATCCTTTGAGACGTATGCAATGTCTAGTTTTGTATGGTTAACCAAGGTTCCTTAGTCATGATATTACTGAGCACAATGTGTATGGCAAATGGCCGTCTTTTTGCTATATCGTCTTCGGAGATCTTAGGATGGATGCATGAGACGTCAGAAGGAAATGCTATACTTTGTTGAACATGACCACCGCATGAAACAAGTGCATAACACGAAAAGTGAATGCTTTTATAAGCAACAACATCGATGCAACATCGCATTTTGCAAAATGCAAAATGCAAAATGAGACCCTGGGGCGGAAGCAGGATAAGAAAAGTTCAGCGCTAAGACTTTGGTCTTAGAATATGAATGATATTTTAATAGCTTTCAATGTCATTACATTCACATTCACACACAGTCACGACAAACGTACAGTTGGCTGTAACTGATAATTGCAATGACACAGGTGGAAACAAAAAGATAAACGAAGGACCGCGGAAAAGATATCAGAACCATGACCCTATATTTCGTTTTATTAATATGTCATTAGCGTTTCCAGAGCATCACAACCGCCACATTACTACCAGGCCATTGACAATGACGCAGCAGACCATATGTATCGATCTGGCGCAATATCATTTACCAGCAATAAGTAGATGATATTGCACTAGAAAACAGCGGAATTTATAACAGAAGCAAATTGGAAGTATGCTGAAAATTGTACCTTATATCAGGGACTACGAATCTACTCAAGTTCTGCAAACGCGCCCAGAAACATCATGAAGCTTACTAAGCAGGCTGGAAATGAAAAAGTAAATTACAACAAAGCACATAACCCTACAAATTAACTTGAGCCTCTACCTTCGTTTCTTTTTGGGGTCTTCCGAATACTCCTTAAACACGTTTGGAATGGCTTCCTTTTACGTAAAGGTGGCTGAAACCAGAAACGTTGCGATGGCAAGGGCAAAATGAAAACATGAATGAGCTCGTTTTGGTGTATTTTATTATCTATTTGCTCTGTATGACATGGTTTCATCTTTCACTAAATTTCGAGATGCGGGAAAATGAGGCCATGGTCTCGAAAGGCTCTTCTTGTAACTAAAAAGCAACATATGGAAATGCTTTTCGACTGCAGATGTCACTCGTTTTAATGAACTATTTTTGCAATAGTTGCTCATCACCAATAACACATAAATAATCTTGTTCGATTCTGACTGCCATTTATTTCGACAAGTCTCAAAATAATGTCATTATTTCTCGAGGCCACGGAAGTAAAGGGCGTTGCAACGCTAAATGCACAATTGAGCGGGTTCATACTGAGACCACGTCTCAGACAGTAACATGTAGCCTAACGGTCTCGATGAGGCTTGCGCTTCACCGGAAAGGCCAAGCGACCTCAGCACAGGGCACTCTGAGCACGTGTTGCCTTCTTGGCCCAGCTCTACGGGAAATGACTGGAACAGCTCTGTCCGCTGGCGTAAGCCATGCAATAACATAGAGATGAGAATACAAGTACTGGCGCAATTTTTTGGCAGTTATCAAGTCACTGGAACCGAACACATTCTTTCGGAAAAGAGAGACTCTGAAAAGAAGGGAATAAAGCGTATGGTCTGAACAGAAGAAGAAGTCTGAGTTATTCTTGTATATATGCAAGATAAAGCACCAAGACGGAAATTTTCATAATACAGTTTTGGACAGAAATGGCAAACGATGCGAACGGAATTGCCCATGTTTGATCCATTACCATGCTGTGGTAACGTAAACATGACCTTAACTTCCAGCATTGTAATGAGGCGATTCATCAGCCCAAAACAAGGTGGCAGGAAAACATTAAAGAGTTGACTTACACTCGAAGGATGTAACCTTCCTTAGCTCAGCTGAAGTGAAATACTGAGCAGGTGTGGGTCTCAGGCCAGTATCTCGATGTTAAGACTCCAGGGAAAATTGGATAGGCCAGTCACAGTGTGGGGAAGTGACAACGTTCTCATGGCCGATGCAAGCCATACAACTTGTGTAAGGTGCAACATTGCTGGTAGAGATGGAACACTCAGATTATCAACCATCGTTGGGCGATTGGAACAATAAAATCCATGGTTAGTTGAAAATCTAGATGATTCACAGCAAGGTGCATTTTTTGGTCGGAGCGATAAAGATCCTTTGGCGATGACATCATGGACGGCATAGTAGCATACGGATCGACCATAGGGACACCCAAGCAGGTAGGGGAGAAGGGAAGGATCGTACACTCACTTGAATCAGAAGATTTTTCCCGTATGACCCAGGAGGAAAAGATCTTCTGATAAAAAACCTTCCGATTCTTCTATGTAATAGAAATGAGACAATGACGGTCACATGGTCAAAATGTGACCCCCTTCCCATCAAAGCTGTAGTTCGCAATGGATTGAATTCATGTAATACATTGTTTTTTGTCTGACTTTTCTCCCCGAACACGTAGCATTGCGCTTGCGCCGGAGTTTTTCTAAACTTTCGCCTGCTCACGTTACAATCCATTATGATATTTGAAATATCTAACGGGCGCACAAAAAGGTTGCGCCAGTGCCATCTACGTCCTCGGTTCACCCATGTTCGCCAGCCGTGTTGTGCGCTGTTGTCGATCCTGCCATCTGAGGACCGTTAGCTTCTGGCCGCTTAGTCCTGGGCCTACTCTATACCTGTTGCGCGCTGCCGGCCGGCGGCAATGCCCACAGCTGACGACCACGCCCTTCACTGCGCCCGAGATTCTCCTCCGCTGAGTAAGCCGGCCCGCCTCCTAACCGAGACCGTCCCGACGGCAGCGACCGGTAAATTACCGGCCGGACACGGCGCGGTAAATACCGGTAACGCTGGCTTTGTCGGTGGCCGCGGCGGAGCCCGTAAATCGGGCCGGACAATGGCGGGCCGGCGGCGGCGGGCCCCCGCGCGCCGCGCCGGCCGCCGCCGCCCGAAATTAGCTCGCGGCCGCCCTGGTCTCGTAAAGCTCGAGCCGAACTGGCCGCCGCTAATGGCATCACCAATCCGGCAGCCCCCGCAGCTAGGTGCGGGTCAGTCGGCCGGCAGTCAGCTGATTTGCGGACAGAAATGATCGTTTTAATGTTACAGGATCTGAGGATCGCGTTGGAGGTTTTCAGTTTTGCGTCGTTGTGAGTTTTTCTGTTTACGGTTCTTTATTTATTTAGTTATTTATTTATGAATGCGTGATGTCAATGGTTATGCCCAGATGTAGGGAGTCAAAAGCAAAAAAAGAAATATGCACGTTCACAGATATGTGTAGCAATTATCGGTTCGGCTGTCAGCGGAATAAGACTGACGCATGACCACGACAACTACTCTGGCTAATATACAATATTTCTTGCAAAAACACTATGCGATTTATAAAACATATCTACTTCAGGCACAGTGTTTAAAAACGTGTTGACTTGCTGCGGAACACGAATTAAAAAGCTGTGCAATATGGTGTTGACGCGGACGAATGGCTGGTAAAACACAGCTGGCTGGCGGGTGGTCCGTGCAGGCACGTAAAAGTGAAATAAAGAGAAGAGCGAGGGAGAGTTGATGCGATTGTTTAGAATGTTCTTCAGAAGATGTCGTACTGTAAACGTAAAGAATCCAGGGATGTGATTTTAAAGTGGGCAAGACGGGCAGAGTATTGCAGTTAAGGTGCCTGGGCAGCCGTGTTGAACGACAACCACATGAAGATTTTGGGCTGCATGCGCTCAAGCATAGTCAGATGTGTCCTGGCTGCGACGGCACAGATCATACAAACAGATGAGATCTAACACTTGCGCTGTAAGCAGAGATTAGCGAGTCACGGTTAAATTGCCTGCCAGATGATCCTGTTTGCCCTGATCTTAGCAAAACAGCTAGAGCCCTATTCGCCTTCAGAATAACTGCGTCCAATGAAAAGTAAGTTTTCCGTGTTCCAGGGAGAATAGCCAGTTATCACAGGGGTTTCCCGGAGTGTTATGCAGAGTGTTTTGCATTCATCTGTATTTAGCTGCAAATCCCAAGTATACGACCAAGGAGCAAGTGCGTGCAAGTCAGTTTACATCTGGAGTGCATCTTCATCCGTTGCCATTTGACTGGAGCAGTCTGACGTCATCAGGGAATAAAAGACAGTGAGATAAGGTGGTGACAGATGGCAGGCCATTAAAAAAAGCGAAAAATGTGAAGGAGCTAGAACAGCCCGCTCTAGGGCGTCTGAAGCGACAGGGGTCTGTTCTGATACTTTCCCGTTCACAGCCACTGGCTGGCACCTGCCAGTCAGGATGTAAGTAGAGAAATAGAGAGAGAGAGAGAGAGAGAGAGAGAGAGAGAGTAGGACTGCGTATACGATAGGAGCGCATATGATCGTGGAGGAGAAGGAAATGGTTGATACTTTAAAAAGCTGATGAGAAGTCAGCGTCCGCAACGTACAACTGGCTGCTGTCAGCAAGGGCATTCCAGGCGTGCGACAAGTATGTCAGATGTCTGGTAGAGTTTGGGGAGTGGCACATTAGCGGAATAGGTGGCGAGGTTAAATCATGTGAAGAGCTGTGCCCGTGTCACTGACACTGCGGCAGATCTTCGGCTGTGCCATTTTCACCGCGAATGGAAGCATTATAAACTGCTCTTCTGCTTGTTGAGGCCGTGCCGTGGCGTGCTGCCTAAGATGTGGCAGCCTCATGCAGTCGGCGGCGGCCTGGCCTGCACACAGCTGCTGCTTCCTGCAGACGATGACTTGCTCATGCACACGGCGATAAACTTCGCTGCAGACAGCAGCAGACCCTCCTGCAGACTTTGGTAGACCCTCCTGAAGACGGCTAGCTCCTGCTACAGACGGTGGCGGCCAGCCCGGCAGAGCAATCAGCGTGATTTGATCAAATGGACGCCATCGCCGCCACCCGGAGCTCGACCGAAAACAGCGGGGGGGGGGGGGGAGACGGCAGCCGGCGCCCCGGGAGACAATCTGGCGGGGCAGCGGCCGCGGGACGCCGGGGAGGGGACCGACGAGACGCCTCTGCCGACAGAGAGAGAGTCGAAAGTCCGCCATGACGACAGTGGGACATCTGGATAACGCAATGATGCGAAAGGTCCAAACGGGGTCGAAGAAGCTCCAAGACAACGTGATGGGAGTGAGGGGGGCGGCGAGGGGGACGGATTGGGAGCAGGAAGTCAGCGGTCCGAGTGGGGGGGGGGGGACGGAGGGAAGTCCAATCAGAGGCCGGCCGGGCAATTACGTACTGAGTAAACGGACCACGGCTCGGTGCCGGGGCCGAGTGCCAGATCAAGGTCGGTGTAGGACGGTAAACAGCACAGAGGCAATGTGGGATGGACCCCGCGCCGCGCCGAGCCGGCCACCGCTGGCCTAAGGGTTCAGGGGAAGGCCAGCATTATGAATCTAAAGCTGGTATTGTATCTGTGGTGCGAGTGGGCTGGTGATAGTTATACGTATTCACAGGCTGTATGATCTTTCCAAGACTACTTGGTCTCCCATGTGTTCAGTAAGCGATGAGAATGCACAATACAGCGCAGTCATAAAATTTTGGTGAACCAGATCTGCGCACTTTTATAAAACAACATACGACGCAAAATATTTTTAATTTAGCCAGAAGAGAATACTTAGAGGTGTAAGTTCAGAGAAAATTATGCTGTGTTGCTTGTCGATTTCATATGGTCTGCCTTGGGATTAAAAATCGGGAACATTGTCTTTGTTGCTAGCACATTATTTTGGGTCTTTTGCTATGCAAGCGACGTCCCAAAAAGCAACTTTCTCCATGATCTACGAATACCACTTCGAAACATTACAACTATTATTACCGTAAAGTTAATTTCCTCAGTCGAACGAAAAAATGCATTTTAATGCATGGCTTATGCATTAAACACCTAGATAAACTCATGTGCACTCCTCTCCATGGATTTAGGTTAATGGTGTAGGTTTTATGCCCTGTTATCGATATGTGTTCAATTCTTGTCCCAAACGCTTATTCACGCCTTGCGCTACTTGATAAACTCAACACTCAATTGCCAGTGATACCTGCATTCTTGTCACACCTCAGCTGTTACATACGTATGTATTCCCATTCGTGGGCCATAGCCACGTGGAAATGTGTCATATCCCACATGTCGTTACGTCATGCCGTGCGGTGGCTCATTGGACAGCGTCTGACAACAAACCTCCTATGCGATCCTTCGTCCTGTGAAACCCAGATCTAGGTCCCAGGCCAGGGGAAGGCCCACCAGAGTCCGGCCAAGCTCGCGTAGCAGCACTTCACGCCGTCTGGCACAGAACCTCGATGCCGTACAACCACCTGGACTCAAACCGAGACCGATTAAGCACGAGCAGAGCCTGCTGCGGTCGCCGGGAGACAGACCGCCGGTCTCGCCGGCCGTCTCCATTTTTCCGCGGCGGCGGCGACTGTCCCTGTCGGCGACACTGAGCCGGCTTTGGGCTGATGGCGCGGCCACAAAGGCAGCGCGGCGGCGCCGACGTTCGGCGGCCCACTCACATCGGTTATGGAGATGTGCGGCGTCAAACTGGCGCAAGTTCGCCCACTTCCCGGCAACGTGACGAGCGGCGGCCGGTGGTTGCCGCTGATGAGCGGCCGAGCCAGGCTGATGAAGCAGACGCGGCTGACCGGCGCCGCGCGGCCGGCAGCCGGGCGCCGTCGGCAGCCGGCCGTCGCAAACGACGTTGCCGGCCGCCGGCGCCGCCGGACGGGGCAGGGCGCTCCCGATACGACTGGAGAGGAGAAACACTCTCCTGATGCGACCGGAGCCCTCCTGGTGCGACCAGAAATTTACTACCAGGACTGAACACTGCTCTCCTGGTACAACCAGAGGTACGGAACAGCTCTCCTGGTGCAATCAGAGATGGTGAGTGGCTTTTCTGATACGACCAGAGCTGAGAATTACTTTTCGAGTATGAATAGAGACCAGAATTGCTCTCCCATTGCGACCAAAGCTCCTCTGGATTCGACCAGAGGTAAACACCAGCTCTGCTGGCACGGCAAGGGCTCAACATCTGTTTTCCGAGTACTACCAGAGCGCAGTATCTGCTCTCCTGATACGGCCAGAGGTGGAGAGCTGCTCTCCTGGTACTGGCAAGAGAGTAACGCCTTGTCAGAAACTGCATCTTTAGTGTCAATTTTCAGTGGGCTTTCTCCAGCTGCAGAAGATGTCGAAAAGTTTCCGCCGCCTCTGCCACATTGTCGGGCTGCCGTTTCTTTCACCGACAGAGCATGATGCCAATGGTGCTGTCCATTCTTCTATGCGGGGTTTTATTAAGCACCATGCTTGTTTTTTCGAAGGCAAACTTGGAAATCATGTCACACTGTAAGAAATTTTCATTTCACTGGATACGAATGGTACCTGTTTTAGATTCTACAATACTTTCGCATAAAACGATGGCTGTGTTCAGGCCGTCATTTAATGATTATATGCTATCTAGATAAACAAGAACAAATAACTTTTGTGAGAGAAAATTAAGCCATTTGGCCTGTTTAATCCAAACATTAATAAGTGTGTTTTGAGGAGCAGTCAGTTGCAGTCTGTCGAGATCCACTCCTCCCATTTTCATCACATTAAGAAGGAAATCTTTGAGTCCTCGCCTTGAAGCAAAGGCAGGGAGAAAAGTTTATTTTGTAATGCCCACTCTTTCCTTGGCTTTTACTGATCATGTGGTCTAGCCATAATCACGGGATAAGTATCCGTATCGGACCAAGGTCTTGGCGTCTTTCGAAGGTACTTGGCTGTTGATCGCTGTGGTCGTTACAATGCGTTTACGAGCAACAGCCGCTTTGTCCGACAGTAGGGACCACGACTACGCAGATCTTAACACGGATCGGATAAGACGGACGGCGCGGACTGGAGAACGAAGCGGACTGGAATAACGTACGCAGAGTTAAGGATACGGAATGGAGACGAGTCATCCTTGGACCCAGATTTTACGGGAAGTTACGTAAATAAATGCATCAATCCGAGCATATTTTTGTGAAAACAAGGTTTTTTCCTCTGCAAGTGAGGGTTACGTAAGATATAAGCCTTACATGGACCAACAATGTCACAATGGCAGAGAAAAAACAAATGCGACGGTATTTGGGCCACGTGCACTCATCCACCAACAAAGATACCAATGAAGGAGCAAGCTGAGATACCATGGACACAGCAATGGGTAATTTGATCTGTTCTGTCATAACTTCGATAATATGTTTATCTAAATAGACCATACCGCATACAGGTTTGATATATGGCAGCCCATAGGCAAGTATCATACGAGTATAAGCGTGCGCTATGATTTTCCAAATGACAAATCCAGTTCAAAATGTATTTGCGATACAAACCAGTTAAAAGTAGATATAAATCAGATTACATCTTCCCATACAGCAGCAAGCCTATTTTAGCACTGCACATTTTATCAGCATGTAGAGGTACATACAGCAAAGCATGCAGAGAAAAACGGATGCAGAGATGATTAGATTGTGAAAAGTCGCTCCGTGTTATGGTCTATTGAGGAAGGCTGCTCCGTACCGAGTTGTCACCTTCGAGGGCGGCATCAGTCTCTCGGCTCACAGGTCCAGGCTGTGCGTCCGAAAACAAAGTACCCTGAACGGCAAACGGAAAGCAGACCGGGCAGTCAACAGTAAAATCGTCGCCTGTCGGGGCATCAAGGTTTCTCCGCTTTATTTAGAAGTTTCTTTCTCGAAGACATGCGGATGCCCAAAGCTGGCCAACGCGTTCGTTTCAAGCACGAAACTCATTAAGCTATTAAAAGCCGATATTCGTATTCTTCCATCATAGTAATTCCGAATCGATTGTTGTTCTTCAGCACAAAAGAGAACGTCCTTACAATCGTTAGCACACCTCGCACGAGTGCCAAAATGTGTTTTCCTGACAGTAGTGTCACAGTAAGCTCTATTTCACTTTGATGGTCTACATCTGTTTCATTGCCAACGGCGACGGTTGGCATTTATCCAACTTTGACGTTGAAGGTCAGCCTATGTCCTTCTTTGTAAAGGCCAGCCTCTACCACTTTAACACTCGACAAACATTTGTAAGGACTTTATAATTGCCTTTGCTAAATGTCTTAAAGCAAATCAGGCAGTAACTGTCACAGTCAATCGGTCAGGTTGGCCTTTGACAGCAAAGGTTGTACGATCAAATTCTGTCCCAGTCTAACGAACACAGTCATTGTCTGTGCCGCTTGGTCCCATTTGACAGAAAAGGCCTGTCTATGTCCCTTTTTGACCTAAAGGCTCTGCCTCTCTGACACCTTTGCACACTAGAGATCAATTTTGTTCTGCGGCAACATTCCACAGTCGGTCACTGCCACACCTTGACAGCGTGGACCAGTTTATGTCCCATTTTAGCAGCGCACGGTTTTGTCTCTGTCCCCCGTTGACAGTCTACAGCTTGCCCGCGCCCCCGCGGCTGACGCCTGGTGCAGATTGCGAGCTGAGACAGCGCCGGAGGGAGCCGGGCCGGCGCCGCCGCTGCCCTGGGGCTAGATTTCGCCGGCGCCGGCCCAGCCGCAAAGGGCGCCGGGAGACGAATAAATTCGACTTAACGAAACAGGGAGGAGGTGTTTGGAGGTGGCAGCTTTGTTTGGGCGGCGAGCGAGCGCCGGCCGCGGTCGCTGACGAGAGCCAGGGGGAGACTGAGCTGGAACGGGATCCCAGGTATTTGGCGCAAGGTTGGGCTAGACTGATCCAAACGACAACGAAGCGTCCACGGGAGATTTTAAGGAGCTTAAAGGAAGTAAAGACTAAAAAGGCGAGGCGAGACAAAAATCGGAGTTTAGTCGCATGAAGCCAAAAAGACAGTTGGGATCCTGGTTAACTGATAACATACTAGAACGGCAAAAACATTAGGACTTTTTGCGATTTCCAAATTCTACTTGCATACCCCTGCGCATTAAGTTTGTGCAGTGCTCATTATAGAAGCAACAAAAGAAACCGAGGAAGGCTGGGGAGCATGTACAAAGCAATTTGTACTTACCATTGACTGATTTAACCACGATTTGCTTCCATAGCTCTGATGCATTTTAGGAGTAATAAAACGTTAGAAGCGAATAACTCTAGCATTGATCAAAAGCGTTTCAAAGACCCAAAATACAGACTTTCCGTTAAACATTACGAAACGTTATGCCTGCACGTCTCAGGTTTCACCCACCAGAATGCACAAACCAAGAGACACCCATAAACTAAAGTCATGTAAAATACAGCCTCTAACCCGTAGGCGGCGTGAAAAATAAAGGCGCCGAATGAGAAGGTTAACCCGCGCGGTGGAAAGGGGGTTTCGCGGTAACGCGCACTGGAAGGGGGATCCAAAAGGACCCCCTCCGATCTCGGAAACGAAAACAGCTAGAGACATGAAATTTTGTGGACAGGATAGGGCCGTAACGATTTACATTGTGTGCAGTTTTCATGACTCTAGGTCGAAAAGGCCAACTTTGGACACTCTCTGTCCGTACAGGCCATTACGCACGACTGTTCGAACGAAACGGGAAAGGAGTGTTTGTCTGAGCATTAAAACGTGGAATACGTAACTTCCATTGATTTGTCGTGTTCACTGATAATTTCGGGCCAAAGTCATGTCAGGTCATTGACCTGTGCCGTCATTTTTCATCTTTTGCAGACCAGATTTCGAGCAACACGGGTTAGCTTGAGTGTAAATGAGGGCGCTATACGCATCTTTTAGCGTATTTTCAGTGGAGATAGGCAATATCGGTACATTTGATCACTTCCAGCGTTTATATCTATGTATGTATGTATATGTATATATGTATATACATATCAGTATGAATGTGTCAAACGTGTTTTTAGTATGGTTTTTGAATGCATATTTCATACAGATCGACATATTGCAAAGCAAGTCTGGACCAGGCCACAAAATAGTTGCCCTTGACCTTCAGTGACCCTGGTATATATAGGCGTATCCATGTGCGCACACATGTTTTTATTAGGGTCTTTGAATGCATATTTCACGCGGATCGACATGTCGCAAAGCAAATTGGGCCAGGTCACAAACTATAAGGCCTTGACCTTTAATGACCTTGACCTTCACTGACCCTGTTATATGTAAGCGTATCAGTGTGCACACACGTGTTTTATGGTGGTCTCTGAATGCATATTTCGTACAAACCGACATATTACAAAGCATATCCAGATCAGGTTGCAAGTTGGTTGACTTTGACCTTTGGTGACCTTGACCCTTATTAACCTTGGCTTTGGTCTTGATACATCCATCACTTATGCCCAAATGACGTCGCGTGACTGTGTGTAAACGGTAATCTCAGGTAGAACGTTAGTCCTTTCACAAAGTTCCCATTCGTCAGCGACAACCGTTATTTTCGTTGTTTGCTTGACTTCAAATGCTTGAAACTCCAAAAATTTCCGGCCGATTTTCGATTTTTCTGTGTCAATCGACGAGTTATTCAATCACCATAAATATCACAAAGTAGCAGCAGCCAGGTCCAATTCGTTCTCGAGATTTTCAAGAGGAACAGGTGGGGGCACAAACAGACCCCTCTTCCAGTGCGCGTGTTGAAGACTCCGCATTATCGGGTCGACAGAGTAACTGTGCAGATAATTCGTCAACGGAGTTTTCCACATTGTACGTTCCGCCGAACACAACAGCATTGCGGTGCAGCATATTCGCGTTGATGAGCAGGGCAGTAAGTGGCGCCGCCCTGGTGGCGGACGGCGTTAGCAACCATTTATAATGTCCGAATATTCCCGCAGCGGGTCCAGGTTCGAGGTTCAGAGACCAATGCAGGAACTCAGCCAGGATTTTCTCTGGGGAGGGGGATCAGTTTGAACTGAAATCGTACGAAAACCGCCTGCTGGGAAGACAATGTACAATAGTTTTCACAAAAAATGTGGGCCTAAGGGGGCCGGGTCCACGCCACACCCCCCTTTGGCTGCGACGGTGAGCCATTGTACAGGTGCGAGGATGCGGTCTTCACCCAATCATTTTCTACCTTGTCTATATTTTCAGTCGGCTTCAAAAGACTTCATCAAAATGCGATGTGCACTCGCTTTAAAGAAAATGATCCACCTTCGTTAATTTTCCAGCAAGAGTTTCTGTTGGCCACAAAAATGCCGCTAATGATGTTTTTAGCATTAATTTCTCCGCCCAAATGTTAAGAAACCATGGCGAAATAAAACGACAACGGTTTCTTGAAAAAAGGAAACTGTCTTGAAATAAAGTCCAAACATCTGTTGCAATGATCGTCAGTGTCGTCACTTGATATCAGTAAGCATTGGAGGTACGATTAACTGCATTATCTCATTACTACACCTGGATATTTCGCAGTCAGCCAAACATAAGGAACCAAACCAAGCGTGTGATCAGGACCTTTGATTTCACAGTGTTTTTTTCGTCCAATGCTCCTTGGATGACGCTCGCCTCGAACGTTTTTATTCGTCATAAGTCAGCTGGGTATTGTGTACAAATCAACAGAATTAAATCATGTGCCACATAAGCGGAGATAAACCGCTGGAAACTCCAAAACGATAGGATTCTGGGACATAAAACGCCTGCCAATTTGATGCAGGCTCCCAGGATCGACAATTTGGCTATTTCATGTCAAAGTACAATGAACTTGGAGCATTGCCTCCAGCTTCGACTGCTCAGCAGTACATGATGATGTCGATTACGCAAACTATTGGCTTATGGAGAATGCTTCACCTTAACCCCGCACCGCCTGGCGTATTTTTGTACGCGCGACCGCCTGGGGTGTCATATAGGGTACCCCCTGTTATCTCAGGATCTAACCGTCAGATCTGAACCGGTCTACAACTAATTGATAGCCCTGAGCCGTGCGATTCAGAAAATACTGTGTTATCCCTGGTCACGTGACTAATGATATCACAGGTCGCGTAAAACGCATAACACGAAATCGGAAAAACTGACACCGGTCTGTACATCATACCATCGGAAATACTGGTCTTAAAGCCTTCAAGTGTGTGTCAAACAAAAGTTCAATCTTCTGCATCAGGAGCATGCCAGAATGTTAGGAAATGCCGGGTCCAGGTCAACCTGAGTCAGGTGAAATATTGGTCTTACTTTACATGCCAAAGACCGATACTTACTCGCACCTGTTTTGGTCCACCTGAAAGAAAGGACGGAAGTGAAACCTTCTGATGATCAGTTTTGTATTACTTGGTTTCCATCCAGTCAAGGTAAGTCTAGATCATGTCAGATAAGATTGCATTACTCTTCTTGACAAAAAGGAATGATTACTCGCTGGTATTATTAACTGCGTCAAGTATAGAACTGAAATAATATCTCGTGATAATTAAATCCTCTGTCTCCTCGTTTTCGGGTTAAGGACAAACCAGGTCAGGCCAAACATTTTTGTTTTTCTGACCAGGAACAGTAGTTGCTGTCTGCTACTGCTGAACGATCTGGCATAGACTGTGTTGTATTTCGTTCGTTTTGACTTCAATCTATGACGTGGACTGACGTGAGCTCACGTAGCATTTGGTGAACCTTGATAAGAGACGTATATGGAT
Organism: Capitulum mitella; assembly: GCA_030062745.1. Lineage (NCBI taxonomy): Eukaryota > Metazoa > Arthropoda > Thecostraca > Pollicipedomorpha > Pollicipedidae > Capitulum > Capitulum mitella. The sequence continues at coordinate 16,575,183 of CP099847.1, read as the reverse complement.
GCTCCGCCGTCTTAAATCTTGGGGATCTGATCTTGTCTGTCTTAAACGATGGGGAAGTTCAGCGGCAACCATTTCTATCACCCACAACCCAAATCAGTTCAACTGTCATCATGCATGTGACCTAGCATGATGACGTGTCAAGGTTGTATATCCTTTTGGGGACCGTGTTCTGTGCAAATTCAAATAATCCATGCATTAAACCAACGAATATTATCCAGAAAAACGGAGCATGTTCGTGCCACCGCCCGAAGAACCGAAAACATGCATGCAGAGGTTGACTTACGACATCACATCTCAATGACCTGACCTAGCATGGAAATGGCTTTGATGTCAAAATATGTAAAATTGATTCATGAACAGGTACTGGAAGTTTGGTTGGGCTGACTCAAACGTTCCAGAAGTTACTCACGAAAAAAACGAGGGGTGCCCTGTTTGACACAACCCAAGTGGTGCCGGATTAACACCTTTTGAAATGAGATAGCCATGTTATAATCTGTGGTCCTATAAACCAATTTGTAATATATCTTATCTCAAAACTCTTCACTTACGGAGGTTCAAAGCGGTTTCCTACGGTTTTCCGGACGTTTTTTTTCGGCCGTGACCTATTTACACCTGTCGCGTGCTGTCAGTCATCAGGCGTCGGCCAACGAACGCGCGCTTTCATTGGCCTGCGCAGGTCGGCATTGGTAATGTCGGTGGATAAGTACAGAATATAGTTTTTTAATACCACGCATTTTCTGAAGACCAAGATAACTTTTTAAGTACAAGTTATGCTGGAAATGCGACCAGTGGCATTTTTCAGAACGACCGAGTCTATTTGTGAAGCGTCGACCAGGCTGGGACATTCTCGGTAATTCCCATTTGGATTCATGTTTTACTTGTAAGCCGTGATTGCTCTCCCTGTGCGTTGACCCCACGTCTAACTCCGCCCTCTCAGCGTCACGTGCTTGCTGGCTGGTTTCTCTGATAAAGCTACGTGGGAGAGACGGGGGGGTTGAGCAGGGAAGAGGGGGTGATTAGACTCTCCCGGGGCCTGGCTACGTTTACCCAGCACACAGAAGAGCGTCCCTGGGCTCAGACCTCCCGCGATGGCACTGCCCTGACACTGAGGACGATTGGTCGGAGAATCACCGGGGATGATTGGTTAGACACAGGGTCACCGAGGACGACTGGTCAGACACGGGGTCACCGAAGAGGACTGTCAGACATGGGGTCACCGGCGACGACTCGTCAGATACAGAGTCATCGAAGAGAACTGGTCAGACGCAGGGCCACCGAACAGAACTGGTCAGACACAGGGTCACCGGGAACGGCTGGCCAGACACGGGGTCACCGAAGGGGACTGGTCAGACACGGGGTCACCGAAGAGGACTGTCAGACACGGGGTCACCGAAGAGGACTGGTCAGACATGGGGTCACCGGCGACGACTCGTCAGACACAGAATCATCGAAGAGAACTGGTCAGACGCAGGGCCACCGAACAGGACTGGTCAGACACAGGGTCACCGGGCACGACTGGTCAGACACGGGGTCACCGAAGGCGACCGGTCAAACCGCCGTCAGCTGAGCGCCGCCTCTTCGCGCGGCTGATCCGCAGTCGCCGCCGCCGCCGCCGCCGCCGCCCCTATCGATCTCGTGGCACTCAAAGTGAACTCAGTCACGCATGCTGAGACGCGACGGCTAATAGTTTTACACGGGCTGGATGGGCGGCACTAAATCACCCCCGAAACCGTAAACCATTTAGTCATGGCGTGGCGGCCGCCGGCGCCGACGGCGACCAGCGCTCGCCGGTAACGACAGCAACGACTGGGCGGGCGCGGCGGCGCAGTTCGAGCCGCGACAGCGCTCGGCGCTCGCTGTTTACCTGGCGGAGGGCCATGTGGCGAGCTCCCATCGCTCAGCGCAGGCGACGCTCTGACGCCGGCCGGACATTGATTATCCGGCCGAAACATGCCCGGCCCGAATTAGCATAGATAAGCCGGCCCGCCGTGTAAATGAGGTACATAACTTTCGGCCGTCTGAAGTCGTGTTTTCGGCCGGTGCAGTTGGTTGGCGCTTTTGATTACACGAAACTTTCAAGGAGAAGCAATAGTTCTTGTTGTTTTAACCACGAGGATTGCGAAGCGCTCGATAACGCTGTGCACGGAAACAGCGTAACTGCGTCACGGTATTAGCGCGCTCACACACGTGCCCGCCCATGTTCTTACGTCAGTTCACATTGAGCCCGTGCGTTGTTAGCTCCGGACCTGTAAATCTCACTAATGACCATAATTGGAAGTGCCATGCGTCTGCTGTAATAAGCGATTGTCTTCAGTGGTTTGGTCACGGCACCATGCCTATGGCAACGGAAAGCCAAGGCCCCTGGGCGGCCGACGCCGCGCCATCAGCTCGAGCTGCGCCAGCCCGGCCCGGGAGACAGGAGGCGGCTTCGTACGATGTGTGACAACCACGGTGGTTCCGGCGGCCCGCGAAGGCAGAGTGACTCGCTGACCGTGTAGACCCACGTTTTGGCACGACATGGCGTGGTGATGGGATATTGCCGCGACTGAGACGACTGAGCAGGCTGCCCTGGGAGCCAAGTGATAATAAACGGCAGACAGGCACACAGACTGAAGTAGCTTAAGCGCTGCCAACTGATAATTTCTGAAAGGAGACATGCTGTTGGAGCTTGTAGCTCCAAAACAAACACTGCAGTCGGCTGCAGCATTTAATGCAGCGCTTCTGAGCCTTCGGTACTCACACAATAATGCGAAATCGATCGACGTTCCTACCTTAAAGTGACGCCGCAACACTTACATGAACCTCCGCAACGTCGGCACGTGTACTCCTTAAATTCCGCTGCCTTGGCTGTTTGAACGCAATCGATGGACCTAAACACAGCAGGGAACAATTTTTAATCAAACGAAGCGCGATGAATCGCTTGTCCGCGGATCATAAAAGGACGCCAGGTCTTTTGTTGCACCAGCAGCTTGCATATCAATGTGACGCCGCGTCAATGTGACGTCAGCGATATCGTCCTACAAGATGCCGATCGTTGATAAAACTGAAGTGTTCACTTGAGTTTTTTCTCATCGTGGATGCGGACCATCCCTTACACTTTCTTCATTCGGACCATTCATTCTTCCAGTATAAGTTAGGTGCGGAGGAAAACGGTTACAGACGGGTCATATCATCTGTGCAAACGCTGGTCCTTTTTCAATGTTGTTCAACCGCAGAACTGAGTCATTTACGCAGCGTTAGCCAGGACAGATGAGTTAACTCATTCCACCGAGTTTCAGCTGAGGAGATACATACTTATCCCTACGGAAATAATTCCTGTAAGGTTTAATAATGAGCCGTGCGATTGCTCATGCATGTGCTCGTACATATGCACGACAACCGGCAAATAGGTCTCAGCCTAGGGTTCAGGAGTCGGCGCGTAACTCTCAATGACACACCTACATGCATTCGGTCTGTAGTTGTCACATGTGCCACTGCACCACCCCATCCTCTCGTGATGAACAGGGATCCGAAGTAACCATGGTTTCAGCAGAATGTCGGGATAGTACGTTATGATTTAAAGCGCATCAGAACGCATTATTTGCAGACCAGGCGCATGTCTCGGTCACCACTCAACCCCACATCATTTGCCTTTCCGACGGCCAGGTCATAGCCACACCGGGACTCAGCGAGCGTCCAGTGGGCTTCATTTAGTCGTCCGAAGCACTCGCCATTACCCCACTGAAACTGAGCCCATCTCTTTTCCATATTGGACAGGTCCGTAAGTTTATCCTGCTGGCGAAGTCCCCGGCCTTGCCTGGCAGACGGCGACGGCAGTGACTGGACAACAGAGGACGGGAACCGCTCTCACGCCGCCTGGTCACGCCTGTCTGCTGGGAGCCGCCGCTCTGGATGAAGACATTATGTCCGGTGACTGGCCAGTCTCGGACAGAGGGGGTGAGGTCGTGACCCGCGCGATCGTGGGACTCGCTCCATTCACCCATCTTCACAGCTGAGACTTTTTCAGAGCGATGATTTGCACACGCGGAATCGTGTCGGTGGCAAGTATGGTTTCCCAGAAGGCGATAGGCGCGAAAGTTGTGATGTGTCATTTGCAGCTATCAAAAACGTCGTTTTTGTGCCAGTGATAATTTTCATTGCCTTTGCACACGTTACAAAGGAAAATCGGGCACCGCAAAGTCAGAACAAATTGATGATGACATGACTTATGATGGTATGACTTATGATGACAATATTAACTCACTGTATATAACTAATCCGTGCTGCTGAAGTTTGCTAAGCTTTTCACCCATTTTGGGCAATTTTGGGCAGCACGTAGTCGTCATTAACTATGGTGCATTTAAGCAATGAACAAATGAACACTGCTCGTTATGTTCTTGTGGACGTTAGCTGGACAGACACGACATAAACTTTAGAACATTAGACATATTACGTTAAGTAAGGTCTATTAACACTCGAATGGGTGGTCTGTCACATAAATGCGTTCGGATGGGGAACCAATTTAACCCCCCTAAAATCTCAAACACTGGCGGGGTTAGACTCACCAAATTTGCAGCGCGGATGCAGCCCTAAAGGAACACTCTTGTATAGAAATTTGATGCTTCTGGAGTATGATTTTCAAAGTTAGATGAGGTCAAAGAGGGTCAAAGTTTGTGCGGCTCACCAGACTTTCACTTGTACCAGGAAAATCGTTCGTCACAGCGTCGAGATGTCTGGAGGCATTTTTGTAGGCCAAGCAGAACTGCAATGGATAGCATATAATTTGAAATGCTTGGGTCGGTACTTATGATTCAGTTTATGATCCGGCACAACTTACGTCATGAGTATAATTTCACAAAGTGTCATATATCTTGTCTTGTGGTATTTTGGGGTAAATTCTGGCGTTGAATTCGAATTTGGTTCCCAAATCAGCCACCAAGGCCAACTTAAGTCATCTGAGGTCAACCTAGGACACTGACCTACGGCGACCTAATAAAAATGAAAATTATAAAAATGCCCTCCACAGAACCAACTACCGTCATCCGGTGTAATTTCGCCACTGAAGATTTAGCACTGGTAAGTAAAAACTTCATTGCGTCCTCCGCCTGTGTCAGAATAGTACGCGGGCACGGTATGCTAGACCAAAGGCAAAGCCATCTGATCCATTTTTTCGACACCTGTTTACTCCAACGTGAACCATACCTAGGTAATTTTAGGTGCTAAATTGAAGTCAGCGTAAAAAACACCCTAGAAAGCAAGTTGTTACGGAAACGGGTGTACCACGGTCAATAACGTTCATCTCAGGCTAGTGACCTGAGATGATCCAGAAGAGAGAAAACCATGGGGATGTGCGTTAAGCCATCCCTGACATTGTTCTGTACTATTTTAGTCTTGAGTTAGGCATTAAACAACAAACTGGTGGCGTTTCATTGTTTAGCTTTTACAGAAAACGGGTGCGCGCGAGCACATGTTTGGTCATCTCTCCGTGACCTGACCTGATATCGACCTGAAACTTGGTACACTGACAGAAGGTGAAGTGGCCTTTTCCATGTCTTTCGAGTTTTGGCTGAAAGGATTAGAACAGTTCTTTGTTCGGAAGTAATTTTTGACCTTTGACCTTGATCTGGGTTCGTGATCTGATCTCAGATCAATCAAATTATTTTCGCATTTTTTCAGTTGGTTATCAGTGCACCCTTAAAAAGTAAAAAAAATACGTCTTTAAAATTATATTGATGGAAGCAGTTTGAAGTTCACCCTAAAAGTGTCCATTCCTGAAGACTATGAACTTACTTTGGCCAGCTCTAACTTGGCGATCCTGCAGGACATTGATATTTTTTTTAATGAAAAATCCGTTATTCAGTTAAATTGACCATTCCCCAACTGGACGCATGTTAAGGGCTTTTCTTGACACAGAGAACTCCGAAATCTGAAAAGATCCAAACAAGTCCTACGTGACAGAGCCAACTGACATCTCAAACATGCCAACACCTTAATCCCTATATATGTTCTCATTTACCATTTTAGCGCGGTAAAACATCATTACGTGATGACCATGCACAGAAACAGCGCGCCACGCGCTTCATATAACGTTAGTGATGAACTGTTCGCCAAATCCTGAAATCTAGCCAATCTGTACGCGGGTATATCACAGGATAATACGTGGTACTTTTAACCCCCAAAAGAAACGTCGTTTTGGATTCACCGTTCAAAATGTTATGGATAATAGGTTATCACAGAGGTGTGATTCACAAAACATAATCCTCTGAGTCTTACACTGTAGTGACGACGGGGACAAGTCGGGTCCGTATGAGGCATATCATTCGACCGGCGGCCGTACTGGTGCAGATCCGCCTCTCCATCCTGACGCCGGCCTGACACTCGCATGCCTCGCGCTGACGTCAGAGGCGCTGACGCCGCTCGAGCTGGCGGGGCTCGGAGCAGCGCCCAGCCAGCAGCCCCTCTGCCGGCCGTCCCTCTGACGTGACGGGTTCGCGCCGAATTAGAGACGGCAACGTCCCTAGCGCGCCGGTCGCCGGACCGGCAGCCCTCCGTCGCCGGGGCCGGTGGCTTTCTCAGGAATTCCGCCGACCCTGGCTGAACTCGGCGACAACCGGAGCAATTTATTGCGGCGGTTGTCCTGTCTTTTAGGGTTCCTCGGGGCGACTGACGGTGGGAAATAGATGGAGAACCCTGGTTATGGTACCCACATTTTTGTTATTCATCCCAACAGCATGAGGCAGGCTAATGTTTCGATATTCTCGGGTTCATGGAGGAGGTATGGCGTACGACGACGAAGATACAGTATAACTTACTCCATTCTTTTCTAAACCCAAACATATGGACCCTGTTTAGGTATTCGTGAACATTTCATGAAGTCATCGTCTTCAAAACCTGTCGCCAATTAAACGTACCAATGTTGCAATTATGCTTCCATTTCTGGTGATCGGTTGTTGATGTGCTTTTAGTGTGCCCACCACCTAAAACTAAAGATCACTTTAAAGCGCCACTGCTGCCTGCCATGGTCCGAACGGGGGCTGGCAGCTTCTGCAGAGCCTGACGAACCGAAAGTCAATCTGGCGCAAACTCAGCGCCCCATCATCCTCACTACCTCAGCCCCGCACGACAGTCGGAGGGCGATGCCGCAGGAGGCGGTTTACGATTCACGAAAACTGCCCCCGAGCGCATAGTTTTGGTTCCGCGAGACCTTAATGCCACTTCTGGCGCCAAAGCTGCGTCTTCTGCCACGATCCGTCCTACCCGGCCAACAGCCTGGTTTTACAGGCCTTGCATCGCGACTCAATATCTTTAAAACTCGGTATGACTGGTCAAACGTGCACTTACTGACAGCAGCTTGTTTGCTGCAAAGATTGAGGGTTAAATATACGGTCCATAAATGTTCCGTGTGAGACTCTGAACAGAAACGTCTGACCACGGTAATGTAGTAGTCTAGACGATGTACCATGAAGTGATGGGTTCCATTATCAAACTACTGTTACCTACTTCTTTTGCTTATTAATCCCAAGCCGTCTTGCCCAAAGCATGCAACAGTTTGTTTCTCTTTCGTGCTCTACACTTTTCGACAAGCGCTTGTAAGATTTACGATCATACGACTTTATCGCAAAATTGCATACCATCTGCCTCGTTCGAACACGACCTTTTGGGTCTTTGTTGTTACGAGTATCTTGTATTTCAACTACCCAATCGCTTGTAATTGGTCGAGCGATCTACGAAGGACTGCTCTGCCTTCGTGACATCTACGACAATCTACCATGTGACAGTAATGTCATAATAAGTGACATCCATGCACCTGTATGTTTCTTAGGACGTGATTCTTTGTGCTCGTTTTTGAAAAGCAAGGAGCACTCATGTAAGGGTAAGGCCGCTTACGCGGTACATCCCATACATGTAAACAGTTACAAGGTACAATATCGATGTGTGCTACGGGGTCTCCTTTCTATCTGCTTCATGCGTTGAAAAACACGACAAAAACGGTCAAAAGTATATTTTGCAAAGCCGACATGGCATTGAACACCAACATACCATGAACGACTTTTTTTTTGTTAATCAAGCGTATCCTTATAACACAGTTCACGGTACCTTTTATATCTAGCTGCTGAACGAACGAACAATGGCCGAACGCCTCATGTCCAAAACTATGAACAAATTTCCCCAGAATTAAGTGTATAGCATAGCTCACGGTCCCCATATATTTCGTTTGGCTGCAACAAGGTCACCAGTGGTAAGTGCTTGGCAAGTGGTAAGTGCTCTGCTTCAGCCAGGACGTCGTCGTCATCCACAAAATACCTTTGATCCATGGAGCATTTCAGTTGTTTCGTGATATTTGCGCCGAACTGAGCCCCTATCAATAGGGTTAAACTGCTGCCGTTCGGGCTGCAGGTCTTCGTCAAGAACTCAGTCGATGGGAGACCACTGAACTGTGGGAGCCTACCACAGAGGCATCAATCTTAGACAATTTCCGGGATCGGTGCGGACCGGGTACCAACCATCCCACCGCAAGGTCCGGTCCAGGCCCAGCTTTTTGAGGGGCGCCAGTGGCAAAACGAAACGCTATGGGCAAATTTCCCACAAGCTACCCGGTTTGGGGCCGGTCGGGCCCAAACCGGGCTTTTGCTTGAGCCTGCCAAGCCCTGGTTTTGACACCATTGCCCCTCAACCACACATGGAATAAGGAAAGGAACGTAGTCACTCCCTTGAGTCAAGTGGTCTTCAATCTGCCATAGTGGTGCCAAAACCAGGGGCACGCAAGCCCAGCCATAAGCGCGGTTTGGACCTAGCTGGGTCCAAACCAGGCGCTTGTAGGAAATTTGCCCATATTCCTTCATTTTTCCATCGACAGGCCCTCAAAAAATTTGACTCTAGACCGGGCCTCGTCGTAGGATGGTTGGTCCTCGGTCCCCCGGGCATTCTCCAACACTTACACCTATATATTGGTAATATACATACCTGGATATTTAGCAATTTTCACAAAACACGGGGTAGGGTAGCTTATCGAAAAACTGGCGTCACCGAAGGAAAATCTGTCGGTTATTTTGTACGTAAATGAAACAATGAACTGTAAATAGTTGTCTGATTCTGCCTTCCGGTACTTCCCAAAATTGGTTGCAATACAGCGGTGTCGATCTGCATTTTTTGGAGGGGGTCCTGGCCCACCCAATGTTGATTTGGGCCCACTCAGTGCTGGTTCCCCCCTCCATATTTTCTGACGGCTTTAAAGGTAAATGAGTAATAACAACGGAATGAACGGCCGCGATAGACAAGAGATAGTGAGGACGTAAAAAATGAAGTCTAAAACGATGTTCTGTCTTTTTCTCTTATATATGTGTATATATATATATATATATATATATACAACCACATACATGGGAATTAGTGCGATTTCTATTTGATAAATATCCACAAAAACTTGGTAAATTTCCGTTGATCGAAATAAAATGGGCTAAATCCGTTGAGAAACCCACATTTCGGGGAAGGTTAGGTTGTCAGACCCTCGGCTCGGCAGCCCTCTCCCCCCATCACTTACGGAAATCGACACCCCTGTTGCAATATATATATATATATATATATATATATATATATGAGGAAATATTAGAGTGTGTTTGCGTTCGTCCATTCTTTGCGTTTTTTAACTTTTTAGCAAGACGATTATAATTTTTGAAGTCAAGCTTTTGGAAATTAGATATGACACGTTTTATTTAACAGACATAATATGGGAATGGCAGTGGTTTAAACTTGATTTATTTAGTGGCGCTTGATAGCAGAGCAAATGAGACTAAACTGTATTCCATGTGATGATGTGTGTTGTTTTGCTGTTGCTGATTCCCTCTCTTTTTTTCTTTAAATGCGTGGAAAGTTGTACAGAAGGTTAATGTGGCGTGGTTATTACTGCATTAGCTGCCTGGCGATAACAAATATCTATACTGCCGGGTAACAACTTACCTAAATCCCACTCCGCAAATAACGTTTCAGGTATGGCAGGCATCCTAGGCAGCAACCATATCAGAATCTGTTCTCAGAACCTGAGCAAGGCACGTCGAATTATGCCGCACCAGTTCTGGCAGATATGCAGTTCCAGGAGAGTTTTACTTTCACACAGCTTTCCCAAGATTCTAGAATATGCCCCTAAGTTTTTACAGCCACCCTAATCCTATTCCCGGCAGGGGGGGGGCGGAATCCGCCCCCCTCGGGTTTTTTGCTTGCCAATTCCAGGCTTTTTAACGCAGCTCCACGAAACTTGGTCACTTTTCCTAGCTATTCCTTCTACGCGCCGTGACGAAATTTCGAAATTCTATTTTGCTCAGGGGCGGAGCCAGGCAACGTTTTTGGGAGGCACCTCAGGTCATTTTTGGCCATTTGAGGGTAAAAGGAAAATGTCTTCCAAAAACAGAGTTTTTAAGATAGAACTTAAAACTTTATATGCATGTATAGCTAAATAGTTGGGCAATGTGCATATGTAATTTTGTTTATCTGAGGTCACTTTACAAGGTCAGGTCAAGGTCAAAAGTCAAAATTTGTTTTTTCGCAATAATTTCGGCGCTGTTTTTTCAAATGCCAAACCCGGAATATATATGACGTAGAAAGATGCTCTCTACTTGTGTACGAAGTTTCAGCTTGATATCAGGTCGGGTCACGGAGCTATGACCTAAAATGTCAGTGCGCGTACCCTATATCGCAAAAGCCAAAAAATGAATTTTTTGGAATAGAGTGAATTTAATCGATTAAAAACGTTTACAGATAATATTGAATGCACACGACATCATTCCAGGTGACCCCAAGGTCACTGGAGGTCATTTAAGGTCAAAGGTCACAAGTTGATCTGAAGAACGTGTGATCATGACAGTTCCCCCTTTTTATGTCCCTGGCACCGCCTATGCTAACATTATACAAACATTGTAATGCGATTTGTACTTCTTTAGCATAACATGACTAGCAGAAGCTAAAAAAGTGTTTTGGCCTCTTTTGTTCATTCCGTTATTAGAAAACTAATCCCCCTATTTTTCAAACCCTGTGAACGCCCATGAATTTTCTCCAAATTTCAAATTTGCATACCCATGGTAAAAGCCCTATCCATAATCTCTCGATTCATGCCAGTTTCATCGAAATCGGTCCATAAACAACGGAGTTATAAGAAGTCAAAAAGTACCCCCCATTTTGACATTTTTGCCCCCCTGTATCCACAAATTTCAAAATTTTGAAAATTTCTTTTCATAAAAATGTAGTTCACATGACGGCAAATCGATTGCCGTTTGTTGCGATGAAATCGGATAAGTAGTTCTCGAGATCTCAGGGGGGGGCCGAATCCGCCCCCTGCCGGGAATCGGCCATACCGTCTAGCCCTCCGGGAATAGGGCTAAAATATACAAAACTAACTCAAATTTCAGTCCACAGTAGGATTTTGGCTTAGCACTTACTTTGTGGGAAAGTTATCGTAAAACTCGCTTTATGATGCCTGACATGCATTGTTGACGTGTACTTCTGACTCTTTCAAGTGACAAAAATGGCAAAATGTAATTTGTGTGGCCAATAAAAAAACAACAATTTTTTGCACCCTATTACAAAGTGTCATGTATGTAGTACCTGATCCTTTTTCTAGGCGGTGTTATTTTTTCGACATGCTGCTATATACTTAAGGTGGTGCTGGAGCACCAGCTGAGAGATATAAAACTCAGCATGCACAACTAATCGAAGTTAAATTCGCGGTATTGGGATGGATCACATAACGTACCACATTTAATCAGTTCATTTTGTATTCTGCAACCCAGCTGACAAAAAACACATTATTCAGAGAAGTTTTCATGTATGGAATCTCATTATATGAAATTCCTGACATACATAAGTACATTTGCTAGTCCCGAGGAGCCAAAATATGTATTAAGACGTTTGAGTACATGGAATTTCGGTTACATGAACGGAGTTTTTCTGGTCCCCAGAAATCTCGTAGAAGTAGAATTACTTGTAGCAAAACTTATCAGATGTTGCATGTTGGTAAACATGCAATAATTGCAGCACACCATCAATGTAATGTTTTGGACCAAAACTTCAGCGCAGTCTTGCCAAGATTTGTGTATACATTCCAAGCAATGCTGTTTGGTTGCAAAATCCCTGCTTCATGCTGCAAAAAATGGAGAACCTGGACAATTTTAATGAGTTTTGCCATTGTTTGTTCTGCAAAAACAACATGGTAGGGCCTGTCATAGATTGCTTTTGTTGGGTGTTGGCATGCAGGGTACGGGTGTTAAGCTTCGTTTCCTAGCCAAAAGCGCATGGAGGTAGAACAGTCCTTATGCAACACATTATTTTGATATTCCCAGGGTTAGGTTAGGTTAGGCCAGGTTAAAATTTAAAAGCATTTCCCAAAAACTGGTATTTGTCAGCAAACCAAAATTAATGTGCATTCATGGGTGCCAGGCATACAGCATACTGGATAAAGCTTTCCCACAAATACCTTCGTCTGTTTACCTATGGCAGACCGAGTAGGTAGTTCATGTACACGCGAACTATCTATTCTGTATCATTTGCAATTGTTGCACAACAAATCCATGATCATCCTTGTGCATCACGTCTGTCACCTGCAGTTACCCAACTTTCCCTGAATTTGCATTCACTTATGCTTGCCTTATTGGGGAGGAGCAGTTATGTGCGTCACCAACGCCCCGCGAAACATTGATCTGAGATAATTTACAGTTGCATTTTACTCCCAGTGACCACCACATCTTAGCCACAATGCACTTTGACATTGGTAAAACCATTAGAATATGTACGTGCGTCTCACAGTACATCCGTACACCAAAACATCACAAAATATACCTAACGGTTACCATCTCCGAACGCTGGTAACGCACAGGAAACACTGCACAGTAAACTCATTTCGACGATGCTAAGTTTTTTAACCACGAGCCATTGTTAGGAATACAAACACATGGGTTGTCATCACACGAGTAACTAGTAAAGAAACAACTCAAATACTTGCCATCATCGCCATCGCCCTGTTTTCTGTAAGTAAAATGAACAATGAATATGGAGCCTACCGTAAAAACAGCAAGGGTCTTTATCGTAAATGTACAACGAGCTGAACATTTCTTGGCGCATAAGGGACGCCTGGGCGATCGTCATTAACACGAACTACATGAGCTCGTTGAAAGCTGACGAAAGCAACGTCCACTTGGAGTTCGCATGCTGGTCATGACAAAGACAAGTGTGAGCAGCGTTTACAGATTTCCGCCAGAATTCAAGCGCGATTTTCTAAGGCACCATTTTACACACCAGCAGATGAATAGTGTTTCCGGTGCGCTGCCAGCGTTCGGAGATGGTAACTGTTCGATATATTTTGTGATGTTTTTGTGTTCGGATGTACTGTGAGATGCGCATACGTATTCCGATGGGCTTTACCAATGCCAAATTGTATTATGGCTAAGATGTGATGGTCACTGGGAGTGAAATGCAACTGTAGATCATCCCAGATCAATGTTCCGCGCGGCGTTTGTGACACACGTAACTGCTGCTCCACAATACGACAACCATAAGTGAGTGCAAATTCACGGAAAGTTGCTCCATAACTCAGAGTAACCATTTTCCAACAGGTACTAAGCTCTGGCTGCAAATTTTGCATTTGGCATTTGCTGTGATTTGCCCACATCTGCCACGGACGGGACTATCCCAACATAGGTCTGCTTGCCGTGACTGCAGCTAATGATATTTTTTGGCATTGGCCCATGTGCGGCAGACAGCCACCACGTTCATTACGCACTGCTGCACTATGTTATAGACCATAACACCTGCGACAGCTGGCCTCGCTATGACAGAACAGGCCTCTAGCAGCCTTTTAGCATTCCAGCCGCTTGCTCGATGATCACTCGCGCTCTCCTGAAATGCTTGTTGAAGTGCCTTTGCTCCAGCATGAGCTGACTGCAGGAGCTCTTCAGCAGCCAGGACCGCAGAAGGAGGCAGCGTCTTTGGCAGTCAGCATGGGAATGTCCTGACTGCCAACTCTGACACTTCCCCGGAAGTAAACTGAAGTAAATAGAATCATCAGTCAAACAGAATTATCAAACAAATAAAACAGTGGTGATCACTTTTGAGAAGATCATTCTGGGACATGTGAATGCAACAGCAGATTTTTTCCTAATATGTTGCTGAAGCAGCTGTGTTCACCGTAAAATGCCAATCCACACCTCAAATTTCCCTTGCTTTTGATGTTCATGATTTCATCCTTGTGACAATGACAATGGGAAGTAATAAAAGCAGAACAGAACTATCCACTATTGTAACTACAAAGAATGGAGAAAACAACAGCAAGAAATACATTACAAAAATACACCTCTGATAACAATTTCTACCTGAAAAATAGCAAAACTACACAAACCTGAGACCCAAAACATTCTGGACTTACATTATATACAATCTGAAGAACTTACTCACTGTGAATGAGCCAACTCCAAAGACAGTTCAGTTGCTCTGCATCTCTCATCTGGCATAGTGGCCATGGTCCAAAGGCCTGGAGACTGCCTTCCTCAAGGGACTTTGCACAACCTTCAGCAATGGGTCTGGCGATGTGGTTCATAGCCAACAGCCACCAAAAAGAAATAAAACCAAAACAAAAAAAAAACATACAAGACTGCAGCTAGCAAAAAATATACCATGACATGCGCCAGCATAATTTGCTGTAATTTTTGCAAGGAAATAGCACGTGAATTTTGTTCTGTCAGAACTGTTAATCATTTACCCACTGATGCCCCCTGATTTACACGGTCTTAACTAAGTCCTTACTTCATACTAATGATGTTCATACCAATGTTCATAAAGATGTTTCGTACCTTAAAAATTATGGGGCGTATGCTCACTACTTCCTAACAATCAGCTTCGAAGATAATTTTACGCTGACACAGCAGGTCATATCAGCGAAGGAAACTGGAATTGGGCATAATGCTGGGAAATATTTAACAGGGGGTGACTGCGGACAGTGAGGCGCGCCAAGTTTTATGTTTACCCCAGTTCCCCAATTTAGGTCAGGCAGAGGACGAACGCATTCTTAAATCATCTCCATTGTTTCGCGATCCGTGAAATCCGAAGGCAGCAACTGGGCGCAATGCATGAGTAAAGCATCAATAGACGGACAAGGCGCATGTGAGACATTACTGACTCCAGCGATCAGCTGTTAACGTAACAGCCAATCAGATGCGTCCGCCTGTGGTCGCCCCCGACATTCAAGTGCGCCTGAGCCTCTGGAATTTTTAGTCAGAGAATCCTACTATGGAAATTCCAGTGCGATGGGTAGGAAATTTCCATTTCCTCTTCCGAAATCTCTATTGCAGAAAAATGTCTGCCTTGGTAGTTTTGAATGTGCTGAATCCAATGGTGCCACTCGTTTGAAGCGAACCTCGGTACTTTTCTTGTTTCAAGCGTCTAAACATTGGAAATTTTACGCATTTCCACGTTGTGAAAACGGCTATTATGATGGCAAAGCAGTCCTTCATAGATCACTCGACAAACGACGAGCGATTGGGTGGTCGAAATGCAAGGCACTCGTAATACAACGACCCAAAAGGTTGAGTTCGAACGAGGCAGAGGGCATGCAATTTTGCGATAAACTTGTATGGTCGTAATTATGCTTGTCGAAATGAGTTTACAGTGTGCACATCTGCTCGCTTGCAAAATGGTGTCTTAGGAAATCGCGTTCGAATTCTGGCGGGAAGCTGTAAACGCTGTTCAGACTTGTCTTTGTCATGACTGACGCGCGAACTCGACGTGGATGTTGCTTTCGTCAGCTGTCAACGAGCCCACATGATTCGTGTTAATGACGATCACCCAGGCGTTCCTTATGCGCCAACAAATGTTAAGCTTGTTGTACACTTACGATGCTATTTTTGCTATTTTTACGATGGACTCCTTATTCACTGTTCATCTTACTTACACAAAACAGGGGGATGGCGATGATGGCAAGCATTTGAGTTGTTTCTTTACTAGTTACTCGTGTGATGGCAAACCATATGTTCATGTTTCTAACAATGGCTCGTGGTTAAAAAAATTAGCATCGTCGAAATGAGTTTACAGTGCACACAAATGACGCTATTCGAAGCAGAACGTTTTTACCATACAGCTGGCCATTCATCCAGTCAGGCATTGGAAGCATGGTATAACCATTTGTGATTTTCATCATGATAAGCTAGAACTGTACCACAGAAGATCCTGTTGGGTTAACCCTATTCCCGGAGGGCTAGACGGTATGGCCGATTCCCGGCAGGGGGGGCGGATTCGGTCCCCCCGAGAAATCTCGAGAACTACTTATCCGATTTCATCGCAACAAACAGCAATCGATTTGCCGTGACGTGAACTACATTTGTATAAAAAGAAATTTTCAAAATTTTGAAATTTGTGGATACAGGGGGGCAAAAATGTCAAAATGGGGGGTACTTTTTGACTTCTTATAACTCCGTTGTTTATGGACCGATTTCGATGAAACTGGCAGGAATCGAGAGATTATGGATAGGGCTTTTACCATGGGTATGCAAATTTGAAATTTTGAGAAAATTCATGGGCGTTCACAGGGTTTGAAAAATAGGGGGATTAGTTTTCTAATAACGGAATGAACAAAAGAGGCCAAAACACTTTTTTAGCTTCTGCTAGTCATGTTATGCTAAAGAAGTACAAATCGCATTACAATGTTTGTATAATGTTAGCATAGGCGGTGCCAGGGACATAAAAAAGGGGGAACTGTCATGGTCACACGTTCTTCAGATCAACTTGTGACCTTTGACTTTAAATGACCTCCAGTGACCTTGGGGTCACCTGGAATGATGTCGTGTGCATTCAATATTATCTGTAAACGTTTTTAATCGATTAAATTCACTCTATTCCAAAAAAATCATTTTTTGGCTTTTACGATATAGGGTACGCGCACTGACATTTTAGGTCATAGCTCCGTGACCCGACCTGATATCAAGCTGAAACTTGGTACACAAGTAGAGGGCACCTTTCTACGTAATATATATTCCGGTTTTGGCATTTGAAAAAACGGCACCGAAATCATAGCGAAAAAACAAATTTTGACTTTTGACCTTGACCTGGCCTTGTAAAGTGACCTCAGATAAACAAAATTACATATGCACATTGCCCAACTATTTAGCTATACATTCATATAAAGTTTTAAGTTCTATCTTAAAAACTCTGTTTTTGGCAGACATTTTCCTTTTACCCTCAACATGGCCAAAAATGACCTGAGGTGCCTCCCAAAAACGTTGCCTGGCTCCGCCCCTGAGCAAAATAGAATTTTGAAATTTTTTCACGGCGCGTAGAAGGAATAGCTAGGAAAAGTGACCAAGTTTCGTGGAGCTGCGTTAAAAAGCCTGGAATTGGCAAGCAAAAAACCCGAGGGGGGCGGATTCCGCCCCCCCCCCCCTGCCGGGAATAGGGTTAAGGGGGGAAATCAAACTAGTTTTGACATCTTGTATCAATCAAGTTACATGAATACACATCCGCGATATGATCTGGTTGACTTCAGATTTTCAGTGAAACCAAAATCTCCATCGATCATCGTAAGTAATGGAATATTTCTACATGCCGAAGATAACAAAAAGTATTGACACGTGTCGAGAAGTTATATAAATATTGCATGAGGTCGGGTTGATTTTTCTTAACCGAGGCAATGGCTTGAGTTTTTTTGACCTCGCGCTATCGCGCTCGGTCAAGATTCAAGACAACACAGAAGTTTTTAAAAAAATTATTGCCGGCCGAACGTAGTACGATTTTTACCACATGCCGTTACAACTAACATTTTGTTAAGATGTTTGCGTGACATGGCGAGTCCAGTTCGCTGGGACTATCAGACATGCATCCCGAGTCGTCAGCAGTCGAGCCATCACTATCGTTACTAATCGTACTTAATATCAGCAGCAGCCACTACATCACCATTGACAACTTCTAGTGCTGGCCGTCACCCGCCATCTGTTCCTTGTTGTCAGACTTCAAGGAAAACTGCCGTTTGTGCCAATACGTTGCATTCCTTCTTCCAGAAATGTCTGTCCTTTCAGCCAAAAATGCAACTTCTAGGTGATAATCTATACGTCAGAATTACAATTGGGTCATTTCCCGAATATGGGCATCAAACCTGAAACGAAGTAATCGGCGTCAGAATCATTATCCATAGCGAATGGAGGTGACTGGAGTTTCTGGGGGGAGAGGTGCGGTTCAACATTTGTAGATTAACATTTTGGCCGAAGGCTTTTCTCTTCGCAGAATGGATGAAGCATTGCTGCAAAATCCTAATTTAGGTTTAACTGCACGGCACGTGTTAATGCTTTCTGCTAACTTCGGCATGCGGTAAAACGTGGGTTAGAATTTTTGCGGCAATGCTTTATTAATCTGGGTGAAGAAGAAATCCCGCGGTCAAAACAAACTTCTAGAAATGTTGAACCACACTCCGAGAGATTTCAATGACTTTCATTCGCTGTGGACAATGACTTTAGGGCTGATTATTTTATTTAAAGTTGGGTGTGCATGTTCGGAGAATGGTCTAGTCGTAATTATGAAACATAGCGTACCTACATTTACCATGGGGTTCCCATAGATTTCCTCGTAAAAAAATGAAAACAAAAATAACTAAATAACGAAAACAACAATCATAGCGGAGCTTACCATCGTTCATTGCATTGAATGGCATGGATGTTTTTGAAAACCCCACGGCTCAGAAACTGGAGGGGGGACAAGCTGGCTGCAGTCCACTAAGAATAGGTGGGGGGTCTAAAATCACTTCTATCGATCGTTGTATGACAACGTACGGTTGAAATTCCTTTGCTAGATTTCAGTGTTCAGAAAATTTTGTCGCCATTGGGAAATATCTATTTCGCGCTTTAAAGATTAGGGGGACAAATCACCACTTCTGTGATTTGTGATTCACAGAAGGCATGTCACATGTAGTATACGTGGGACATGCCTTCCTCACCCCCCGAAGACATTACATCCATGGCAAAGGCTTTAGAATACTCAAAATGCCATTATAGCGCCTTGGTAAACTAGAATTCCTGGCTTGATAAGCATTCTGGACGAATACCTAGGGATGTCTCTTGAAGTATATTGTCCGTTAATGCACTTGTATCAGAGGATTTGAGAAAGATAAATGTCTGAAAACAGGAAGATAATACACCACAAAATTGTCCGTTAAGCTCAAGCTGGCTATTATTTCACGGCTCTGAGCGTGAGTCCCACGTTTGCAAAATATGTCTCGACCCTTCCAAACTAAGAAGAAAAAATGGTGCTCCAGGCAGATCTTGGAACTGCCAGTTACTTCGACAATCTTATATAACAAGGCACATTTCTCCTGAAACGGTTTTGAAGGCAGACATTAGAATAATATCTTGATCTTATAACGGGATGCTAGATATCCGGCAATATCTGGCCGGATCACAGAAATACCCGGCCAGATACCAGATACCGGGTGGTTTCTAGCATCCGGCCGGATATCCGGTGCATCCCTAGCCCTAAATCTTGGTTACACTGGACAGCGTTTGTGACTCTGCAGCCCACCACAAAATTTCACGCCTCCGGCATCAACGATTCCCAAAACCAAAGGCCTGCTTGGCAAACGGGTACACATCAGCACGTGCGTGCACACACACTATGCTGGAGCTACTGACGTGCAAGCAACCACATTTATCGACTGGCACGTATTACGTGCTCCTGCCCGCCAATTTACAACATCCCAGCAGTTGTAGATTTGCAGCAATGAAGGAAGGTTGTTAATCCTGGGCACCTCTCACTTCACGTGCAAGGCAACCCTGTTTCGACCTGAATCCATCGGAATTGATCGCCCAGCTGCCCGTTCGTCTTTCCAAGCCATCATCATCGAACCGAAATGCGCCGTTTTAGTCCCGATAATCTGCCCATAAGAAAAACCGCCCAATTCCGCCCAGTTCCGCCCAGTTCCATCTCATCATGGAAAAGAGATGCACGTGCGCTGCAAATGACCCATTGCAACATGCTCATCGTGTGGGGTGTTGTTGGATAGCCCTAGTGTTGATCTATCTATCCTCCCAATTTCAGCCGCCAAGGTCACTTCGGATAACACTCGGAGGCTCTTGATTCCAGATCAAAACACGTGCCTGTGGGTCGCCACGTGGATCGGACGTGGGTGCCGACCACAGGAGCACGCACCCGCAAGTGGGGACCATGTTGTCACCAAGTCTTAAATCAACAGCACCCGTCGTTTGAACTGTACCTGTGATTAGTTGAATTCCGCAGAAATCCGGCGCGTGCCAAGCGGCATGTGTCATGCGCCACGAATCGCTTCGAAACCTGCACCACAATCTGTCCGCCGAGTCGTCGCACCCGATAGTGCCACCTGTGTCGCGATCGGCTGGCACGTTCGGACGCTAGACGCTTGGAAGCTTGGACTGACTGACTGACTAAGTGAATCACAAAGACTTCGATCTGAACTTTTCCGAGCGACCGCCATGTATGAAATCTTATTTGTTAAAAGCGCGCAAAGCGCGCTCTAACCTCTTTCGATTTTGAGTGGATTTTCGCTTCGTGTGAAACCAACCGACAGCAATGGGAACGTGGTCTAGGGGTCTTCCTTACACCCACTCAACGTATTATTTTTGATAAGGGTTGGGAAAAAACTTGTAGATTGGGACGCAAACGGCGGGCATTTCGTTTCGTTGGACAATGGTTGTCATCTCCAAAAATATGTTGTATTTGTAGGGTGTAGGCGCCAGCATAGTAGTCTGGGGAGGATGAAAAATTTTCAAGCTCAAAACTGCTTGAACCCTATTCCCGGCACGGGGCCGGAATCCGCCCCCCCTCGGGTTTTTTGCTTGCCAATTCCAGGCTTTTTAACGCAGCTCCACGAAACTTGGTCACTTTTCCTAGCTATTCCTTCTACGCGCCGTGAAAAAATTTCAAAATTCTATTTTGCTCAGGGGCGGAGCCAGGCAACGTTTTTGGGAGGCACCTCAAGCCATTTTTGGCCATGTTGAGGGTAAAAGGAAAATGTCTGCGAAAAACAGAGTTTTTAAGATGGAACTTAAAACTTTATATGAATGTATAGCTAAATAGTTGGGCAATGTGCATATGTAATTTTGTTTATCTGAGGTCACTTTACAAGGCCAGGTCAAGGTCAAAAGTCAAAATTTGTTTTTTCGCTATGATTTCGGTGCCGTTTTTTCAAATGCCAAAACCGGAATACATGTTACGTAGAAAGGTGCCCTCTACTTGTGTACCAAGTTTCAGCTTGATATCAGGTCGGGTCACGGAGCTATGACCTAAAATGTCAGTGCGCGTACCCTATATCGTAAAAGCCAAAAAATGAATTTTTTGGAATAGAGTGAATTAAATCGATTAAAAACGTTTACAGATAATATTGAATGCACACGCCATCATTCCAGGTGACCCCAAGGTCACTGGAGGTCATTTAAAGTCAAAGGTCACAAGTTGATCTGAAGAACGTGTGACCATGACAGTTCCCCCTTTTTTATGTCCCTGGCACCGCCTATGCTAACATTATACAAACATTGTAATGCGATTTGTACTTCTTTAGCATAACATGACTAGCAGAAGCTAAAAAAGTGTTTTGGCCTCTTTTGTTCATTCGGTTGTTAGAAAACTAATCCTCCTATTTTTGAAACCTTGTGAACGCCCATGAATTTTCTCAACATTTCAGATTTGCGGACCCATGGTAAAAGCCCTATCCATAATCTCTCGATTCATGCCAGTTTCATCGAAATCGGTCCATAAACAACGGAGTTATAAGAAGTCAAAAAGTACCCCCCATTTTGACATTT
Organism: Capitulum mitella; assembly: GCA_030062745.1. NCBI lineage: Eukaryota > Metazoa > Arthropoda > Thecostraca > Pollicipedomorpha > Pollicipedidae > Capitulum > Capitulum mitella. Next base: position 16,553,413 of record CP099847.1, on the reverse strand, counting down.
TTGCCCCCCTGTACCCACAAATTTCAAAATTTTGAAAATTTCTTTTTATAAAAATGTAGTTCACGTCACGGCAAATCGATTGCCGTTTGTTGCGATGAAATCGGATAAGTAGTTCTCGAGATCTCAGGGGGGGGGCCGAATCCGCCCCCCCTGCCGGGAATCGGCCATACCGTCTAGCCCTCCGGGAATAGGGTTAATGGACTTTGCGCAGTTATTTTCCAATCACCCCACTTGTCGGGATTCAAAGTCTCGAGATCGAATATTGTTTCTGAGGCTGGAGCATTGCCACACTAGGATTTTAACAAAAGCGATTTGTTCCGCCCAAGGTGGCTAGATAGCTCCGGTAGTCTTCAAAAAATGGCCTGTCGTTAGAGAAGGAATCGTCGATATACCCTTATGCCAGATGATATGTCGGTACTATCAGCCAAATAATTCACTGGTTAGTGGGAACGAAAAGTGCTTGAATGGCTCAAACCGAATTGAAAAGCTGGCAACATTGCTGAAAGCTTTTAATTCAGCGGGGAATTAGTTTTCCGGTACGACGAGAGCTTTAGCGCATTGCTGTAACGGCAGAGCGGGGCTTGGGCGCTAACTTCAGCCCTTTCCTCAGTACCGGAATACAGGAAAGAAGCCATGCAAACTTCTTGTTTTGGAAACTCGTAGCATAAAAACGCATCACTGACATCGGTGTCTTTCTTCTTAGCTAAATGGCAAACTAACGCCGTTTGCAGCTTCTTTTACAGCTTTACACACAAACAGACGCAAGATTTATAAATTGGTGATGGTTTTCTGTACATGTGTTCTACTGTCCAACTGCGCACCAGCCAAGTCGTTTTTCTTTTTACCAACCACGAGGGTACCATTTTTCCCAAAAGAGAGGATACGACGGCATTCTTCGTCTTCCCGAATCCTCCCCGCCACAAATGTTCTCCACTTGACCCCACAGAGTATAGTCGGTGCTCCTCCACTCTTTTTATTAGGATCTCCTATTCAAGACCGCTCGTCGGGCAGCGAAACAAACAAACTTCTAAACAAGCTCAACAGTGGAGTTTCGTGCACCGCGCGCTAGCCGAAAAAGCTTTCGGCGGTGTTTTTTCCTCGCCAGGGGCTCCCAAGGCAGCGTTTCTCAGCTTTAGGGTCAGTTCAGGCGCCAGCTACCGAACGCTGACGGGTCCGTTTTGCGCCAGAAGAGGGCGCACCCACGGTCTCCTCCACTCGTTGAAGGTAGTGTTTCTCGACCAGCGGACGGGTTGAAGCGGTCGCCGAGGCCGGCTGGGTCCCCTGAGCTGGTGCTGCCCGGGTCGCCCAGCACTGCTCCCATTCGGCAGTCCCGACGCCGGCGGCCAGCGAGGGCCATTTGGCCGCGGGCCGGCCAGTTAGCACGAAATAACGAGCCGCGCTGCGGAGGCCGATTTAGGAGACCGGCTCGGAGGGTGGCGGCGGCACTGTCAGGACGCCGACCAGTGGCTAGTCAGCGCGTGTGTCACCGTTGGACTGCGCCTGGCTGATGTTCCCATTGAGTTGTTCTGATGGCTAGTGAGCTGACTGATAGCTGGCACGTCACTGGAGAATGACTGTCGACCCGTGACTGAAACCTGACGATCTAACACTGTGACCTGACAGCTCAGCTGACCCATGACAGATGAGTCATGCCTGCTGGACCCTGCCCCTTGGCTGACACCTGACTGATTGGCTGTACTTTCAACCGATCTCCGACTGATAACGCTACTACTGGGTTCTAACTGGGTTCTACTGGGTTCTGACTGCCAGCTGACCGCTGGCTGCAGGTCCTAACTGAGGCGCCTGACTGCAGGTTTGTAAATGCCAGATGACCAGTGACTGTCGCGCCCCAAACGTCGGCCTGGGTCACTGAGGACCGGTCTCTGATATCGGTCAGCCGCTGTCGAAAACTCGGCAGATCTGCAGCCAAGCTGAAGAGCCATAACTCGGCCCGTGGCTAACGGCCGTCCGGTGTGCCATCGTAACTCTGCCTCCCTTGGTCTGTCGGAGAAATGCCAGACCAAGCTCTGCCGCTGCTGGTCTGTCGGGGAAAAACCAACGCAAATGCTGCCCGGCCCGGTCTGTCAGAGGTACACCGGACCAAACTGCCTGGCCCAGTCTATCGGCAAAACATCAGGCCAAACTCTGTCGCTGCTGGTTTGTCGGGAAAATTCCAGACCGTTCTCAATCCTATTCAGGTCCTATATAATTTTCGGAAACTTCCAGTCATACCTTGTGCTATGCTGCAACGTCCACAGAGTCAGCTATGTTCGTTTAAATGCTGGTGATGGTTATACCAGACGCCGGTCTCTGGCATGCGATAGTACATTCTCTAACAATGAGTTGATGTCGCAGTCAAACGACCTCTGAAATGGTAGGCTAATGATCCCCTTATCATGCCATCTAGCGCTGGGGTCCTTCAGCCTCTCTGTGGGAGGTCCGGTGTTTAGTTTTATTCAGTTGGTCAGTTCAGAGTGAGGTTCTCTCGTATTGAGCACCGCCAGGCCAACAACGTGGGCGCGATTTATTTGGGACCGAGTTGTAAACACCATAAACAAACCCTAACGTGTACTTTTCGTTATCCTCGTTTTTTTGGTTCTTTGTATCTGTGAGTGCGCGGCCCATGGAAAGCACCAGAGGCTACATTTCAGTCTCAAAATTTGAAGAGGACTGTATTTGTAATTTTCCGCCTACTGACTCAGTCCAGACTTAGTAAACTCTCTAAAGATGAACTTTGTTTATATCTCTTCTTGGATGCACTTGCGCAAATCACTTTATCAAAAAAAAACACTAGTTAGCACGCCATAATTTTACATGAGCACAGTAGTGCGTGGTCTGGAATCATCTGAGGGCCTCCTCAAGCCTGGGCAAGACATTCAGATCACATAACATTTGCTGTCACTGTTTGGTCAGAATTTTCCTTTACATTTTTATCACTGGTGTTTTTATGGCTCGGACAAGAGCACGCGAAGAGTTGGGTTCCATGGAGCTGTAAATTGGTCCGCTTCCTTAAAAACATGGTTGAGACCTCTGCGGGGCTGCAGGGGACATGTACCCCGCAGTTTTTTCAGAAATGTCCGTTTGTTCCTCTAAATTTCGAGATATTAAATAGGCATTTCCTATTGGTGGCTTAATTTCTTAAATTTTCAAATCTAACAAGAGACATTTGGAACGAAACCTGTCATGCAAGGCCCGAGAAAAATAATTTTCATCCCCCGCCCTAACTATTCTTGGTGGATCGCAGTCAGCTTGTCCCCCATCCTGATTTCTGAACCGTTGCTGCACCCATGCCTGGGAGGCACGTCGTCAGAATGCGTAAATCGCCGCAGTTTGTCTGGCAGAGCGGGCCGAGGAGAAAGACTGACGGAAAAGGCTGAAGAGGGACAGGTGGTCCATCGAAACTGGCTGTAGGCAGGAAGGTTGTCTGATGTGAGTGGTTGGAACGGGGCAGGCTGTCTGACGGAGAGGCTGAACAGCGGCAGGCTGTCTGATACGATGTTCTATATAAGGGGAGCTTGCCTCAGGAGCTGTAGGGCCGTCGCACGATTCTCTATCTGAGCTGTCGTAAGCCATCGGTTCAGACAGGCGATAAATGACGAGTTCACAGCCATCAGTGTAATCGGCCCTAGATTCTCATCAGGTGCCCTCCAATGTCAACGTCGCCCCAAACAAGCAGGGATACCAACTCTAGACTGCCCTGCCACCTAGCGGCACCGCGTCTAATTGCTAGAGGTAAGTCATGTTTCGAGACAGGTATGAGATAGCGACTGTCTCGCCTTCCTACACGAAAGTAAAAATATGGTATTGAGGTATTTTCAAAGGCGGTAAGAATAGCTGTAATCAAGAAGTGCTATCTTGGTCTACCAACCGAGCAATTGGAACACTGAACTAACTTTGAAATATGCAGAAACAGCAATTGGACATCGCAGTAGAGGTGTATCCATTGTAAGCGCAATAAAGCAGCTTACGTCTGGTCATCTGACATTGCCCCTAACGGCCTTTTATTGATTCGCGACTTGGCAACTGACAAGGCCTGACGGTGACTTCAGGGGCCAGGAAGTTTTAGTTGTTAGGACTATTTATTTCTCTTGATGGCCTGTTAAGTGTTAAAGTTTTTGTTCACATTGTTTTCGTGTCGTTTCGTATTCTTCGCCATGAACAGCCCGTAACATTATTGGAAGCGATCTGAGAGATTTAGCGTACAGGCGTACTTGCGATGTTACCACAGTCCGTCCAATAGTTGCAATCTTGCTTAAGCTGAGAATGCAGATAAGAATGCGTATCTATTTTTTTCTTCGAATATAGGGATGGGCACATTTTAATATTCTCTCCGTTATTTTAGTGTTTTGAAGATGGCGTCATTTCGTCCCGAAACCTGCCATCGGCGCAGTGTGTAAAAATTAGATTGATTCACAGCTACATGCATTTGTTGGGTTCTGCCTCCCCGTTACCATGACGGTGTTTGTCGTCATCGTCAGCTGGGGGGGAGGGAATGGTTGGTTGGGAGGAAACCCTAAACCGATAATGGACTGAGTCCCCACTGGTGGGCATCATCAGAGATTTTTAGCCTTGGTCTTCATTTAACTTTACTTCATTTAGCACTGGCGCGTGCCATCTGTGAACACATCCATCCTACCTATGAAACTGGGAGGAATTTCTCCTCTGCTTCCTCGCCTCTGCGTCACCAGGCCCTAATATTTCAGCTACATTCTTATTGCTGCAGAAGGATTTGAACGTGTCAAGTAGCTTAGGCGCAAACGTTTAATACACACGCAGTGCGAAACCGAGGTCCACCCATTTTCGTGGAATCGTCTCAGTAAGTTTCAGTCTCTGTTTTAGCCTCAGTATATCTGCGTTCTCGTAGAATTGTTGCTCTCAATCACAGAAATATATTCTGGTGGCGTTCAGCGTCACTCGCCGACTGACTTCATGTGTCTGTTGGTCGCGGTAAGACAATAAGCGAGCGTCAGATAACTCTCAGACTATTTATCGCCCTACGAAGCACGAGGCGCCAGATTCAGCGCCACGGAGGAGACTAGACATCACTCAGTGTTATTGCTGCGCGTTGTTTCCAACCATTTTTAACGCACAGAGGCCACAACCCTAGACAATGCTGCAACTAGCATTTTGAATAGCAATATCAATATTTTACTTACACAGACCATGAGACCTTGCTGCTGAATACAATTGGGATACAATGAGATGCAACGAATTTTCGGTTGATCTTCAAACGTTTTGCGAATATTCTGATAAAGACTGGCCAGTCGAATATTTGCCAGACAGTCGTATCTTTGGATAGAGATTAAACCAATTGTATACAAACCGCAATTATCTGTTTTAATCCTCACCAATTTACAGCGACACAGCACACAACGCCGCCAATATTCGCTCCTGAGTTCGGTCACGGTAACTCCTGGAACGTCCGGGCTTTGATGGGTAGTGGCAAATGTTCAAGGTCGTACTCACGCAGGCAGGGGTTGCTTAGCAAAGGAGAGCCATTCTTGCCAATTGTGTCGAGCTTCCCTGGGGCGGTATGCCCACTCTCAGCGGCTTGAATGGAGGAATTATCAGCAATCAGCCAATCCAATGGTGCCCTTTGTTTTCGATCTTCCTGGACAATCGGAAAAAAGTGTCTCAATAAAACCATGGTGAGCATTGAGGGATTCAGGAAAGACTGAGGCAGGCATTTAGAAATGGGTTTTCGGCTCAAACCTGGGTTTCTATCGCGGGGATTTCTGGTCAAATGCTTTGTTAACATGTTGTTTTGATACTTGCGTTATTAGGCTTAGGATAAGCCATTATGGGAGAAATTCCATGTTCCAGACATTACGGCTAAGAGGTGTTTATTAAATCCGATCTTCTCATGACAAAAAGTGCCCTCACCTTAATGAGGTCATCATGGAATAATGGTCGATGTGTTTCGGAGTATCTCCCGAACGACCCAAGACAAATATTCTGACATTTAGCACGCATCTGAGAAATTGTTGAACACGTCTTCAATAGAAATACCAAGTCATGACCACTTTAGGTTATCCGTTTTATTTTATAAAGTCAAAAATGACCTGGATTCATATAAGAGCAAAAAAACATGTCAAAAGTTAGTGTATATATTTCGCCCTTGGGGCTTCTTCAGAACTGCACAGCTGACAAGGACAAGATTGGCCCTTGTCAGTTGTGCAGTCTTGAAGAGCCCCAATATGTATTTCGCTGTTGGGGTTTCTTCAGGACCGCACAACTGACAAGAGCACGACCGGCCCTCGTCAGTTGTGTAATCTTAAAAAGCCCCAAAGGCGAAAAATGCAGACTGACTTTTGACACATTTTTTGCTATAATATGGCAACAGATTATTTCATTCATTTTATAACTCCAGAAAATGCGTTTGAGACACACTTTGGTGACTTGGTTTTCCCTCACGTCCCGGAATGTATCACTATTTGCGGAAAGAGTTCGAGGAAAATTTAGAAAGGGAGCAAAAGATAACCATTTTCATAATTCAGATAATGAACATTTGTGGGACCTGAAAGAGACACCCGGCTGGATGGCAGCAGACGAAATTCATCGCTATCGGTCCCTCCGCCTCCACAGCATACTGGTGACTGTTGAAGTCGAGTCCCTAGTCGAGGAATTTAGTACCAACCGGACACAGTGCGATTGTAGCACGCTGCAAGATCACCTGTTGTATGTGCCGCGCTCCAGAATCGAGACGGGTACGCGTCTGTTCTGCAGACGTGCGTCAGTTCTGCTCATCGAGCTGCCAATCGAGATTCGTCGTTTGCACGTCATAACCGGACACACGCTTTGCGAGAACGTTGTTTAGTGAGAGAGTGTGTGTGCGGACGGGAGTGTTCTTGCCCGCTATGAATTTTCTTTTTCTGTTATAGTGTTTTGCATGCTTTACATGTTTCACGGTGTGCCTAATAGCCACCAGTTGCGCGGATAACCCTGAGACTGTGCAATACAATACAATTCTGCCAATGAGGCTTAAAAAACAATATCCTACATATGATCATTTTTGTTTTCTAAACTTGGATAAGCTTTCCGTGGTCCATTCCTGCATTCCTGCAATTCCACATCGAGTTCACATAAGTACGCCAATTTTCCGTAGTTAGGTGGATTGCTAGACATCTTCCGAGATCAGAAAGGCAATTTAATTCTTTACAGATTTAGTTCGCCGAGGACACCAAAGACACGAGAAGCGGGGGGCAGGGGCAAATGCCCCCTCCCCATTTCTTCGAAATTTAGCACTGACGCTATGGGCGTTGACTGGAAATAATTGACCTAAAACCCTTTTTGTCCCACTCCAACTATGGAGGAGTTCCCGCGTCCCTCAAGGCCACCTGCACCATATACCCCAAGTTGTTCCAATTTTTACTTCAAGGGCGGATATCTGCATGCAGTTCCAGATTTTCCCAAGAAAACTACGGATCTCTGACAGCTCTTGAGATGATCTGGTTTAACGTGGTTGGAAGCTTAGATATGAGCAGACAAAAGAGTATGAGATCATTTTACGATTTATGAACAGACCATACTACAATCGCACGTTTGGCCGACACTATGGATAGCAATGAATTTATAAATAAATGCAAGATAAAACAAGGAGCATCCTGATTTTCGTCGCATTTCTCTATCTTGTCTGACTCATAAGTTAGGAAAAGTGTGTAACGTGCAAAGAAATCTCTCAGATCAGCAGGATGAAAATTTAATGGATGATGCAATGTTTTCGCGAAACAGCGAAATCGGATCTGTCATGTCAAAGGCCAGTTGTGCGATGCGTTCCCAGAGAGTGTCTATCCAGCAGGAAGATGATGGTCAGGTATTGTTTCGTTCAAAGTTCTTTGCATTCTACTTTCGCTTTCTTCGATTTCCTGAAACTCTTTCGATGCTTTATTGGGAAGACGGCATGAAGGACCACGCCGCAATTGGAACTGTGGTTATCGTCGCTGGCCTCGGCATACCAATGAACGCTGTGGAACCAATTTAAGAAGTTGCGAGTGAGTTTGTGTGGCAGCATCAGTAGTCACGTTAGGCGCGGACGTTATTTTCAGAGTTAATCTGAACAGTGCTGGAAGCGTTCGCCTAAACACAGACAGTGAAGAGGGCAACACTGAGGATCTATCGTTACGTGTTTGTGTACATGGAGTCTGCCAGACGAAGGAATACATGGATACATCTCCTCAACTTTTGCACAATGAAACCTTACATCTTCGTTATGCGACATTGAAAGAGATACGTGTAAATACTCGGCATGCCGCACAATATTTCGCCCGTGGCGGACTGCCTATCAACGCGTGGCGGTGCGGTGGTCCGTCACGTCACGTGGTGTGTTTGTCCCCGGCGGTCTCTCGGTGCCCGGTCTGCCGCAGCTGACAGTAGTCGGCGACCCGCTCCCCGGGGCCGCTTCCCGAGGACCCGCTCCCCGGGGCCGCTTCCCGAGGACCCGCTTCCCGGGACTGCTTCCCCAGGACCCGCTCCCCGGGGCCGCTTCCCCAGGACCCGCTCCCCGGGGCCGCTTCCCGAGGACTCGCTCCCCGAGACTGCTTCCCGAGGACCCGCTCCCCTAGGGCAGCCCTCCCGACAGACTATTTCTCACGAGATACGACCGACAGGCGGCCCGCCACACCGGCGGTCGGCAGCGTGATCCGATCTGCACCGGGATCAGACGCGGGACCGGCGGCGGCCGGCGCGCGGCCCATCTACCGAGCGTCGGGCCCCAGCTCCGTGCGACCCTCGCGGCTCCTGTTGGCGAAGGCGTCAACAAGCCAGCGAGGGAGGCGGCCCGAGGAGCGCGGACCCGGCCGGAGTCGGATCTGGCGATAGGAGAGGTCGCGTCGCGTTCATTGGCGAACAGCTCGCGCCTGGTGCGTCGGGAAACGCACCTTAAACGCTCATCGTGGCGTTAAAACATCCCTTTTCGAGGTTTTGGAGTTAAGCCTGTTTTCGTCTCCTTGCTTTACGCCTACAGTGCTGCAGTCTCCTTGGCACCTTATTCTGTCGTCTTGTTCGTCTCGTGAAAACTTTGATATGGTCCTCATTCTGAAACCATTTTTCTGCATCCCCAAGCTATCGACTAGAATTTTAACCCGCGCAGTGGAAGGGAGTTTCGCGCTAACGGGCACTGGAAGGGTCGGCACAAAAGTGGCTCCCCTCCGATCTCGTAAACGAAAAGAGCTAGAGACATAAAATCTTAAAGACAGGTTAAGGCCATAACAATTTACATTGTGTGTAATTTTTATGATCCTAGGTCAATACCTTCAGGGTCAAATGGGGTCGAAAACGTCAATTTTGTACACTTCCTCGGCCCGTACAGGCCATTTCGTACGACTTTTCGAACGAAACGGGAAGACGGTGTTCGTTTGAGCGGCAAAACGCGGAATACGTCAACTTCCATTCATTTGGCGTCTTGACTGAGGATTTCGGGCCGAGTTTATGCTAGGACATTGACCTATGGCGTCATTTTTCATCTTTGCAGATCAGATTTCGAACAACACGTGATTGTTTGAGTGTAAATGAGGGCACTATACGCATCTTTTGGCGTATTTTCATTGGAGGTAGACAACATTTGGTCACTTCAAACGTTTATATTCATGTATATATATTTTTTATATATGTATTATGTATATTTATATATGTATTTTCATTGGAGGTAGACAACATTTGGTCACTTCATACGTTTATATTCATGTATATATATATATATATATATATATATATATATATATATATATGTATGTATATACGCATGAGTATCAATGTGCAAACGTGTTTTTATTAGGGTCTTTGAATTCATATTTCATACAAAGCGACATATTGCAAAGCAAATCTAGAACAGGTCACAAAATAGCTACCCTTGGCCTTTGATGACCTTCACCTGCACTGACCCTGGTATATATAAGCGTATCCATGTGCGCACACGTGCTTTTATTAGAATCTTTGAATGCATATTCCATACAAACCGACATTTTGCAAAGCAAATCTGGATCAGGTCACAAGCCGGTTGACCTTGACCTTTGGTGGCCTTGACCCTTATCGACCCTGGCTTTGGTTTTGGTACATCCATCGCTTACGCCCAAATGACGTCGCCTGACTGTGTTCAAACGGTAATCTTAGGTGGAACGCTAGTCTATCTAAGAACTTTCACCTAGAACTTTCACAAAGTTCCCATTTGTCAGCGACAACCGTTATTTTCGTTATGTTTGCTTGACTTCAAATGCTTGAAACCTCAAGAATTTCCAGCCGATTTTCGATTTGTTCTGCGTCAATCGACGGGTTATTCAACTGGCATAAATGCCACAAAGTAACACCAAACAGCTCTGACCCGTTCCCTAGATTTTCAAGAGAAACAGGTAGGGGGTGCAAAAAGACCCCCTTTCCAGTGCGGTTGTTAAGGCAAGATGTATCATTTTAAAACTTCGATGGATGACCAAGTTTAGACGACGTGACATAGCGCTTTAAGCAGCCCTAGAAAGACAAAGACGAAACACAAAACACGAAACAAAAGACAAAACAAAGACAAAACACGAGGAAGACAAAACTTATATTATAAAATCGGCAGAAACGCGATTAAAGCCCTGATTAAGACCGCCTGATCACACCCTACGAAGAGTCATTGCGTTTTAGCAGACGATGGCATCAACCTTGCGGTCCGTGACGGCGCCTGCAATGCAGTCAATCCTAACGGTGTCTGCAGAACCGTCGACAGTGCGAGTAGGCCTTTATAAACCCGCAGTGAAATGAGACCGGTTACGACTACCAGTGATGTATAGCGGCCTCCCGGCCGACATGCATGCAAACTCCCCCGTGCATGGTGACAGCGTTGACGATATGAATGTCAGAAACAATTAGGATTTCTCGTCACGGTCTTTGCCATCGTCGGAAAACGTCCTCGCAATGTCATTATTATTTTTCGTCCAGGAGCAGCGAGAGTCGAGTTATTCCCCTGGCCGTGTTAAATGTCACGATGTCCTAACGCAGTGAGAACAGCACCGACGGGTGACTCCTAGCAGAGGCATAGCCAGCGCGGCCAGCCATGCGCTTCCCTCCCGTCATGGCGGCCTGCAATGGCCGCAGCTCCTTTTTCCAGCCAGTCGTCTTTTAAAACCCGCACCTCTGCCGGTCCTGTCTCTGTCGGGGCCGGATTGACGTTGCTGTCAGTCTGCTGCCTGTGCCAAGACCGGGCCATTGCCAGCCTCCTGTTCCTCGTACAGGCAGGCGGTCTGTCTCTCTGTCAGTCTGCAGCTGTATGTGTCCCGTCTGAGGCTTGCTTTGCTGTCAGCCGCTCTCCCAGTCTGCTACCTCTGTGCTGACCGTACTGTGACCTTTCGCCAGTCTGCTACCCCTACTGCGGCCGTGTTGTGAACATTCTGCCAGCCTACCCCATCTGCCTCGGCGGTACCGTGCCCTCACTGCCAGCCTGCCGCCTCTGCACGGCTGTAATGTGACCTCCTTGCCAGCCTGTGGTCGCCGTTCATGGCGCACTGTAATCTCTGTCAGCGTACTGTCTCTGTTCCGGCTGTATTGCGACACTTCTCTGCTACTCTGTTGCCTCTGCCGCGGCCGCACTGGTACCTCTCTAACGATCTGGTACGTCTGTCTCGGCTGTGCTCTGACCTCTCTGTCAGTCTGCTGCATCTGCCGCAGCCGCATCGTGACCTCTTTGCCAATCTGCCGCCTCTGCCGCGGCCGACAGACGGCCGGCCGGCGTCGGCAGCTGCGCTCTGCCGTGTCGTGACCAGATAGCGGTCTGCCCAGGTGCAGCGCCGGCGCCGCATGGTGCAGCTGTTGGCATCCTGCACACTGGACAGCCATTACACAGCGTCTCGGCCGCACCGCTGGCATCGGAGGCTCAACATCACCTGTCGGGAGGCACCGGGTCCAACCAGCTCGCGGGATCGAGCCGTGTTCACCTCAGAACGGCCAACGTCGACCCCGACGCACGGGATGAGCGCAGAAAACGGACCGGACGAAACGGAACAGCGCCGCGACGAGCCCAGCATGCCAAGCCTTTTCGGCGATCAACCCGTCAGTTCGCAGTCAGCTCGACTCGCCATATTTGACGTGTCCAGCTTTATTGGAGCAGCCTCCTCTTCATCCGGCCCGGCCTTTCATTCGGGCGAATACCCTGCAGGCATCGATTGGGCTCGCCGCTTCCCATTCAGGCCGGCCGCGGCTGTACAATAACAAGTGTCCTCCCTCTCCTCGACAAAATAGCAGCCGGGCACGCCGGCCGCGGGCGCCCATCTCACTTCATTCACCCGCGCACAATGGATTATCTCGCATTCATTACAAGTGCAATTTGCGAATCGATTCGGCGCATCTAACAATCCAATGAGCACTTGTCCAATTCTCCGGGAAACACGGCCGATGGGATCTCCGGCCGCGGCCGGCCGCGGAACGCCTCGACCACGTGCCGCGTTCCCACGGCGGCGCGCGCTCCCATCCCGCGTGGCCGGCTCCGCTGTAAATTCCCGCCCCACTTTACCTTTCACGGCGCGTTAGGGGACAAGATTCGGCCTGTGTCTGGCGGCCGCGGCGTAAATTCGGCCGCCGTCCGGCGGCCGACGGGGCGGGATGTTTAGCCCCGGTACCGGTCCTGTGGCGCGCACAATGCTCGGTAATGAGACGTTTATGGTGCCGCCCGCTGCGCGGGTCAAAGCGTCACGATCGGCTCCGATAGCGCAGGTATCCGGCTGGGCGGCGAAAAAACAGCGACGCCTGGCGCGCAGCGGCCGGCGCCGGCCAATGGGAGGGCAGGACCGGCCGTCCGACCGTCCCGGCCGCGTGAACTGGCCGCGGAACGGACGACAGCGGACACCGGACGGTGGCACCGACTCCGCCGCGTCCGGGGCCAAGAACTGGCGGCGGCGCCGGCAGAGAGCGGAGACGGCGACACGAGCTCAGCCGTGCAAAATGGCCAGGAAATGCCTAGAGTGCTGCCAGGAGACAGCGAGGAACATCATCTCAGCCGTACAAAACGTTCAAGCACTACTTGGAACGCTGCAAGCGGACAGAGACGGAACACAAGCACAGACAGCAAATTCCGATCCCTGCTTTCTAGCTGCTCGATTCTCTACTGTGGTTCTGTCGCATCTCTGCAGCCTAGAATTATTACAAATGACTTCGACTTTTCCACCATCAATAAATTTTGCTGCGCAGGTATTCACATCAAGATCTATAAGCCGATGCAAATGATGCACCAAGTCGTACCATAAATCGAACGCCGAGAGACCGACGCTATGGTAGGGGTCCTTCAGGTATCGTAAATTCCAATCCGAATTTCAGAAGTGACATATCAGCAAACTGGAACGCCTGTATCAGACCCCCATCACCATGGATTCTGATATCTGAAAACTGTAGAACTGGCTCGTATAAAGAGTTTTCACGGATATCTTTCGAGCAGAGAACAGATGGGGCAGAGCATTGCCTTGAGCACCGTCAGAACAAAAGCAACGAGGAACTGTGGAAGCTGTTGATGGAAATGAAATGTCAAATGCCAAACGCGTGGCGTTAGATGCCGGGCACAGACATTTGACGCCGGCCAGCAGACAAGCAGTACAAACCGTTGGCTACGGATCATCTGACAACACAACCTTTAGCACAGAGGATCAGCTTTTTCGAAATAAATAAACTTACAAAAAGACTTTGAGGCCAACCCTTTGAAAATGAAAGTAACCAGTGCGCAAATCATTATGTACCAAGTTTTACATCGCTAGTTTTCAATTCATTTTTGAACTGTTGGCAGATTTCCTATTCATTGTTGTGATTTCGTTAACAGCCGGGCGACTTGTGAACGTGAGCTTCATATCATGGGTGCCACGAGATCCACGAGACAAAAACTTTCTCCGTGTATCAAGGACTCAACGACGCGAGACATCTGCCCCCCCCCCCCATCGCCTCAGGCATTTGACACCGCGCACCACTGCCCACGCCAGACACCGGAAACCGAACGTCGAGCACTGAACGTTTGTCGTCAGATTTTTGACATCGTACACTGCGACCGAGAACTGGAGATTAATCACTGGGCGCCAAGCCAACAAAAGCTGCCGAGGTGTCGGTCGTTTGTAGAACACAGTCTGCCGGCCGGTCTGCCAAGTGCCTCCTGTCCGGGGTGACGCCCAAAAAAAGGCGTGCCGCGGTTCTGAACTTATTGCTCCATTCCCCCTAGAACTGTCTGCGCTGAACCGAAATCTCTGATTCACGCGTGCGTCACTGTTGGCTTGAAAATGTAGTGGTCTGCATTCAAGAAGTCATCCAGCCATCTGAATAGTGAGCAGCGTCATTGTTGGGATGACTTCAGCTCTCTGAATTTTACTGGCATAGTCTTGGCCAGACCTGCAAACATATTAATAAATGTTATCTCATCGGTATCATTTTATACTGCAAGCGGAATATTTTTTTTTTCAAAACAGCGCACTGCATTTTCATCCCATATCTTTCCTTTTTCCGATTTCGGAGTTGGAGGACACGTCATTTCTACCCATACAGTATACTGACATAGTATAATGTTAATGGCGACTGCACAAAGGCAAATTGTATCGCTTTGCCAAGGACTCGGATAGCACATCTATGTATCTGTATCACCCATACGTTTTAGAAGCCACTGATTCGGGCTTAATTAAAAAGCTATTGAAATGACCGATCTGCGCAGGTGCTTCCAATGTTGCGATGCTGCCTTTCGTCGCACAGAACGATTTAAGTCTCACGCATCAGAACAGATAAAGACATGCGAATGGTGGCTTCCCAAACTGGCTGAAACGATACGCCGGCAAAATGCGAAGTGTGGGTGAAAGTACAAATGCGACTGGCGTTAAAGATATAGTTAGCCCAGCAGCGAATAAAAACATACACATGCATTCCCCACAAGCAAAACAACAGGAGTTGTCTAATCGAAGTGTCTTGTTAGCCATGATATATCTCGGCTCGGCTTTCATCAGGGCCATCATTCTGCATTTCTCAATCAGTTCATGACACAATCTGCGCGAATCTACCGCCGTCCGGTCGGCGCAGCTGGTCGCGAGGGCCACCCTGTGGCCTGCCGGCATCACGGCCGCCGCGGCGGGCTGGACCCGTCCAGCTGTCCCGTCCAGCCTCCTCCCGCCCGGCCGCCGGGACGGCCTGAGCGCCGGCTCGCCGTCAAGGACAGCGCGGTGACGTCCCCGCAAAAACGTCCCACCCGTCAGCTGACCGGCGGTATCGGCCGTATCGGGCTGGAGCCATGCACCTGCCGGGCGCTGACGGGGCCGGCGCTCGGCGACGGACGGTCGACGATGCCGCCGTCGGCACGCTGTCCGCAGCCCGCGCCCGGCGCGGACACTGACAGACGACTGGCTATGCTGTTGCAAGGTTCAGTGGAGGCCGGCAAGCTGTACTTGGTCCTGTCTGTGTTTCATAGTGCAGACACTAACGAATGACTGAGGACGCTGTTGCGGGGATGGCAGAGGCCGGCGAACTGCGCTGTTCATTCTGCACTCAGCCGCTCACATTCGTCAGGACTCTGGCCCTCCTCAGCACAGCGCGACTCCCGGGCACAGTGCAGGCAATCAGAGCGCCCTCGCCGCTGAGACGGCCGGCAGACAAGCCACGGTAGCGGTCGGGGTTCCTGGCCTTCGTTTGCAGCGAACTAACAGCCATGCAGCCTCCTCGTGAAAACAGCGACAACCCATCTAGCCAGATGGCGTCCATCTCCACAAGGCCAACCGAATAGGTTGTACCCGACAAACAGGCATTCTCGTATATACTTTTGGATCAGGATGCCTACAAGGAGGGTGTAACTAGAACAAAAGTGAACATGATGCAATTTCATGATATCATGCTGATGGCGAAAACGCGTCAACTGAAACGAATCGTAACAGTGGTTCTATGATGTTTGAAATGCTGTGTTGGCGTGTACTACTTGCTGCTTACGATTACTAGTACTTACGATACGATTCCGGTCAAAAAATGCTCTAAAATACATCATTTCCCGCCGAAAGAAATTGTGTCGTAACTGCCGCGCCAGCCGCCAGCTGCTCGCGTAGGGCTTTTTGACATCTCTGCGTTCAGTACTTGCTTGTTTACGTGATATCTCGACGCTGGCTGGTCGGCGGTCGGACCCAAAGTGCGATCAAGAGTAATAAAAAGCCCTGGAAATAACTAATGTGTAATATAAATCAACTGCGAAATAAAAATGTTAGCAGTGACATAATAATTTATATGAACAATATTTTAAATCGAAAAATTCATTTCAACAAAATATGTAACTATCATCATGAAAAATAGCAAAAACAAGACATTTTGAAAACAACATCAATATGAACTGAAGGAATAATATAAATAGAATTATAGATAATTAGTAAAAATAAAATATTTTGCAAAGTATGTCAATATAAATTGAAGAAACGACATAAATAGAATCATGAAAAATGAGTAAGAATAAGATATTTTGAAAAATATCTCAATGTAAACTGAAGGAATAATATAAATAGAACTATGAAAAATGAATGAAAATGAAACATTCCTGAAAAACATCTCAATATAAATTGAAAGAATAATAAAAATGGAATTGTCAAAAATAAGTAAAAATAAAATATTTTGGAAAATATCTCAGTATGAATTGAAAGGAATTAATAAATCAAATGGAATAGTAAACAAAAAATAGCCTTACCTAACTAAGTAGCTTAGTCTAACCTAATCTAACCTAACCTCACTCAGCCTAACCTAACCTAACACCTAAAAAAACTTCTTTGTTGGATCGAGCCACGTTCAATCGAACTCTTTATCGGCCTGCGGCCTCTAGTATCCTATAACACGCCTGAAATACCATGAAATTTAATGGCGCGCATGGCGCACATGAAAAACCATAATGCAATGATATTGATGTAAGACATCCTAGGAATGATATAATACAATTTTATAAGGCTATAATGATTCAATCATTGCTTCAAAATTACTATGTGGAAACAGAACGTAATTTGTGGTATATGACGGCATTAACCATTCCGATATCAATGTAGGGTCTTCACAGATCCCAAATGTAAATAACCGTAACCTTGGTGGCGCTACACTGCGCCGTGGAATATTGTTGTTCTTCGGCAGCCGGGCACCAGCACGGTAGCAGTTTATGGTACGTCGTCGACAGGATTTTATATGATCTTATCGTTGTTTTTTTTTAGAAATTCAGTTGTTTTCAAGCCGGAGAAAAATGAGGATGCAGTGTTCTTTATAGCGATGGCAGTTATATGTATGGTTGCTTTGAATTCATCCGGGCAGAAACCTACCGTTAGCGGGAAAGGTTCTTTAAACCATGATGAATAGAGTGCAGACAAGTAATAACTGTAATCATGGCAGGTATCTCTCAAGAAAACGGGACTTAGGCAGGCAACCCTGAACACACAGGCTCGTCTTCGGGATTTGGAAGTGAGATGGGTGAATTTTACCATATTTACAGATTGACTGTACATACACTTCTTACGTACATATCACATGCACTTTACAAATAGCGTTACGGTTTTGTGCCTAATTACACACCGTCTATAGTCAGGTATTATCGGAATACATTTTGTGACTGAATCGACGCAAACTTAATGAAGAATTACGACCCCTGCGGTATGCTTTGCTACTTCTGGCGTTGCCTCCAAAGTAACAGCATTGTTGTGTGTTAATAAGTAATGGTGACCGTAAACACATTGCCAAATACCAGCTACCAAATACCTTCAGTACAACGGGATCCAATGGATAGCGGTTTTCGGTAGTACTCTTTCCGGTTTTACCGCAAGTGCAGCGATTGGATGCCTCTTGGAAACACAACAGTGTCGAGTCGTGATGTGACTGCTGTTCGAGAGAAGCCAGCAGCGTGACCTGGACGCACGGAGGAACTCACACCGGCGCCACGCTGCGGGCACAGGCCTGCTCCGTGCTCTGCCTGCCCCGCTTCTCCGCCTGTTCTGTCCCTTGTTACTGCTGTCCTCTGCCGCTGCTGTTCTCTGCCGCTGCTTTCCTCTGTCGCCAGCCTCTGCTGCCGCCGTCCTGTGCCGCCGTCCTCCGCTGCCGTCCTCTGCCGCCGCCGTCCTCTGCCGCTCCTGGCCTCTGCCGCGGCCACCGTCGGGCGGGCAGAGGCCGCCGAGCCGGAGCGGTCCCGGCACGTCCGCCGCTCGGCCGCTAACACGCGGAAGGTGATCAGAGAGGCAGGTGCAAACGGCCAGGCCGGCGGCGGCCGGCGCGGCTGGCTGACCTTCACCGGAGGCCAGATTCCGGCCCAGGCGGCCGCTGCAGAGGCGCCTCCCGCCCGCCGAGAGCTGCAGACGGAGGCGCGAGACGCCGGACGGCGGGCGAGAGCAGCGGCACGCCGGCGTGTGCTGTCCGTAAAACGCGGGGCCGAAACGCCGAAATCTGGTGACCGCGGGGACTGAGACGCTGTGGTCTGTAGACCGGGGCACAGAGACGGTAGGGTCTGCAGGCCGCGGGGACTGAGACGCTGTGGTCTGTAGACCGGGGCACAGAGACGGTAGGGTCTGCAGACCGCGGGGACTGAGACGCTGTGGTCTGTAGACCGGGGCACAGAGACGGCAGGGTCTGCAGACCGCGGGGACTGAGACGCTGTGGTCTGTAGACCGGGGCACAGAGACGGTAGGGTCTGCAGGCCGCGGGGACTGAGACGCTGTGGTCTGTAGACCGGGGCACAGAGACGGTAGGGTCTGCAGGCCGCGGGGACTGAGACGCTGTGGCCTGTAGACCGGGGCACAGAGACGGTAGGGTCTGCAGGCCGCGGGGACTGAGACGCTGTGGTCTGTAGACCGGGGCACAGAGACGGTAGGGTCTGCAGGCCGCGGGGACTGAGACGCTGTGGCCTGTAGACCGGGGCACAGAGACGGCAGGGTCTGCAGACCGCGGGGACTGAGACGCTGTGGTCTGTAGACCGGGGCACAGAGACGGCAGGGTCTGCAGACCGCGGGGACTGAGACGCTGTGGTCTGTAGACCAGGGCACAGCGACGGCAGGGTCTGCAGACCAGGGCACCGAAACGCCGAAGTCTGCATACCAAGGGGTAGCGGCAGGGTCTGCACACCAGAGGACCGAAACGCCGAGGTCTGTAGACCAGGGGCCGAGGCTGAGACACCGTGGGTTGTATATCAGAAGACTGAGGTATGTGGGTGTTGTATCGCCAAGGTCTGCAGCCTCAGGGACTGATTCTCCAGCATATGACCGTAAGTATAGAGGTTGCAGTGCTTCAGTGACCTCACTGAACCCCGCGTCTCAATGTCCCCGAGTTCAGACCACAGTGTCTTCATGTCCAGGTTACACGGAAACAGCGCACACTGGCGTCTCCGAGGTGGTCATACTTGATCCGATACGATTCCGCCTGTCCCGACGCATCGGGCGTATCAGCCAGGTTCATCGCAGCTGGGATGCGGGCCTGGCAGGTAAACTGGCGCCGACCCCCGGCCCGAGATCAAATACCTGACATCAACCCACCGGGCAAACCCCCGTCCTCTCCATTCAAAACACCCCTCCGTGAGCTCACTGACTCCTAAACCTGACCGTTGCGGATGTAATAAGCCCCATCTCAGGCGCTTTTGATGTACCTTTCGGGCGCCGTTACGACCCAGTATCCCGACATTCAAAGGGACGTTGGCGCTCATAAAATCTCATTATCGCGCTTCCGCGCTCGGTAAGTAATTACACACAGAATAAATGTCCCGTAATAAAAACCGCATGTAGTCGGCGGCGTTTTTGCCTCCTGAGGGTCGGCGCAAGAAGCGTCCGCCGTTTTTGCTGCCCGGGCCGACCCCCGACGCGTCGACACACCTGACACACGCTGCACCTGACTCGAGTGACACTTGACTCACGCACCACCGGCCGGACGCGGCCCACCCGAGTCGTCCCGCCCGGCGCCGCCGCAATGACCGCCACAAAAACGCGCCGTCCGCGGCCGGCCATAAACGTAACAGCGTCGCGGCGACCGTGAGAAGCGGGGCCGGTCGCCGCGCGGGCGTCCGGGCGCCTCAGATCGCGTCGCTGGCCGCCCCATCGGCCCGGCGAGATTAATCCGGGAGGCGACTCGAACTAATGGTGACCGGCCGGCCGCCGCCGCCGCCGCCCTTTGTCGACGGCGGTGGCGGTTATTGTTCGCCGCGCTGTTGTGCCGACCCACAGTCGGGTTAACCCGTCCGGGTAACGGTAGTGGGCCGCGGGTTTCATTCGGCTTTGTCGGTTATCTGAGGAAGCGGCATTCGTTTAGGAAGGAAAACAATGATATCGCATTCTGGATCTGAACAACAATTAGGCGATGCGGGGGCTGATTGAAGTTGGCCCATACTTTGTCAGGGAGACAAGCGGAAAGGCAGAGGAAGGTTGAATGAGAGAAGAATGGATAAACGGGGAGAGACAGAGAGCGAGCAGAAAGGGGTGTGAGTAAAATGACCGTGCAGCTAAGACGGGGAAGTTTGTAAAAATCCCAATGAAAGAGACCATTCGTAATAGGCTAAATCCGGTAATACGGTTTCGAATGCTTCCTCAAAGCCATAACACGGATTGGATTTGCTCACGTTTGAAAAAAGAGGAGGACAAGCCACGTAAGGTCTTCGTCAAGCATTTTTGCGAGGAAAAAGAAATGGTAAAACACAAGAAGCATGGGCTTCCACCCGTCTGTTCCCGACGTTTTGTTTCGTCGGAAGCATTCCACCAAAGAGAAGCCAGGCAGAAGTGCAACTTTGTGCCGAACTGGGTTCAAGTAAAGGTTTGTTTACGTGATCAAATCTCACTGGCGCCACCGCTTCAAA
This sequence comes from Capitulum mitella, assembly GCA_030062745.1. Classification (NCBI taxonomy): domain Eukaryota; kingdom Metazoa; phylum Arthropoda; class Thecostraca; order Pollicipedomorpha; family Pollicipedidae; genus Capitulum; species Capitulum mitella. Next base: position 16,532,661 of record CP099847.1, on the reverse strand, counting down.
CCAGCATCGGTCAACGACGACGTTACCACCACACACGCAGCACGCACGGAAGTGCTGCGCTGGCAGCCGACGTATCGCAGCATTAATCACTCCTGCATTCGGTGGAAATCAACACAAGTGTCACGTCGTGTGCAGCTACGTGAAGTGGCGGCAAAAGCTTGGCAGGCGTGGCTTGAACTGCCGGCACCGCGTTCAAACAAACAGCACGGACATCTGTCATATCAATGCTCGATGCTTCCAAACAGTTCCAATGCGCGGTGTCGGCAGCAACCCTGCCACCGACGGCGAAATATTCCGGTCTGCAAAGTAACCAGTGAAATGTTCGGCCCACACGGACCAGAGATTCGCCGGCCCACAGAAAAGCCAGCGGGACCCTAAGGTGCTCCGAGTAACCAGTGGTACCTCCTGGTTTACAGTGGGACCTTTCGGTCCATAGAGGAACCAACAAGACCTTTTGACGCAGATAGTGGGTAGTGGGCTTTTCCGACTGACAGAGAAACCAGAGAGAAGCTCGAGTCAACACCAAGCAGCAGGGTCCGCTGAGTTCGCAAAGGGACGCTGCGTGCGACAGGGAGACGTTGTGGTCCAAATTATAAACGACGAGGGCAAAAAATAAAGGTTGTATGCCGTAAGACCTGTCTGCATCTACGACAATGACTAGAAGAGCAAGTTTTTGATGTCAGATAACGTTTTGATTCAGAGCTTTCCCCATTAATTTTACATTGACTTGCTGGCAACAGTTCTGGAATGGGTATCGCATTGGACCATCTGGAATTGTCACGATACAAATGTCATCTTTGAAGGGCACACAAAGGCGGCCAACAACGATAGAAACAAGTGCTCGCTGACAACAAGCCGCTGATTTCCGACATCGCGTGTGAGCGGCCGTCAGTCAGCGGAAAAGAGAAGAAAAAAACTGGATCCTGCTGTACCCGTACGGGAACCAACAAATCTCGTTGTACCCAGTCAAATGCAGGGCACTATTTTAAGCACGCACCAGTGTTTACATGACGTTTCATGAAAAGTCCTCCCAGAGCTGCACATGGGAGGGGCACGAATATGAAAATGATGCATTCTACCTTTTTGATCGAGAAGTTCGTTTCCTAAGGTGAGCTGTACAGCGTTAGTGGTTATTAGGCGTCAACATTACGTAAAATAATTACAGCATGCGTCTACCACATTCTCACCGTTTCTATTAGTTGGACGGTATCACTGGATGCAACAAACCTGACACGTTCACGTGCGTATAATTACAGGAGTTCCCACCAACATAAGCCTTTGGTCTTCAATGTTCCGAAAAAGATACCAGGATGACCGCTCCTAACTTGCCTTTTCCGACCAAAGTGGGGAACAATTCTATATTTCTAATGAGCTAATATAAAATCCAAAGAGAAGGAAAATCAGTAAATGAAATATGAATCCCATGACATGGAAGGAACATATTTTGTTCACTATCACACCTTTTTGTTCACGATAGTCAACGGGAATAGGTATATGATAAGCATTACGATTCCATTTTGTTTTGAAAAGTCGGCTGCCAAATAGCCAGATCGTGTCGGGGCGTAGCATCTTTATTTACAAATTATCACAGTCGCAGTACGTTAATCTAGGAGTAAAAAACAGTGACGATCATGGACACCAAGCAATGAACGGCATCGCCAACTCAACAGGATATGCGCGCTCTACATTTCAACGGCAGGTTCTGTATACACACGAACAAACTAACAACGGCACGGCGGCTCAGCCCCTCGACCGGATCGCGGCGGCGACGGCGGCGCGCGGCCGACGCTCTTTGGCACACTGTATCGGGGGAGGGGGTTGAGGGCTACACCAGCCAGCGGCCCGGCGTCGCTGCGGGTCACACGTGCGTCGCCAGCGTGCCCGGTTTCAGATGACTGTCCACCACGTACTGCGCACGCGCCGCCTCCTCCGACGCGACGCCGTAGTCGCCGCAGCGACCGTAGCGGCGGTAGTCGGCCGGCTGGCACGCCGGCGCCGGCGCCGGCGCGAACTCAGCCGGCTGGCTCGGCGAGCCGGCGTACAGTGCGCGCAGACCTCCGCTCGGAGGGCGAACATAGCCGTGCTGGTCGTAGCATGGGTACGCCACCAGCCCGTTCGCCGGCGCCGTCTCCTGCCCGCGTAGCCAAGGTCAGAGGAACGGACACGGGTCATCACGACGGTCTGAGAGCACGGCCTTAGGAAATGCTGCGGGCTAGACGCTACGAAACTGGACGTTAAACAAGGTATAACACAACATCTACGTTTACACTAGTCTACCCGTCCACTAGAACATTTTTTGCTAGCACTGATCGAACTTGGATATAACGAAGCGCAAGGGCGCTGAGTGCCGTGCACCATGGCTGAATAACACGGACGCAACTGATTAAAGGCAGATCCCACGCAATAACTGGCTATAACTTTTCAAAGCTCCGAGTTTTGCGATACTGTCCACATGCTGACAGAGCCCATAAATGGAAATTTAATAAATCACTGAAGACGAGTTGGAGCGAAACAACTTCAGTCGAAGTCAAGCTCAGCATAGGGTCTCCTGCGACTCTGCCCACACCAGCAGGCGTCACCGCATTGGCGTACCCAGCACTTCTGCAAAGCGGGAGCCAGGACAGACCTAACGCCCGTCAAAACTGAAAACTCCACGGATTTCGGCCACTTTCCTTTCCAGTTCGGAAAGTTTTTATTCATTTTCGTTTTGGTGTGTAAAGAAACGTTAACTTTTCAACCACCCATGGAGTGGGCCATGGCCTGCTCGGCCCCTCTGGCTACGATCATGCGTCAGCGTCATCGTCAGCAGCGCGCTGGCAGACCGCGGCGCACGGCCGCCGCCCGTCGTCCGTTATCGAGCGGGCGCCGGCTCACCTTGGCGAACGGCGGGAACCCGCTGTCGCCGGCGGCGTCCTCATAGGCCGGCTCACGAGGCCCGTCCCACCGGTCCGTGATCACGTGACCCGAGCCCGACGAGCTCGTCCGAATGTCCACCTTCAGGTCGGAGCCGGACGAATTCGGCTCCGGCTCGCGGCCCAGCTTGTCGCGCGTCGCCTGCTCTGTGGACGGTGGAGCGGGTGTCACGTGACTGCCGTACGCGCGGCGTGGACGAAGCAGCTGGTGTCACGTGATTGTCGTACGCGCGCTGTGGACGGCGGGCCTGAGTCACGTGACCGCCGTGCCCGCTCTGTGGACGGCGAATATGGTGATACGTTACCATCATGTCTGGTTTGTGGACAGCGGACCTGGTATTAGGTGGCCGCCGTACCCGCTCTGTGGACGGCAGACCAAAGGATACGTGGTGATCACACTCGTTGAGTGAATGGCTGATCTGGCATCTTCCGAGACATGTCAACGCCATCCGGCTACGCGATCAGCCAGATCGCTATCCAGTCGGTTCTCAGGCGGCATTACCACTGTGCGGGAATGTCCTCCTCACGGTCTGGGAAGCGGAAGACCGACCCAAGTCACGTGCGCTCTGCAGCATTTTCTGCCACGCACCTCCTTAATAAGGCATGAATAAGAACCAAATCGGCTTTGTCGCCAGAATTACACCGAGCGTGTCAGCCTGAACAGCAACAAGTGGACCGACGTCTGCTTGCTTCAGTGACGGCTGCTGCTTTTGCAACAAAAAAGTTCCGTGCGTTGTTAGTGAAGAAAGGCATTGTTGCCGAGCTAATTTTTGAAGGACCAAGCAGAGGAGGCGGAACCATTGATGCGTTGGGGCGTCCCTCCCTCCTTGAACACTGCAGTTTAACACTAGCCCTGTGCTGTTGGCCGCAAAGAAATTACTCCAAAATTCCCTGTCCCCTTCCACCAAACCCAGCAGTTGGTGGAACATTTCGCCAGCCCGTACTTGCTGGGGAAGACGTGTCGGACGTCCCCCGCTCAGTAACTTCACAGCGCTCCCTTCGGCTGACTCCAACGACCGATTACCATCAATGGTACGACCCTGTACATCACACATTTCTGGACTGTAAAATTATCGGTTAGGTTACAATCTACGACATAGGTCAACATTTAACCGATTTACAGAGGACTGCTTTTCGGAAACAAATGGCTCGTGTATTACAGACATCCAAAGGCCGAAACACGTGAAAAGGCGCGCAAAAGCATGCATCATCAGGCTCCATCAAATGGCTTTAAACACTCGTTTTATTGCAAACTCGAAAAAACGAAGGATCTTGAAATGCTTTTTTATGGCGTCATGTTGACATGATTTTTGATGACCTCGACCATTTTTCCGTCAAAAAGTGCAAAAACGACTGCCAAATGATACTTAAATTTACCCCACCCCGCGTCGTTTGGTTCCAGAGTTACGCGGCAGAGAAAAGCCGGGACGTCTGACGCCCTCCTCCTCACGTCGCGGTGTAACACGCACACTGGAAGGAGGGTCTTTTGTGCCCCCACCTGTTTTTCTTGAATATCTCGCAAACGGATTGAAGGTGGTTGCTACTACTTTGTCACATTTATAGCAATTCAAGAACTCGTCGAATGACGCGGAAACATCGGAAATCGGCCGGAAATTTCTGAAGTTTCAAGCATTTGAACTCGGCAAACGTGACGAAAACGACGGTTGTCGCTGACAAATGGGAACTTTGTGAAAGAACCAGCGTTCTACCTAAGATTACCGTTTAAACACAATCACGCGACGTCATTTGGGCATAAGTGATGGATGTACCAAGACTACAGCCAGGGCCAATAAGGGTCAAGGTCATAAAAGGTCAAGGTCAAACAGCTTGTGACCTGATCCACACTGGCTTTGCAACATGTCCGTTTGTACGAAATATGCATTCAAAGACCCTAATAAAAACACGTGTGCGCAAACTGATACGCTTACATATACCAAAGGCAGTGAAGGTCAAGGTCATTAAAGGTCAAGGTCGAATATCTTGTGAACTGGCCCAGGTTTGTTTTGCGACATGTCGATTTGTATGAAATATGCATTCATAGACCCTAATAAAAACACGTGTTCACACATGGATACGCATGCATATATACCAGAGTCATTTCCGGTCAAGGCCATCAAGGGTCAAGGGCAACTTTTTGTGGCCTGGTGTCCAGATTTGCTTTGCAATATGTCGATTTGTATTGAAATATGCATTTCAAAGACCCTACGAAAACACGTTTGGCACATTGATACCCACATGCATATACATATATTCATATACATACATACATAATATAAGCGCTGGAAGTGACGGAATGTACCGATGTTGGCTGCCTTCAATGAAAATACACCAAAAGAAACAAGCTGCGCCCTCATTTACTCTCAAACTGTCCCGTGTTGTTCGAAATCTGATCTGCAAAAGATGAAAAAATGACGCCATAGGTCAGTGACCTGACATGACCTGGACCCAAAATCCCCAGTCAAGACCCCAAATTAATGAAAGTTGACGTATTCCGCGTTTTAATGCTCAAACGACCACCATCTTCCCGTTTCTTTCGAAAAGTCGTACGAAATGACCTGTACGGGCCGAAAAAGTGTATAAAATTGACCTTTTCGACCCCCTTTGACCCTGAAGGTATTGACCTAGGATCATAAAAAATTGCACGCAATGTAAGTTGTTATGGCCTCAACCTGTCCTTAAGATTTTATGTCTCTAGCTCTTTCTGTTTACGAGATCGGAGGGGGGCACTTTTAGACCCCCTTTCAGTGCGCGTTACTGCGAAAGCCCCCTTCCACTTCCAACACAAAACTTCCACACGAATTTAACACACTGCGCGTGTTAAATTCGGATGTTTTGCCGCTATCAAACCAAAATATACCTGCTAACAACAGGTCGTCCGCTTAGAGGGCCCTCCATGAATGTTTTATGGATAAGCCCTTCAAAGACACGGGTGTTCTGTTCACCGTGATGCGAAAGATATCAATGCCAGACACAGGAAACAGTGAATAAATTTAACCCGCCCCCGACTGAGGGGGCAGTTAACCGCCCCCCCCCTGAAGTTTTTCTGGGATTGCGAGACAACGAACAAACACAGAGCCCCAAAACTTTGTGTACCTTTTGATTCGTCGTTTTTACACCTTGTGTCAAAATTTTGACCTCAGGCCAGGTCAGGTCCTGACCTAGGTTAGGTCAAACAGACCTATGTCCAAAAAAATTTAGCGCCCTCTAACTTTTTCGCAAAACGAGATATCTCAATAATACTTTTATGGGTTGGTCATCGTGATAGGTGCAACAAATCTGCTATCTCAGATTTTTTCGGAGTTTTCCGGGTCATTGACCTAAGGTCAAGCCCATTTTTAAGACATGTCGTCGTTTCTTTCGGAAATTGACGGAATATTTCATAACATTTTTAGTGTGGAGTGAAGCAGACATCTACTTAACGTCATTGGGCAAAGTATCATTGACTTCCAGTCATTGACCTGAGGTCAGGTCACGAGTAACTGTAGTGAGCCAAAATGCACCACCGTCAAAATCAGCAATGAATTACTCAGAATGGGCAGAAAATGCCAGAACTAGCTTGCACAGACGCAACTAATACCAGGAATCTCAAAAAGTTCGAAAAAATCGCATATTTTGGAAATAAACAGGCTCTCGCGAATACAGCTCCGCCAATTGTGTAGATTGGCAACTAATAAATTTTTCCCAAATTTAAGGATGCAAAACCATCACAAGAACCACTAAGATCAATGAAATTTACATAGGTTTTTTTCGCGAAAGTACAGGAACGCTAAAATTAGTTCCCTTCAATTTGTTACTGCATACGGCTACGGCGCACGCCGACAGCCGGCGCGAGAATTGCCGTGTCTTTAACTCGACGTTTCGGCGTATATATTGGAACAAATCTGAGAAATTAGATGTGTATCGGTATTTGCAGACCTTTAGTTGTGCGCTGGTGCCTTTACCTATGCGTTATTAGTCACAGCCCTTGAGATTCAGGCCATTTCTCGGTTTCATGCAGTCGGCTATGAGAAAACATATATAGGACGTAAATTGCTTACATATTATCTAAAACTAAAAATGAGACCAGTTTCGAGCTCTACTCGTCACAAGCTTTCCAACGGTGTGCTTATTTTTACCGTGCGACCAACCGTTCGTGAGTTAGAGGGGGCAGCCAACTGCTCCCCCCCCCAGTCGCGCATGATCGCAACTGACCGACGGTCGTGCGCTGGTTAAGATGTTACCAGCATTGTTCTTCGTGCCACAACAAATAGCGCATGAATAAGTCATATAATGAACCACCTTTGCGTCATTGCAACGGTAGAAAAATCCCCAAAAACATTAGCCAATTAACCGCAATGCTGTACAAAGTATAGCTTCCAGCTGCAGTGGTTGCTCACAATCACAACGAAAAAAACAGCAGGACCACACCGAGCACAAACACGCCAGAAAGCCTTTGCGGAAGGGACGACACCCCAGACGCAATAATCGCCCCCGGCCAAAAGAGCGGCGGAATCGAATCCCTTCCAATTCCGTCGGACGACCATCGTTTCGGCGGGAGCTAATGGCGGGAGCTAACGGCGGGAACTGACGGCGGGAGCTGACGGCGGCGGGCGTTGTCAGATCGATGCTTACCGTTCGGCTTCTCGCTGGCCCGCCGGTGATGGCGCTGGCACATGATGATCACCAGAATGATGGCGGCGATGACCACGACGCCGCCGATGACGATGATGACGATGACGAGCAGCGGCAGCGCCCCTGAGGGAGGCGCGGCGGCAGGCGCTATCAGCCAGCGGCCGACGGTCAACGGAAAAAAAAACGCCGCGCACAATCGGCTGAGGAGCCACAGGATTCGATTGTATTCGGCTGTGAAACACGTGCAAGGACGTTTACACCGGTCCTGCGGCTGGCTATGACTGACGGTGTCTTCTGACAAACTCCGCCCTGCGTCTCCGCTGGGCGGGCTCGCCAGCGGCACTGGACGGTCCTCCGCTGACTAAACGTGAGAGTGGCCAGCACCTCCTCTACCTCAGCAGAGTGACCAGCACCTTCTCCGACCACTCCCGGTCAACCGCGACGACAAAGCGCCGCCTCCTGCGGCTGCAAAGAGCAACGGGCACTCGGAGTGCCCATCATCCATTCTAGTCACGCCCAGCTGGCGACACTCGGGAGTGCCCAGCACCTCTTCCGGCAGCACGCAGCAAGTGACACTCCGGACTGCTCAACATCCCTCCAGCTTCCCCTCCCCCCCTGCGGCAAGCGAGTGCCCGGCACCTTCCAATGCCCACACTGGCGATACCCGAGAGTGTCCAGCATCTCTGGCTTTACCCAGCCAGCGACACTCCGGAATGTCCAGCACCCTCCAGCACCACCCGCCGGCGACTCTTGAGAGTGCCCGGCACTCTCCAGCCGCCTCCCTGCCGGCGACACTGGAGAGTGGCCAGTCTGCTGGCGCCGCCGGCCCCCGCCCTGACGGCCCAGGGCGACTGGGTCGGCCCTGCCGCCGGCGTCCGGCCGCATACAGATGAACGCCTCAATGCCGCCGGCCGGCTCTATTTGAACTGGCGTGTTGGACGCCCCGCGCCGCCGTGAAACGAGGTCTCAGAACCACTTTGCAGTAGCGATAGGCCCGAATTAAGTACGCCGGCGCGGGCCGAATACTCGGCCGGCGGCCGCCCGGGCGCGGCGCGCCGTCCGGGTCCGCTCCGGGCGCCGGCCCGCCCAGCTGCCGCTTCTGTTTACCGCTCTGTCCGTCACAGAGACGCCGGCGAGACGGGCGCGTGACGACCGTGACGTCCGTCACGGGGCGGCCGGTCGCGGCGGGCTGGACTGGCAGGGCTGGCCGAACGACGGTGAAGGCGGGGGAGGGGGCTGACGGTGTGTCGCGGGTCTGTCGAGACAGGTGACCACCGAGGTCGGGACCACGCCCGAACGTGCCCTTTTACAGCCTCAGACGGAGAACGTCGAGATTGTGATGACGTGTGCTGGAAAGATCGGGAGGTTCTGCGATGAAAGACAGATCCTGCGGAACACGGAAGAGAGAGAGAGAGAGAGAGAGAGAGAGAGAGAGAGAGAGAGAGAGAGAGAGAGAGAGAGAGAGAGAGAGAGAGAGAGAGAGAGAGAGAGAGAGAGAGAGAGATTCAGGAGGCACGATGGTCGGCTGGAAGAGTGACCAGGGGAAACTCTGATGGTCGACAAGGAGAGAGAGGTCTGGGGAAGCTGCGGTGGTTGACAGGGAGAGAGAAAGAGGGGGGTTAGGGAAGCTTTAATGGTCGACAAGGAGAGAGGTCAAGAGAAGCGACGATGGTCGGCAGGGAGAGAGGTCAGCGGAATCTACGATGGTCACCGACGCCCAGCCAACTTCATTTTCTGCGTTTAACGGCCGCCGTCATTCAATAAACCGCCTTTGATGTTCTCCACAGCAAACTCAATAACGAGAAATATAGTCTACAAAACGTACATAAAAGGTATCCGAGCGAGCCGACTGAGCCCAGAGTGAGAGCGCAGGCCGTCCCAGTGGAGCGCAATAACTTCCGGAGACCGAGTGAGACGGAGACTTGCGGAGACGGAGACATCGTGCTCAAAAGAGAAGGGGACCATTGGGCCGCACAGAGGCCGACACCGCTGTGATTGACACAGACGTAGACCATCTGATTGGAATAAACTAAGACCGCTAAAACGGACAGAGACGCGGAATACCATGACTTAGTGAGATGGAGACCATCGTAACTGAAACAGATATAGACCAGCGTGACGGCTGGAGGCTGAGAGCGCCTCGACTAACTGACAGGGAAAACACCGTGATTGGGCAATTACCGAGAACACCGCAGCGTCTGAGCGCGGACTGGAATGGACGGAGGACGCCGCGACACCAGACGTGGGGCGGAGAACTGGCTCCAGCGAGCGACGGCGACCCGCCCGCCCAACCACCTGAGCGTGACAGCCTGCGGCGTGAGCCATTGAACGCGTCTCACGATATGAATCCCCGATCAAACGCGGCCGAGTCCGGTACCGCGGCCGGGACGGCGGGCCTCGGCGCCGGCGGTCGTTGGTGCGGCTCTCCCGGCCCCAGCGGCCCCAGATAACGGCCCCAGTCCATCAGCCGCATCAGTCGCCCGTGAGGAGTGCTACGAGCTACATCAGACGGCCGCGTTAATTACGGCGTCAACAGGCGGCCGGGAATGGGCCCGGGGGTGGCGGAAACGGGACAGTCTCGATATCGTCACGACAGCGATGCTAGTCCCTGGCATTTTGGATGGAAAGTGAATCTTCCAACGGGGGACGCGTTCCGTCGATTCGACATTAGATACTGAGCGGATTCATCAGACAGAGCTGGCACGAGGCAGCCAGCAGAATCATTGGTTTCCCGTGAAAGATTCGCTGGTCCTGGTGCGCTGCTAGTGACACTCACATGAACAGCACAGAAGAAGAGAAAAATCGGAGAAGACAGCAGACTGTATCGTAAGCGAGACACTTACTTTGCCTCTGGAGGATGATGGCGGCGGAGTCAGTGCCGTACGCGTTGGTGAAGGAACAGTTGTACAAGCCAAAGTCACTGTCGCGGGCCTCTGAGATGACTAGAATGCTGCGAATTCCGCCAACCACAGGTTCTTCTACCACCTTGTAACGCGATGTCTCTGAAAATGGATCAGAAACTTTGCACGCGGAAACTCCAGGATCGACAACTTGACTTGACCCAATTTAATTAGCGCGGTACAGGTCGGGTGGAATCGCATTTAATGCGTGAAGCGAGGTTTAATTTTGATTGATGCCAACAACTTCGGCGAGGTCCAAAACAAGTCATACTGAACTTCATGGAGACTTCACGCCCGAAAACGTCGTTCCCATATTGATCTTGATTTGCTGCAGTGGTAAAATGATTCCCTCGCATAAATGATCTCGGAAGCAAATTAAATAACCCTTTCAAGCCGCGAGGTCAAACAATCCGTACTCCATCTAGGAACCAACTGCACCATATGCACACGCAGTGGTCGTTATTCGGCGTCCTCCCCTCCGAGCCCATCTCGAACCCACCGAGGGGAGCGGCCACTCACCAATAGAGACCGGCCTCCGCTGGAAGTACCAGGCGGCCGTGTGCGGCGGCGGCACGCTGGCCACCACGCATTCCACGTGCGCCGCCTCGCCGGGCACCGCCTGCTGCGTGGCGCGTGCCGTCACCTCGGGCCGAGCGCGCACGAAGAGCATCAGCTGACGCGACACCTCGGGAAAGCCGGCAGCCGAGGCGCGACACTCGTACCGACCGACCGTCTCTCGCGTGGCGCGGAGCCGCAGCCGGCGACCCACGCCCACCCGCTGCCGGAGAGCGACGAGGTCAGGCGAGGCGACGGCGGATGGCGTGGCGGGCACGACAGGCGGCACACGGTGTTCAGCAGAGATGGCAGACGGCGCAGTAGAGACGGACAGACGACCCGGCAGGGACGGACGAACGGCCCAGCAGAGACGGGCAGACCGCCCAGGGACGGACAGACGGCTCGGCAGAGACGGACAGGCGACAGTCGCCGTGGTTGACGCAGCCAAACGAGGCGCAGACGGTTCAACAGAGACGACAGAAGGGTGTGACTGTTGGATCTGACTTAACGAGACAGTTCTGACGCAACACGCCGACGACTGTTCCTCAGACAGGGAGCCTAGGCCGTAGTGACTCAGCAGACGCACAGGTTCATTAGGCACGGAGGCAAAACACATTATAATCTGCATTAAATGAGGTTATTTTGGGCCGGTATGGAAAACAGACCGGGCCTACAACAGCTTAAAATTGGCTGTGAATGATAAAAATGCGGACTAACATTGTCAAGTTCGTTCAAATACACCACAATCATGTCTGAGTTAACTGCAGCTGACGACTACAATACCAAAATATTCCAAGCCTTGTTCCTCTCTTTCCACATTTTTGGTATAAAAGTCGTCCGGATAGCAAACACGTACTCGCTGCTCGATAGCGAATTATGGGCAGACATACTGCACGCGCTGTTTGACACCACTTGCATTATTATCTATCCTCATTGATTATGGTACTCCATCTATGGTTTAAGGGAGCGTTGGCGCCGATCTAATGACCCCTACTCATTGAAGCACTTTCATCGGCGTGTTGTGACCAAATCGATATCGTGGCCGGGAGCCCACAGCCGCACATGTATGTACGCACCAAGTTCTAACGGTGCTACGACGGCGTCGTGGAGCAATGCACACTGAACCTAAACAGCCCCCGTCGTTAGTGCCCAGCGATCTCATTGATCGTTATCGTTGTTTACTAAACGTCAGGGTAGCGCGACGACTTTATTTGGAGGCGCTTTCTACACTGTGAAGCCTCGGCTTGGTGAATCGTTTAGCGCCACTCCATTTACGTCTATACGGCTGCCCAAGGTCCTAAATTGACTGCGACATGATTTTTTACTCTACTTCGATAAGGAAAAAGCATGCGATGTTTTCATAAACATCCAAAGTGGCTGCACCCGCTTAGATACACAAGTGGCACTATTTGAGGACGCCATTGACCGCTGACAAAAAAAGTGAAAAAGCAATGTGGAGGACAGAGGTGCCCACTGACCATGTTTTCGTCGCATCCGATGGTTGACTGTAGCAGGCCCAAGGGAATCGGAGTGTTAATGTATCTAGAGCACAAGCTTATTCTTGACGCAAACAAAACGGGAACAAAACAAACGAAACTCGGCAAATAAATTTTAACAACAGCTTTATACCCAAAAGATATCTGTACTCTTCCCTCTATCTGTAGTGACTGACATCGTGTACTTGTAAGAGCAAAGATGGCCAGTAATTCTCACAATGTGGCTAATTTCCAACAATTCAGCAGTCTAACAGGGCAGCCAAGCCTGACCGGCTGTGATCAAACTCAAGGGACAGAGCTTGTGAGTCCCAGCTAAACCAGTGACCTGCCGGACAAAGTATGCGACCAAGGAGCCGAACCGCCCACGTGACAGATCGTTCGTATCGGCCTGCGTGAAATTCTCAAAACCATACATCATACATGGTATATGGTATATGGTTTTGAAGTGGGTAAAACAACCAAAACCATGTGTGGTAAGCGCGTGTAAATCCAACTGTTTTCCGACGGTCGCGGATTGTATAACGTCTGTCCCAGAGCTGTGCCTCGACAAACCGCTGTCCGCCTGCTTACTGTCAGTGTCTCTTTTCATTTCACAGGTGCCAATAACCCCGTCTGGGTTCGCTCCATTCGTCCACGCCTCTCCCTTTCCCGACCTAGCGACACAGTCGTGGCGGGGGGGCCGCCGCTGAAGAGTTCTGTCCGGCGCTGGCCGGCGCGGCGCGGGGGGGGGGCCGCCGCTGAAGAGTTCTGTCCGGCGCTGGCCGGCGCGGCGCGCGGCCGCGCATGGGTCGCATCACTCGTCGCGGTAATTAGCGGCGGCCAGCCGCCGACTGAGGGCAGGCAGGCGGCCGCGCGGCGCCGGCCGGCCGCTCTGCTGCTGGCGTGATCGGCTGCAGTGGCGGCCCGACAATCGCGGCCCGAGGTTCGGCGCCGGCGCACCCGACAGTCCGGCGGCCGGCGCGCCCGCGGAGTCGCCAGAGTAGGGTCAGGCGCGGCAGGCGAGGTTACAGCGTACTGGTCCCGGGGACCAGAATCGGACCACGGTGAGCCGGGGAAGGACCACGACGGACCGAATCAGACCACCGTCAGATCCGGTAGCCCAGAGTTTAGATCACGGTGTGCACGGGCGGACCGAAATCAGACCACGGCAGAGGGAGAGGGAGGGTGGTGGTCAGACCAGGGCAGACTGGGTCAGACCACCAGACTATGACTGGCCTGGCCAGAGCTGAGCAGATCGGATCTAGAACGAAGCTGACCGGAGTTGGTGGCGGGCTATCGCACCCACGCGACTACGTACTGGCTGGCCGTACAGACGCTAACAGAAACGAGTTCTCGCGACATGACGGGACAAGAAATACAACAGTGTAAGACGTGTACGCATCAATGCATCACCAAGTAGTTCTCACATTCCTTTCTACTTCACAATCACAAGACATGCACACAAGGCTATTCAGGCTTCGATGGCACAAAATATATGCGCAGGGCACAAGATGCCTCCCGTTTCTTGTTTATTACGACATGCCATATGACGCAGACAGGTTTTTGCCACGTGACGGCCCATTCCTATGTTCCTACTGGTCTCCAGATCCAGTCATCCAGCTGTCAACAGGCCAGGTCACACATGACAAGCCCTAACAGTCGCCAGACCCGGTCCTCTGACTGCATCCAGCGGTCACCAGACCCGGTATCCTGGCCGGACCCCAGCAGACCCGGTCACCTCTGGCGCCGGCCGACCGGCCGGCTGCGGTCGCAGTACTCACCCTCTGGCAGGACTGGCAGTCGCGCTTCACCCAGGTGACCTCCGGCTCCGGGTTGGCGTCCACGTCGCAGCTGAGGCTGACCTCGTGGCCGGCGTCAGCTGCCACATCCTGCGGCTCCTGACGAAACCGAGGCGCGTCTGGCGGCACACAGCAGCCGGTCAGGTCAGACCAGGTCAGGTCAGCTGGCTTAGCTCAGACAAAGCCAGGTCGGGTCGGGTCATGTCAGATTAGTTCGCGTCAGCGGATTCAGGTCTGAAAGTCCTGGCCACGTCAAGTCAGCTAGTTCAGGCCAGGTAAACTGGCTCAGGTCAGGCCACGTGAGCTGCGTTAGGTCAAGTCGGCCGGATCAAGTCAGACCAGGTCACGTCAGATTAAGTCAGTGGGCTCGAAAGAATCAGTTGGCTACTTTGGATACGTGTCGGCTGGATGAAGTCACCTCCCTCAGGGGCTCAGTCTAAAACCGGGGCACGCCAGCTGGATGCCATGACCAGTTGGAGAAAGGTCTCAGCCGAGGACAGGCGAGCCAGCTGAGCACGTGTCTAACCAGCTAGACAAATCAGATGGTTACGGGGCTCCGCCGCCCGTGAATGTTTTATCAGTCGGCGGCGAGTGCGGCGCGCTCAGCCGGCGGTGGGTGTGGTGGGATCAGCCGGCGGCGGACGTGGTGGGACCAGTCGGCGGTGGGTGTGGTGGGATCAGCCGGCGGTGGGTGTGGTGGGTGTGGTGGGACCAATCGGCGGCGGGAGCGGTGGATGTGGTGGGTGTGGTGGGATCAGCCGGCGGTGGGTGTGGTGGGTGTGGTGGGACCAATCGGCGGCGGGAGCGGTGGATGTGGTGGGTGTGGTGGGATCAGCCGGCAGTGGGTGTGGTGGGTGTGGTGGGACCAGCCAGCGGCGGGCGCGGTGGGTGTGGTGGGTGTGGTGGGATCAGCCGTCGTTCGACGGGGCAGGGCTAGTCCGGGGTGCCGGGTCAGCGGTGACGGGCCCATTTGCCGCTCGTCGTGGCGCATCAGGCAGTCAGCCCATAGACTGGCGGTGCCGATCCGACCTGAGGCTGGCTGATGCCGCCAAAGCCGGCGGCAGATCGGGTACCGAGGAGCGCTCAGGGAGAGAGCTGGGCGTCGGGAGAGAGAGCGGCGGAGGGGAGGAAGGAGGCGAGAGCGGCTGATGGGGGGGGGGGATCGGAGGTGGAAGGGCGGTGGAAGGTGGAGCTGTGAAGTGAGATACGGAAGAATGGGCCGGCCACCTCCCGGCCGGCGTCAGGTATCGGCTGATAAGGAACGGCCTGTGACCAGGGACGCACTGGCCGATATCGAAGTTGCGCAAACTACCGTCTAGTGAGCTCTAACGTTATGAACAAAAGTGAAGTCAACCGTCGAAATTGCATAAATGCAAACCATTCATCGCTCTACGTCCCACAACTTCTTGACAAACTACTGGTCAAGTTTGTGGAACTCACTCTGCTAGCACGGTTACCACAGCTGAACGCTGTTTGCCCCTCTGGGACGACGACAGAACATCCAGAACATTCGCTTCCAGAACAACATCCAGACAGAACATCCAGAACAGAGCTGCCGGGACCTTGCCCTGAGGACCGTCCGAGAGCACTCACAGAGCACGGCGATGCGGCGGGCGTCGCTGCCCTGCCCCACTTCGTTGGTCGCCAGACAGCGGACGGTGGCGTTGTTCAGCGTCCGGTCGACGGCCTGCAGTGTTAGCTGCGGTCCGCTCTGGCCCGGCTGCAGCTCTTCGTTGACGAACCATTGGTACTGGACCTGTGGACGGTCGACGCAGGCTGTCAACGGTGTGGACGGACGGGGAGCCCTTACTGGCCTCTGGGCCTTGGGGGCGAGGAGTTGCATCCGTTAAGAGTTATCCGTTCACTGGACAGTACTGAACTTAACGAAGGAGAGCGATGGCGAAGGGTAAGAAAAGTCAACCCTAGGGACGTAGACAAAGACTGACCATCTGGCCATGAAGCAAAACAAACCTTATCTAAAAGCTTGCATGGATGGACAGACGATAAAACTGGCTTTCACAAACCTGGTTTTGAGTTGTATTCAGTTTGTTTTGTTACAAGAAAATATGCAAAAACGTCGTAGCGAGAAACATCATCGACTCGTTTGGACAACCGAAAAACAGCACAGTACCGACGGCCAGCAACAACCGTTTCCCGCACCCAAAACCATCTCAAGTTTGGGCAGCTGGCCTATCGCACCACACAAACGCGCCCCCGTCCGTACGATTCCCCTACAGGGTCCACCACCGCAGCCCTAGCGCTGCGATTTGCACGTGATCCCCGGCCGGCGGCAGGTACCTGACTCGGGTTCGCCTCGGCCATGCACGTGAACGTGACGTCACGCCGCTCGACCACGCGCGCCGAGTCCCCGTGCAGCATCACGTGCGGCGCGAACCGCACGAGCAGCCGCACGGCGGCCGTCTGCGGCGCGCTCAGGGCCGGGTTGTGCGCGCGGCACGTGATGTTGGCGCCGTGGTGGCGCGCCAGCACGTCCAGCGTCAGCGTGGAGCGCACCACGCTCCTCTTGCCGTCGGGCAGCATGGATGCCTCCGTTTCGCTGCGGTTCTCGATGAGCTCCCGGTCGCCGTCGTACCACTCGATCTGCAGTGCGGGGGCGGTGCTAGATTTAGGGGTCTTCAGACGGAGGTGCTAACTTTAGGGCGGCCGAGGGGAAAACTGTTCAGTCTTGAAAAGGTTATCAATGACGTATCGGCTTTAACAGCGAAGGGAGGACTTCATTTGGAGATGTTCAAGATGGACGAGGCAGCATGTTTTAGAAGTCGCAGCATGTAGTCTAAAGAAATTCAGACTTGGAGCCCTAGGTTGGTTAAAAATACGCACGGTAAAGAATCGGTATGACTAATCACAGCGAAGAGCGACGAGTAAGTTTCGCGGAGCTGCGAGGTGTGTGTGGGCGTATTGGTGGAGCGGCTTTGTGCTGAGCCCCAGTTTTCACAGATCAGTCTTACACCTCTCGATCGGTGCGGGCCAATGTGGGCAGTGTTGACCGTGCGTGAGGGTCTGACGCGGTACGGTTAGGTCCGGCCCCTTTCTCGGAGGTGAGCCCGGCACGTGGACAGTGTGGAACACGCGTGAGCACGCCATGGGCTGGGCCCGGACCCCGTTGCCGGAGTTGGCTCCTGACTCCTGCCTCCCGTTGCCGGAGCTGGCTCCTGCTCCGCCCGGCGCCGAATCTCGCGCCGCCAAGGCCCGGCGTGACCTTGGCGTGACCCGGCGTGATAAGACGGGCCACCGCCGAGCGCGAGACCATCGCCGGGATCGGACACCTCACAACCTCCCGTTTGACATGGCCAAACAGCGCGGGCCGACACCAACATCACGCGGCCGTCAGCCCGGCCCAACCGGACAACCGGACAGCCCGCGGCGGCGGCGGCGGCGGCGGCGGCGGCTTACGTCAGCTGGAGGCTTCCCGCCGCTGCTCTCACACTGCAGCCGGATCTGCATGCCGGCCGTGGTGGAGACGTGGTCGCCCTGCGTGATCCGCGGCGGTTCCGGCGGCACCAGCACCGTCAGCTGGGCGTTCTGCGACCTGCACAAGGAGACACGCCTGGACAGGGCGCCGGTGGAGGGAGCACCAGGGGAGGAGCAACAGTGCAGCAGTGGTGACGAGCAGACTAGTGCCTGGATCCCGGTGGAATGGGGGTTATCCCTCTCTTGAACTGACATGCTCGCTGACCTGAGCATGCTATTAGTCATTTCGGAAACGCCGTGTCCCGACAAACCAAAGCAGCGCCCACGTGACTCAAATTTCCACTGTTCAACTTAGAATCGGACACAAAGTGAGAACAATCCCCATTCCATCTGGATCCTAGCCCGTTTGGTGACGAGAGCACTCATACCCCCTCCGGGGACGGCGACGGTGAACACTGCATCCGCACGGCTGAAACCCACGCAGAGGAGATGACACCAGGCATTTCAGGTGACAAGGAAGACGTCACCCGCACAGCTGAAGCCTTCACGGCGGAGTCGACATCAGGTATTTCGCCGATCGGGTGTCAGGCGTCCCCCTCCCTGCCAACCCGGCTCCCCTCACAGATCGCATTCGCCGCCCCGGGCGAACCCCAGCTGCTGTTGGCTGCGGCCGGAGCCTCACCTGATGCCAGGAACGCCCGCCGCGGCGCCGACCTGGCACTGGAACACGGCATCGTCCTCCAGCGCGACGCGCTGCACCTCCAGAGAGAAGATGCCCTCGTGGTCGTCGCCGATCATCTGGTAGCGTGGGTAGCTGGGCAGGTCACGGATGATGCCCAGGCCGAACTCGTCCCGGGTCCACTGCACCTGGCCGACCGCGTTGGCCACCTGCGACGGACGGATGGCAGGACGTGACAGCGGACGGACGCCGCCCAGCACGGCTCAGTCCCCGCCCGCAGTGGACAGGAACACAAGGGTAGCGGCTCAGTAACCTCCCACAGTGAACAGGACTCCAGGGACGTGGCTCAATTCCCAACCGCAGTGGACACGATGGCAGGGAACAGTGACTCAGTTCCCACCCGCAGTGGACAGGACAGCAGGGGACAGTGGTTCAGTTGTCACCCACGGCGGACAGGGCGACTAAGTGACCTGGTACAGACGGAAGGCAGGGTCGTAACAGGGAACAGGACGGCAGCACAGCACGTTCCAGTACGCCGTTGCCGCCCGGCCAGTTCTCATGTAACCTCAGCACTCTGTCTGTCCCGTTTTGGCGGCTTCATTGGAGACAGATAGAGAATGGACAGCCGTGCAATGTGTGGCGACCAGTCTAAGACTTGAGGGACTGCGAATTCAACTAGGTGTTTTAGACGTGTATGCTTTCATACTAGATCGCACCGTATGGACGCAAATCGTTTCGTGGTTGCTATAGCATCTTGTATTGATATCGGGGTGTCGATACGTTACACGACTTCATCGCCATAGTTCACGATCATGGCAACCGGAAGGCAGAAGGCTGTGCCACGCGATTTTATTGGCGTAATTGTAGGCGATACTACGAGTACGTATGCACTGCGTTCCAGGATAATTTGAGTATATTACGCTGGATGACAGTATGCCGACACGTGATTCATTTACGTATCCCTATGAGACGTTTTCAAAGATTTAAACCAGCATTAAGGTCATCTTTAAGCCTCCAACAGTGCAGATGCCATTTCTGGCGTGAGTCTGAACACGTCACGTGCTATTGCCCTGCCATTAAAAGGAACAAGTCAACACAGCCCGAGGACACGAACGAGAGCTCCGGCTTTTCCCGCATAGTCGACATAGTGAGGAGCGCGGAGCACCAATTAATCCGGGACGGCGCCGCGGCGTGCGCAGCTTTAATGCCGCCGCCGCTCGGAAGACCACATTGCCGGAGAAGCTCGGTCAGACCGACCGCTGGGATCGGGTCTTCCCAGCAGGCCGGGCATCCGCGACGCGGCGCCGGCGGCCGCCGTGGAGGCGGCGAAATGTGGGCACGACAGCGCCGGCAGCGCCCTGCCCATGGGACCACGGAGCCAAGAAAGAGGGGGGAGAGTTGGCGCCATCATGGGGCTTGATTGGCACGCAGCGACAATGGAGCCCTGGATGGGGAGCTGGTTCACGGGAGGGGGGGGGGAATGGTGATGCAGCTGGAACACGGTCATGTCCATCGCGGAGACAGCCTGTTAGGGCTCACAGTCTCCCTCCTCCAATGGTGTTGGGATTTCCAGCCGCGGCACCGCGCGGTTCGACAACATGCATACAGAACAGCTGGAGGGATGGCAATGTTCCACGGCGGTGCCGGTCTGCCTCCGTATAGCACCTGCCGCCCGCGGCGTTCTGCTGTCTGTCTGCTGCCGCGGTCCGGGGGGGGGGGGGAGCGCCGGCGCCTTGGCAGCATCCTGTGTACTTTCATAACTCTTTGGCACGGTTATTTCTTCTTAAGCATGAACTGAGCGTGCTGAAATCAGTGGCGTTGGGATCGGATTCCACGCTAAGCCGAAATTGTTATCGTGCTTTGACACCGCCACCCAAGAATTATCAAATATGGAGTAATTTTGCCCCAGACACCGGACCAGATGGCGCTGGAGGATCTTTATCGTGCCGTGCAACTCCACGGCACGGCCGTCCCGCGACCGTCTGACCCTTCAAGTTTCGGGCCAAATACAGATGCCCGTTCTGGGACTCGAACCCAGTGTCCGCGACTCTGCTGCCCGGTTCCTTATCCACCAGGCCACGACGACGGGTTAGTAGCAGTTTTGCTGCGAATATTGCAAATTGAGATCATTCTAAAGACACTGAAAGCAAGAGCTATGTTTAACTGAATTGCGACCATAGCTGTATGAAATCAACTATGTTATGTGCTGAACCGCGTCATGAAGACAGAACTGTCATCTGACATCAAGAACCTGTGAGGGTTTCTTCAACGTGTCGAAGCACGAGATGGACGTAAAGTCACGCAGAGTTTATGCGAATCAAATTAACATGACATGGAGCGAACGTCCGTCTACTTAACAAGACAGAAAAATGAAGCAGAAATATCATGGTGAAAAAGAAACAGAGGGGGAGAGGGGTAAGACGCAATTAGATTATAAGAGAGCGCCCATTACAAGATAACAGCCCACATTATAAACAGATGGTAACTGCAGCTTGCTTGCTGCAGCAGGGCGGGAAGCACCTACTCAGCAGCAGCAATTTGGAACACGCCTCGTCTCGCCGCCGCTGAACGGTTGTGCTTCAGTCCGTAGAAATGTGCTGCCATTGCTGGCCGTACATGCCAGGCAGTCTGACTGCGGGATGACCTGACAGAGCAGGACTGCCCAGGCACGGCAAGCCTGACCTGACGCGACAGTGCTCACCTGTGCTCTACATCTGCCCTGGCCGGGCAGGACTGATCTGGCGAGGTAGCACTGACCTGATGCGGCAGATCTGACCTGACACCGTGCACCTGACCTGACCCGGCGGGACTTATGTGACACGGTAGGATTGACTTGATGCGGCAGACCTGACCTGACACTGTGCACCTGACCTGATCCGGCGAGACTGACCTGACACGGTAGGACTGACCTGACACGGCAAGACTGACCTGACACGGCACTGCTCATGTACAATGCACTCTACTTCTGGCCTGATCGGGTAGGACTGACCTGATGTGGCAGATCTAGATTTAGCGACTGACCTGACACAGTACATCTGACCTGACCCGACGGGACTGACCTGACACGGCAGGACCACCGTCTGTCCCAGGCGAACGTACTGGTCGGACGGCTGGCGGACGAACGTCTGCAGCGCGGCCGCAGCGTGGCTCAGCAGCAGACAGAGCGGTAAGCTGACGGCGTACCGCCACCGCCGCATCTGCAACACAGCCAACATTAGAGCTACGGCGAGACTGGCGGCATGACGATTCTGGAGCCGTTTGCTGGGATTAGTGATCACAGCAAACTCACTTTTACCCGCCCCCGACCGGGGGCCGGTTGACCACCCCCCTTGGGTTCTTCCAGAATTGCGAGAGAACGGACAAACGCAGCGCCAAGAAACTTTTAATGTACCTTTTGCACCATCATTTTTACACAATGTGTCGAAGTTTTGGCCTCAGATCAAGTCAGGTGTCTGACCTAGGCCAGGTCAAGCCAACCTGCATCCAAAAAAGTTTAGCGCCCTGTAACGTTTTCCGAAAACATGACATCACAGTAATACTTTCAGGGATTAGAGATTTTGATAGATGAAACAAATCTGCTATCTCCGATTTTTTGGAATTTTCTAGGTCATTGGCCTAAGGTCAAGCCCGGTTTCAAGACATGTCGGTTTTTCGGGAATTGAAGGAATTTTTCATACCATTTTTTGTGTAGGGTGATGCAGACATCTTGTTACCGTCAATGGGCAAAAATATCAATGACTTCCAGCCATTGACCTGAGGTCAGGTCACGAACTGTTATGACCCAAAATGTACTGCCGTCAAAATCAGCGATGAATTATTCAAAACAGTGGAAAATGTCAGAAGTGGCACACACATTTGCAAGTAATAAAAGTTCAAAAAGTTCAAAACGTTTCAAAAAATGCATATTTTGGAAATAAACAGGTTCTCGCGAACAAAACTTTAACAATTGTGTAGATTGTAAGCTACTGAATTTTTCCAAAATTTAAGCATGAGAAACCATCACAAGAACCATTAGGATCAATGAAATTTACAAGGATAGGCGTATGTCGCGAAAATAAAGGAATGATAAAATTAGTTGCCGTTAATCTTACACTGCGTACGGCTGCGGCGCCCGTCGGTAACTGACGTGGAAATTGCCGTGTCTTTAACTCAGCGTTTCGGCGTGTATATTGAACAAATCAGAGAAATTAGACGTGTATCGACATCTGCGGACCTTTACCTGTGCGTTGGTGCCTTTACCTATACGTCATTCGTCATAGCCTCTGAGATCCAGGCCGTTTCTCGTTCTCATGCAGTCGGCTATGAAAAAAAACGTATATAGGGTGTAAATGGCTTACATATTACCCAAAACTACAAATGAGACCATTAAGGAGCTCTACTTGTCACGAGCTTTCCAACGGTGTGCTTATTTTTTATCGTGCGACCAACCGTCCGTGAGTTACAGGGGGGCGGTCACCCCCCCCCCCCAGTCGAGCGTGATCGTCGCCGACCGCGAGCCGGGCGCGCGTTAAAAAGTGGGTACAGTTGCGGCTAAATCTACGTCAGAATTACCACAAAGCAGATAGGCTAGCACTGCCATGCAGCTTGCATCACCTGCCAAAATCAGCGTCACCAGCGCTACGCACATGCATATGTAACAGACATGCACCACGAAAACATGCGCCCTGCAGCTCATGAAAAAGGCGACAGACATGAAGTCGAAAAGTGGTTGAAAGCAGTCCAATAACGTTAGTGTGGTACACACTCTACCAATAGCGCAGCGGCAAAACTTGCCAGCTATGCCGAGAATCCCACTTCGTCAACCGTGTGGGCTGTGCACTGGCTAAGTTTGATCAATTATGTTTTGAGTTCCAAATCAAATCATCCCTGATGACAAATGTGTTTCATGTGGTCCTTTCATAAAACCTTTCATGATAGACGTAATGACAGTATGACAAATGCGTTCAACATTTTAAATCCTACTGAAATTTCCGGTGGTACGCTAGAGATCACGCAGGAAAAAATGATAAGAATTACCCCAATGACTGAGCAACGCTTCGTTTTTACGCTGTCTTTCTGTCCGCAACAGCAAAGGGTCACCCGGTATTCCATCGTTTCCAGCAGGGCTTCCCCACGCTTCCCTTCCTTAGTGATGATTGTATTTATAAGATTACTATGTTTATTGTGTACCACTTGTTAATTTGCACTTGGATGAAAACTTATGCCACACCATGTAGGAGGTACACGGCCAACAACTTTCTAATCTCGTTCGATAATCAGCTTTGGAGCAAATGGCGACATGATTACAAAATGCTGGCTATGTAGGCTTAGAAATATGATCTCTGGACAATTGGACTATCACCATGACTGTTTTATATTTGACAACGCATCATGATACGGAAGATCAAGCCGGCGAAATGATCCACATTTCTTGGATACTTCCTCCGAAAACAAACTGTTTCCACCTCATGTATGTTTAAAATGCTTCTAGCATTCCGCTGGGTAGCGGAATGATGAAGAAGACGCCATTCCTGTCAGTTTTGTTTATGGCCGGTTCCAGTACCGACACATACACATGGTGCATTCGTGCACAAATGCAGCGGCAGACGGGCTCTGAAGGCGTGTCGCGTCCCCGACCTAGGGAAGCATGATACCACGCCTCACTCGGCGAGATCAGAGCAGTCATGGGTCCACTGACACAACGTACCCATCATAGCAAAGTCTGCCGATGTAGGGCGCAGTTGAAGGAAGGCATCAGGGAGGTTCGGACTCTAATCTCCTGTCTTGAAAAACTGCGGAGCGTGTTGCTTATCACTGCACAACCACATGGAGGTTTCGCATGACTGCAGCTTACTTTCCCATTTTTCAAATGTTTGGCTTAAAAAATTTGCTGCACGAGTCTGTCCACAAATCACATGAAATCTGAGGCAACAGACCACGGGCGAGACTTATCAAGACTGTTGAGGATGCACACGACATTTGAAAGGTGTCTTCCTGCACGGGACGCCTGAGCTGTGATACATTTTGCACGAAGTTTGAGACGCAGATGCACTCAAACTTCCAAGTTCCTTCCGTGAAACCAAGTGATGAAAGATGAGAGGCAGTTCGCTTAACGCATTTGTCTAGGACTTTGCCTCACGACTGACTGCATGTTCCCCGGGTTCAGAGCTCACTTGTTGAGTTGAACACGAGCCAGAACGTGGTAACCAACGGAACAGGCTGCGAAGATAAATGGCAATAGCGGCTGCCTGCTTCTTTAAAGTCTGCCATTACGTCCGCATAAGGATGATGACAGCAATATCCTGGCAACCTTGAAAAGTTGTCAATGTCGACCAGTGTTTTCTCTGAAGTTCCGATCGTACGTTATGCCGTTCGGAGCAAAGCAGGATGAAGCGGCCCCATTCCAGTCAGCGATCTACCACGCAATGCATGAACTGTCAGTTTTCCGCAGAACCATCGGCAAACCGAGCAGGAAAATGTAGAATCGCCAGCACCAGTCGCATAACTCGAACAAACGAAGGCGTTAATTCACATCGGGCAGTTTCGTAACTCTCACCCGCAGCTCTGGCTCGCAGTCTGAATGCAAAACGTCGTCTAAGCGTGCAAAATACACGAGTGTTCTCCAGCACGGACGCATTATCCGTATTTATGGTTACGTGACAAACCCGCTTGATGACGAACGAAAAGCTTCATAAGCCATACGTCGAGCCCCGTTTCTCAGATGGCTGCCGCAGTTAGAGAGATGGAGAGTAGAGGTGGGGTGGGGCTGCTGGAGCTCGTGTCAACGAAGGGTGACTGGAGGCAGATCTCGCAGCCACGACTGGGATGACCAGGACAAGACCTTGTGCCCACCGCTGAGATCATTGCATCCAGTCTCGTGAACACGGTTGAGAGGCCAGATCTCATGGCTACGGCTACGGTGGCCGAGGCTAGATCTCGTGGCGCCAGCTGGACCGGCTGGAACCAGATCTTGTGGCTGCAGCTGAGGTGCCGCTGGGTCGCCGGCAGCGCCTCCGCCCTCTCCGCTGCGACAGGGAACGATCGAATGCCCTTCGGCCGCACTTGGTCGCCGCCAACAGACCGACCGGATCTGTTCCACGGACTCAGCGGACCACATCTGGGGGCTGAAAGCCGCGCCACAGAAATGCAGCCATTTTGAGCACCAGCTCAGGATCGGCTTACAGGTCACAGGTTTGTTCTGAGCGAGTTTGTAAACGTTCGCCGATAAATTCATACTTTTTCAGATCACATAAACGGTATAAGCTAGCTGATCTAGAAAGACGGATGGATTAATCTCCACTTGCCCTGTTTCTGTCGTCCTAAGACGCAGTTCACTGGGCGTGATACAGAGGCAGAGATGAGTTGAGATCCCAGCCGGACCGAGACTCCTCAGGTGTGTTCATGCAAAAACGTAAGCCATGTCTGGGTGGTGTGGGAAAGACTGTAGATTCAGTTAAGACTGATTTATGTTCCAGCATCTGTAGGAGATTTTATCTCGTCCTTATGATATCACTGTCACGGCGAGCTTTCTCGAGAAGCTACAATCGAATGATGTTGCCGCCTTCCACGCATTTTCACGGAACAATGCATTCCGCTCACCCTGAGACCCTGGAAAATAGGCAAGAAATGCGCACCTTCAGCTAATTATCCCAATTAACCTTGGCTGCCCGGAATCGTCTCTCTCCAGCTATTTGCCCAATCACGATGACGATAGCGCTGTCGGCGCGTCTGAGATTCCCCGTTTCCCTGTCTCCGGTTCATCGAACGGCACCAGCCGATGGCGGTCGTGACGTCAGAGACGTTCCTGGTCGTCTCCGGTCGCAGCTCGCCGCACCAAGCCCAACACCGGGGCTACGGCGTGTCGGAGGAGCTTCGAGGACCGCTGCGGTGCATCTCTGTTGTGAACGGCACGTTGTAATTGCCTCCCGTCGCGCACAGGACACGCCTCAGACAGCTCGACACCGAGCCAACCTAACGCAGAGAACTCTGGCGGTGTGCAGCTTACAGACAGGAATCCAAGAGCCGGTCGGCGTATCGACGTGGCCTCGGCTAATGCTGATCGCGGTAAACATTCTGCAGCGGATTTGCATGCGCGGACTCCGAGCCGTCTTCTGCGAACATTACCGTCGCAGATAGCGCCACTTAGTCGGCGTCCCGGCTGCTACGTCTCCAGACGCGGCCGCCCGCGGCGCCCGCCCGTCGCCTGTCGGGGTTGCCCGGCGGCGTCGGTCGCCGGGGGACCGATCAGCGGCGGGCCGGCCGCCCCGGCGTCTGGCGCCGTCTTCCCGCCCAGCCGGCTCGCACACGGCGCCGCCGCAGACAATGGCCGCATTGTTTCGGCGGCGACCGCCCGGCCAGCGCTGGCCGAATGCAAATACCGGTATGTGCGGCTAAACCGGGCCGGATAATTAGCCGTCATTAGCCGGCCCGGTAAGTGGTCCGAACCAATTGGCGGACGCCGGCCGCCGGTGGCCGCCTACTGTTGAACTGAGCCGGCGCGGCCTCCGCCGCTCGGAGGCTGGTGGGTCCGGAGCGGCCGTCGCCGGGCAGGTGAGACCTGCCGGCGGCGGGGCGGGCGCCGGCAGACCAGACTCTCACACGCCACCGCCGCCGCGGAACGGGTGTGAGCTTTGGGGCGTCGGCATCAGGTCCGCGCCGGCGGCCACGGAGTGCGCCTCGTAGCGTCGCCTCCGGCGGGGAGAAAGGGATTAGGGCTGCCGTGCGGCGTCGGGGCGGCCTCGCGGGTCGTCAGACCGGTCGGTGGCTCGGAGCACGCGTCCTCACGCCGCTGCCAGATGGGCGGCTCGGCCGGCGCCGGATCGCCAAACCGGTCGACGGACACGCCGGACCGAGTCTCTGCCGTCCAGAGCACCGGGTCAGCCGGCGGGGATCGGAATCGGCTGCGGCCTCGCCAGCGTCGGACGCGGGTCGACGGCGGCACTGAGCGCCCGCCCGGGTCCGGGCCGGGCCGGCCGCGCGGACCGCACGACTGACCCCGGCTCCGCGACAGTTCGCCGCTGGAGCCGAGCCGGAAACGGAAATCGCCGCCGCCGGCGCACGGCCGCCGTCCGCGCCGCACGCGCTCGGAACTCAAACGAGCGCATAATTTGGTTAGCGAATATTTCACGGCCATTACGGCCACGGCCCGCATTCAGGTAGCCGGTTAAGCAGAAGTCCCATTCCGGTCGCAATCACGCCGGAGCGTTGAATGAACGTGACGACAACGGGGGCCTACCGTCCGAGGAGGCGGGCACGATGAATTGTTCCTGAGCATGCACTTCGGGGCGGCAGTGGAGGACGCGCAAGAGACAGGTAAGGGACCGCGGCGGTCCAGCCGACGTCGTGAAGACAAAAAGACCTCTGCTGGCCAGCAGACCTTACAGAAACGATGAAGATCACCTTGACTGTCCGACATACTTAATACAGGGGATGAGGACCGTCATTTTGCCTGAAGTGCAGCACAAGAATGATGAGATGACCTCTGCTCAGTGGCGGCACCACGTATTCAGGGCAGTGGGCGCAGGCGACATTTCAGAGTCCTTTCCTTCCACGCATGACCATTGAATTACTACTAAATTTTCCTGGAGGGACAGTGATTTCCGCTGACGTTTCCCCGCCCGCTTACCGCGCTGTTAATACTTCTGCTGCAGTCTGGAAGATCTTACTGAGACGATGCTTTGATGAGCGGCAGACCCGAAGGGAGATCTGTCTGCAAAACGTACCAGGACCAGAACGCCAACTGCCGAAGTGCCTCCTAGAGCGGAAGAGAATCTCTGCCGCACGTCAGGGGCAGGAAGGGGCCCCAAGCGCCCGCGATTCGGCAGATATCGAGAGAACGCCAGGCGGCCTGTAGGCCACTGGCCTTCCACCGCGCGTTCCCTAGAGAGGTCCGGTCGGAGGCTACAGGAAACACGCCACGACAGCGCAAGAGTGGCAGGGGACTTAAGCCGCGCCTCGCCGCGGTCACGAAGGCACGAACTCGCTCACGCCCCCGCAACCTGGCAACGACCTTTCAATGGCCTGCGCGATGGTCTTTCAATGACCCGGCTTGGCGTGACGTCCTTCCAGGGCATCGATGTGTCTTGATTCAAACAACTGACGACGCAGGTCGAGTTGCCTGGCCTGTCGGTGAAACGGACGGCACACGGACGTCGGCGGAAAGTTCGCTTTGTTTGTTGTCAGGTTGGCCTTTGGTTCTGTCTGACGCCGGACGAACAATCTAACGTGTTTGCTTCGCTGTGGCAGACAGTCTGCTCAGTTTGCATCTGTCTGCCGTCAGGGAAGTGGGCTCTTTTTGCTCTATGGTCCTCTGTCTGTTCTGTCTGTCGTCAGAGCAGAAAGTGCCCTACCACTGCAGTTAATCCACACTCTTTGCGTTGTCGGCAGTTTTCACGGAATTTAACGTCACGCCTCTAAATCATATACACAGAGTATCTGTTATGCACGCTGTGCTCCAGAACATGCCTCACAAATCCCGACACCTTTTATTTTTCACACGGCGGCGACGTCCCCGGCAGCTGGCCAGCCGGACGTCTCGCCTCAGAGCTCCGTCGGTCGTTCCGGCCGTTCGCCGGCGGACACGAGCGTCGGTGGGCCGGGGTGACGGCGCCGGGGGGTGGGGGGGGGGGGAACGATCGTCGAAAATCGCCGGCTACCGGCCGCCCTATCGGCGCCGCTATCTGCCCCGCGTGGCTCAGCCCCCGCCGCTGGGGCGTCATTAATACTGACTCGCCGACGCCGCCGGCCCGCGCCGGGGCCGCGCCGCCACCAGCCGGGAGGGTGTCTCTAATGGGCTGGGACGGTGTCGCGTTTGGGGTGGGAGGGTGTCACTTCTGAGCCGGAATGGTGTCAATGCGGTGCTAGGAGAGTGATAACACTAGGTGAGGAGAATGCTGTTTCCGGCCTGGGAGGGTGGCCCCTCCTCCGTTGGGCCAGTGCGGCGTCTGGGCTGGAAGGGTGTCATTCCTGGACTGGGAGGGTGGCCCCTCCTCCGTTGGGCCAGTGCGGCGTCTGGGCTGGAAGGGTGTCATTCCTGGACTGGGAGGGTGGCACTTTTGAGCTAGGGAGATGAAACAACGGTAAGCCATCGGTTTGGGAGGCCGTCAAGTCTCGAGCGTGCCGTTTGCCAAACGACCGTTTCCTGCAAACACACCACTGATAATCTGGCAAAACATGCTCACAGATGAAAGCTCTTTTTCGAGAGTTGTCCGATGCGGCTGGTCTCTGTGGCTCTCCGGCCGCCACCAGCACATGTATCTTCGACTACAGTGGATTTTACATTAGTGCTGGTCGCATGTTGTACCAGCTATTAAAGCACGTAAAAAGCCTCAGTGAAGTCCATTCGCAGCGGGTGTGGCTCCTCCATTTCAGGAGCCTGAGCCTTGGCACGAACGCCTCAGGTAATCAGTGAAACCAGGTGATTCCCTGCAGCGACGCAATTAACGGGCCCAGCTGCTGAAATCACGACTCGAGGTATCAAGGTGCTCAAATGCTACTAAGAGGCAATTTCATCTACTATTCATCCCGAACATGGTCAGCTGGAATGACAGTTGAAATAAAAAAGTAGCTGGCTCTGGTAACTCTACGACAACTCGCAGCCGTTAAAAATTCTAAAGGGTTAATTAAACTGCCGGGTTTGTATTACACAATTGCTAGTCAACGTTTGGCGTCGTTTAGCCTTGTGGGAGCCCGTGTAAAGTTAATTGGAAGTCAGCCTTCTTTCTAGTGCATGTTTGTATACATTTGGTTGAACGTGTTCATTTTCATTTATACATGACAGCTGCTAAAGCATGGTAAAGCACAACAGACAGCACAATGGCAGCAGCGGCAACAGCAGCCAGACGTTGGCTGTTGTATGTAGCCAAAGTAGCCAATGTAGCCAAATGTAGCCAACAGCGGCAGTTGCAAAACGAGCATTGGCTGAAACAGACGGAAGGCTTGGGAAATAAAATTTAAAAAAATGGAGAACCATTGATAGGTTGGACTTTCACTCGAGGCCATTAGGACCGCCTCAGCATTCTCTGATAGCGGAAGCCCAGTCGAAAGAGGAGCCACTTAACGCATTCATCATCCGCTGAATGTCGTCGTCGTCAGCTCAGCTCAGCTCAGTCGAGTCGTCAGGAGTCAGGTCTCGAGCTCCTGTCAGCTTCTGTCCGATAGCCGCTTCCGGGGATGTCGCCAACTGGCAAACAGCGCCACTGGCAGGTCCAGGGGCTTGCCAAGGAGAGGGCTACAGGGCATCGCGGTCGTTTTGAGAAACACCTCATTTTGCGTGTCGGAGATGTCATGATGTTTTAATGAGTCTGGACTTTACATTTAGCACCATTTACTCAAAACCGTCCAAAATCTTGTTTTCCAAAATTTTGCTTTCCTCGCTTCTTTAGTCCACTAGTTGTTATAGGTAATTAGCTAATTAGCCGATTAAGATTATACGGAATTTGGTAGACGCTGTTCAATTACTCCACCTTACGTGTATTTGAAACACGTCACGGCGCCATTCCTTTGGGCCTCAGAGGTAGCCCTACAGGCTAAAGGCTCCGTGGCCTCCTCTGGACATGCCCCTGTAAAATGCCCTCACAAAGATGATAAAGCCTGTTTCTCAGAATCTTGCACGGCGACTACGTATTGTGCTTAAAAGAACCTGCGAGTAAATAACTACCGGTGCATAGCAAAGAATAATGACAGGGATTGTGGAGGAACGAGATAATGGCATTTCAGCCAGAATAGATGCTTCATCTATTAAACTGCACGTTTAACTCTTGACGGTTGTACGAAGATAGGAAAGACGTAGGTTCAGAGCAGCTCTCCACTAATTTTCAAGGGTTCAAAATTTGATAATACACGTCTTTGTATTGGTTTGGATATTCATCGTGGTTGTTGATTTCATGTCCATTTTACGTGTTAAGTAGGCTCGTAATAAAGATGCGTTCGCTTTCTCCATTCAGATTTATAGGATGATAAAAGTAACCATTTCTGGAAGCGAAAATGTCGCAATTATTCAACGCCAGGGCTCGAGATGTGACCTGCTATCACTGGAACTAGGAATACGGTGATGGTGATTTGATAGGAACGTGCTTGTCTTCTGATTTCTCGACTGTAAAGCCAGAACCGTTTTTTGCCAGTCGTGCACCATCACCGCAGCGCATCATCGGAACAATCACTCCGTGCCTCGCAGAACAACCGTTCCTTTAACAAATGCATTCCGACAGAGATTACGCAAGGCCAAAAATCAGTGACCGGTCAGCGATTCCGTTTTTTCCGAGTACCTCAAAACTTGTTCGGCCATAGTGGAGACCACTATAGGACGTGCAGTCCGACCACTGAACACCAGGCTGGTGGAAAATATACAACCGGTGCTCGGCGCGGAGAGAAACCCGAACCAGGTGGAGCCGCAGCTTCCGCAACGCTGCAGACCCGCCGGAAAACCATCTAGTCCCCACCGGGATACCTCCACACCGGTACACGAACCGCTGGTTACGACAGCTCTGACGGTGTCTTCCGCAAGGCGTCGTAATCACGGCTACCACGCGTGCGGCGGGCTTTCTAGGAGCTCCAGGCCGCAGGCCGCAGCCCGCTGGCCGAGCCGTGGCAGCCCGTTCGGCCTGTGGGACGGCGGGCTGGGGCAGCTACGTCATTTTACCGACCAGCCCTCCGGCTGCGGGCGAATAGGCCCGACGTGGGTTCGTCGGTGAAGTTGTAAGTCCGGGCCATGCTAGTGAGGACTACGGCGGTCCGACCCGAGTTTCCAGTCGGATCACAATCCGCGCGGGTTTTATGTCACAGAATCGAACGATTCTTGATACATGAGTTCAGTCCATCAGTCTGTTTTAAATGTCAATCAGCCGCGAACTTCAGACAATCTACAAGTAAAACTTTTCCAGGAACAATTCCGTTATCCCCACGAGTTGCGAAATTGAGTTACGATTGGTTAGCCTTGCGCCATGGGTTCCGACAGGAGGGGACGGTGATGGAGATTCGTCCTCCAAACTTTTGCAAAATATAGCGTCACATTTATGCGAGGCGCATGTGCAAAAACGCCAGGAACAAAACCACAACGTCCCCCCAGCCATGGATCCGTGACGGAGCCCTTTCTTTGCACGCTTGTGCTCCGTAATGAGGCCGAGATGCCGGGCTGGCCAAGCCAGAGGCCACCCGAGCGGCTCGATCTGGATAAGAAAGGCTGCAGCGAAGCCGCCAGTCACACCTGTCGGCGGACGGACGCGGCACCACTGGCTCTGGCGCGGAGCCCCGCCAATCCCTGACAGGACCGGACCGACCAGACCAGCTGGACCGGACCGGCCAGACCAGCTGGACCGGACCGACCAGACCAGCTGGACCAGACCGGCCAGATCACCTGGATCGGACACGACTGGCTGGAGCGTGATGTACGGACCATGCGGGCCGCGCTGGCTGGACCCACCGCAACGGCTGGACCAGACTGTAGGACAAACTGACAGGCTGGATCAAACCCGGCCAGACCGGGCCATCACACCGAACCCTGACCACACCGGTCGCCCACCAGACCCGGCTCGGACCTGGCCTGCGGGCCAGTCGGCGGCGGACCCGTCGAGTTCTGTGCCAGTCGGTCGCCTATTTCCACCCGGACCGTATCCGGCGCCCAGTCCAGACGCCATCAGAGGTCGGCCGACCGCTGCTGACCGGTGGCCACGGCTCAGCCGAGGGAGAGCCGCTGCACAGGGAGGCTGACCCTGCCCGGCGCCCTGTGACGACATGGTGGACCGTCGCCTGTCACCGGAAGAGTTGAAAGATGTGTTTGGAACAAAGTTAATAATTTTCGGATCGCTGTTCTCGTCAGGAGTGCTCCTTCTAACAAGGCGTGAGACAGACAGACTGACACACTCCTGAAGACGACAACAGCCCGAAAATTGTTAAACCAACCAAACAGACATCGTCCCTATCATTCCGCCATATTCTGTACGGAAAAAAACTTTCAACGCATGGCAATCAAAACCCATTTCTATTTTTACTATTTCCGATCAAGATGGATACCTCGGGACTACGGTAAGCTCATTTGACCCCTCTAAATCCCTTGGCTATGCTTCTGCTGTTCACCAAGATGAGGAGAAAGTGACTCAACGGCGCCATACGACACGCGTATGGCGTATTGTACAATACGGAGGCGTATATATATATATATATATATATATATATATATATATATATATATATATATATATTTACAGCACAGCATACGCCATACAGCAGCACCGCCACATCTACCGGTGACTGGAGCAGCGAGCTCACCTTCGTTGGCTGAATCAGCTGACACTGCGCTACGTCTGTAGCAACAACTGCAGAGAGTTCGGAGGCCGGGCCGGACCCTCAGTGTAATCACTCGCAGCCACTCTGTCTCGCCCACACGCGCCGGGTCGCGTGCTCGCACTAACTCACCGCGCTACCCGTCTACGGCACGAAGCACACCCGGCCGCCCTGACGTCCGCGACTACACTGGCGCCGCCTGTCGACGGCACCGGACGGCTCCGGCAGGCGCCGGCGGCGACGGGCGCGCGCAGCCCGCCGCCGACTGGCCGCACGCGGAGCGGGGACTGGTGTACCCAATATGAACGGCTGGTGTGCGCAGCGCCGACCACTGGCTGTACATAGCACCGCCGATTGAATGTACACGGCACCGCTGTCTGTTGAACACAGCACCGATGACTGCTCCACACATCATCGACGACTGATTGTACACAGCATCGACAACATGCGGTAGACAAAATCAATGACTGGCGGTATACAGCACCGAAGGCTGGTTGTATACAGCACGGTGACTACTGTACGGAGCACGGTGTACACAGCGCCGACGACTGTCTATGCATAGCACAGCGACTGCTGTACATAGCACGGCGTCTGGTGTGAAGAGCACCGATGACTTTTTACGCAGCACCGACGACTGCTGCTCACAGCACGGCGGCTGGCCGTACACGACACTGACGACTGGTGCATGCGACTGAACATACACAGCGTACGACTGGATATACACAGCACCGACGATTGTGCAAGCACAGCAGCAGCAGCTATCTGTTGACACTGCGGCGCCGGCGGAAGCCAGCGCGCTATGCAGTCGCTGTCTTTGAAGGCGGCTGGAGTTCTTGAATCTCCCGCACAAGTCCTCGAACGCAGTCGATGATAGTCTCTCGTGTTCCTTGTCATCTCACTAGATGGAGTGGTGCTGCCGTTGAGAGCGGTCGTCAGAGGAAAGGTACGGAGCAGAGGCAAGAGTACGGATGTTTTTTTCGGATTCATCTGGCGGTTTATTCAAATAAAAAAAGTCGCACGAAATGGACCATACACACGCTTTCCGCTTCACGATGAGGATGTGATTTGCCATTATTTAAAACGATACGGCCCTTATCTTGCACTTAGGTCACACGCTGGCTGAGTATACAGTTTGCCAAATCATAAGCTTCGTCACGGTTTTTCTCGTTTTCTGTACAGTCAGTAGTAAGCGTGGATCGATCGGCATAATCATAGCCTGCACATGTCCGAGCGCTGACTCAAAATTTACTTCATCGGAAGAGAGTGTGCGGATGTGGCGGGAAAATAGAGGTTCGGATGAAAACAGGCATATTGGAGTACGGACGCAAGTACTTCAAATAATGAGCGTTTTAACCACGCGAATGAATATGCATCGGATGGGACAATGGTGCGCATTGCTATCGTAAAGCCCAGTCATTTTTTATCAACCTCATCTCGGATATCATATCATCGCCATTTCACGGCTTCGTTTCTGCTTGCAGATAAAGTTCATAAAAGTTCGTCGAATAGCATTGCATCTCTGCAGTTGCGCACCATTAGATACAAGATGCAGGCTCGACTATTCTTACAACACATTCCAGCATCTCCATTTTACCGCCTGCCAAATGCAGTGCACATGGCATGACCAGCTGCACGAAACGGGTTTGGTATCGTATCACAGCATTTTTTCAAAACCACTTTCGCAAAAGAATCGCAAGTCTGAAAACTGGCTATGACATGTGCCCACCATGGGCCAGTCAGATCTAAAATTGAATTGTCCACTCTCGAGTTCATTAATTTATGAAGCATCGGCGAAGCCACTCAGTCATTGTCGACGCGTCTAACTGTGTCTTCCCGAACAAGGAAAGGCATGCCCGCCACCGTTGGCATGACAGAGCGTCCCGATCAGGATGGGATGCGCCTTGCACAATGGACCAGGAACGCGGATGTCTGCGTGCTACGCTACGCTAATATCAACTTCTGTCTCCTTCGTTATTTTGAAGTGTTCGAGGTGCATGCCGGCCATATTTCCGATATTCGCTGACTGAATGTTCTATCTGCGGTGCCATTTTTATCCTACGTATTATGTGTAATAATTGTCAGGCGATTCAAATGTACGTGCATGCGGTCGGTCTGTGGCACGTCGGCAATATCTCTCTTACACTTATGCTAGGTAACGAAGAACCCCGACTAAACGGCTAAAAGATAAACTAAAAAGTATGATCATCAAAACCTATTTCTATTTTTGCTATCCTCATGCGTCGCCTTCGTTTCTGTACATACATACAGGCGCGTAGCCAGAATTTTCCGGGGGGAGCAAACGTCAGATTTTGCAAAAAAAAATACGTTTGGCATCAAACATGACATTTGATAGAAAAATTGCCATATGTCGCTGGCGTACGACAAAACTTGTTGGGAAGAACAACAGTGCTACGGAATTAGCCTCATATTTGACGCACAGAAGAACAAATAAATGTTTGCTTTTGTGGTATATGCATGGTCACTATCCCGTATTCCTGAGAAATTGCTTAATATCTAGTGTAGACCACTTGGGTAACGGGGGACCCACGGCCCCATGGCTTCCCTCCGGCTACGTATCTGCAGACATACACGCCTGCACACACACGCACAAATGCATATATCTACATATGTGCATATATATATATTTATATTTATATATTTATACACATTAGATACAAAAACATATAAGGACTGCGAATAAGCTGGAAAGCAGATGGCTCAAAACAGACGTTTCCGTCTTATGCGCATTATTGCGCTGATGCGTTATTGGCGATGGGAACTGGACATTACAGGAACCATTTTACGTTCTGAGAACAATGAAATGAAATGAAGCCCGCACAGTAGGTTTATGACATTTAAACAAAGAGAAGGAAATACAACTTGATATGTTAAGCATCACTCATCCAAGCACAAAATTCTTGACCTATGTATTTGTATTTATTGCATTATTATTTCTTTAATATATGTATATATTGTAATTATATACCGTTTGGGCTGGAAAATGGGCCTACGCAAACTGGGTGAAGCCTTTGATCTATGAAGCTTTTAGCCTTGCATGATGCCTATATGTACCTTTCCAGACTGGATAATTTTGGATTACGCAAAGCTGCAGAAGTCAAAGGCCTAATTTCCGGAAAACGCCAAAAGACACGAGACGAAAAGGAAACAAGAATTTTAATAGGTTATCCCATAGCATTTGACACTACCTTCTCCATGTTGTGTGAATCAACAAAAAATACTTCAATAAATGCTCCTCCTGAAGTTTGGTAAGTTCACGCTATCACGTGAACCTCATTGTGGTATGTCATTACTAAGTTATAACCTATATTTCTGACGTTGACAACTACTTCATAAATTGAAGCTACAGCCGAATGACCAAAGTGGTCGGAGCACCTCTAAACGCCACATTTAAGACTTAATTTTGATTTCACAGCATTCGAAAAGCTCAAGACATCCTCTGCGCTGTATTGCAAATGGACTTCCTGTCCCAGAATCTACGAAATGAGTCATTTGCACCCACGCCGAGCCCTCCGCCTCACTGAACGAAACATCCCGGGCCACCGTTTCCTTCCGGGCCGTATCGGGGCAATGGGCGGCCTCCATCCCTTTCCCATTCCTCCAATCAGCCAGATCGCTCCTTTCAAATCGCATCACACGCGCCTCACTTCCCAGATTCAAACACCGTCTTGATCCGGATGGAGACGGTCCACCGTACCTTGTTTGCCGGTTCTCAGCACCGGTCTCGCTGACGAATAAGGCGCCTTGTCGTCTGGTGTCCGTGTGATCGAGTCTCCGGATCATTTAGCGCGGGTACCGTTTGCGAGAGGTTCCCATGCGGCTCACATAACCTGGACATGCAACGAAAGTTCACGCAATGGAAAACGTTGTGCATAGTACTGCACGGTTGGCAGGCTTAAAGATGTCGGAGATGACATTTTGGATCACAAGGACACAAGTCACAAGGACACACTGTTCCTTTTGACTTGGGAATACTGTCTCCCCTGCTGCACAGATCTAAACCATGCCGATAATTCTTCTTGAATTGAAAACACGTGAGACGCATAAATGAAGAGTCTTCAAGACGCCAGATATATCTACAAGACTCGGGTGAAAAAACTAGCTAATAAACGCAAATCCTGCGTTCCACGATGTTTATTTTCCTGTGGGCAGGGTATACCATAGTACAGCATACCTACACACACAGCCCGCGTAACTCGCGCTCCTGGTCTTGCCAGAATCTGTCAGACGGTGTCTCTGCTGCGACTGGAGTCGGAGCCCGACTCCTGTGGAGTCGAGAAGCGGCCGAGTCCCGCGCCTGGGCGCCGTCAGTGAGGGTCTCCAGACGGCACTGCCCCGGCTGACAGGTGGAGCGTGGTCGACTGCGCCTGCGTCCGAGTCCGACCCATCCGGATCGGCCGCCTGAGATCGGCAGCCGGCAGGCGCTGTGCCAGTGATGGATCGTTGTGTCATATCAAGTCTGCGGATGTCGCTGGGTGCCTAGTGCCCAACAATCGTCGCAAGAATGTCCCATGACTGTCGTGTTAAAATGGCTGCTGAACAGACGAGATCTGGCTGTTGAATAATGAACGGAATCTGTCGTGATATCTGAATGAAGTCTATGATTGACATTTTGTCCACAAGAGTGTGACGACTAGTTAAACGATCACCGGTTAGTTGCTCGATGAACATCCTCATTACGAAGAGCGTAGCACGAAGGAACCGAGTGTACATCCGAAAAATCATTATGGTCGACATCGTAACAGAGTGGACGCCTCTGAATTGAAGCACATCCTAACTTCCTGAGGGTATTAGCCCAGGAGAACTGTCAGCATCTGATGCTCCTCCTGTATGGAGGAAATGTCCTGCATGTCCGCGAAGTCATGTCACCATGATGTCTGAGAGGCGTTATTGGAA
The DNA here is from genome assembly GCA_030062745.1 of Capitulum mitella. Classification (NCBI taxonomy): domain Eukaryota; kingdom Metazoa; phylum Arthropoda; class Thecostraca; order Pollicipedomorpha; family Pollicipedidae; genus Capitulum; species Capitulum mitella. The sequence goes on along the minus strand of CP099847.1, from coordinate 16,494,126 downwards.
GACGATGCGTCTAATGTTCGTACCGTCAGCTGAACGTGACGTCTTTGGGCTCTCTGTTGCTCCCTATCTCCTGAGACCGAACCGTGCAAAAACTGCGGCAGTGTGCGGTCTTCCGCGCTCCGGGATGTTAGCTCAGCAGCTCTAACAGAGGGGAACAGAACCCTTTCTCAAGCACATAGCTTTGTCTCGCATCACCTGTCCAGCCTGCCACGGTGAGGGGAAGATAATTTGTTGCCATGGGCTTTGAACTGCGATTGTCGCCAACGATTTGGTACAAAGCATTGTTTATCACTCTATCGCATCATGCTCATTCTGTCTGCGAGATCCTTCAGGACATGACTCGAGCTTGACGAAATCGAAGAGGCAAAATAATGTAGACATATTGTCTCACGAATACTAAGCTGTGTGGTTTCATTACTCCGAACTAGCGGCCATCAGTCAGAGTCGGTTCCTAAAGCATACAAGTAAGCTCATCGGTGCACCTTACCTAAAGCATACAAATAAGCTCACCGTACCAAAGTGCTTCGAGACATCACAAGGTATGGCAGAGGTGTTTTAGCATTCCATGAAATAATTTTTGAGTCTCATATCATTCATTCGTCTTCTAGCGCTTCACTTCGTGTGCGACTTTTATGCAGCAGAAATATTCGAGTATTTTAGGCATTCATTGGAAACCAAAGATGTGAAAATGTAACATGCAAGCCAGTGTATGTTGGCGAGGACACAGTGACGGGATGGCAGGCTGCTGGAGGCTCGCTCGGCTAATCTGTGTTGTGATGCCAGATTGTGCCCTGATGTCTCAGATACGCGAGAACGTGGACATTTATGCGTGCACAGGTGCATTTTCTCTGATCACGAGACGGTGTTGCGCATATAACATGGTTTCACCGAGGTGATGTTTGAATTCCGAAAGCTAAACTAGAGGAAAATAATAATAATAATATGTGATGCTCCCGTGCATTTCCAGTTCAAGTAAGGAATCGATGACGCCGAATGATTTGTTTCACAGGTCCGCTGCAGAAACTGCATGGTCAATGGCCTCATCGAACCGAGCGGTGCGGCCCGCTGAACCCATCGGACACCAATAGTGACTGCTAATTTCTGGGGTCAAGGCATGTCGCAGCGCGTCACTGGATTAGTTATTGCTAAAGGGATCACGTAATTACCACCAAGTCCTTTAAACATAAATCATTTTGAATTATAGTGTTTGCCTTTCGGTGTTTTATGATAATGCTGTCTCACAAGCGCAGACATTTATAAAACATCCTAAGAATGACTAGAAAAAAAACGGTGTTCTGATGTTAGTTAAAACTCGTGGCAAGCCCTATGCAGTTTCTTTGATAGAGCAGTCTGAAGAACGTCGTCAGTAGAATAAAAAAGAAAAAAAACATTTTTAGTGAAATTACTTTCGCCGTGAAACATAAGACGCTTAAAACATCAAGTCTGTCGCTAGTACCCTGACTGCCGGTGGCAATCGAGCCCAGCACTTCAGCCCTCCTGCCCCACAGACTGGCCTCAGGTCCGAGCAGGCATGCCACACAATCGACGGACGGGGACACTCGATACCTGACCAGGTCACTGCCAGCCGGCCGAGGAGATTCGTCCATAGATCAGAACTGTTGTTTTCGCAGGCCACACTCACCGCAAGATATCTTTGATTTGTCTTCTCGACGCTTGCCTCATATGTCATCATGCCATATGTTATATATCATTCATCGCAAGCCCGTTTTATCACTATCTTTCAGGTTTGAGAAGGAAGTCGTCAAGTATACTGGCGAAATAGGATTATGTCAGGGAGCTGCAGTATGTAAGCGCCTGTCATGGCGCATGAAAATACGAACTAGAAAGGTAGTTCAGTCCGCCGTTGCCTGTAGGTTTAAACACACGGCTAATAAGCAAATGCAATTTAGCTTTTTCTGCTGTCATCAAATGATACGTGGCGCGCGTTAGACCAGGTCTTGCGATGTCCAAAAGACGACACAACATACCCTCACCTCCATGCCTGGGGTGTAGGTACAACTAAATCAATAACGGTCATGCCCGCGGACAGGCTCGCTCTTTGAAGGCCAGTCCGATGATCCGCAGCCGACCCTGTTCGGCAAAAATGCCGACTTGCGTGGCCCGGCGTAATGCATCAGGCGGCTAACAGTCTTCGTGACGCCGACCAATCACGCGCCCCGGCGCTGGCCATTGTTGGCTCTTCCGGAGTCTTTGTACGGCGCTTGGGTTGACCAAACTACACGACAGCGATCGCAGGCGACCGACCAGCGGCCGACGGTCCACTCCCGCCGCGTCGACCATGGTCCCGATTCCTCTGACGTCACAGCCAGACGTCATCGTCGACTGATGACCCGGAGGACGGGGCGCTGCCGGTCCTGTACCTGCGGTTCGGCGCGATTCGTCAGTCAGAGCCAGGCTTTTTTCAGCCCTGCAGTCGCGGCCGTGAAATGATGCCGCGGTGATGTTCGCAGGTGACAACCGTCTGCAAAAGGGCGCCATTCTAGCACTAACCGACAAGTTTTTTAAACTTCAAGTTTAACAATTCTACCGACAAGTTTGCAGCGTGACCTTTTGGTTTCTTACGGGTCACAACTGATTTGGTTTTGGACATCCTCGCGCTCTTTTACAAAGTAGCAATTCTTCTCTTTCCGCGGAAATAAATCGTCTGCGAGAGTCAATGTACCGGATGCCGTAACCAGGCTCTTCGGTTCCTATAACATCTAACTAACCATCAGGACAAAAACATGAAATCCTGTGCAGCGGATGAACACAGAGAACGTATCATTATTGCGCTTCCTTTTGACTAAAAACTGTCCGCACTGTTTCCCTATTAGACAGGTGTGAACTGAGATGATGATACTAATATATATGATCATAAACGACGTCGATGTCGATCCTGGCCACCGTTTCACCAGTGGAGCAGAAAACGACCTACTGGTACCGCCAAGGAACAAAGTGCATCACATTCTACCAGGCAGTTCTCTTAAGGCACTTCTAACCGAATACGTAATAAACATTTATCAAGTTGTATTGAGACTGAGCTGATTTTCTTTGATATTGAAAAAGCGTCTAGCTGGGTAAACTCATTGATAAATGAGCTAGTTGCCGTACATCACTTAAATAGTCGTCTGATGAATCCCTTTGTTGACATTGGATCCGTTTGTTGACAATCACTGCCATATCTCTCGGTCTGTGTGGCAAGGGCTTTGCTCAGTTCTGACCGTGCCGGCGTGCATCAAGGAAGCATGCATCAAAAGCCCCAGCGGGTCCGTCGCCGGGTCTGTGCGACGCAGCGCTCCTAACGCGTGCGGGCGGCGCTTCATTCTGATTCCGGCAACAAACTTCTGTAATAAAGGTGATGCATGCCAGATCATAAATCACGAGCGCCGTATTTTGTATCCATTTAGTCCAGATGGCATCCGCTTCACTCATCTGTTTTCAGGATTTGAGCTCCCGTGGCGGTTAACAAACTTCCAGAAGTGACTTGATAAAACTAAAATGAAGTGAATGGAAACCGAAAACGCTGGTTTGAAATATCTGCGTTTGGATAACTTTGAGATGTATTTTGGTTCCAAATGGTAGCAAGAGACAACTGAATACCGATTACAGCAGATTACAGGTCCACATGATACAGCAGAACTGCATGCATCATGTGGATCAGTTGGCACACACACTCACTACGCGTGAACTCAGTTACCTTAAAAGCCGGAGATGCAAATTACATTTATCTCAGATGTCTGCTTTGGTCGAGGCCTGGAGACGCTGTTCAATGGCATCGCAACAGACTATACGATTTACTTGACACAAGCAATGATCGCAGTAGTCGCCTTCATTATACCCGCTGTGTGACAGGCTTTGAGTTTCTATGCTCACAAACGGCCAGCACAATTTGATCCGAACAAAGACAGCCACCCAGAACACGGGACATCCGTGTGGAGGTCTTATTCGCAATGTGATACGTCTCTCAGTGTGATCTGATGAAGTACTTCCTAGGGAAGATTTGAGTCTATTTGGAATGGGTCAGAGTCCGTACAACAAGCTCTGACTGATATTGACCTTGATCCTGTCATCTTCAAACGCTTGAGGTCAGGCTATCTAAAAGTTGCACTTCGTTGCGAATCGTGGTTTGAAAAAAGTTCAATGTTTTAACTGCCGCCATTTTGCACATGAAACTGTTTTAGCTTACTCGTGTCGTTCAGTTCCGTTGTGGAGAATTTTACTGCGAAACAGCAACTTTTCTTCGAGGCTTACCATAGTAGTCAATATACTTCACAATATCCCAAACGTCCACAGAAAAGTCGCCACCACACGCGACCCTACCGTCCGCCGTGACTCCTCACCAAATAATCCTACATAACGGTCGGCAACCGCACGGAGATTCCGCGACCGGCACGTCATCTATTGGACACTTAACCCTATTCCCGGAGGGCTAGACGGTATGGCCGATTCCCGGCAGGGGGGGCGGATTCGGCCCCCCCTGAGATCTCGAGAACTACTTATCCGATTTCATCGCAACAAACGGCAATCGATTTGCCGTCACGTGAACTACATTTTGATAAAAAGAAATTTTCAAAATTTTGACATTTGTGGATACAGGGGGGCAAAAATGTCAAAATGGGGGGTACTTTTTGACTTCTTATAATAACTCCGTTGTTTATGGACCGATTTCGATGAAACTGGCATCAATCGAGAGATTATGGATAGGGCTTTTACCATGGGTATGCAAATTTGAAATTTTGAGAAAATTCATGGGCGTTCACAGGGTTTCAAAAATAGGGGGATTAGTTTTCTAATAACGGAATGAACAAAAGAGGCCAAAACACTTTTTTAGCTTCTGCTAGTCATGTTATGCTAAAGAAGTACAAATCGCATTACAATGTTTGTATAATGTTAGCATAGGCGGTGCCAGGGACATGAAAAAGGGGGAACTGTCATGGTCACACGTTTCTCAGATCAACTTGTGACCTTTGACCTTAAATGACCTCCAGTGACCTTGGGGTCACCTGGAATGATGTCGTGTGCATTCAATATTATCTGTAAAAGTTTTTAATCGATTAGATTCACTCTATTCCAAAAAATTCATTTTTTGGCTTTTGCGACATAGGGTACGTGCACTGACATTTTAGGTCATAGCTCCGTGACCCGACCTGATATCAGGCTGAAACTTGGTATACAAGTAGAGGGCATCTTTCTACGTCATATATATTCCGGGTTTGGCATTTGAAAGAAACGGCGCCGAAATTATTGTGAAAAAACAAATTTTGACTTTTGACCTTGACCTGACCTTGTAAAGTGACCTCAGATAAACAAAATTACATATGCACATTGCCCAACTATTTAGCTATATATTCATCTAAAGTTTTAAGTTCTATCTTAAAAACTCTGTTTTTGGCAGACATTTTCCTTTTACCCTCAACATGGCCAAAAATGACCTGAGGTGCCTCCCAAAAACGTTGCCTGGCTCCGCCCCTGAGCAAATAGAATTTCGAAATTTTGTCACGGCGCGTAGAAGGAATAGCTAGGAAAAGTCACCAAGTTTCGTGAAGCTGCGTTAAAAAGCCTGGAATTGGCAAGCAAAAAACCCGAGGGGGGGGCGGATTCCGCCCCCCTTGCCGGGAATAGGGTTAACCCTATTCCCGGAGGGCTAAACGGTATGGTCGATTCCCGGCAGGGGGCGGATTCGCCCCCCCCCCTGAGATCTCGAGAACTGCACACCCGATTTCATCGCAACAAACGGCAATCGATTTGCCATGACGTGAACTACATTTTTGTAAGAAGAAATTCCCAAAATTTTGAAATATGTGGATACAGGGGGGCAAAAATGTCAAAATCAGGGGTATTTTTGGACTTCTTATAACTCCGTTGTTTATGGACTGATTTCAATGAAACTGGTATAAATCGAGAGATTATGGATAGAGCTTTTACCATGGGCTCACATATCTGAAATTTTCAGGAAATTCATGGGCGTTCACAGGGTTTTAAAAATAGGAGGATTAGTTTTCCAGCAACTGAATGAACAAAGGAGGCGAAAACACTTTTTTGGTTTCTGCTAGTCATGTTGGGCTAAAGAAGTACAAATCGCATCACAGTGTTTGTATAATGTTAGCATAGGCGGTGCCAGGGACATGAAAAAGCGGAAACGTCATGGTCACACGTTCTTCAGATCAACTTGTGACCTTTGACCTTAAATGGCCTCCAGGGACCTTAGAGTCACTTGGAATGATCTCGTGTGCATTTAAAATTATCTGTAAACGTTTTCAATCATTTGGATTCACTCTATTTCAAAAATTTCATTTTATGGCTATTGCGATGTAGGGTACGCGCACTGACATTTTAGGTCATAGCTCCGTGACCCGACCTGATATCGAGCTGAAACTTGGTACACAGGTAGAGGGAACCGTTCGACGTCATATATGTTATGGGTTTGGCATTTAAAAAAACGGCGCCGAAATTATTGCAAAAAAATAAATTTTGACTTTTGACCTTGACCTGACCTTGTAAAGTAACTTCAGATGAACAAAATTACATCTGCACATTGCCCAACTATTTAGCTATACATCCATGTAAAGTTTTAAGTTTTATCTTAAAAACGCTGTTTTGGCAGACATTTTCCTTTCATCCTCAACATCACCAAAAATGGTCTGAGGTGCCTCCCAAAAACGTTGCCTGGCTCCGCTCCTGAGCAAAATAGAATTCTGAAATTTTGTCACACACGTAGAAAGAATAGCTAGGAAAAGTGACCGAGTTTCGTGAAGCTGCGCTAAACAGCCTGGAATTGGCAAGCAAAAAAGCCGAGGGGGGCCGATTCAGCCCCCCTGCCGGGAATAGGGTTAAAACGCGAATAACCCTCGACCAACTGGCACCCTAACGTGGGCGGCTGAAGTTCAGGGGGTCGTTCCGACGCCCCCCCCCCCGTCTCGCGAACGGAACGTCATGCAACGCTTTGGGCTATATATATGGAAAAATAGGAATTTGTAAGAAGGGTTCTATTTCCGTCCCTCATAAAGCCAGAGCGATTCTGAGTATGCGGAAACCTAATAGCATTTACATCACGGCAACATATAATTTATAACATGCATATTATCACATATCGCATTGGGTGGCCTCATATGATGGCATTTTTCATTTCGCTACACTTGTGAGGTTTTTGAATGTTGCTGGAAGTTGTTATCCCTGCATGCTGCCAGAACGGTAGAAATGATTTTGTTTTGTACGAACCTTTTTTTAAATACCGGCAGACTGGAACGCCAGTGAGCGGAGGTGACCTGACCTAGCTTTGTGACCAGAGCTAATATTCATACAATTTCCTTGCTTCATTTCGGGTCCTGCCGAGGATCAATGACAATGCAAACAAAAGGGCAAGGAGTACCTTTGGACCGAAACTTCTTGGGTTCCACAACCGTGATCAGTAGGGTGCTATATAAGGTCCGTCATATGACCTGATCTCACGTGGGATCATGGCCTGATTTGAAGCACGCTTGGCTTTCATCTTTTTATGTCCAAATCTGTCACTGACTCATGAAATAAAAGAGATAACGTTGGACATCTGGATGTGAACACAGTTTCTGCCACGGTGACCTCGTGTGATTTCAAGTTGCCTAAAGTCATTTCACAGCATAGAAGCGTCTTGGTGCAATGTGGGAATGCAAAATCGACTTCATTGCCTATTACATTACCGTTTATCTTTACCTTAGGGACCATCAAAACGGGACTTTAGACTTATTTTTTGCTAGTTTACTTCAAATGCGACCAGGCCTTCATGTGGGCCAACATTGTTTGTCGTGTTTAGTGGCCTTGGCCCAGGAATGCATTTCAGCACCAGAAATGCATTCCAGGTTCTACCATGGTGACTTCGTATGACCTCAGATGACCTAGGCTATTTTACAGCTAGGAAGCGTCTTGATGCAATTTCGGACTGCAAAATCGACTTCAGTCATCGACTACACTCAGACATCTACCTTCAGGATCATCAAGACGGGGTTTTAAACCCCGTTTTTGCCAGCTTACCACAAATATGATTTGACTTGACTTCATGGCGCTTTATGTGGGTCAACACTATTTGTTATGTTTAATGACCTCCTTGGCTCAGAAATTCATTTCAGGCAAAAGGAATTCATTTCAACTTCTGCCACAGTGACCTCGCGTAACTGCGTCACGTTAGGTGTTTTCACAGCTTGGAATCGCTTGGATGCAATTTTGAATTGCAAAATGGACTTCAGTGCCTTTGATGCCAGGGATCATCAAGAATAGGGTTTTAGACCCGTTTTTGCTAGCTCGTCCCAAATGTGATCCGACTTGATCTAATGATCCTTCTTGTGGGTCAACACTACTTGCAATGTCTCGTGATTTTCTTGGCACGGGAATTCATGTCATGCGGCAACAAGCCAAAGACATTGTTCAAAAGCGCTAGAAATGGGGAAATAAGCGGAGATTGAGTTGACCTCAGGTCATTATTCTTGACTTTGACAACAAATTCGAGATAGCCCTATTCTTTGGAATGTTGTCGACTGTCACCTCTGAACATTTGACGCCGATCAATCGTATAGCGTGGTTCGTAAAAGGCTTTAAAAAATCGGATGCTGACCTCTTTTGCGTGACCTCGGTCAGTGACCTGACTCGACCGAAAGTAAAAGAAATGACGAAAAAATGCGGAAAGGATGTAAGAAAAGGCTTTGAAAATTTCAGCGTGCTGCACGCACTGTTTTTTGGCTTTCACCAAAAGTCCCAAGGGGGGGGGGGGGGTCCAAACGGCTCCTCTCCTCCGGCTGGGATTGAGTTGACCTCAGTATGGTTAACAGATAATGGTTGTTTGTCCCGTGTCATGCGACGTAATACACGAGCACATGAGCCCACACGTTTTGAAAGCTGTCATGTGATGACACATTTTCCATGGCTATCGACTGGCTGTCTGCACAGGTAAGTGCATGCAGTGGAGGGAGGGGGGGGGGGTCGGGCCACGGTGGCCACTGAGCCGGCCACGGCTATGCATCCCCTGCTGGTGCTGGCGGTCTGAGCCAGGGGCAAAGGCCAGGAGAATGTCCGCCAAGTCCATTCGTCGCCGTCTCCCCGAGCGGGCTTAAGAGCGCTGCGGCGCCCTGATCTGCTGTCGGGTGCCACCTCTGAGCAATGCTGACACGTGCAGCACAGGTGTGATGGACGCCAATTGCTTCAGCGAAACCCCGAACAATGAGCCACAGCCCACACCGTGCGAGGGCGAAAATAAAACCTGTTGCATAAAGATGTCCATAAAGCGGACGACGGGGAAAATTACATGGATTAGAAAGTGGCAGGCGGGTAATCACGCGTGTGCATGGCTACAGCCACCTGTTCAGACGTAACGCTGCAGGGGTGTAAATTACCTTAGAGTTGCTCCACCCACCTCCGTCCAGATGAGATCGGCCAATTGGAGGAAGATGTTCTAGGCTGCTGGCAACACGGAGCTGATGTCCGAACTTCACGGCTAGGTCACTTGCATGGCTTCACTTGAACGGGGCTGTCGCCGCACTTTTGCAGAACTTTAACGGGCACAAATGTCTGGAATGGGACGGCGGTATCGAAGCATCTCGATGCCCAGTACGCTGTTAGAACTAGTGGATCAATGATTCTCCGACTGAAAGGTCTTTTTCTACTCATGCTACTTATTTTTTCTGCATGGTTGTAGCTGGGAGTAGTGTTCATGCAAACCACATTCATCAGAGTCATCGAAAAACACACTGCTGAAGTGTGCATCTGTCATGAAAGGCATAAAAAATTCATTTGTTAGGTTAAACTTAATAACGCTAATTGTACACTTTTCGGTGTATTTTGTTATCAATACTGCATTAAAACAAGCAGTACAATCAAAACATTAAGTATAAAGACTGCTTCTTCTCTTTATATATTTAGCACAGATTCTATCAGAAACAATGGATCAGGATTATCTCGCGTATTAATGAGGTCGCTTCACTACTGGCTCTCGTATCACATTGCTAGGCAGCTACTTCAAACATTATTTATTAGTTATCACTGTATACCACCACAGGCCCGAATCGAGCATATCTCTGCCACTGATCATGATTTCAGCAAAGTTGTCATCGGGTATCTCAAGAGTTAAGGTCCGTATATTTTGGGAGTCGTTAAATAATGCATCTCAGTTAAGTCGTCGCCAATATAACCGGATGGATCAAATAAAGGCAGAACAACCCGGCCCGACAGGGTGAAAGTAAAGAGCAACCGTGGCAAGTGCTGGTTAAACGATGATCATGGGTGACCTTCATAGGACGTAATGTGATCGGACCTGTTTCCTCGAAACAGAATATAAACCAAATACTCCTTGTAAGGCCTCCATCACTGACATCATTTAGATAAAGACCGGTGTGGTTGCTCGGTAACATTTATGAAGTTATTTAATCGTGATGTGCTCATTGACCTTGTTCATGAGTGAAATATGCTCTCCATAAAAAGAACGGCTGTCCACTTTCTCGCTCAAAAATCGAGCAAGCTCTTTCCAATAAGCACAAATCAACGAACTGTATTTCACTAAACTAAATAACTTGCATAACACTAAATAACCACTAAAGCTGCCGCACTCATTCATCGCGGCCCATCCAGCTCCCGCAGACGGGGGCAGTTTTGATTCGGTTTTATCGAGCACCTGACCTCATCAGGCGTGATTAATTATGGCGGCCGTCCTTGGAGGTGCGGCCGCGGGACCCTGCGCCGGGGCATCGAGCCGGTGTAATTTGCTCGTGATTGCCCGGCGCGGTTCAGGAACAATTCGTGGTAATTTTCCCCTCGGATCAGCCACCGGCCGGCCGCAGGGAGTCACGTGCTGACGGTCGCTGTCGGTGTGCGGAGCGGCGGGGGAATCGGCAGGCAGCTGAGAATGACTGCCAGAGTGGGATTCCCTAACCTTGGAAACCCAGCCGAACGACAGGAAACGCACTTGAGGACAAAAGAAATACGACGAGCAAGAACATGCAGTTGAATCTTGCATTTATCGAGTACGCGACATGTTTCTGACTAATTCCAGCCGATAACAGCAAAGAGCAGAATTGTGGTCCATGATAAAACTATGAGCAAAACAGGGACTACAGTGACCATTGCAGCGATGGCGTATCATGATGAACAAGACGACCAAAATCATATAAGAAATCGCGAAAATGGAAAACTATCTTGCTGTATTCGGACGCTCTCAGACAGCGTTTTTTTTCTTTTTCGCCGAGCTGTTCAGTCACGACCAGCCTTGTCAGATTATCCATCCGACTGGATGCGGCCATGGCTAAGCCTGACGCTGACTGCGAAGCTTGCTGTCACAGACGCTGACGTGTGCATTTTCTTGTCGAGGTAACGGGCTCATCGGGCCTTCATTTATCGGCAGTGAAGCATCCCCTTATTTTTCCCCAGTCATGTGCTCCAAATAGCTTATACGCGTATATTCATCTACTTTTTCCAGGGTGATGGTTACATTCATATATCTCAAAGCCATGACCATGACGAGCACGGTTTGGACCAATATGATGCCGTTTGCGTCTGTCGCGCTTAGCGGATGTCTCTGAAACAGGACACAGTTGTGTAGAGCGATATAGACCATTCGTCATGAATGGAAATGCCATTTGTTATTCTGCAAGTCATTGATCTGGGTTGTTTCAGCCCTTTCGATGATTTTTCTGGCATCATCTCCGAGAAGCAACGGTCTAAAGATGAAATATTCATTACCTCACCTGGGCAGCACCGCTAGGTTTTTCAAACGTCGCGGACGTGATGCTTCCATGGCATCGTAGCTAATTTCACCATAATATCACGGCGTGTGTAACATGATTTTAAGTGTATTATTCCCACAAACACAAAAACAACGATGTCTTCTTAAGGATAACTTGGTGTTTATGTACATTTACCGGACTTGACTTCCATCGTCACGATCAATACTGTGGCCAGGAAACCAGCTCCGGAATGTGGAGTCAAGGATTACTCATCGTTGATAAATAAACAATGTGGACATATTAGTCTCAGGAAAATCCAGAACAAAGTCCCGCTCAGAGGCACAGCTTGCTGAGTAAGCTTTTAAAATGGCAAACTCACTTGCCGCCGCTTAGCTCGCCGCTAACAAAATAATAAAAAGAAGAAAAACTTGGACGTAGTAGCAGCAAAACTTGTTACAATAAAACAAAAATCCTTCACTTTACCCAGCTTTCCCCCATGTATTCGCTTTCAAGGTAAGTCTCTTTCAAACAAGAAACTGAGGCATTTCGTTCCATTTATTCTATTCATTTCATTCATTTAGAGCATCACCACAAAAAACCGTCCAGACATTTTTACCTGACAGCTCAGCTCAAAAGATGGCCGGATGCTTCAGAGCGCTCACCCGGCACGGCTGGCAGGGGCTTGGTGTCAGAGACCAGATGACCAGAGTCAGAGCCATTTGTTCTGTGCTGCTACAAAATGTCACAGACATTATTTATGGAAGCACATTCTTCACCATTATTACAAAAGTTATTGCTTAAATCAAAGAAGCATCGTTTGCCATACAATCTTAGCTGGATTCTAGATCCATCTGCGATACTTCTGACCCATTGTTTTCACTCACGTTTATTCCAGAAAGCAACTGTTCAGGAAGTGCATGGCGGTGATAGTAAGCATTCCTAATGCAAGCACACAGGAAGAATAGCACGATCCAGCAGTCCGCTACCGTCCAATTGCATCGGCTCTCTGTAGTTGTCAACACTCATTTTCTTTAGTCGGACAGAGGCAGAATTAGAACGAAGCTCTGAACGCGCGACAACGCGGCAGACGTCAAATAAATCCCGCGGTAAATCTCCACCACAGCTTTATCAAGCCTTTGCGCGACGATAACGCCGCATATCTAAATACGAATCTTGACAGAAGACTGCGCTGGCTGGAAAACTCCTGTTAGGTTATAGGTACTGAATTACCAGCCCGCCGGCATCCGATTACCAGTCCCAGACCATTACCGTCGGGTTTCAGCCAGTCGTTCGACTTGGCTTCGAATGACGGGAGCACTTCTCCATACATGTTGTAAATATGGAGAAGTGCTTACCGCATACTTGTTGCAAGCATGCGGTAAAGTGTAAAATACAAGGAAATCGTTCTATCTTAGAAACTGGCCAACGTCTTGAACATTACGAGCGCCATTCGTGTAATTTAGGTGAAATCAACAAATGAACACGCCTTTGGTTTTTAAGAGTTAATGCCATTTAGTATACACTGACAAACCACTTCAGAGACACAGAGATGAATGCAGTGAGAATATCATTGACGTTCGTTTTAAACGTGCAGATTGCAGTTTTTTAAATATACTGTAGCAGCTATGCAGTTTCAGGTTTACTGCAAATGTAGTTTACCGTATAGAAGGCTAACTGTTCCTCCTTGCTACCACTTCTGTCGTGATTTAATCACCACATCAGTTAGTTTCGGAACGTTTTCCAGATCATTATTTCTTACTGAAATATTGTTACGTTACCCATTATCGGGAGCAGAGGTTGCGTTCAGTGTTACCGGAGAGGGCCGCCAGGCAACCCCAACCGTATTTGACTTTTCTTGTATTTTTACATTTGTAATTACGTCTATCAAAGTTTCATCCTGTAGTAAGGCAAAGAAAGGTCAAAATTCAGCCTCAGCCAGCCAACTACTCCCTTCGGCCTCCTCGAAGTTACTCCCAAAGTTCCCTTCGTCAGTTCTTCTGATTCCCTGGAATCTGGTCTTGGGTGTTTGCAAGTTGGTTCTCTCCTGATGGCAAAAGCATTGGAAGAGCCGCACCAAAACTGGACCAAAGTATGGCGAACTACACAGGGGAATAAAAATAAGTGTGGCAAGGTAGAGTAAACTGCAGAAAGTAAGTTCGGGAGTTACATTTCAACTGATCGCAACTGGAAGGAAGCTGAACACGTGAGGAGAGGCAAGAGACCACTGAGGAGTTGGAGTGCCCCTGACCATCCCTCGACGAAATCGGCCCTGCGGTCCCAAACGGCGCCTACATCGCGTATGATGTGCGGTAGATACTGGTACACTGCCAAACGTTGCTGCTACAGGCGGGGAATTCTAGTGTCATCCGGCCACTGCTCATCGCTCCAGATGCCTCTACAGGCGCGGAGAGCATGTAAATGCAGGGTCAATCAAAAGCACAGGAAGGCTCGGCTTTCTCTTTCCTCATGGCAACTGCAAAGGAGTAGGAACGGGAGGGGGGCGGGGGATGACTTCCACTCTGTGGGAGCTTTAACTTTAGCCCTATGGGGGGAAAAACGTCTATGGACGCCTCCCCACCCCACACACACACTTTTTTCTGGATGCTCCTAGGCTCTGGATAACTGTGCTAGGTAAATACTTTCGTATTCGCATGCTAACTTCGCTAGGCAATGTATGGAAATTTACCTTCCTTCCGACACCACGTACATATGAGTAAATTGGAGAGGGCAAAACAAATTAGGCGCTGATCCCTCGCATCCAGCATGACTTTGTGATATGTCTTTCGGTTCCCGAACATGTAAACACGTACGCACAAGCACACGGTATCATTTGTCGTCGTTTGCGGCCAAAGCTCGGCCAGGTATCGCAGACGGGATCAAACTGAAGCGGCAGGGTGTCGGTCGCGTCTTCAGTGGGGAGGTGCCAGGTCTGGTCGCCCTGGTGCATCCGCCCGCACCTAGCTTGGCCCAGTCTCCGCAGCCTCTTCAAAGAACTGGACTTCGGCCAGTTAAGGCGCAGGCCTGAGAACGACGTAAAAGGGGCGTGGGCCCATGTCTATGGCTGTCCTTGTTGTGGCGTATCGCTATTGGCTCTGTTTGTTCCTTCTTTTTCACGACAAGTAATTTGAGTTATTCATAGTGATATCTTTAAAGTCCCTTCGAGTACGCGCAGGATTTTCTAATTCATTCTAAGCACCTTAACAGGACAACGCAGCGTCACCTCTGACACAAGAAACACTCATCCTTACCCGGTTCGTGAGGTGCACATCAGTAAATTCTACTGCACTATTTCTCCTGCGCAGCGCACGAGACGAACGGACGTAGCGCAGCTGGACCCCAGAACTGCCAGCCGCCACAAGGACGGATAAGATGGCACTCGAGCTGCCAGCTGCGGCGACGCTCGAGCTGGTGTAAGTAGATCGCGGTCCCCGGGCGAGCAGAGGCAGGGCCTGACGGCGCATGTTCTGTGGAGGGCTTGAATAAACAATAAGGGTCTGGGAGAGATGTAATAAAGCCAGCGAGGTTAAATTTTGCGCCTGCTGTTTGTACAGCTACCTTCAGGCAGCGTGCCCATATGGAGAACGTAATAAAACAAGATGCGGCTATGTCGTGCGCACCATTAAGCCTTCATGAATGACGCAACAAAACAGCGCAAAACGTATGTGAAAAGGATGACATGTTTCTAAAGAAACGGTTTTAGCACTTTTTTCGGTTTGATCTCTTGACACTTGCCTGTTTGGATGGCGAAGGAACATGACCTTGTCCCACAATCTGGGTGCCACTGGGACTCATGATTTCGGAAATCGGTCGTATTATCTATAGTATTAACTAGGGGCTGCACACCGCTGATGTTTGCAAATGCATGGAA
Organism: Capitulum mitella; assembly: GCA_030062745.1. Taxonomy (NCBI): domain Eukaryota; kingdom Metazoa; phylum Arthropoda; class Thecostraca; order Pollicipedomorpha; family Pollicipedidae; genus Capitulum; species Capitulum mitella. The sequence continues at coordinate 16,478,577 of CP099847.1, read as the reverse complement.
ATGGGTGCTTTGTCGTGTTTCTGTCTTGCTATTTCACATGATTTAATTCTTAAGTTTTTAAACCCTGATTCTTCTTACGTTGTTTTTTGCATGGATCGACTGCGTTCTGTCGAACCTGTTAAAGCCTTGTCGATGGATTTCCGATCATGCAAGTGAATTCATCGGCTTATTGCTGATGCCAATAAATAAACGCACGCGTTCGTGTGGAATGCTGTTAGCTGTTTAGGGCCGTACCAAATTTAATCGCGCATGGCCAGGGAATAAAACATTGCAAATTACCCGCAATGAACAACGTGTGGAGCGTTTCTCAATCCCGTGAGTCACAGCTCAAATACGTCAGGCATAAACGCAAAGGTTGTTTTTGCTCAGTGCTGCTTAATCAGTAAAGTGTTGGAACTTTACACTGCTGGGCCGGTACGGAAACTGGTCATTGGTCACTCGGACGTCCGGTCTCTGGCACCGAGGATAAACTGTGTACGCCAGACTCTGCAGGACCATAACATCGACATGTTGTGCGTAATCAAGACATGGCTCTACGATCCGACCACGGACAGGATACTTGTGTTCCCCGGCTATAGGGTGGTGCGCCGAGACCGGCCGGCACGGCCCGGCCGTGGCCGCGACGCCGCAGCCCGAGGCGGCGGTGTGGCCATCCTATGTCAGGACGGCCTGAGCATAAACGTTCTACCGATTACCAGTGCAGGGTCATCCTGCGAGTCGCTGTGGGTCTCGATTGCTGGCGGTGGGCGTCGCTCGGTTGTCGTTGGCGCAGTGTACCGTCCACCATCCGAGCAGATGTCAGCCGACCTGAATGATTTGTATGACCGCCGTGAGGCTGGGTAAACCAACCTTTCGCCTAGACGATTTTAACATTGACTTCTTGCGTCTGGACGGCCCTGGTGTGCGCCGATACAAGTCAGTTTTAAATGACCTCGGCCGGTCCGAACACCGACGCACTTTTCACCGACGGCGCCGCTCCTGTATCACGTAATCATGAACGTACCGCATTTGGAGTCAGTCGTTCATGTGCTGTCGGAGCTGATCGCCGACCACTTGACCACCATTCTTAGCGCACCTTTCTGCCGCCCTCGCTATCGTCCGACGCCCTTCCCTGCTCGTCCGTGGCGAAAGGTGAATTGGGACGTGCTCCGTCTGCAGTTTCTGCAGTCGGACTGTGACCAGGTTTACCGAATAGACCGGAAGCTGGAGGAGTTTATGCGTGAGTGGTGGAGTGAGGTTAATGTGCATTGTCCTCTCCGACCGATGACCCCCCGTCGCTCCTATATAGTGATACTAGCCCTGACCTGCGGTAACTGATGCGGGAGCGGGACGACGCTTATCGGAAGTGGCGTCAATCCCGAGCAGAGACCGACTTGGCCGCATACCGACGCCTTTTCGCGCGGACCAAGCGCGATTTCCTCTGTGACGGTACGATTGCCGACCGTGCCAGTTTTTGGAGGACTTCGTTTTTAAGGCTTCGTTTTTCAGCCCGCCAAGGGGGGAGGGGTGCTGCCGGGGAATTGTCCGCTGAGCAGGCTGGTGACTTCAACCGCCACTCTGCGTCCACCGGCCCTCGTATTGCTGCCGAGCTGGCAGCGGGCAGCCACGGTGGCACCCCGCTTCCACCTAGACCACCATGCATGACCACATCAAGTCTAAGTCTGTGTCCTTCGACTCTCTGAACTCTCGAGAGCTATGAATGATTGTCATCGCCGAGGGCGGTAGGACATGACGACGTGTCGCTGTATGCGCTGCGAAAATGTTTTGCCGTTCTCGGGCTACATTTACTTCATCTGGTCAACAGCGCTATCGCCACTTGTGTTTTCCGTTCCTCCTGGAAGATGGCCTCTGTTCTTCCTCTTCACAAATCAGGACCGCGTGACATCGCCAGCAATTTTAGACCCATGTCGATCTTACCTGCGCTGTCGAAGATATGTGAAAGGATAGTGTGCACACAGCTGTCTCCTTATCTCTTTACCTACGGTCTTTTAGCTCCATCACAATGCGCACATAGACCATGTCACTCGACCGAGGACGCCCTGGCTGACGGTGTTGAGTGGATGGTGCGTCGGATTAACGGTGGCCACGTCGTCGCCGTCACCTCGGTTGACCTCAGTCGAGCTTTTGACAGTGTCGACCATGACTCCGTCCTGACCAAGCTCCAGTGGAATGGCATCGATCCCAGGTGGTTCGAGAGCTACCTGGCTGATCGGCAGCAGGTGGTGAGAGGTGGGTCTCCCTCCCTCTCTCCGACGGTGTTCTGCAGGGGTCCATTGTTGGTCCTATCCTCCTCATCATCTTCACGAACGACCTTCCATCCTATCTGCCCCACGGACCTATCTGCCATCTAGTATCCTTTGCCGATGACACCCAGCTTCTAGACTCCGCACATCCCTATCATTTATCAATCCTAAAATCCCTGCAAGAATAGACTCTCCTTGCCGTCAAATCCTACTTTACATCCTTGAAAACGAATACATCCAAAACAACCCTGCCGACACAGTCCATAACCTCAAGAAGACCACATCCTTCTATCTTAACTTTGCCGGCCACATAATGACCCCTTCTCCGTCCGTGAAGATGCTGGGGCTCACTATCGACAACTCCTTGTCCTGGGAGGAGCACACATCCACGGTTACCAAAAAGGGCAACTCCATCCTGCTCTGTTAGTATAAGATACGTCACCACCTTACGCGCGGGGTCGCGTCGTGCCACCTTAACAGAGTTCAGAGGGTGGTGAACTTTAGGGCCAGGATTGCCTCCGGGGCTCGTAAGCGGGATTCAGTGTCGGCGACCTTGAGGGCGCTAGGCTGGCGCGCCAAACGTTACCTAGTTGCGAGGTGCGACGGCATTGGTGTCTTCCGAGCCCTGAACGACTCGCGTGCCCTGTGGTGGTCCGGTTCCTGTTCACTCCATGTACCGCTGTGTCCCACTGTGCCATCCGGGCGTCGACGGCCAGCGCCTTAGAGCCGCCGACTTTCCATCTGTCTGTGACCCGCAGGACTTTTTCGTATCGCGCGGCCTCGTCCTGGGACCGCCTGCAGCCGGACATCACCGCCTCCCGAACCCGTGGAGAGCTCGTACGCAAACTTGACGAGCTATCTCCTATACCTTAACGTATCTGACTGCCTAGTTTTATCTGTGTGACTATTACGCATGTGCTGCACTGAAACGACTCGAATCAAAAAGCAATCCACGCGTTCGAAAGATTCGTAAATAAACTGAACTGAACTGACCTTTTTCTACTACGCTTAGTGCTGGAGGGGGCCAGCATGACCCTCCCCCAGTGACTGGCGAGCGAAACCACGTAGAGAGACTCTGTTTTCACCAATATATAGCCCTCATTCTTCTTCAGAAACGTTTCGGAACGCATGTGTCTATCCTGTGCTGTTGACCTTCCAGGTGACCCAAAAGAGATAAAAGTCAAGATCTTGCGCGTTTTGCGTACCGGTTTTGGTTTTGGTCCACTGGAGACAAACTGATCAACGCAAGACAACCAAAATCGCTACCGAACGAAACAAGACATACAGAGAAACAAAAATGTTGCATTAATTTTGGGGCCGAGGTCAAGGCCATGCCGTATACTAACCGCGGATTTGACCGTCTTACTGTACGTTGGTGTATTGCGCCGATATCTCTCTTTGGATGGTTTTGATGCGTGACTCAAAATGAAAACCACAAAACCGTTACCCTGCTGTGGTTTAACCCTATTCCCGGCAGAGGGGCTGAATCCCCCTCGGGTTTTTTGCTTGCCAGTTCCAGGTTTTTGACGCAATTTCGCAAACTTCATCACGTTTCCTAGCTATTCTTTCTTTGCATTGTGACAAAATTTCGTAATTCTATTTTGCTTAGCAGCGGAGCCAGGCAACGTTTTTGGGAGACACCTCAGGCCGTTTTTTTGGCCCTGTTTAAGGTAGAAGGAAAATGGTTGCCAAAAATATTTTTTAAGATAAAATTTAAAACTTGATATGGATGACAGGTAAATAGTTAGGCGACATACAGATATAATTTTGTTTATCTGAGGTCACTTAAAAAAGTTAGGTCAAGGTCAAAGGTCAAAATTTTGTTTTATGACGAAATTTTGGCGCTGTTTTTTTAATGCCAAACTCGGAACATGTATGACGTAGAACGATGTCTTCTGCTTGTGTACCAAGTTTCAGCTTCATATTAGGTCCGGTCGCGGAGCTATGACCTAAAATGTCAGTGTCCGTGCCCTATATCACTAGAGCCGTAAAACTGAATTTCGGAAATGGAGTGAATTCAAATTATTGGAATCGTTTTCAGACAATACTAAATGCACACGAGATTATTCCACGTGACTCTAAAGTCACTGGAGGTCATCCAAGGTCAAAAGGTCGTAAGTTGGTCTGAAGAACATGGGACCATGACAGTTCCCTCTTTTTCATGTCCCTGGCACCGCCTATGCTAACATTATACAAACATTGTAAAACGATTTGTACTTATTAAGCATAACATGACTAGCAGAAGCCAAAAAAGTGCTTTTAAATTTCTGTCCATTCAGTCTTTTGAAAAACTAATCCTCCTATTTTCAAAATCCTGTGAACGTCCATGAGTTTCCTTTAAATTTCAAATGCATAGACCAAAGGTAGAAGTCCCATCCATAATCTTTCCATCCATACCAGTTTCATCAAAATCGGTCCTTAAACAACGGAGTTATAAGAAGTCTAAATATATCCTCATTTTGACTTTTCCCCTCTATTCACCCCTTCAAAATTTTAAAAACTTCTTTTTATAAGAATGTAGTTTACGTCATGGCAAATCGATTGCCGTTTGTTGCGATGAAATCGGATGTGTAGTTCTCGAGATCTCAGGGGGGTCAAATTCGCTTCCTCTCGTTGCCGGGAATCGGCCATACCGTACAACTCTCCGGAAATAGGGTCAAATGCTGTTATTTGACCTTGAGATCATTGTCCACAACTTATGGTGACACATGCTACAAGACAGGATGGCAATGTCTCAAAGCAGAAAAAAAATTATTCGTGATGCACAAATTCCACCCCACATAGGAAGCTTAATTCCCTTACTGCTTATCACAGGCTGACCTATAGTAGTGACCTGATCCATGGCAAAAACTTGGCATTTGACTTTGAAACACATCAAGACCATTTTCGGCGACATTCAGTTATGTTGCGTGGAGACAGGCGTTAGGTTCATTCCTTTCATGTTGCCAAATTACGTACAAGTCCTTTGACTTCATACGAATTGCGTGCCGAAGATAATATTTTCTACTTTTCTGGCCTGACATGACCTGATACTGACTTTAAACTTCGTAAACGTTTAGGAGAGATTGTGGTGAGCTATCTGACTTGCCGTTTTTTATTTAGAATACATGTTTTGGATTTCCAGAGCCGAAATTTAATTAGTTCTGACCTTGACCTATCATAATGATCTGACTTCAATGTGACCCGAACTGTTTTTACGTTTTCACCTAGCTATATCCTTGTATACTCACGTCAAGTGTTTGTGTTTACTCGCACGAAACCTATTGTTTATTATCAGCTGTACTGGCGACCTGATCCAAGGTCAAAACTTGACATTTAACCTTGGAACACACCAAGGCCATTTTTGGCGACCTCCGGTTACGTTTTAAGGTGATAAAGGTTAGATGCATTCCCTTCATGTCACCGAATTACGCATAATTCACTTTGGTATCACATGAACTGGATACCAAAGCTCATATTTTTTGCTCTCCTGACCTGACCTGACCTCTTTTGTCTTCAGATTCTACCTAGAAGATATCGTGGTGGCCATAAAATTTACGTTTTTTTGTTGTTTCTAGGTAAACATTTTTGAACTCCAGAACCTAAAATATTTTTGGGGTTTTGGCCTTGACCTGACCTGATAACCTGCCCTCATGTCGCCAAAACTATTTGCGTATTTTTGCTTAGATATATACTTTTATACTCACCTCAAACGTTTGTGTTCATCTTAAAAACTCGATTTTTTGGCAGTCGTTTCAAATTTGCCTTATTTTTCACCCTTTTCATGAATCACTGACCTCACTTTGACCTGACCTAGTTGATTGATCCTTGGAGCCAGACCAACAAACCGGAACACCACACGATGCACCATTGAATTATACGAGAATAGACTAAATTTTAGTGTCTTGGCTTTATTTGTTCTCGAGTTATCATTGAAAAACCACTGGGGGGGACAAATTGACCCCCAGCACTTCCCAGGTTAAATCACCAGATTTCCCCACTATCACTCCAATCTTCCGTGATAATCGAAGATGGAGGCAGTAGCGACGCAACGCTTTCACTCTTGTAGAGGATGATCACTTTTATGACGACCTTCTTTAAGTTCATTACTTTCATCAGGCCGCTGCGTATCAAGTAGCAGGATTCTTCACCAGTGTATGCAGAAAGAGGCCTTAACTGGAGCACACTGACAGCTTCTGACATTGAAATATCTCTGTCACACGTTTGCCTTGATCCTCTAGCCACATGGTGTTTCATTTCATGGAGATATTTGTCCATATGAAAACCAACGCAACCGTATTGTCTCCGAAAACAGTCGCAAGTTCTACTCCAGATGTGCAAAAGAAGAGTTATGAGACACTTTCTCCAAATGAGAAAAGGAATTATTTCATTTCATGGAGAGCTTATCGAGAAACCACACGACAGGATGCACAGTCCACAATTACCTTTGGCTCTCAGCTGCAAACCTGGCCTTAGCTAAAATGAAAACAAACGATGACATCGATTCGTAATATGTTTTAACATCACGACTCGTAGTGGAATACCCGTGTTCGTCCGTGGATAATGGCTTGCAATAAAATGCCGATACTTTGATAGACTTTCATTCGAGGTTTTCTTGGCCGAATGCCGCGAGCGAATGCTGGTTTCGCTCGCTGCCATGACGTCTTGCCGGACAAGCGTGCCATGCTGAAGGCGACGGACCGTCATTGATGACATCACGTCGCCACTGGCGCCGACGGCGATGCAACCTTTGATCGAGTCGAGTCCCGCCTGGCCTCGGTCTCCCGTCCCAGCCTGGAGACGAGAGACGACAGCTACCCAAGCACTGTGTTCCAGCACCGTAATGTTGTGTAGTGAGAACCAGGCTGCGTTGCTGCACGGTGATTGGCTTATGTTGAAAATTGTGTTAGCCTGGCGGCTTATTGACTGGACATGATGTTACTTCCTTTTTCATTTGCGTAACGGTTTCTCAGCACCTTTCCTGTCGAGCAGCGAAAAGATTAGATAGATTGGACAGAAATCATGGCGCTGCCAGATAAATAAACGAAATCATCGCGACTCACATTCGGACATCACATTTCAGCAGAAAATGGATTCATGGAGTGGCTGATGAGGAAAGGGCTTTGAAATCCTCCCTCCTGCTGCTTCCCTTTTCTAAGCTGCACCTTTCACCGGTTCTCATCTAAGTGCTCTTAGCATTTCAACGTCCACATATATTTCAGCTTCCACGAGCAGGAAGACCCCGCTCAGTGCCGTTAATCCCAGCAGTCTGCATTTTGTTTTCAGCGCTGTCATTGGTGGGCCAAATTAGGATGATTCACTTTCTGCCTCCGTCCCCCGCCCATAAAAAAACACATTGATGAAATGATGTTATTTTGTATCTAACTGTCGCTGACCAAAAGTTTTGGCAATTTTGTTCCAGCAATTCTCGCTTTCGTTCCTGACTTTTCGCTTTCCTCCGCTAGGATGTATTTTAAACAGCATGCCTTTGGGGATTTCAGGCTTAAATGGTGCAGTTTCTATGTGTCCAGGAAAATCTGCGTTGTGAACTTTGGCGATGCGGAAAATTCTGCGAAAGAATATTACAAGACGTTGCAATAAGTGCATCTACCTTATACGTATCAGTGAACCAACGTCGATGTGCGTAAGGAGCTTAGGGATGTAGTTTCCTACTTTCCCTTCAGCCATTTTTCGGCCTTATATTTTACCTTTGACCTTTGACAGACAAATGTTCGTTCCTGTGGTTCAATCACAAAATTATGAGTCTTACTTTCCAGACTGCAAGTGAACAGTAATTCCCTTTGTCGTCTTTCAGCTGCAACAGCTGAAACTGCCGATCATGCACCACTGGTTTTTCGTGCATCAGTGTCACGCAACGCGACCTGTGGCCGATAATCTATTTCTTGCCGTCACGTCGAAGAAATGTGACAGGGTTCTGACGAAATGGTGTTTACGGTCCGACGAGGAGATTGGAATTAAGACTTGTGGCATTCTGGTAATGAATCATCGACTGACTATTATTATTGCATTTCAATGGACATGACACTTTGCAAAATCCAGTTCTGAAGACTTGTAGGTGGCATTCACTAAAACCGTATTTCGGGGAAGTTTTCTCAGAGCTGCGGAGTAATCAGATCAAATCGTGACATTTGTACATACATCCGTGGAGGGTATGAACGTAATTTGGGAATACAGTGCTGTACGGGACGTCTTTTACCTTCTCTTATCTTATGCCTGGAGGGATAAACACCATATTTTACTGTCTGATGAAATGATGTTTCCATTATTCGAGCTTTACCTCGTGCGGTGTACAATTTACCACCGTGTAATATGCGGGGACCAATGGAACTGTAGGGGGCCGCACCGATTGCACTGTAATGCAAACTACGGAACATAACATAAATGAGCATGTGAGTTGATGACGCCGGTCAGAGAATGCAGACAACGGAGGCGTTCAACGGGAGGATAAGTAAACAGTCACCTCTGAAGCTGCCTTCCCGGTCGCAGGGTTAAAGCAAAAGAGCGGAGGCAACTGGTAAATATGACGTGGAATTCGCAGCAGTTTCATAAACTGAGCCGGAGGCCGTTTTGTATCATGATTTGAATGCTGGAGAATGGCGAGTTTGACGATTCTGTTGGCCTGAAATTTTGTGCAGCAGCTGTTTCGCTCTCAGCTGCAGGTCCTGGAAAATATAACTCGCCTATGAATTATGCATCTTCTAGAATATTTGCCACCGTTGATGATTCGAAACAGTCGCGTCCTGTTTACGACGGCCGCACCATTTTGTTGCAAAAACCCTAACGAACTGAGCGCGACGCGCAAAGGCAGTACTAGGAACAGCCTGAGCTGACGTCGGCAGACGCAATGTTCCACGGCGTGAGGAGGCGTTGCATTTGCATACGATAATCGTGTAATCGAAGAGCACATACGGACGAAACGGCTTCAAGTTCGGTGAATGCATTTGCCTTTCCTGTCGTGCCGTATTCTCGTCACATCCTTTAGCGCACAAAAACAACCTGAAACAGATTGCGTGTTCTCTCGTTTGATTCCAAGTAATTCACCCTGATGGTTTTTCATGGCGAAACGACACCTTTACGGTAGTTTAAAGCTATGTTAACATCATGACCTATGCAGATGAATGAGTCCATTCTTACAGGGACAGCATAAAATTTTTTATCTCTCATTGTTGGACGGCAATATATCAACCCACAGGCTCATCACACTAAGGATAGCCACGCAGATAACAAACAGCAGACAACGCCGTACGGAACATAATGTGACAGCAATATGTGGGCGTAGCATTAGTTGTTTACGCATACCGCTTAGATGTAGCCTTTCGGTACAACATGCAGCAAAACGTCATCTGTCCCGGTTCCGAATGTCACATCAACAGTGTTTGTCTTCTTTCCGAATCGATTCGGCCAACATCGCTGCATGGAATAAGAAAACCTGCTATTTTCCCTAAAATATGAGTTAACTAGTTTTTTAATGAAGTATGCAACTGAAAAACAGATCTGTGCTCGACATCTTTTGGATGATCCGAATCAAAATCTGAACCACACTGACTTCACCATGATCAGCAGTTGAATCACGGCACTCTTTTGATATCTGATGGGAATCAAATGGGATTCACACCAGTTTTGAAAAACCGATCCGCATTTAACATTGACTCACGGGCTCTTCGTTGATTCGGATTAGCCATTGATTCAAGGTATGAATGATAAATCGGCGTAATCGCATTTACTAATATACATTACATATAACACAAAGGCGCATATATATATATATATATATATATATATATATAATGAGCGTACTTTGGCAATAACTTTTCGTTAAGATATGTTTCGTTAAAGACCAAGAAGTGTTTCGTTGTCATCAGTTTCTTGGAACATTTTTTTCGGATGACATTTTTTCAGGGTCTATTTTAACATGCTAACTGGGGGGGGGGCAAATGCCCTCTCAGTCGGACGCTTTGCCCCCCATTCAAGCCTTTGCCCATCCAAAGAAAAAAACAGCCAGGTGTACTAGCGTAACCAGAAGAGTATTCCATAAAGCGCTGCACACGAGAGTCTCGCAAAGCAGCATCTTGTCAGCGAAGGATGTGTCGAATCATTCAGTAATGTGGGAGCACACTTACAAACATCACTTTATAATACGTATTGCAGGCACACCTAGTGACCGCTGGCGAGTGTGTTTCGTAATTAGTACCGGCACCTGATGCCGCGACTGTCTGGTGGGCGGCCAAGGCGTTTCATTGCATCGCAAGCACGTTAAAAATGATGATGACCATCTTTGATGTGTTCAAGCGCAAGAAAACTGAAAGGCGAGCTGGTGGGCAGGGTGGTTTCGCTGTGCTGAGATAATGTTTATATGAATGCGGTAACAGTCCAGCAGTGCTGCAATCATTATCAATCATCCTGATCCGAAAACCCTGCTAAAATCCCAGTACCTAATCGGTAGAACGTCACTGAACTAGGTGGGTAAACCCGAGTTTGATGCGAGGAAAACAGAAAATTAATAAGTCATATATTAAAACCATCACTCTTGCTGCTCCTTGTGCATGGGTTTGTGCATCCCATGAGCATGCTTCATCTGCTTCACAAACATGGCATAGCCCAGACTGCAGATAATGACGAGTGGTGATGATATCTCACTGAGGCGGGCTAAGGCAAAGATTTCAATCTGAGGTGACTTTTTTATTCTGAGGCCGATAATCTTGAAATGGTGCAGTTTGTTCTGCCCGTGTTGGGACAGCTTTTGCACTTTTGCGCAGCGTTGAAAGACATATGGCGAAAATTCAGTGAGAAACTGTATTTTGGGGAAAGATTAGATCAACAGAAACTATCCCGGACAGGCAACCTACTGCCTCATTTAGGGAAGAATCAAAGCTGCCGCAACATCTCGTCAATATTCGGGCCATCGTTTGCAGACTGTGACTTATATATTTGAAGTGCCACACCTTGCCATCCCACGGTAACCCACGGTGCCGGTCTGGCAATTTCCCGCCCGTTCTTAGACATCATGATATTTAAGGGCCACCTGCGTCACTGCAGAAAGTATCTTTCATAACGGAAGTCTGTGCCACTATGGCTGCACCACCAGAAAAAAAGCCGAACTTTGGTTGACCGGTGCTCAGAACTCCTTTCGCGGAGAGAAGTGCTGCAGCAGTATTTTCAGTCCCACCGCCTGGATAGGCTTACCCAGAGGTAGGTCAAAACACGGATCGTCCGCGAAATGATGAAGGTGTGAAACGAAGCCCGTATTCTCACTGCACCGGAGCGGAACGTAATAAAGAAGCTCAACAGGAAGCTTGACCAGTACCAAGCTGTCATCAAAGGCAAATGCTGGAGGTCCACCCCGGAAATTGACAAGAAGAATGGATTTAGGGACAACCTCAAAAACCTTTTTGACCTTGCCCTTGTCGGCACCATTAAGATCATCAAAACCAAGAGGATAAAGACATTCTCTAGGCCCAAAGGGAGCCAGGTCGCCGAGGCGTCTTGGTGGTGCTCTTCAACAACAGTAGGCCGAAGCTTTAAAGGGCCCACCATTAGAATAAACAGCAGACCGAGCAGGAGGCAACTGCCCAGTTGGAATACTCGTCTACCGACAACACACAACTGACAGATCAGGATGACCCGCAGCCCTTGGCCATGCCTTCGAAGCGGCCCTGCAGGAGAGCCAAGAACATCGCCACTCCTGGTCAGGCAGCAGCCCTCGATCGGACCAAGCTCAATGATCGTTCTGCAATCCACTTCCTATCGGCGATGGCTTCGGCCCTCGGTCACGACTTCCTCTGAACTGGCGATCGCAGAAGCTCGGTCAGGCAGGCACGTAGATCGCAGAGAAAAGCCATTGCGGACGAAATCTAGCATTCTTTCTCCGCGCCATCCAACCTGGTGGTCCACTGGGACGGCAAACTGTTACTGACGATGGAAAGGAAAAGGTGGACCGACTGCCTGCCATTGTAACCGGCTCAAGAAGTGACGCCCAGTTCTTCGGTGTTCCGAAGTTTGCAAGTTGAGCCGGAGCAACGCCAGCGGACGTTGTCGCGCATTGTCTAGAAGACTGGGAGGTTTCGGACGAGGTCGTCGGCATGAGCCTCGACACCACCTCCAGCAATACCGGACAAGTTGTGGGAGCAAGCACGCTTCTTCAACAGAAGCTTGAGTGACAGCCTATTCACTTCGCTTGCCGTCATCGTATCTTCGAACTGGTGTCAGAGGCGGCTTTCTCCACGCGCTTCGGTCCATCCTCGAGACCGGGATCTCCTTGTTCAAGCGCTTCAAAAGAGATGGAGGTTCATTGATTGTTACAAATTTAAACCCATGATGTATAAAGACCTGGAGCCAACAGAGGCCGAGAAGTTTTTCTCCTCCAAGGGTCGTGTCGTCGCCTTCTGCCGTGAGAAACTCGCCGAAATCCAGCCTAGCGATGATTATTGTGAGTTCTTTGAGGTCTCGATCATCCCCTTTGGTCAAGAGCCTCCAAGGGGAATCAAGTTCCCCAACCAGGTGCTCTCCAGCGTGCCAGATGGATGGTTCCATCGTGCCAGATGGATGGGGCGCATAATCTGCGGGATCAAGATCTTCTTGCTTTGCCATCAGTTCTCCGTGTCTCTCAGTGAATTGAGAGCACTCAAGCGCTTCGTCTCTTTCATGGTTCTTTTGTACGTCATTGAATGGTTCTGCTCTTCATCGGCGTTCAACGCTCCCGTGCACGACCTGGCCGTTCTGCAAAGCCTGATTTAAATGCTGAAATCTTGAAGGGGATCTCCAAGGAGTATGCCAATCACCCATTATCTATGATGACATTATATACGACATATAATTTATTATAACAATCACCTGTTATGGTACCCCAGCGAAGAACTGGCTCGTGTGTCGTTCTTCGACGAGGGCGTGCCATGTGGGATGAAGAGGAGGATGATCACGGCACTCCAGGAACAGGGATCGGAGAGTCCTCCCAGCGAGCGCAGGTGGATCTCGCAGCAAAGTAGATTCTCGTCTCAGGAAGATCGTCGTCGACTTCATTATTGCAAAGTCGGCGGGCAACCTGAAAGCCTACGGCATCAACATGGACTTCCTTGCCGCCAATCCCGCTGATTGGGAGACAGCACCTGGCGTCAAGAACGCTAAGGAAGTCCTGTGCGGGATCGCGGTAGTTAGCGACTTCGCCGAACGAGCTGTGGCTCTTATCCTAGTGTACAATAAGGTGCTGACGAAGGATGAAAAGCAAAAGCAGTACCTGCTGCAAGTCGTCGAATAGCATCGTCGCCAGAACCCCGAGACCACAAGGACGGTTAAAGTATCATTCCCACCTAAGCCACACTGCTGCCAACAGGACCAGTGACCTATGACCTGAGACAGAATGTGAAGTGTCTTTCGATCCAGTGTGTCAAAAGGAGTAGTATGATGTGCATTTTATGGGTATCGTGCGCTTGGTTTAAAAAAAAAACTGTAGCACAAAACACGTTTCGGGGCATTTCAATCACACCTTTCCCTGAACGAATCTCCCTGGGATCATAAGTCCATGGAGAATGACTTCTTGCTGGGGGTAAATGAAATGGTGTTCTTTGACTTTAATGGGCTCGGAATGCACAAAAGCCGGCGCGAATTTCATCAAAATAAAACAAAATCCAGCACAAACGACATAAAATATTTGTGTGAAAGTGGTTAAGAGTGTTGGACCAAGACCATATTTTGCACACATGATTTCCTCCAAAAGACATGCCAGTTAATGAGAGAGCACTCTGGAAAAGTGTTCATTGTAATTTGCCGTGATATATATATATCCCTTAGGAAAGTGTTTTTATATATATCCTTTCCTTAGGAATATATATATATATATATACATAGATTAAGTGGACAAAATTTAATAAAGAGAACGCAAATATCGGGGGGGGGGGGGTGGTCTCGGTCAATGCGTCTCGTTCGCAGAATTGCCCCCGCGGTCATTTTTCCTTAAAATAGGCCCTGATATATACATATGAATGTGCCATATCCGTAGTAACATTGCATACAGTTGGCTTTGCGCTATTTTCTAGGTACTTCACGGACAGCAGACAGGAATTAAGCGTAGTATTAGCATGTATCTAAAACTGAAACACAACTACGGCAGTCATAGCTCCGGGCGTTCGTATGTAACAGCTTTAGCTACTGGCTGCTGCATTTTAACGCTGTTTGCCTTTTGATACTTATCCACAACTATTTTCCCATACGGCGCACTACTCACAATGATTGCTTACATTTTGTGTTATACGCAGAAGCTGATATAGGCAGGCGCCCAGGGGCGTGGCCAAAAATGAATGGAACCCGTGACGTGATGACTATTGAATAACACAGAGTAAATAACGTGATAATCTAACGAATCGCATGGGTGTCCCTATGGAAGCTGTTCCCATCGACTTACCCCAACATGGGTGCCTACTAGTGAGCTATTACCTACCTATGCAGTACACAGTAGTGGGGATTTGACGTAAATAGAAGTACATGACGGATTTCATTGTTTATGGTACGGAAGAAATCATAAACTTCATGAACACCTTTAATCTTACCATTCCTTATTGGCGTATGCTTCGTACTGGTAGTTATGTGTCAAATAGCTGGGCTGTGAAAATTCGTACCTTGTGGGGTTGTGACGGAAAGTTGGCTTCTGGCCCACTTGGCATCCTGTTTAACGCAATTTGTTTTGGTGGATTACAACCTGGAGGTATTCTTCATAAGCATATTGTTATATGATTTTACGATTCTGTTTTGCATGTACAGTTTGAATCAAAGTGACTGTGTCGTTGATCCGGACCAAAATCAGGATGACAACGCTTCAATCAATCCGGATCAGCATTTGTACCGCAGCTGTTTTTCAAATTTGATCTGAATCAAATGTGATTCATGGCTGCATTTTCAAACCTGACACAGATCTAATGCGATACACCTCAAAACATGGGATTCTTGATCCGGATCAGATTCGGATCTGACTTAAGCACAAGTCTACTAAAAAAGCTGTATGAACGACCATTAGCAACAGGAAAAGGACATAAGATTTTTCCGGGCAACCAGAAGCAAGTTTCGCCCCTTCTGATTCCATCAGACAAAACTAAATCATTTACAACGGAAAGCCACACAGTAATATTATTGTTGATGACAAAAGGGTTCACGAATTCCACGAATGAACCATGGATGCGCCATCCGGGCATAGCGCGGAATATGATACAGAGGCATACACAAACAGGCGTGCATAAATGAGAGATTGTTACAATGGGATAACAACTGAGCTTATTCAGTAGATCCAGCGGACGCTGGATGAAGCATACTCGTGTTTATTTCATTCAGAGACTAGTTGTTATTTCACGGCCTTTGTAATTATAGTTCTTCATAAGGCCAGAGGAAGTATTTTCAATGACGTTGTCAATTTATGTTTGCAGAATATAGTAGATACTGTCGCGATGTGGCGATTACTCTCTACACAACTACTGAAGAGAACAGCCTCATAACAGGCGCAGAAAAAAATGAACGGGTTGTGTTGGTCTGGCTACGGAACGAGAAGACCGATGATGTAACTTCAGAACATAAATCTAGTGCGTTGGCTCGCCTTCCTCAATTCTTCTCGCGTTAGATCAGCATTTGCATTTAAACTGGAGGGACGCACTGCTGCAGCCACTCTACATAGCGACTCTGAAAGCTATTGGTCTCCCCGAAAGCATTTCAGACTCTTCACAAGGCAAGCACTGCTATGAATGCGGCTGCATTGTCATCAGCCCCACAAAATGTAGGGCCAATGTCACGTGACTGGCGATTACGAGTCCATTTCACATGTAGCTTCTAACAGATGTTCCTACCAGCACAGGCTTACCAACGGCATTTCGTCTATCAGGCTGTTACTCACTCTGCACGGTGTAGTCGCTCAAAACATCACCGTCGGCTCGTTTGCAGGATCGATGTCTTCATACTTCGAGGTGTTCTGACTGCATCAAAATCTTTCGAGATCCTGCAGGAGCCTTTCCTCCCAGTAACGACTGCTCAGCATGTTGTGTGATGTGGCCTTACATCCGCTAGGAACCATTCGTGAGGTTATTTAGAACCCATTTTATTGTGATGACGACTAAAACTGCGGGACGACGGGAGCTTTGGACAGGTTGTCCATGGGGGCTGCAGAGATTAACACTTGTCTAGAACCCCCCATTTTGGCCAGCAGTCGAACTACCCAGTGATGTGGCCATCGGTTAGCAAAGGTCGCAGACAGTACACCAGGAGGCTTGGACAGCGTTCAGAGTTGAAAATCGTCCACTCACGTGGCGGCCAGTGGCGTATTCAGGCAGTATTTAAGCTTCTGCTGCAGAAATAAAATTTATACCTTTCAGCTATGCGGCTTTATAACCGTGTCTGCTCTCGCCGAATCGCTGGCCTGTAGCCAAAACGAAATGGCATCTGGAACCTCGCTCGAGGGGTTCAGTTGTGCAAAGTATGACACCGTTCTGAGATCCTTGTGAAATGCATGATAGATGTTCAGACGCGACGATGAGAACCGGTAATTGCCACCACATCGGCGGTGGTAATTGCCGTCGGGACGGTTATTAGTCAGGAGCCCCCGCCGAGGAGTCAGGGAGAGTAATCAAGGCTCAGTTATATCGCCCGAGCCTCAGACGCAGCTTTTTGCAGCTGCCGACTCCAAGAACTCAGACGCCAATAAACCGCTGCTGATGAGTCTGCATCTTAAATTGCCGATAGTGCGGCGTGTTTTAGGTGCCGGGCGATAAGTAAACGTGCCTGCGAATGTCTGCGGCTGGGTGGTTGATTTTTCTGCTCCACCGTCGCCGAATGTGCGATTTTTCCGCGTCCCAACAGGTCAGGCGCCATTCCCATTTCGCATAAGCGCCGTTTTTCATAAAGACGTAGTGATTCAACGCAAGTGCCGACAACGCATGGAAGATGGATTTGTAGCCTTCTTTGTAACTGCATCAATAGGGACTACGACTATATGACACCAGATGGCTTGTGCCTGGGAATTTAGCACTCATGTCATGAATTGGGATCTGAATCGATTCAGTTGAAACCTGCAGTGAATTAGAATCAGAACTGAAGAGCAGATTTGCGCGAAGAATCAGGTGTCAATCGACTCGCCAAAAAAAAAAACTCGCGAAGTGCAATGACAGATTAAATAAGTTACATTACACTTTACATGTTACACTTTACATGTTACATGTTCCGCATTGTAACAGTCCAGTCAAGCGTTACGGCATCCACGTGTTGTAACAACAGCGACGACTGCCTGTTTACACGCTTCTAAAGCTACGCAGGTAACGCAGTACATTATTGTTAGTGGGCATAGGTTTTGTACCCCATGTAGGGTAAGAAGACCAGCGGTCCTTCCAACTTTCGGGAATTTCAGCAAATCTTCATAGTTTTGCATGAAAAAACTAGGCTTAAAATATTTCTCCTTCTATCAAGGGCGGATCGAGCCCATGAGCTATCGAGGGACCAAATCTCCATCTGTGGAACCTAACTTAACCCGAAATGTCTCCCCAGATTTCAGCTTCTTTGTTTCGCCGTTTTCTAAAATTAATATAAATTTCAAAAATGTTTCAAAAATGAAAAAAATAACTTTTCCATCCGAAATGGGGAGCGCCAAAGTGCGTGTCGACACTCGTTTCCCCAGTAAAAGAGCGCCATGGCCCCCATTGCCCCTCCCCTGGATTCACCAGTGGGTTCTGCCAACTTTAAAAATGGCTATATGGCATACATACTATATATATATATATATATATATATATATATATATATATATATATATATATGCATGCATGTCAGCAGACATTCATCGCTGTTCACATTGCATGCATGCAACATGCAACACATTCCGCACATGATCTGCACTCGATTTTCTGACGTTTGGCAAGGTTTACATCTATATACAATTTGAGTAACGGGTTTCTGTCTTTCTGTATGTCATCAAATCTTTGCTTCGGTTCAGAACCCAAACGGATTGACGGATCGGCACGTGCCGTGCACTGTTCGAAAGGTTTCGCGCACCGCCAGGAAATCCACCAATTTTCGTATCGCTGCGACCCGCCGTTGGCGCGCCACGCGCTACAAGGGCGCTTTTTAGCCCATAGGGATAACACTTAAAATGGGAAACGCAAACAGCGCCAAACATCGTTTCGGTTCCGCCGAGTTTTTCGACAACCACAGACCGGATCGGCTCGAAACGCGTCAACTTGGAATGGCAATTGAACGGGCAATCGCGTGGCACACATCACGTTTCAATGCGCGCTGCACGTGCCACGCGCAAGCGACGGCAATGTGAAAAAGCTGTTTCTAGACGTTTTTCAGGATTGGGTGTGATGCTAGCGATCCAGAGATCGCAGCGACACTTTGTGCTCTGTGTCGCCTTTTCGCTTTTTCGTCACTTTTTGCTCCGTGTACCGTCTTTCGTTCGCAACGACAGCCCAAAGGCTTCGACCCATTGTTCAGGCACCATGCCGCCTGTAAGCATACGGCGCACTCACTCTCGGACCCTTTATGGATTCCGCTTAAATATCGCAATATCGCTTAGAGGTTTTTTACTTTCTGTGATGAAAATCACATCAGCCAGCCCGTCACATAGCCCGTTCTTTTGTGTTCCATAGCAACAAAAAATCATCGTATTTTGTTGTAGTATGTCTGTAATAAATTATTTGGCAAAGTCCTGCATGCCCAAACTCGGTTTTATCGCGAAAAAAAATTCATTCCGGCAGCAGTTACTGACTCAAGTCCCAGATTAATAAAATGAATAGTGTACGCCCTCTTCAAGCCCTGGGATCCGCGTAGTTAAAAACAGGACACGTTTCACGTTTGACAAAGTAGTCTCGGTTTCAAAAGGCTGTGTTGGCCTCCCAGAGACAGTGACCCGCAATGGGTAACCTCTGAAAAGAAATCAGACAACGCGTCGCACAGCGTCCTGTGTGCGTTTAAGAAGGATGCTCATAGGCAAGGAGGAAAATGGCTATTCACTGCTTTTCTGTTTTTGCTGTTTTTCACTTTTTGTGTCGGACGTAGAGACCGTCACCAAGATCAGACCATTAAAGCGAAATGCAAAATGAAATGAACGGCATTTAGAAATGGGGCCTGTCATGCACAGGAGCGTCCAGCAAGAAGCACGTTACCGTCATTTATGATCACCCGCGGTCCAAAGCCAAAAACCAATCAGACCCCAAAGGTCAGACTGCTTTGAAACCTAAACTCTTGGAAACCGGGCAGCTCATCGTTCATGAATCTTGCTTAATGGAGCAAACGTCAAGCCTTAGTGCTTGCTGTTGGGACTCAGGAGCTGGTCGCTTGATCAGTACAATGGTTGGCGGAAAACATTTGGCCGATAGCATTCCGTTCGAAGGCGGCCAAGAAACGAACCAGGACTTTAATAGGTGGCGTTACTTTTGCTTCCCACGGGCGGTCACGGCAGAGTGGAAACGTCTTCAGTTCAGTGCAGATGTCAAAAGGACACGAGAGAACACCGTAAAAAGACCACACGCGTACGACACTACCGGTTGCCCCGAACCGTCCATGGGGCGCTGTAGTTCGTTGACGATACGCACCGTTGTTCGCAGGCGATACTCATGCAGTTTCCGAGACAGTCTCCCTCGCTGTTTCAGAACTGCACATCGTGGAGAGTAGGATTAATGTTTCTGGTCTTCTCTTGTCTTGTCTCAATTCAGCAGGTGTTTCGCGTCTGGGTCTAGCGCTTTACCGGTAACTGTGCTCGACTGCGCACATACTGCCTCATTCCTGTCACTAGTCATTTATCAGTTGCGTAAGGTTCGCTCATATTTCCAAACGCCTTTTGACACCCTTTTCCAGTGCACATTTTAGTAATCTGCAAAACAGCTTCGTGGCAACACACATCACACGCGTATCTGATCAAGAGACTACAACGCACCCCACATCTCACCTGCACATTTTCACCTATTGCGGGAAGCAGCTCTTCAGTCACTTACAAGACAAATCTCACGAGATCCGAAAATTTATTTCCATCCAACTGGGATGTCACTTTCAAGGAAAAGTGACGTGCGTAACACACCGAGACTCCTACCAATGGTCACCATTCCCAGATAGAAAACAGCGCGCACCATTCGGGGCCAGGGGCTAGGCGTTTATCGTACCAGCCCCTTTCCCCATTGCAGCAGATCCCAAACAAATACCGCGGACAAACACCAACCTTTCACAACCCGCAAACACACCTTCCGCGCAACGATAATTACAGCCAATGACTTCTTCTGCCACTAATTCCATCAAAGTACGCGGAAAGTCATAAAAGCATCGGTTTGTCGGTGACTGCCAAGGCTGATCAACTGAATATTTTTGTTTGGATCTCGTGCGAACAAACAAGACCTTCGACGAGACATCTCGCTACCAACAGAGGTAAGAGAGAGCTTCACCGCACGCATAAAACCAGCGGTTGCCCGCCTCAAAACGAGCACCAGACTCCGGCCGGCACCAAAGTAGTCCGTTTCTGCGCACCACAGCGCACCGCCGCCTGATCACCGCACACGGCAGCTCCGACTGTCCTCCAGACACCGGCCGGCGGCCGCCGGCAGCGCTCAGTCGATCAGTTTCTTGGCCTTGAAGTAGCGTCGCAGGTACAGCACTTGCCAGGTCGCCAGACCGAGCAGACAGCACATGCCGAACACGCTGAAGTACAACACGCGGGAGCTGGTCGACTCTGCAACCGGGGAACAAGGCGTCACGAGGGGTGACATCCGCACAGTGCGGATGTCAGGCTGCCGGGCCGGCGTACTTCGGCGGGCACGCGTCACGCTCTCGGCACGGTGCTGACGTCTGTCAACTGCCGGACCGTTGTCTGGCGGGTCAACTGCCCGCCGAGTAAACGTCACGCTGCCACGACACCAGCGACGTCAGTCTGGTGGCACAACAGTGTCCCTCAGACGGTCAAACTGAACCACGACGAGTATCACTCCGTCAGCCGACGGTGATCCCAGAATGCAACGGTTTCGGACGGGGCGACCTGATTAGTCGGCCAGCCTCCAAACACCTGCGGCGCACGCAGCACTAGATGCCAATGCATGTATATTTGTCAGGAAAGGGATAATGGCAACACGAAGAAAACATCACATGATCCGGGATGGGCAATGAACAGTCGAGTACTGTATGCACAATTAGGATCCCGAAGCCTTTGAGGTTACTTTCCTGGTAGGCGTATTGCATGCACGCACCAGAAAGACAACATGTTTGAGTCGATATTACGTATTCGTCATTCATGACATCTGCAGTCCTTGAGATGAAACATAGGTCTGAAGTCTTGACAATTTGCTTCTTCTAGATCTCCATTTTATAATGACAGGGTTAACAGCTTGCTAATGGTTCTTAGGACAGAAAATGGCAATATCCCTACAGAGCTTAAAACAGCAACACGTCTGCATGCTAGAAATGCCTGAAAAATCCAAATACATATGAAGTATTCACATTGTGTAATTATTCAACATAGCTATAAGCAACTGGTTGTTCCTGCGATGTTATAAAGATGAGTCTTCAGAGGTTTTTAATAAAGTGATCAACAAGCCTCTATTTTTCACCCATTTTCTCCCACTCACTCATTCTTCTGCTCAAAGATAAAGAATTGTCCAATTTCTTAAAAAAAAACTTTCCACAAGCTTTGCCCAAAAGCACAGCACACTTACCATTTGTGTTCCTCATCTGTTCTTCCCTATCCCGCATGTAGGCAAAGTTCTGAACAATGGCTTCAGACATGTCCTCTAGCTTCTTCAGCTGCATTTCCAATGGCTTAAGTTTGGCTGCCTCTGCCAACTGCAAGGAAGACCAGGCACTGTCAAACTATCCTGACAGTGACACAGGATGTTGACAAGACATTTCTGAACAAATATTAACACCACAGAACAGTCTCTCAAGCTATCATCTAGCTGAAAAACACAGTTCAGTTCAGGTTTCTGAGCATCTAGCAATCCAATGGCAGAATTCAACCAACAAACTGAAGAAAGTTGCCATAATAAGTATCTGAAATAAAATAACACTACACTCGGCCAACACACTGATGTCATTAAGTATGCTGATAATGTTGGATAATACTAAAACAACATCTTCCAGATACTGTTCCAGGGGACATAAAACTCTTGTCCTGAAATAGAAAACTACATCTCATGAATCCACACACAAGTAAAATGCAGACTTACCCCTTCATAGCTCTTTGCCTCCACACCATGTTTGGTGGCCAGCATTATGTCATGGATCATTGCAGACTGACCTATAAATGCAAGAAAATTACACCTGAAGTGTGAAACAGTTATCAGACTTGTTGAACATAATATGACAGAAGATGCATAATGCTGTGTCATCAACCTATTTAATGGGTATTAATCTGATTTATGCAGTGCATAACACCATGCTACTT
Source organism: Capitulum mitella (assembly GCA_030062745.1). Taxonomy (NCBI): domain Eukaryota; kingdom Metazoa; phylum Arthropoda; class Thecostraca; order Pollicipedomorpha; family Pollicipedidae; genus Capitulum; species Capitulum mitella. The sequence continues at coordinate 16,455,954 of CP099847.1, read as the reverse complement.
CACAGTGGTTGACAAACTAATTATGATATCCACTTCTTCTCTGTTCTTCCAAACACAAGTAAAACACCCCAAAAATCCACCACAACTCAATGGCAGAAACCAATACAGTACACTTCTGCTAAAGGTACTGGCCAGCCTTGTGCAGCCAAGATGTGCTTTTAAGTTTGATAGCCAAATTTTAGCTTGTAGTCTGAAAGGTGATATGTAATATGCAATGCTTCAGATGTCTTCATTTACAGCTTCAAAGCAATTTCCCCATGATTTCCCCTTTATTCCTATTTAGACATGTCCCACTGTGAACAGTTAGGTGAAAAGGCAGGCATGGGTCAATAAATGTTTGTTGCAGGCCCATGTTGGATCACACCAGATGATGGCTGAAAAACATAACTGTTCATAAATCAACTTTCGTTTTTTTCAGAAAAATAAGTAATAGCATTGGTCAACTCCCAGGCAAAACATCTCTGTTTATGAAAGGCAAATGAAGATGAAATATTCATTTTAATGGCGTACTTATAATAATGGAACCTACCAAATGATATCACTATGCCATAAATAACACATATTCCATTGAGTACCTAAATGCAATTCATTTCTACAAGCTGAAACAACTCCAAACTGAAAAAATGAAACAACATTCATGATGACCACCTACCCTGCCACACATCCATACATAACTAATACCACAAACTAATAGAATCATGAGCATAATAAATTATTTTGAGGAAAGGCAGTGTAATGTCATGTTCTATTATCAGCTTTATGTAAAGACTGCTTCATGTAAAGACCTACAAAACCTACAACTACTTGTTACCATGCATAATTTCTCAAGGACCATCTGGTGAGGAACCAAACAATCTGTCAGAAATTTGCAATAATGCTCATCCATACCTGCTTGAACTCTTGAGGCAAAACATATCTGATATGTTGTGTCCTTGTCTGTGGTGAATGCAAACTTGCCATGACCTTTAGCATCTGCTCGATTGGCCAGCACGTGTCCATTCTGGTCCACCACCTGAGAAACATCAGTGTATTAGTAATTAAGTGATGCCATTCATATTAATTGTCTTAAATTCATTATACCAATGTTTTATTAGTTGATCACAAATCACTTTTTTGCCTTTTCACTGACCATTTTTGCTATACATACAATACAGAAGAGCTCATAAACTTTCCTATGACAACAAGACATGGTGACACTTCACAACCAGTATGGTTTCTCAAGGAAATGGAGTTTTATTTTACCATACGCAAATGGAATGGAGCTGGCAGCACCATCTTGCTTACACTGCCTTTGCTCCAAGGATGCTCTGTCCTGTGTAACATTTGATGATGTCATCAGTAAATGATATTAGAAGCCGCAAGACCAGTATAGGATACTACAGGCCATATGCCAATTATGGGTGCAGTGGGACTTGGCTCTGTCCAACAGAGGTTGGGCCATGCATCTAAATGGGCTGGGTTAGGCTGAGTTGGGTTGGGTTGGGTTGGGTTGGGTTGGGTTAGATTAGATAAGGTTAGGTTAGGTTAGGTTAGGTTAGGTTAGGTTAGGTTAGGTTAGGTTGGGTTGGGTTGGGTTAGATTAGGTTAGGTTAGTTATCTTGTTTATTATTCATTAAGTTAGGCTACACTGTGGACATCATTAGGCCCAAAGTACCTTTACCTTCAGAATTGCCCTTTTTGCAGAATCATGGCCAAAGTCAAACATACAAGTAGTTCTGGTCATGATGAACAGTGATGATATTATTTGGTAATTTTGCCATTTTCTTTACCTTGGAATGATATTTGCAGCAACCAATTGCCTTAAAACCATCTGTTGTATGATTTTTATGTCATTTGTTGTTTTCCACCAGAAAACAAGCCCTTGGTGAAAACATGTATGGCCAATTCATCTGACATATGCAACCATTACACAAGTCTGACCCAGCTCTACACTGTTCACCATATGTGCACTTTCTTATCACAAATAAATGAATAACAAACAGAATCAGATCACCCACCTGAAAGTCCACAACCTGACCAGGGAATTCTGAAACCTCATACTCCCCCGTCACCAACGTCTTCGCATGAACCTTCTCAAGAAGGCACTTGTGATTATTTGGGGTCAATTGGAACATAATACATTCTACACTTAACAATCCAGCGAAGAAAACTAGTGACGACCCCCATAATGACCACATTTTGGGGCTAAAAACAGGTGCGTGATGACAAGTGGCAGACGTTCAGTGCCTCTGAACTTCAATCGCAAACAACACGCGAGAGACCGACAAGCTGGTGCCCGGAAAACTTAGCAACCTCGCAATAGCACAAACCGGCAGCAGCTTTCACTCTTGGTTGCGTTTGTCGCCGCATTCGCCAACGTGTACTAAAAGGTTCTGCTACCATATATGAACCCAAATATACCGACATTTCCCTTTCTTTGCCCAAAGTTTTCGGTGCAGAAACATTTGCTCACGTGCAGCGGGTTGCAGGTGTGGGTACCTCATCACCCCGTTGTTGTCTGCGTATCCCAAATGTTCATGAATTTAGCGTGGAACACTATAGCGACTAACGGACTATTAGACTATGGGACACATATGGCGCGAGCGCAAACACCAACTGTAGCAATCTACAATGCATCATTTAACCCGCCCCCCTGGAGTTTTTCTAGGATTGCGAGAGAACGAACGAACACATCGCCTTGAAACTTGGTGTATGTTTTGCTTCATCATTTTTACACCTTGTGTCAAAGTTTTGACCTCAGGTCAAGGCAGGTGTCTGACCCAGGCCAGGTCAAACGGGCCTATGTCCAAACAAGTTTAGCGCTCTGTAACTTTTTTCGGGAAACAAGATATCACAATAATACTTTCAGATATTATAATACTATATATACATATACATATAATCTATAAATATATATATATATAATTTGTATTATATACTATATATAATACAGATAATACTATCAGATAGGCAGATTGATAGATGCAATAAATCTGCAATCTTAGATATTTTAAAAAATTTCCGGATCATTGACCTCCTAAGGTCAAACCCATTTTTAAGACATGTCGTCGTTTTTCTCGGAAATTGACGGAATATTTCATAACATTTTCGGTGTGGAATGAAGCAGACATCTAGTCACCGTCATCGAGCAAAGTATCAATGACTTCCAGCCATTGGCTTGAGGTCAGGTCACGAATAACTCTTGTGAGCAAAAATGTACCCCCGTCAAATTCAGTGATGAATTACTCAGAATAAAACGAAAATGGCAGAACCAGCTTACACAGACGTAAGTAATACCAAGGACCTCAAAAGGTTTTAAAAAATCGCACATTTTGGAAATAAACAGGCTCTCGCGAATAAAGCTCCGCCAGTTCTGTAAATTGGTATCTAATGGTTGTTCCAAAACTTAAGCATGAGAAACCATCACAAGAACCACTAAGATCAATAAAATTTGAACGGATAGGCTTATTTCGCGAAAATAAAGGAACGCTAAAATTAGGTCCCGTTCATTTCTTACTGCGTACGGCTGCGGCGCCCGCAGACAAGCGGCGTAAAAATTGCCGTGTCTTTAACTCAACGTTTCGACGTATATATTGAACAAATCAAAGAAATTAGACGTGCATCGGTATCTACGGACCATTACTTGTGTGTTGGTGCCTTTACCTATGCGTTATTAGTCACAGCCCTTGAGATTCAGGGCGTTTCTCGGTCTCATGCAGTCGGCTATGAGGAAACATATATAGGGCGTAAATTGCTTACATATTATCTAAGACTAAAAATAAGACCAGTTTCGAGTTCTACTTGTCACAAGCTTTCCAACGGTGTGCTTATTTTTATCGTGCGACCAACCATTCGTGAGTTGGAGGGGGTGACCAACCGCCCCCCCCCCGTCGGGCGTGGTCGTCGCCGACCGACAGTCGTGCGCATGTTAAATTCAGGTTAACAGTTGTCAATTCAATGCTTGAATGATTCTCGCCAAAAACGGCCTACCGGCCATTTTTGGCGCGAATTCGATATTACAAAACAGCAAAGGTGTGGTTTCTTGTCTCTTTGTGGGTGCCGCGGCACCCACAAAGCGGAAACGGGCAAACAGTACAACTTGGGCACCCACAACTTAAAGTATGTTGAAATGTTGAAATACAGTTATATTCTCAGGCCCATAGCGTTAATCGCCTAAAATCGGTTTTATCAGTAATAATCGGGACTTCTTTATTCCATCGTCATCCACCAACTGCTTTTCCCCAACACCCTCGAAGTAAAATTGTGTCATGCTGGGTCCTAAAGCAAGATCCTCCATTTAAGGGAATATATGTACTCAAATCGTGATCGAGGCGTAGGTACCATTCATTCTTGCCGATCCGCTCTCGTTTGCTCATATATTTTACTGGGATATGTACGCTAGCTGTTAGCCTTAATATAATCTATTTACCTGATTTTCTTTTCAACACTAAAATCACCGATAGAACGTGCTAGCGTATCGTTAGCGTCACCGATGTCAAAACTGAACAATTCACAAACACCGAAATTATTAAGTCCGACATCATGGGTTCAGGCAAGTACCGCTGCAGTTCCACCGATTTCCCCCGCATTTATGCATTACGTGAGTAGGTCGAAATACGTTAGTGTTGTTTGTCAAAACAGTTGTCGCTGCCGGTTATAACTGCGTCTGTTACAACACGACATGGTGTTGGATGAGCATCGGGTGCGTCCAAAGTTTACCTTCATATTTTCCGCTCGCTGACTGCTTCATTTCTTTAGCATCGTGTTGTATTTCGCGCACCGATAGCACTACCGATAAACACGGTAACTAAAATATGTGAAATATTGGTCTAAGATAACCAACATGCATTTTTCATTCCCATGGCCATTCATAACTAATGTTAGATATTCCCCGGAATGTATTTTTAGAATATTGGGCAAACCAGATATATTCCCTTTCAGGACGTCACTGCCATAAAGCCATCCATAATTTACGTATCGTTTTGTAATTACCTCCTGCAATACCTTTTCAGATTCATTTCTGTGAACTTTAGGCATAAACGCCTGTCATGGGCCCCTCCCCCCTCCGATACGCAATGTCTGGATGCCCCCATAAGCGTTTTGGGCACCCACAATCATTTTCAAAAACCTCACCCAAGCGAAATAGCATCAGTTCGATCTTGATAATAAATAATAAAATAATGAAACAAACTATGGAATCAAATATGGAAGCATGGCTCGGTGCTCGATCCCGCTGATGTAGTGGACATCAGGGAATCGAAGCTGCCCTCCCCTCGGACCCGCTGGCAGGAGCGGAGACTCTGCAGCGGCTATTATTGAACTCGCGCTCTGCTGCAGACTTTCGCCCCTGGAAAAGAATGCGTTTATTTAAACAAAAGCATTATAAAAATTATGCCAATTTAACGTCCAGACCACATTATATTCATGTGGATCGACATGCAACCAATTTCGAATCATGTAATGTTTTCATATTATCGAAAAGTCATGTTGATATAGGGTCGGCTTTATGCCGAACTGCACTACAACGTTTTTTTTTAATGTTTTCGGCAAAAAATAACATTACATCATTGTGCAAAGAGATCAAAAGTCAATGAAAGTCGTTTTCAGTGTAGAAGCGCAGTATTTAGTTTCGACTTTATTTCGGTCTGTATACCGGATGACATATGGGCTGAAATGAAGTGATAATATAGCAGAGGGGTACCATTTTCTTGGCTTTAGAGGCCCTCGTCGCTAGCGATGTTCACCCACTGGTTTGGGTTTACAGCAAGAGACCAACGGATCAAGGAGCAAACTCAAGTGACTTTGGAGCTTCTCTGCCAGAGCTTGGGATGGCTCCCAAAGAACTTCATTCAGTGGCAGGCTTTCATATGCAATGTTTCAGGCCGGTTTTATTTCTGCGTCGGCCAGAGAGGTTGCCAATAGCAGGCCATCCGTCCATCAGCAAAATGGCTCTGAGGCGCCAGCCGCCGGGCCCGACGATTTAAGACGATGGGCCGCCTGTCTAGATGACGTGCGGTGATGACCCTTTGTTCCGCAGTGAATGGATCTGCAGCGATGGCCGCCCAGATGTATGTCTGCAACGGGGCACCGCACGCATAACGTGAGTTCATTTGGGCGACCACCGGGCAAATCTCTTATGACGAGAGTCTTTCCACAAGGCTTTACAATGGTATAAAATTTAGCCGGACCTGTTGGCGTCCGATGGTGTTCCTTCCGCGCAGGCGTGTCGTCCACTCCCGCAACTTGCGATGGTCTTCGGCGGTCCGGTTGGTCTGTGATGGTCTCTGAATGTCTGCCTGATCCGTGATGGTTTCCGGTCTGTGCAGATGGTCTGTGATGGTCCGTGGTCTGTCCAGATGGTTTACGATGGTCTCCAGTCTGTCTGGTCTTTTCGACAGTCTGGCAGCTCTGCTCTAGTGCGCAAGACGCAGGATGGTCTGGCTGCCGTCGGTCAGTTCTCCGTTTGGCGATCGATTATTGCGCCTTTTATCGAAGCTCGCGACTGTCTGGGCCATTTTGCGTCGCAGCCTCTCCACGCCGATTGTCTGGGGGTGGCAAATTCAGAAGACGGATGCTTTTTCTGTGACTCAAACCAGCTGCGTTCCCAAATTTATTTTCGGGGTGATTTCAACACGCATGGCTTTAGGCTGGTAAAACTCTGCAAGTCCTTTTTTCTTTGCAAGTCATTTCAGCTCCAGTGCCGAACAAAGGAGCCAATACTTCGAAAATTCATGCATAGGCGCAGCCCTGAGGAGAGGACATGGTACCCGGGCCCTTCCTGGAGGCCATCGGACTGAGTCATAGAAACACACGACTCACACCGACTTAGGTTGTGAAGGGAATCATATATGTCCATATCCTTTGTAATTTTGCCCACCACTTTAGGTCCAGGAGTCGTTGCGTCCTCCTTTTCATCCTTTTTGGATAAAAAGGAGGACGCAACGATAGGAAACGTGTACGGCTACGTGATGGGATCAGAGATTTTCAGACATTCCAACACGTCATACCATACGTCACACCAGCGGCTGGGCTGAGTTTCCAGCCCGGCCGCTGGTGTGCGTTGTCAAGGAACTGCCCCTGTTCCGGCCTTATCTCTTGCATTGTTGCCCCGAGGCTAAACATTGGATTTTGAAGACGAACTTGCAACGTTCCGACCCCGGACCATCCGTGCGGGGAAGCCTGCATTTCCTTTCATGTCATTATGATTGTCTTCGATCCAGCTCATCAACCACATTTTTACAATCTGGGTACTGTTTCCCAGCAGCATTTCCGTTGTCTTGGTCCACCTTCAGGTGTTTCTGTAATGCGGTATATGGTAAAAGGCCATCATCTACGTTCGACCGAACCAGTAGCAATGACCTGGCGCACGGTCAACCCGTCTCTGGCAGCTCTGTATAGGCGACGTCATACCTCCGTGGCCTCTATCCGAAATGCTGAGTCACCGCAATGTTTTAACATTGAGTATGTTTCGGAAATATCTTTATTTGTTGTCCATTATCAACGGAGCGTTTTTCCGAAATCGGTGCTTAAGCTGAAATGGCCACCTGCGAGGTTTCATCGACACTCAGTGGGCACTGGGGAAATTATCTTCAAAAATTGGGGCCCGCAATGTTTGGCGCCAACAGCAACTGAAGACGCCGTGCCGGCCAGGAAATGGTGATAGTTGCGGCCACATCGGCCACATACATGCAGAGCTTGGCTAGTTATGATCGCATGGTTCATAACTAAGTTAGTTATGAACCATGCGAGACCTGACTGCTGGACGGCACGGTCGGCAGCCTCTGTTTTGCCTCTCGTCAGCACCATCACCAGGGGTGTCGATTTTTATAAATGATTGGGGGGAGCCGAGCCGAGGGCCCGACAACCTAACTTCCCCCCAGATGTGGGTTTTTCAACGGATTTAGTTCACTCTGCTTTGACCAACGGACGCTTACAAGTTTTTTGTTACTTTTTATCAAATCAAAAATTGCAATCATCCCCATATATGTGTGTATATATATATATATATATATATATATATAGAGAGAGAGAGAGAGAGAGAGAGAGAGAGAGAGAGAGAGAGAGAGAGAGAGAGAGAGAGAGAGAGAGAGAGAGGGAGGGAGAGAGGGGGTAGAAAGAAAGACATATGCATCGCTTTAGACTTCATTCTTTACTTCCTGTCTATCTCTTATCTACTGCGGCCTTTCTTTTCGTTGTTTTTACTCATTTCCCCTTGAAACCGGCAGAAAATATTGGGGGCCCAAACCAACACCGGGCAGGGGGCCAAACCAATATTGGGTGTGCCAGGGCCCTCTCAAAAGAATACAAACCGACCCCCCCTTGCCATGGACTACTATTTCGCAATAGAAGCCGCGCCGTGACGAAAGTTTTGGTGACATTCAGGGACGTCTCCACGGTAAAAGGTTAGCAGACATCGATATTTTTCACTGTGTCTCCATGTAACGCCGATCGGCCGGTAACGTGACGTTCGGAAATCAATGGGCACGCGCCTGTTCCGTTTCCCTTTGATCCAGACTGATGTGGCAGAGGATCTTGGAAATGTTTTTGTGCTTGTACTTGTGCTCCAACAAATAACATTTCAATCGCCGTGGCTATGCTGCTGGTATAGGGACTCTAATATGTGTGTTGATTATGACATGTATATGCGGTATACCACACCCGCCAGCTTCTGCGTGTCCGGTTCGGTTATTAAACCTTCGCAATGCGTCGGAGATAATGAACTGGTTGCCCGATACTCAAGGCTGAACCAGTCAGAAATACCCGGAATTTCTGTCTGCTACCTGTTTCTAGCTGCTGTCGGACCAGCGCCGGGACTTCCGCCGCGTCCGCTGCTCCATGGTAGCAGCCGCCAGCCGGCCAGTGGGGGGGGGGGGGAGCGCCTGCGTACATGCTCTGTAAGCCCGTCAGACGCGTCGAGCCGTCCGGCCGGCAGTCGGAGGTCGAAAGCTGCGACAGTCGGTTCGCGCAGGCAGCGGGGTTCGGCCGTCCTTGGACGCGAAATTGGTCTGTGATTTGGCATCATCTCAGTGTGCGATTTGCTATGCAGGGACTGTGAGACTAAGAGCGAGATCAGTGGCTGAAGACCGCGTGAGCAGACGTGAATGGACGTGATCAGGGTTCGCGGTGGACGCGTCACACACAGCGGCGACCTGGACTGGACTGGCGCTCTGATCTGGACTCCGAGTCAGCCCTGCTCTGATCTGGACTCCGAGTCAACCCTGCTCTGATCTGGACTCCGAGTCAGCGGATCGTCAACAACACTCCTGACGCCCAGACGAAGGCCCGAGGATCCCTGCCAAACAGGAGAACCGGGCCAGTATCCCAACAGGACTTCTGACGAATAAGAGGCCCGGATCAGAACCTCAGTAAAATGTTCTGACAAACAGAAAGCCCAGACCTACCCATCAGCAAGATTCCTAACAAGAAACCCCAGCAGCACGCCTGATGAACAGAAGGCGTTGATCAGGGCCTCAGCGGATTGCCCTGACGAACAGGAGACCGGTTCAGTATCCCGGCAGGACTCCCAACACCAGGACGTCCGGGTCAGGACCTCATCCGTCCGATCAGGGCACCTGACGTCCTGACGAACAGGAGGCTCGCACCAGGACCTGTACCAGTCTTCGGATCGGGACTCGCCTTCGAAAAGCCGCCATGGCGAGGAGGCGGCCCACGCTGTGGGAGCTGTTCGCCAACTACACGTGTCGCGAGGGCGACGTCGTCTTCTTGCGCACGGATAGCAGTCTCATGTGCTGGGACAGCAACACGTCGCGCATGATGGGCATCCCGCTGCCGCTGCCGGCCAACATCACCGACCAGACGCCCGTCGACTACGCCCTGCCGCTGTACGGCTACGTGATGCCGCTGCTGCTGGCCATCACCGTCGTGGTGAACACGCTGATCGTGGTGGTGATGAGCCGGCGGCACATGCGCACGCCCACCAACCTGGTGCTGATGGCCATGGCCATCTCGGACATGCTGACGCTCGTGCTGCCAGCGCCCTGGATGCTCTACATGTACACGTTCGGCAACTACAACAAGCCGCTCGACTCGATCTACGCGTGCTACATGTACGTGACAATGACGGACACGCTGCCGTCGCTGTTCCACACGAGCAGCATTTGGCTGACGCTGGCGTTAGCCGCACAGCGCTACGTCTTCGTTTGCCACGCGGCCGCCGCGCGCAGCTGGTGCACCGAGCGGCGCGTCGTGAAAGCCATTGCCTGGATCTACTTGCTGGCGCTGCTGCACCAGGCCAGCCGCTTCTTCGACCGCAGCTTCGACGTGCTAGAGGTCATCTACGCGGGCCGCGTGACGCCCAGCTGCTCCATCGGCATGCCAGAGTGGGTGACGCATGGCGTCGACGAGAACGTCTACTTTGGGATGTACTTCGGCTTCCGCTTGGTGTTCATCCACCTGCTACCCTGCATTTCGCTGGTGGTCTTCAATATTCTGCTCTTCCGCACGTTGCAAGCCGCTCAGGCGAAGAGGCACCAGCTTTTGAGAGACGGGCCGTTGAAGGATAAGAAGAATTGTAAGAAGGCTGCGGACTCGCATTGCACAACCATGATGTTGATTGTCGTGGTCACTGCTTTTCTGATCGTTGAGATACCCCTTGCCGTCGTCACTTGTCTCCATATTATCCAGAATTCGATGAAGGACACTGAACTGTTAGACTATGAGGTCAGCAAAGCCTTGGTCGTCATCGTAAATTTCGCCATCAGTCTCTCATATCCCATCAACTTCCCCATATATTGCGGTATGTCCCGTCAATTTCGCGAAACGTTCCGAGATCTCTTCATCACGGGGAAAATGTTGCATTACACCGCGCAGGGTAGTGGACGATATTCCACGATGAACGGGCCCAGAACGGAGACTGTTCTGTGATTTGCAACATCCACTCATGGAATAAAGCCACTGATTCTCTTGATTCACGAATCCCAACCTCGTCTGAAACGTTGATTGAAAACACAGTCTGTTCTAATGTTGTCAGCAGACGTAAAAAAAAATCCTTCTTTTGAGGGGTGAAAAGAATTATTAAGACGGAGTGGACGAGCAAAGCGAGCTAACGCACTCGCACAATCCTTGGTAGCTAGAGCTCTGTTTGTTTCTTTGATTTAATGTAATCCACAGACTCCTCGTATAGCACTTTCTCGATCAAAAACCTTGGTACCAGAGATATGTCTCAAAACTGCTCCCAAAAATCTCCTTTGCAGAGATATACTAAGCCGTATTATAACGTCTTTTAAACGTTAGAGACCGAGCAATCCAGCAGAACCTCGTATATATTATCCTGTCTCATTATTTTTTTCATACTTATAAAGAAATGCAATAAACTTAGAAAACGTCTGGCTGCAAAAAAGCACTGGTGAAGTATACAAAAAAAGGAAAGATTTCATATTCATCTGCATGTTCAACGAGCATGCAGGCATAGGCATATGCACGTTGAACGATTATTGTTCACGTCTGATTCATGACACGCATACTAGTGTCTGCGGCAGAATTTCAGGACCGTTCCAAGCGCAGCTCAGCTGTTTGTTACGTGTCAAGACAAACAAGATAGAGTGCCTGTCAAGATATTTCAAGACAACGAAACTTTGAAACCAATGACCGAAAAGCTTTCATTTGGTCAGTAGGCTAAAGGACGCGAGTATAAACAGGACGTTCCGCCAAGTCCATGGTACACAAATTTCTCGAAATAATGGCCTTTATATGAGAATGTCGCATAACGTCACGTGACAGCTCGCAGCCGAGGAAAGGGTTTTCTGCAGTGCAAATGAAGAAGATCGGAGCCCACATTTTTGCAATTTTAAGATATTTGTGTTGTTTGATTCTTCTCGAAGAAGATTCATCATTAAGGAAATAATATCGTCGAATCCTCTCCTAAGACGGATTAGCATTGTGTATGTAAGGATTCGATTCATACTGGTTGTCTGCATATGAGAAAAAAATAAAACAAAAAAATATTCTGTAAATTTTCTCTGAAGCAGATTACGGCTTTCCACCTTTGGACGGTGGTTTTGTGTTTTCAGACGGTGTCTGGATCGAACCCAGCTGTCACTTCATCACCGAATGTATCGTGTTTTTTTTTTTACTTGTATTCCGATGATGTGAATGTGTGCTTACGGAGAACTACTTTTAGTTGACAAGACTTTTTTCCATTTCGTCTCAAAATTGGAATGTCGTTCTGTCGTGCCACACCTTTTGAGCGTCGCAGTGTGCAAGACTGATTCGTGAAACGGTTCCTGGTGATGTATGTGACGCTGTCACAGTGCTCGGTTCAGCTAGTAACCGAGCGTAAGTTTGGCACGAGTAGATGTTCATTTTGATCGCAACTAACTTATGATGAAATTGGAGTGCAAGTGGCATCGTGCAAAGACGCTACGCTCAAGCCTGGATAATAGTAGGAAAGAAAGTAAGGCTTACATGGATTGTTGCCAAATTTGGGTATGCAGCGTTGGCATCTCGATACATCTGTGCATGTGCTATTATGCTTCACATGCGTCTAATGCACGAGCTCCTTTCACTTTTACCGTCGTGTCTTCATTTTGCTTGATGTCGGAAATACAGGTTGTACCCACATAATAACTGAAATAACTACGTGAAAACTGTTTTCACTGTTTTGTTTTCAAAACAAGAGACTCCGGCCTGGATCTGCCGTTTTTAAACATAGAGGTACCTTTCTAGTAAAGGACAAAACACTGAAAATAAAAACCAGTTTCACAGGGCTAAACACTGCGTAAAACGGCATTGACGCACAGAAACGTTTCTCTAGCGTTTCAGGACACTGCGACAGACGTGATGGCAACTTGCCAAAGTCTGAATTGGACAAGTGATCAAGGTTGTACCCAAAAGTTATTTCAAAATATAGTAACAGAGTCCTTTATGTGTTAATCCTGGTATGGTAACGTAGTGGCGCACCTCTTCTCCTCCAACTCACTCGGACGAGAAATCTGTAAACTTCATTATATCCATATATTAGTACGCTCACACACAATGCATGCTCTACATCATTCTTATTTAAGACTATTTGCAGTTTCAATAAGGATAGGCAGGCGTCTTATCATTTTGTTCATTAAAAAATGTGTAAACTCACGTAGCATGAAGTCTCAGAGCTATAAATATACTGCATGGAATATTCAAACTCTTGAAGACAAACGGAGTGTCGAGTTTAAGCACATCGGGCTGGGGCAGGATCCTGAGCGAGCCCATCACTGACCACCAGCCGATCCTGTTAGGAGCTGCGGTCCCGAGAGAGCGGCGACGGCCATTCACCTTCAGCGGACGACCATAGAAACGCGTTGATTGGGATGCCATCCCACTTGGCCTGCTGACAACAGACTGGCAGCCACGCCATTTCTCCAGGACCGCGGACAAGAAGGTCTCTACGTTCACAGATATCTGGAACGAAACGGTGTTCAAGCACTGTTCACTCATCACGGCCACCCCGCGTAGACCGAGCTGCCCGTGGCTACGACGCAATCCAGAAGAGGCAGCTGCCTTGGAAGAGCGAACCGAAGCCTGGAAAACTTGGGAGCGTCGGTGAGCCCCTGAAACGTGCCGCGCTTATCAGCGGTGCCAGCACTGCGTAAAAAACCAGCGTGCTGCCACCTGGTGCTCGTTCCTGTGTAAGGTATGCTGAACGACGGGCAAGAATTCTGTGACCATCTCAAGTGGTTGGGTCTACAGCTCCCCTCCCCCCTGCCGGACGCCGGCCGATTTTTACCTAGCCGACCGAGCAGGCAACTTTTACTGTTGTATGCCCGAGGATCGTCTGCCGTTGGCGTCACCTGCTGGCATTGATCTCACCGTCTCTACGCGGCGGTACTCACACTGCGTCCAGTGACACTGTCGGAGCTATCCGTAGCTGTTGCGCGCCTCAGTTACGCCTAGCTTACGCTGTTGACAGTGGCAGTATTCCCCGGTTTGCTTTGACAGATTTTTCCGCTATCGGCCCGCAACATGCATAGGTACAGGGGCATGCAGCTGAAATGGTCATGCCTAGGGTCAGGTCTGTTTTGGACCATAACTTGCGTGCTGTTTCGTTGGCGGTACTAAAATGATAATTACACGATTCACTTTGTGAAACGATTCGAGTGATATACATCACAACAATAACGCATTTCACCGTATCAAAATATCACCAAAAACCCGTTTTAGCAGCTCCGTGGCGGGGAGGCGTGCTGAGTTCTTGGTATCGCCTCTGCCAACACGACCCTCTGCGAGGGAAGTTCGGTTACGTGATTGAGTCCTTTGCACCCGGTAAAAAATGACCCCGTAGAGGATTCATGCGAGACCGAAGGACCGGGCCTGCACTGGTCATGGGTGCGGGTTTCCAGCTTGATTATGCTGGGTTGACGGCACGCATTATGCGGTGCGGATGAGAACCAGTTTCCATCTATAACGGTTCCCTTCAGTCCCAATAATTATACGTGCACAGGATGCCTACGTTGCTCCATCAAATTTTGCGTTTGCTCTTGACCCAAAATCAACCATTTTTTCCTAAACCAGCGATAAATTGCCAGAAAACTGAACGTCTGGATACACACGCACATACACGTTACAATGCATCTATATATGTATGCATGTGCGTGTGTATCCAGACGTTCAGTTTTCCGGCAATTTATACACACACACACACACACACACACACACACACACATATATATATATATATATATATATATATATATATATATATATATATATATATTGTATATATTTCAAGGGGCATGGCAGCATGGTCGCCAAAGATTCAAGTTATGACGCGGATACGTTCCTTATTCAACAGAGTAGCTACTTCTCAAGCCATTGCCTTTACTATGGGGGACAGGTAGTCCCCCTCAGCTTTTTCGTCAGAGGGAGACGATAAGAAAAAAATAGATGGTAGTTCGTCTCATGCCATGAGTCTGCATGCTTTCTGTCCAAAGGCATAAAACGAAATTACCGAAAGCTGACGATAAACCAACATTATAATGTCGGTATACCCAGCTTTGTCTGGTTGGGACAGGATTATGAGAACTAGGGATCAAACGAATGTTTGTAGTCTGAACTGGCGTTTAGCTGAAACAGATTTTGTCATAAAATGAAAAGCGTCACAATGAGAGCAAAAAAGGGCATGTAATACATTTCCGTTTTTGAGCACGCATAGCTCAGGTGGCTAACTTTGATTTCCATCTCCCATTTTGTTGCTTAGTCGCAAGAGATCATCAGAAACTGTGCGGCTCCTTTACGGCATTTTATTTGGCTGCTCAATGGTTAAGTTTGTTAGCCCGTCCCCGACTGGGGGGGCAGTTGACTGCCCCCCTGATGTTTTTCTGAGATTGCGAGAGAACCAACAAACAGAGAGTCACGAAACTTTGTGTACCTTTTGCTTCATCAATTTTACGTCTCGTGTCAAAATTGTGACCTCAGGTCAGGTCAGGTACCTGATCTAGGTCAGGTCAAACAGACCTATGTCGAAAAAAGTTTAGTGCCCTCTAACTTTTTCGCAAAACAAGATATCTCAATAATACTTTCAGGGATTAGTGATCGTGATAGATGCAACAAACCTGCTATCTCAGATTTTTCGGAATCTTCCGGGTCATTGACCTAAGGTCAAGCCCATATTTAAGACATATCGCCGTTTTTTCGGAAATTGACGGAATATTCCATAACATTTTTAGTGTGCAGTGAAGCAGACATCTAGTTACCGTCATTGCGCAAAGTATCAGTGACCTCCAGCCGTTGACCTGATGTCAGGTCACGAATAACTGTAGTGGGCCAAAATGCACCACCGTCAAAATCGACGATGAACTACTCAGAATGGGTAGAAAATGGCACAACTAGCTTGCACAGACGTAATTAATACCAGGAACCTGAAAAAGTTTGAAAAAGTAGCATATTTTGGAAATAAACAGGCTCTCACGAATAAAGCTCTGCCAACTTTGTAGATTGGCAACTAATCAATTTTCCCAAAATTTAAGCATGAGAAACCATCACAAGAGCCACAAAGATCAATAAAATATACATAGATTGTCCTTTTTCGCGAAAATAAAGGAACGCCAAAATTAGTTCCCATCAATTTGGCACCGCATGCGGCAGCGGCGCACACTAACGGCCGACGGGGAGAATTACGGTGTCTTTAACTCAACGTTTCGGCGTATATATTTAACAAATCTGAGGAAATTAGACGTGTATCGGCATCCCCGGACATTTACTTGTTGTATCATTAAGCGCTGATGACTTACCTATGCGTTATTAGTCACAGCCCTTGAGATTCAGGCCATTTCTCGGTCTCATGCAGTCGGCTATGAGGAAACATATAAAGGGCGTAAATTGCCTTATATATTATCTAAAACTAAAAATGAGACCAGTTTCGAGCTCTTCTCGTCACAGGCTTTCCAACGGTATGCTTATTTTTATCGTGCGACCAACCGTTCGTGAGTTAGAGGGGGGCAGTCAGCTGCCCCCCCCCCCCAGTCGCAGATGTTCGGGACGGACCGACGGTCGTGCGCGGGTTAGGTGTAAAAGTGAATAAAATGACCGTTTGATGTTGTAAAACCCCGTGCGTTTCAGGATAAATCGATGATACCGAAAAGTTGATGAAAATAAAATTGTACTCCAAGTTGGAGGCAGACACGTTTCATTGAAAACAGTAGCAAGCAATCCTCTCATGTGTCTAAAACAAATATCAAAAGAGCGCAGCATAGCATGAGGAATGGTCACTTGAGATGGTAGTGTGTGATATCAAGCCAAATATAAAAGCAAGCAAATATATCTTTTCTGCACTAGTAAGACCTATGATTGTCGAACATTCCCAAATGTATTCAGCTTTCAACAAACTTTTATGCTGACTGTGCGTCCATTGGCCATGATGACGTGCTCAAACGTCATCTTAAGTCACTGATGGTCCGTATGAAATAACTCTAGGCAAGACTATGGTGAAATAAAGCAAGAGATCTTTCTTGTCACTGGCATATAGGCATGATTTCTAAGTGAAAAAGAAAGAGCGTCCGGTGAATAGCCAAGCAATGTCATCTTCTGCCAATTGGCGAAAGTTTAACGTAGGGGAGTTAGACCAGAACCGAGTCCAATTCCATTTAGTCAATAACGCTGCAGATAAAGTAACGTTGTCGTAATCGGCCACTTAAGGATTAGGCAAAACCTAATGTAACGTGTAGCCCGACTCCCGTTCACATATCATCTTCGACGGTTTATTTCCTATATATCCTTAGTAACAGGTATGAATTCCCATATTCCAGTTTCATAGGAGTAGAAGCAGGCATTATTAGCGATTAGCGATCAGAGCAAAACAAACACACAACTGATTTGGCTGATGCATACGCTGAGCTTTCCGCAAAGACATAGACCTTTATATGCATTCGGGACGACAGAATGGTTGGACCTTTCATAATTTCTCATGGCTTTGTCTTCCCAAATTTAATGTAACGCATATCATTGCATGACGTTTGCATGTATCACGAGGCATGACGCCTTTCATGCTGAAATTAAATGTAGTTTCGGAATTTCATGCCGTCATGTTTAGCTCAGATGCCAGCTTTGTCTGTTACCGTTTGCTTGTTCGTTTATAGCTCAAAGAGGAAGACCCGTTTTCTCCAACAATAGTTTGTTGTCTGGAGTGAAAAGAGCTTCGTCCCTCCTTATCTTAAATTCATCCCGGACCAAGTGCTTTATGAGGCTTTGAAATATCGCCCAGGAATGCGTTACATCAAAAGATATGTGCTCTTCTGTCGAAATTAACATCGGTCGATATATCACTTTGGACTACATGGTTGCAAAGAATTTTCAAAAGTTTTGAGGCGGCAATAAAAGTCACAATTCTCGGCCAAATTAAAATTCACATTCGTCGCTGGATTGTTGGTAAAAGGGCATTACATTACAATTATTAGCTAACGTCATACTTCACTAATTTTTCAGTCAGATGAATGGAAGGTTAACGAAACATGAGCGGTCGCATTTAACAGTGCACAGGACTGCAAAGGTTGTTTTTGAATTTTAGTAGACTGGTGTCGTTTTTACCTCATAATCTTTTTCAGGTTATGTACGAAACAGGCGTAAGAAAGAATGAAATCAAGCAAGAATTCGCAACTTTACAAACTATTCATTATTATTACCCTATCACCAATCACCGCTACGGGCAGCTTTATCGACGAGCCACTACGTTTTGAATATGACCGAAAACTTAGCAAGGAAATATGATTCACATAACACCTAAGCAACTGCTTCTTATTCCTCAGCGGGCGTATAACTTTATGGGTGTTTAGACCAGTTTACGGTTGCTTAAGAACAGTGAGAAAAAAGTCACGAAATAGCGGACAACTTTTAACCACAGTTCCCATCAGACCTTTAATAAGGAAAGATGGTTAAATTCTATTCCCGCAAGGTTAAACGGCATAGCCCATTTCCGGTAGGGGGGAAACCCCCTGTGATCTCGAGAACCATTCATTCTGTTTCATCGCAACAAACGGCAATCAATTCGCCATGACGTGGACTACACTTTTATAAAAAAAGAAGTTTTCAAAATCTCGAAAGTCGTGAATACAAGTGGTGAAGAAGACAAAATGTAAGAGTGGGCGCCGAACGACCTCAAAGTCGGTGCGCCCCTAAGCCCCAATAATCAATCAGTCATTCAATCAAAATGTAGGAGGGTAACTCTGCTGGTTATGGACCGATTTTGATACCGTTGGCATGAATCGAGATCTTATGGATGGGACTTTCACTACTGATCCATAAGTTTCGAATTATGAAAACATTCATCGGCGTTCACGGGATTTCGGAAATCATCACGAGGACAGTTTTTTCAAAAACTACAATAGCAAAGAGTTAAAAACACATTTACTTTACTACTCTTTGCTACTTTGCTTTTACTGCTCGTTTTATAGTGAAGAAATACAAATCATATTGCATTGTCAATATAATGACAGCGAGGGGACGCCAGGGATATGAAAAAGGAAGTACTGTCATGTTCGCATGTTCACCAAGTGACCTCACGATCTTTCACCTGAAATGACCTCGAATGACCTCAGAGTCACATGGAATGACCTTGTGTGCATTTCATATTGTCTGAAAACGTTTCCAATCCTGTGAAGTGACTTGCTAAAATTCTAGTTTATCGCTGTCGTGATACGGGGTACCCGCATTAACATTTTAGGTCGTAGCCCTGTCATCCGACGTGAAATTTATTTAAAACTTGGCACGCAGGTAGAAAGCATTCTAGTAAGTCATGTATTCCGGATTTTGGATTCGGAAAATTGTATTTGGAAAATCAGCGCCAGAATAATTAACATAAAACAAAGTTTTGAATTTTGATTTTTGCCTGACTTTATGAACTGACGTGAGATTAACACAATTAGTTGTGTACACTTGCGTAGTCATTTACTCACACAACCATATAAAGCTGTAGGCTCTATCTAAAAAAAAATGGTGATCATTTTTCTTTTACCTCCAACAGAGCATGAGTGGTCCCCAAAAACGTGGCCTGCATCTGCCCATGAACAAAACAAAAATATGGAATTAAAGCACACCACAAAGAACCAATAGATAGGAAAAGTAATCAGGTTTCGTGGAGCTGTTTCAAAAACCCCGGCATAAGTAACCAGAAAACAGGAGGGGGCGAAATCAGCCGCCTTCCCCGCCGGGAATAGGATTAAACGTGCTCTAATGCAAGTTTTCTTTTAAAGTCATGTAGTAAGATCTACGCAGACACAATGCTTTTCCCCCACTGCTGTATTCGAAACTTCTAGAAAGACCATGTTTGTTTACAGAATCTAGTTCCGTGAGCTGCATTTACCTGCGGTGGGCCAGCAGTTGCTGAGATCGGCACAATTTTTTGTCAGTCTGTATGAAAGTGCAAATGGAGAAGTTCTGAATATGACTGCAATGAACCACTCATAGTTCTGAATCCGAACCTGGTTCAGAATGTTTTATTGCAGTATCCGCAAAGGCTTTAGTTGGGCCTACACAAAAACAATATTTGTTTCGCCACCTGTTACTCAAAGCCGCCAAGCTTACATTCATTCATAGCTTTGCAAGCCCATGTTTGTCTATTGAACTTAACTCTGTTAGCTGCATATACTCTTCATGGACCTATAGATCGGCATCGTTCCTGTATCAGTCTTTATTAGAAAGCACAACTGGTCAAGTTCCTAGTACGATTGCAATCAGTCGCGCACGGAACGAGCCTTACTCAGAATGTTCTGTTTCGTCATTTTTTTGAATCGCATAGGACAGTCTACATAGACACATTTCTGTCCGAATTCAAAGTCCGTAAGAGATCACAACTCTTTACTGAATCCAGCCTCGTCAGTCGGGTTCGCTCATCATGAGTGTAGATACCGGCTTTCTTCTTTCCTCAGTCATCGACCTGCAGAGGCGTAAGAAGCCTAGAAAAGTGGGGGGGGGGGGGCTATGAAATATTAAACCAATGACGCCCAGGCATCGCTTTTTAACCCGCGCAGTGGAAGGGGGTTTCGCGCTAACGCGCACTGGAAGGGGGAAGTCTAAAAGTGCCCTCCCCTCCGATCTCGGCAACGGAAAGAGTTAGATACATGAAATTTTTATCGACAGGGTGGGGCTATAACGATTTACATTTTGCGCAATTCTCATGACCCGTGGTTGATATCTTCAAGGTCAAATGGGGTCGAAAAGGTCAACTTTGGACACCTTCTCGGCCCGCACAGGCCATTCCGTACAACTTTTCGAACGAAACGGGAAAAGGGTATTTGTTTGGCTGTTAAAACGTGCAATACGAAAACTTTCATTCATTTGGCGTCTTGGCTGAGGATTTTGGGTCGAGATCATGTCAGGTCATTGACCTATGGCGTCATTTTTTTATCTTTTGCAGATCAGATTTCGAACAACACGGGACAGTTTGAGAGTAAATAAGGGCGCAACATGTATCTTTTGGCGTATTTTCAATGAAGGTAGCCAACATCGGTACATTTGGCCACTTCCAGCGTTTATATTTACGTACGTATGTATATGTATATACGTATAGACATGCGAGTCTCAATGTGCAAAGCGTGTTTTAGTAGGGTCTTTGAATGCATATTTCATACAAATCGACATATTGCGAAGCAAATCTGGACCAGGTCACAAAACAGTTACCCTTGACCTTTGATGACTCTCACCTGAAATGACTGGTATATATGTATGCGTATGCATGTTTGCACACGTGTTTTTATTCGGGTCTTTGAATGCATATTTCATAGAAATCGACATGTCGCAGAACAAATTTGGGCCAGGTCACACGATATTTGACCTTGCCCTTTAATGACCTTGACCCGCATTGACCTTGACTGTGATCTTGGTACATCCATCACTTATGCGCGAATGACGTCCCCTGATTGTGTTCAAACGGTAGTCTTAAGTAGAACGCCAGTTCTTTCACAAAGTTCCCATTTGTCAGTGACAGCTGTCATTTTCGTCATGTTTGCCTGACTTCAAATGCTTGAAACTTCGAAAATCTCCGGCCGATTTCCGATTTTTCTGCTTCATTCGACGAGCTGTTCAATGGCCATAAATGTCACAAAGTAGCAGCAACCAGCTCCAATCCGTTCTCGAGATATTCAAGAAAAACAGGTGGGGGAGCACAAACAGACCCCCTTCCAGTGCGCGTGTTAAACCACTGCCATCCCCTATTACGACTGTTAAATTCAAACGCGTCATATTTTATTCTCAAAGACCCTTGACTTCAGAAATTTCAAACGTCTTGCTAGAAAGTTAGAAAACACAGAGTAGACAAACGCACACACACTGCAATTTCTCCTTGTCCGTCTGTATGTGTATGTATATATATATAATTTTTCTCCTTGTCCGTATATACCATTCTTTCCCCTGTCCTCCTATATATATATATATATATATATATATATATATATATATATATATATGTATATAGACGGACAAGGAGAAATTGGAGTGTGTGTGCGTCTACTCTGTGTTTTCTAACCCTCTAGCAAGGTCATTTCATATATATGTATACTTAGAAGCAACCAGCTCCAATCCATTCTCGAGATATTCAAGAAAAACAGGTGGGGGAGGCACAAAAGGACGCTTACGAGAGCCGGCCGTTTTCGTAAATAACGCCACAGCGTCCCTGGACCCCCGAGGACGGTCCAGGGAAAGACCGCAGTCTTCCAAATGTTCACAAAAGCCATACATCCTGCATAACTGCGGACCGAGCTCGAGCAAGCAATGCTGGAAGCAGCGTAACTTTTTAAAAACCTTCTAGGAAGGTAAAGAAGACGACATTAAGACTTCAAGATGGTAGAACAGCTTCCTCTCACCCTCGCTCTTCCCCGAGTGGCGGCTCAGTCCTGGACAGGCGGAGAGCTGATACGGAAGCAGCAAATCCCGACGACCCGACCCTGTGGAGACTTGGTTGATGCAAGTGTCAAAGGCCAACGGTGAGACACAACACAACGGTGAGACAAAGCGATGAACGCAAAAAAGGCCAGATGGTACAGCGTGATCTTAACCCGGCGCCGCCTAGGGGTGTCAAATAGGGCACCCCGTCGGTTTTCCATGAATAACTTCTGAACCGTTAGAGTCAGCCCAACCACATTTTCAGTACTGTTGAACAATCAATTTTACATATTTTGACATCAAAACCATTTTCATGCTAGGTCAGGTGATGGAGATATGACGTCATAAGTGAACGCTTTCATGCTTGTTTTTACCTGTCCGTGCGGTGGCGCGAACATGCTTAGTTTTTCTTATAACATTTGCGAGTATAATGCATGGATTATTTGGATTTGCACAGGAAACGGTCCCCAAAAGGATATACAGTCGTGACATGTCAACATCAGAGTTCATGCCAGGTCACATGCATGGTGGCAATTGGACTGATTCGCATTGTAGTTGACAGAAGTTGATGCCGCTGAATTTCCCCATCGTTAAGGTCAGACAAGCAAATCCATATGCGTTTCTTGGTAAAGTTCACAAAACACAACGTGAGGTCATGTCAGGTCAGGTCACGTCATAGGTAGATGCCAAAACGAAATGAAATGCAACATTGTCTGTGCAAGACCATTCAGTAGTAGCAGACCACAATTATTGTTCCTAGTCAGAAAAAGAAAAAAGAGTAATTGCCTTGACCTGGTTTGTCGTCGACCCGCTAAAGAGCAGACAGAGCGTATTTGATTATACATGTCATTTCAGTTCTGTACTTGAAGGAGTTAAGAATCGCAACGAGTGATGTTTGCTCTTTGTCAAGAAGAGTAATGAAGAGAGGAGAATAAAGTATCTTATCTGACCTGAACTAGACTGACGTTGACTGGATGAAACGCAGATAACGCAAAACTGATCATAAGAAGGTTTCCCTTTCACTGATTTTGTCACGGAGATCATAACGGCTGCGACAAGTATCGATCTTTGGCATGTAAGGTAAGATCATTATTTCACCTGATTTAAGTTTATCTTGACCTGATATTTTTTACCATTTTGGCATGCATTTGATGCAGAAGATTGTGATCTTTCGTTTGATACCCAATTGAAGGCTCTAAGACACTGATGATATGAGGTACAAACCGCTGTCAGTTTTTCTGACATCGTGTTTTGCGGGACCTGTCTGAGACTAGACTAGACACGTGACCCTAGTGACGTGACGTCTCAGTCAAGTGACTAGGGATAACATGATATTTTTTTGAATCGCGAGACTCAGGGCTATCGAAGATCCAAAGATTAGGTCCTGAGATGGCAGTAGGATGCCCTTTCTGACACCCTCAGGCGGTCGCGGGTATAAAAACACGTCAGGCGTTGCCGGGTTAAAGGACCTAACAAAATGTCAGTATTGTCAAAACTTGGAAACACGGGAAGTTCTTACAAGACAAAACACCTTGGAGGACATATGGAAGCACACAAAGGGCACTCACATCGCTCTCGGAACCCTTTTCCCGTGACAGCGAGAAAGTGCGATTTTTTTCGGCAGAAAAAACAACAAAAAATTCAATGTGAAAGTTGGGCCCCGAGCCATTATAAAACATGACTATGTGATCATGCAAGCACTGCGACAAGGTTGATCACCCAAAACCTGTTTTTGTATTACTTTTGGTAATACAGAAAACACCGCCGGTGTTGCAGAATGCAAGTGGAGCCGGGCATCATAGCCCGATGGGTGGCAAGCACTGAGTTTGCTCCTCCGAATGGGCACCTATGTTCGACCCGAGACCGAAATGATCTGCAGGTCATTGCGCAGTTGAGTCGTGTAGTTACCGGGCGCGACAAAGGTCCTCCATTACCACGTGGCTCCGTGTCTGAGGCAAATTTGCTTTGCTGTTCCAAATTTCTGGGTAGTTAAGTCATGGTACGCTGACAAGTTCAAGTACGTATTACCCACATCACCAAAATTGGACAAAAGTTGCGTATGAGTTATGTCAGCCGCCAAACTATGCAAACTAAACGACAAAATTTCGAAATTTCGGTCTGTTGGTTGTCATTGCCACCACATCAATTCCAATTTTCTTTAAACACAACAAGTTTAGCTCGCGTAAGTCGATATACGACCATCACAGGACCGATCTGGCCTGTTTTATGTCTAGTGGTCGGACTGAATTATGAATGGTATGTCACATTACATAATGTAATAAAGAATGCCGTAGAAATGTGATGTAAAAATGATGAATGTTAAAAAAAACATTAAAAATCATGTAATGTGATCCTTGTACATGGCCTGGACGCTGATGCTAATGTCAGGTTATGTAATGTCAGATAATGATACATGGTAGAGGATTTCAGACTGGCATTGCAGGATTCAGTTACAATGTTCTTATCGGCTTAAATGACTCCTATACACAAGTAAAAATGCTTTGACCAAAATAACTAAAGAATGAAGAAATTTTCAATTAAGTTCAACCAGATCAAAAACGATAGTCCTTATGCCTTGCGAAGGCATACATGGAAAGTAAGTCACTGTTTTATCGATGTTGCTCTATTTCATTCGAGTTCAGGCTATTGCCGGTGACACGGAACAATTCGGTGCCTATTAATTCGTATCAGGTAATGCAGAATCACGCCGGATCGGGTCGAGTCAGTTTAGACCAACCGAGGTCAGTTCACGCCAGCAAGCTTATCTTTGGCCATCCGGGTTGTCAGGTCATGTCAGGTTATGTGCTTATGTCAGGTGCTTCTTTTTCGGATGCAAGTTTTGCTTACGGTAATTTTCGTCACATGCAATTGTTACTGATACACGCATCGATTTGTTACTTAGCGAATAGGGATATAGCGAGGATATACGGCGAATATATATAACGAAATAATAGCAGACAATATAGAGATCGTCTCAAAGGCCACCACAAGACGATGGGTCACGCTCACTCTGACACAGAGGCGGGCCCACCGCGAGAACGGCGAACGGCCGCCTGCCACGGCTGCCCCGTCTCCGCACGCGACCCGGGAGCGGCGCGTCATCAGCAGGTGACGGGGTGCAGACGCGGTGGGCGGGCAGCGCCCCGCCTGCACGCCGCACGCCCGGCCGGGCCGAATCAATAGCACAGCTCGTCCTCTGCGCCTGTGCCGACCGCCCGCCGAGAATTTATTGATCCGTGCAGCTGTCAGACAGTCTGGACAGCGAGAATGAGTGTGGATTGCGACTGATAATAAGACCGGCATGCGCCCCGTGGAAAAAACACTGCGCACAGTATTGTCGGGCTGGTTTAGGATATCACAGTCTGGAAAACTGATGTACGGTAGCTGATACCACAGCAGTGAACACATTTTTAAGGCCGGGAATGAAGATAAATGGGACTAAAGATTAGATTCAACGGAACGCAATTTTGATGCGATATTATGTAAGTAGTGAAACTTGGAATTTGAGTTCCCATATTGGATGGTGAATATTGCGTTCCTTGAACTCTTTCAGCAAAGCGGGGGCTGGATCTTTGATCCTGCTACATTTGCCAGTAAAATGAGAGGCTGGGCCTTTGATCCCATTGGATCGTTCGCAAAAAACATCCAATGGAAAGTATGGATTCCTGGGTTTTGCTGTGGGACCCCACCAGGGATGTCACCACGGATTTTCGATTGGGGGGACGAACTCTGATTTACAGGTTGAACATTTTTCACAGTACAGACGCTACAGTTCAACAAATGTAGCCGCCGTCCCCTCCCCTCCTTCTTCAAAAGAAGTTTTCGGCACTTAATATGGCAAAAACGCAAAATTCTTCTAAAAAAAGAGGAAACAAGGAAAGGGTGAAGGAAGATGGGTAGCCTTCTCCCGCTAAATACTTAACGTTATGCAGGCGGTGCATTGCATTCAAAGTAAGTTTTCTCTAACGTCACCAAAATTTTCCGCTAGGTATATGTAAAGAAATAGCTTTTTACTCAGCAGCTTAGTGCCAAATTGATGTTGGAACGCCGATTAATGAAAAATGATTCTTCACATGCAACATGTCACTATTATTTCCGTTACGTGTCATTTGCCATTCAAATTGCACAATTTGGACACACTGCACAGGTACCATACATTCAGCATGCCACTTTGGCCTCATCATGGTCGATGGAAGAAATTTGTATCAGGGACGGATCCAGGATTTCGCCGGTCGAATCTTGTCGAAGGGGGCGGGGGGCAAATGGTCAGCGCAGGCCCCCCTCCCGGCCAGAGCCTCCCTCATTTTTTGCTTTTTAGATATAAAAAAAAACGTGTATCTGCTCAGCTCCAAGGCAAAATATTTGATGTAATTTTGCGTTTTTCCACATAAAGTGACCGAAAAAATTCAAGCGCGCTTCTTCATGTAAGAAATTCTTTTCGTTTTCTTCCCCTACAAAGTGGCCGAAATATGACAACAGCGGGATTTAAGGCCGGCGCGTCCCCCCCCCCCTGTCCTTTAAATGTCGTGTCTGCATCTGGTCAAGGAGCCCCTCTGCCCCGTCTTAGCTTCTGGAGAGTTCTTTGCTAGGTTTTTGGTGGCCTCAGGCCGTCTCCTGTGTCAGGGCCCTCTTGTGGTCTCAGGTTCCGTTTACAATTTCAGGACGCCTCGGGACGTCTCATGCGTTCTTTTGGCAGTTTCAAGGACACCTCGGGCAGTGTCATGGACCCATCTGGCAGCTTCAGGAGCACGTGAGCCATCTCAGTTCCCTCCTGTCGTCCCTGGGGAATTTTCGCTGTCTAAAAACATATTAGGCAGTAACAATGGCTTTCTATAAGTCTCTGCCGTGACAGAGGCGCCTCTGGCGATGCTCTAGATCCTTAGGCCGTTTCAGGATCTGTCTGGACGCCTCAAGGCCTTATAGTTCCAGGGGCCCCTCTGGTTGTTTCAGTGGACCCCCTGTTGTCTTAGGTGCCCCTTTCGTCATCTCTGGGGAACATCGTGCCGTCTCAGGGACCCTCTGGCATTTACAGAAGACCTTTTGGCGATTTCAGGGCTCCTGTGCAGCGTCATGGGCCCTCCGAACGTCTCCGGTAGTCTCTGTGGCTGTATCAGGGGTCTTCCTCTGTTATTTGGGGTATGTCTGGCAGTCTTAAAGCCCTCAAGCAGCATCAGGGGCTTTTGCTGGCGCTTCAGGGGCCTCAGTGGCAGTCTCAGGGGCCTTTTCCGTGCCAGAAGCCCGCTTAACACACTCGGGGGCAGGGCAGGGGTGCAGCCAGTCAAATATTTCTGGGGGTCCCTCGCACGACAATGGGCCTCCTCACTTCAAGTGGACAAATATATTAATCCGCGCACGACCGCCGGTCGGCGACGATCACGCCCGACTTGGGGGGAGGCGATTAACCCCCCCCCCCACTCTAATTCACGAACGGTTGGTCGCACGATAAAAATAAGCACACTGTTGGAAAGCTTGTGACAAGTAAAGCTCGAAACTGGTCTCATTTTTAGTTTTAGATAATATGTAAGCAAGAGACCGAGAATCACTGAGGTCAAAACTTTGACACAAGGTGTAAAAATGGTCAAGCAAAAGATACACGAAGTTTCAAGGCGCTGTGTTTGTTCGTTCTCTCGCAATTCTAGAAAAACCTCAGGGGGGGGGGGCGATCAACCGTCCCCCGAGTCGGGGG
Source organism: Capitulum mitella (assembly GCA_030062745.1). Classification (NCBI taxonomy): domain Eukaryota; kingdom Metazoa; phylum Arthropoda; class Thecostraca; order Pollicipedomorpha; family Pollicipedidae; genus Capitulum; species Capitulum mitella. The sequence goes on along the minus strand of CP099847.1, from coordinate 16,427,984 downwards.
CGGGTTAACATAACATTTCACAAGAGGCTCGCAGAAGGGTACTGCCAGTCCAAAATTTTGGGAGGTGCATGACCAATGGTGAGCCCGTGTCTTATGAGTGAGCCCCAGAATAAAAACAGCTAGTGAAGATTTTACGACTATGGGCGCTTGCCGTTTCTAAACGTTACTAACTGCAACCAGCTGGCTCCTCTCTGATTGTTGATGATTGTACCAAAAACATTTTTTTTTTACTGGGGGCCTCTACAGTTGTCAGGGGGCCCTCTGCAGGCCATCAGAGGCTCCTCTACACGCCAGGGGGCCCTTCCACAGGCCCTAAGCGAGCCCCTCCGCAGGCCGGCAGGGCTGCAAGGGCTTGCAGGCGGCTCCAAGGGCCCTTGTATATCAGCAGGGGCCCCTGCATGCCGACAGGGGGCCAGCAACAGGCAAGCATGGGGCCCCTTCCGAGCGGAAGAGGGCCCTTACAGGTCGGCAGGGCGCCACAGAACAATAGGGTGTCCCTCCACAGGCCAACAGGGCCCTCCGAACGCTGGCAGGTGTCCACAGGCCGGCAGGGAGCCCTATAGACCGGCAGGAGGCCCTCTACAGGCCGGCAGGCGGCCCCTGCAGGCCGGCAGGGGGGCCCGTGTGGGCCAGCAGGAAGCCCATACAGGCCAGCAGGAGCCCTACAGACTGGCAAGGGGACCTACAGACCGGCAGTCCCCTACAGGCCGGCAGGGGGCTCCTACAGGCTGACAGGGAGCACTACAGGCCTGAAGGGGGTCCCCTACAGGCCGATTGGGGTCCCTCTATGGGCTTGGATCTCTTTAGGAGATCTCATGGACCCTTCGCCGTGTCGTGACTCTTCTTGCGGTCCCAGGGACCTTCGAAGGGTTTCAGGGGCCCTTCTATCCATCTTAGGGGCCATTTTGTCGCCTCAGAATCTCATTAACCTTCCCGGAGGCTCTCTGACTGCATCAGGAACTTTCTGCTTTTCACACAGGTCCGTGAAACCCATTCGGGCCCCTTTGCCATTCCAGGGGCCCCTATGCCGTCCAAGGGACTCAGCCCTCATCCTGGCTGTCTCAGGGGCCCTGTGATCCTTTTGGCGATCTCAGGGGGCAATCTGCCGTGTTGGGGCCCTTTCGTGGTTTCAGGGGCCCTTTGGGAGCTTCAGGGGCTCTTCTGTGCATCTCAGGGGTCATCTAACCCTCCCAGAGGCCCCCTGATTGCATCAAGAACCAGTCACGTTTTCAAAGAGACCCCGTGACGCTCACACGAACCCCGATCGCCCCATCGCCCCCCCCCCCCCCGATCAGCACCTGGCTTGTATTGTATTGTATTGTATTGTATTGTATTGTATTGTATCATACGTCGTGGGGATGTCCACAGTGATAAAACACATGCTTAAAACACGCACTCAGTCATTCGTCACGTCATTGGCGGTAGAGACAGCAAAGCGAGGGGACTGGCTATGTGGCAATGTACCAGAGATGGGAAAGGACAGTGGCTTTGAATTGACAAGCAGAGAGAGAAAACGAGTCGAGATGAAACAAGCTGAGACCAGCGCAGGTGTGATAAGAAAACATCCGCCTTCCTGCCCCTGTACGGGGCGAGGGAGGGGAAAATCGTCGTTTTGCCGGGTATGGGTATGGTGAGCACAGGCTTCACTATTTTTGATGAAAAGTGAAGCCAAGCCCGCGGGCTTGTTCTCGCAGAGCACCTGACGGGCTAATGTCAGAGTTCCTAGCGCCATCATGTTGCCCGCGAACAGCCAACCAAGGCGCTGCAGCAGGCCGGATCCGTGGTCAGGTTTTTGCATCCAAAATGTTTTTTGCAGCAAGATTTATTGCTACAAAATAAATGTATTTCCAGAAATACAGGAAAAAAATTTCCTGTATTTCTGTGTCACAGTGGACAGCGTGCGCCGGTGCACAAGGCCCAACAGCAAGCTCGTATAGCGGATAGCGATGGCTGAGACACGTGGGTGCCAAGAAGGAGAACGGTCGGAAATCAAGCCGGGATTTTTTACAGTGGTAACAGGAGATGGCAGAGCGTCTCTGAACCTCACATTAAAAAGAGGGACGTTGCGCAGATTTTGTTGGCTACCAAAAAACATCAGCTGAGTTCTGCTCGCGTTCACTTTCAAGGAATTCACGCGAAGCCAGAGGTCCAGCGAGCAAGGGATGCTTTCCATAGCCAAAATAAGATCTGAAAGAGAAGAATTTATATCGCTGACGAGCACTTGTGTGTCGTCCGCGTACTGAACGATGTCAGCGTTTTCGGTGAAAAGGCTGACATCATTCGCAAATATAATGTAGAAAAAGGGGCCAGAGATGAGCCCTGAATCTCACCCATGCCGTTAGGCAGCTTTCCAGAGGTGTGCTTCTTTCCAGAAGAGTCAATGAAGCTAACACTTTGGGTGTGCCTGCGGAGGTAAGCAAAAAAACCAAGAAGTATCAGCGCCGTACTGAGCAAGTTTCAGAAGTAATTTTGAGTGACCATTAACATCAAAGCATTTTCTGAGGTCCAGGAGGCACATCAGAAAAATTTTGCCGTCATCGGTGTCTGATAAGACGCGATCAGTGACAGAAGTCAGGGCAGTTTCAGTAGAGTGACCGGACCGAAATCCGTGCTGGGTACTTGAGAAAATGTGGTTAACTGAACAGTATCGATACAGCTGAATTTGGACGGCTTCCTCGTCAATTCTGGCGATAGCGGGTATGACTGAGATCGGCCGGAACGAAGATGGATCAAACATACTTCAGAATGGGGGTGGCAACAGACTGTTTCTAGACTTCGGACAATTCTGCAGAAGTCAAAGATGAAATAACGATATGGAGAATGATGTCACTGATTGCATAGAATGAGGCCTTGAACACACTCATGTCGAGTCCACCATACCTGGCAGAAAAACTCCGCATGCCAAAAATCACCTTTCGGAGCTCGCCACAAGAGACAGGTGACACGGCGAAGGTGCAAGCGCCGACACCCTGGAGGCGGCGTGGTAATTCAGGGTAGCCGAAGACGACGACGTCGGTGGCTTCCTCCAGGCCAACAAACAAAACACCGACAAAATAGCTGTTGGACGTATCTGAGGAGACGCCTGGAATACTGCGCGCCGCATTTGTTACTGTCAATGGCATTTTGAACAGAGCGCCAAACAGAGCCAGAGGCCGTCATTCTTCGGTCAGTAGCAGTAAAACGCATCAAGGCAAGCATCGCAGCTTCAATAGCCACAGTTGTTTAAAGAGGAACTGGGGTCCACCACCAGTCGGTTATCTGTCTATGCAACCCTAAACATCTAACTCTTTATTTAATGACTTGGATGTCACACTGGCTGGGTTTTCCCTATGTAAATTTAACAGTGGTAACAGGCTGTTGCTGGTTGCTTATTAGGTTATTTAACGACGCTTTCGACTGCGAGGGTCATTGCGCGTCGCAAGCTCTCACGCCAGTTGTCGCAGGGAACGGCGAAATGTCGTTATTACCCGGACTCGAACCGGGGATCTTTCTGCCACAAGGCGAAAGATCCCCGGATGAGGAAGGCCAGCATGGTACCCACTACACCACGCCTCCCCCGACAGGCTGTAGTTATAGCCAGTAATTAGGTACACTGATGTACATTGGGACAAAAGCATGGTGCTTAATTCAAGATCCCTATTATGGCAGAATTCTCCCTCCCTCTCCCCTAAGTAAAATATCTTAGACAAGTCCTTTCCATCATCTGTACAACCCAGCGCTCTTACTAAATTTCACTTCATGGGTCACTTGCACTGCCCACCATAGGGCTGAATCTGTCTGTCCCCCACATCTGTGAGGATGTATATCATACATACAGACCTGTCTGCCTCCCAGTCGTGCGACCTACAGAAATTGCAAGTTCATCATGAATGGGGAGGAATCTCAGTCATGCATGGAAGCCTGTACCCCTTCCCACACCTTCACCTGTTAAGAAAGGCCCTGAATTTCAGCCATGTATTCAGACAAAAAAACAGTTGCCCTCACGCACGGGAAGGGGTCCTGTTAACTCACACCTAAGAAAGTAACAATGATTATACCCAAACTACAGCGCATTCGCACGCATAATGCGGGGAGTAGCAAGCCCGTTTAATTGCCTATAAAATGTAGAGAGGAAAAGGGCCTTAAAGAAATGATAAAGGTGACTCACTATGGAAGTACCCAAATGTGCGGAATTGGGAATTCTGTGCCCTAGTGCCACACAGCTAGTCTTCCTAAACGCGCACATTGCAAAGCAGCCTATGATTGTTAAACTAATGGTCAGCCAGCCGTAGATCAAGGACGTTAAAATGGAAGGGACACACTGTCAATAAGGGATGAGGAAGGCATACAGTCGTAGAAGCTCAAAGTTCTTCGTAAATAAAACTGTTTCCCGAAATGTGTCAAAAGACGAAAAACGGGACGCCCGTCCTGCGTCTTGCCTCCTCTCTCATTCACCCCCATCCGCGTTCAGTGAGGCATGGAAAAGCGGTTGGGGTAAGGACGAGATCAGACCCTGATTCTTAGAGTCTCGTGGAAGGAGTGCCGGCCGTAAAATCGCTGCTATGGACCACCTACCGATTCGGCATGGGGGAACATTGAGCAACTAATGTGTTTGTTGAGTTTCAGTTGATGTGACGTAGGACTACAGATCCTGTCAACGTACTCTTAAAAAATGCTCTTATCGGCGTTCCTTTCAAAAACCGGATATATTGAACACAGTGCAGTACAAAACACAGAACACAGTACGGAGAGCGCACATTCCCCTAATGATTTTCGCAAGTTGCTCCAGAACGACTGATGTGTTTGCTCTGAAACTTTGCATATGTGTGTTTAAACGTTTTACGCGTTGTCTGAAAATTTGAAGCTGACACTCTGACGGGCCACTGCCATTTGACGTCGTTCTCGCGGGCACGTCATGAACAGATAACGTTACGGCGACGGCTCTCTTCGCACGACAAATGTTCAGATAGTTCATTTTACCAAGTTTTACTCGGCATGTGTAGTCTTACTCGGCGTGTGTAAGCCAAAGTATTGGTGGCCTCTTTATTGCCATCCTTATCTAGGTCAGGATTATATCAGGTCAAAATAATGAAAGAGGTTGCTGACCTTTTCACCTTTTATCGCCCCTGGAAGTGGCATGATGTAATCAGAAACGGTGATTTGAATACCAATGATAGCTGGAGTCCTTATTCGTCCCCAAAATTCGTTTTCGGCCCATTAAAAGCGCCCGTTGTGTTACGTCTCAAAGGGTCCAATGAAAAACAGACTTAACCAACATGATTTCCTATGACGTCAGTTCGAAACATGGTGGTTCACGTTGGCGTCGTTGTCCTTGTTCACCACAGCATTCTTTACACAAAGGTAACCCTCCGATCTGAGCTACAGGCCGTCGCGGTGACTATTGACCTCGGTGTAGTCGTCCCACCGACTGTCCGATATACCTGCCGCCGGCTGTGAACCCACCTGACGCGCAGCTTGGAACGCTTATTGACCAGCTGCCGTCTCCGTTTTTGATGCTCGATGACGTCAACGCGCACAACTTGTGGGGTAGCAACCACACAACCCACAGGGGAAGAAAGCTTGAGTCCCTTCTTAATATCAACAATCTCTGTGTGTTCAACACTGGAGCTCAAACGCATATATCACCTCCGTCTGGCAGTACGTCCGCACTCGACCTTTCTGTTTGTACACCGTCTCTGACTAGCATGTTTTCGATACCGGTCAAGGTCGGACGTGCGTGACCCAGCTCCGGAGCGGGCAGACGCGTGGTCGGCGGTGGGCTGGGCAATGGGGCTGTGCGCTGTTGAGACACTGCAAAATAGCTCGCGCATCTGGTAGTGCCTAACGAAGATGGACCCCATGACAGTGGTCCGGCTAAGAAGATAGTGTGTAACCACGCCTGTGTGAACCTGCCTTGTCATCTGGTAAGCCTTGGTTTTTTCGGCGCCGGAGAAAGCATGCTGTAAAATTTGCAAGTGCCCTGATAACATTTCACCTAGGCATCCCTGGAACAAGTGCATCGGGGGCCTCACATGCCAGATTTCTGAACTAAATAATGTCTGAAAGAAGGGAAGGGGCTGGCGCCATGCAGCTGGTGACGACAGCAGGTGGAGCGGCCCGGCCGGTGCCGGGCCAGCCCGCGGCAGAGGCGAGTCCAGCCAGACAGGGCAGGCCTCTGTCCGGGACATGATCAGCCGGCTGGACAGACCTGTCGCCCAAAGAAGCCCAGAGAAAAGACCGCGTCCAATGAGTGTGGAATCCGGAGATACTCCTCCGGAGGAAAGTGACAATGCGTCACGGCAGGCTCCTACCACCCAGTAGTGCTTCAGTCGCTATGCTGACTTACATCTCAGCGGAGCTGGCGAAGCTACACGGAGAGCTGAAGGAGCAGTTCTTCGACCTCCGCTCAGAAGTGCAGAGCCTGAGGAACAGGGTGGAGGACCTGGAATGTCATCTGGAGGCGCGAGACGCAGAAATGGACGCTCTTCGGACTGAGCTTCACGAACGGAACTTCAGGATCCAGGAGCTACAACGAACAGTGGAACAGCTGGAAATGGACCGCAGACGTCCAGATCTCACCTTGTCCGGTTCCGCCATTCCTCCTCGTCCGCCGTTCAGTCCACATGAAGAGGATGTAACTGAGACGGTGGTCACCTTGCTAAAGAAGATGGTCCTGGAAGTTCCGGTAAAAAAAAGAAGAAATAGCCGACTGTTTCCGTATCGGTAATAAGCGTATTTTGAGCAAATTCATCAAAACCGGTTTTGGATCCACTCTTAACTCTCTATATGAGAAATGCTTCTCTCAAAAAAACGATGAAAAAGGCCAGCTAAAGAATAAGGAGAATCGCCTTTTTCTGCCAGACAACCAGTCCAGAAGAAAACAGGAAATTTTCCAAGCCCTGCTAGGGCAGAGGAAGGCACGTAAACTGTGGACAGTGTTTACCAAAAACGGGAACGTTTTTCGTAGTAACGAACACAGTCAAAAAGTGCGTGTACCTGATGTTTAGCAGATCTCTCAGATCGTGCAGTGAAACGGGAATGATAAGGTCTCGTTCTTTGCCTCCTGCCTCCGATCTGTGATCTTGGATGTGCCTGTCAGGTCGGCCCCACTGGCCTCGACCGGCGTCACCGCGGGCTCGCCGGATTCCGATACCGCTTTGCGGCCCAGCCGGCAGATGTCGCTGTACGCCGACCAGCTGAGGTCGGCCAAGTGGAGGCAGGAACTGTATGTATAAGGTACTTGCTGCCGGCGGACCTACGAAGCTTTTATGTCACATGTTTTCCTTGTTTCTTCTTACCCATGTTCTGTTTTTGATTTGGGAACAAGTTGGACAGGCGAGATCTGTCTTCGCTAGAAGCGGAAGTCTTTTTCTAAGGCGACATGGATAATTCAGGACGTTTGGCTGATTTATCAATTTGAATTACCCAGCTGTTTCAGAATGAGTCCTTGTGAATGGTATGTTATACATATTTGTATGCATGACTCGGGACTTTAGAAATCGGTGTTTTGGTACACACGGAATATAATTAAAGGATGGCCGACATGTTGAGAAGAATTAAACTAGCTTCATTAAATGCTAATGGACTGAAAACAGCATCAACGAAAATATCTCAGATACGACAAATCTTCACCTGGCTTAAAAAATTAGGCTTTGATGTGGCGTTTCTGCAAGAGACTTACAGCGAGGCAAGTGATGAAACTTTTTGGGCGAGTGGGGTGGGAAAACCTTTTTTCACACGGTGATGCAAAGAGCAGAGGTGTTTGCATTCTGTTCAAGCCCGGATTTAATGTAAATGTCAAGAGATTCAAAACTTGTTTGAATATAAGATACATTGTCCTAGATTGTGAGAGATATGGAGCACCAGTCACCTTAGGTAACATTCATGGACCTAATGTTGATAATGTGGCCACTTTCCAGGCCTTCTTTGTTTAAACACCTGCATAGATAGAGTTAGTCTTTCGGCCCAGCGAGTTCATAACAATAACAGATGTAAACAGTTTGTTCTGCAGTATATGGAGCTGAGGAGGCTGCTTGATATTTGGCGAGAGATAAACCCCAAAAAACGGTAGTCCACTTTTGAATGAAAAAACAAGATTGTCAGTCTAAAATAGACTTCTTCCTGATTAGTGAGTCCTTGGCAGTTTCTGACTGTGCGCCAGACGTTAAAATCCAGCATGGTTCCCTGGCATATCATAAGCTGGTAAAGATTTTCTGTCGGTTTACCATCTATTACCCGTATCAGATCACATTGGAAATTCAGTGATATGCTCTTAGCTGAAGATGAATTTAAGTTGTTGGTGAAACATAAGATCGCTGAAATATTAAAGCTGAATGCGGTTGGCTGTGAGTCAAAGTTCACCTTACTACAAACACTTCTGAGTGTACTTTGAGGAGAAACTGTTCAGTTTTCAGCGTGGTTGAGTGGTTGAAGAAAAATAGAAACAGCAGCTGCTCAGAGCTGAGGCTGAGATAAATGGGTTTAACCAAGTTGAAGATAATGAGGAATTTTAAGAAAATCTGGAGTTTTGCTTTGAGAGAGGGAGTCCTTGACATAAAATACAGTTGCCAAGAATTCTTTCCTCAGTCAGGCTAACTGGAGAAAAAAATGCGGAAAGGGGAACGAAGTATTTCCATTCTTTGGCTAAAAGGAACACAATTCGTCATTCCTGAAGGGCATAGAACTCAACTATACTAAACAAGGAGGCTTTTCAGGTAAACCATGCATTTTGCCTTGAATATGACTGTTTTTTTCGCAACCAACTGCCTTCTCATGAAGCATAAGCTCGTTTTAGCCATACAATCAAATAAACTTAGAGTCCACTGAAATGCAAAATGACGTGATATTTTACCCCCCATGGCCTATAGCACCTCCTGGTGCGATTTTGAAATCATACTGCCCTAAAATCAGCCACTTTCTTAGAAGCGAAATCAAATACGTCGGGATGACTTGTGCGATTACAGTCAACAAATCCAGACATCGATTAATATGAATAACGGTGGGCGGAAATTTAAAACGGGGAAATACGAAATGCCGTGTATCAATGTAGGGATCGAAGTGGAAAAGCAATTATTTCGTCGAATGAAGCGTGGAATGAGAAAACATCCAATGTAAAATGTTCAATATAAATATCGAAGCAGTATAAACACCAACCTGCCATTTACCAAATGACTGATGACGGACAAAATGTCGGGGTAGAGATCAGTGACTGGTCGGATAGATATTTCATTGAACGATATCGCAATACGGACATCTAGTAGCGCACGGCCTCTAATTTTTCCCGAAAACTGTACGGGGACATCTCAGCAGGACCGTCGTGAAATCCTTCCATGGTTTACACATAACCTTCCAGGTGTCTTCGCTATGTAGCTAAAACTGAATTTAATATTCCGGTTGTCTCAAGAGGTTACTGAACTCAACCGACTAGACAAATAACCTGGTTGCACCACTGGACCTGATGATGCAAAAATGCTGGCTTTTCACGTCATATAGGGAAGAAGGTTCGGGTCCTTGGCGTCGAAAAATTGCCTATCCTCTTTTTCTAGTAGTCTTTTGAAGACAACCTGTGACTCCTGTTGCCAACGACAGTCAACTTGGGAAGAGCTTGAATTCCGTCCGTGATTTTGACAGACAGAAGTCCTGACCACCTCGCCATCAGGTTCATGTCTTAGTAAAATTTTCATCCTTTGAGATATCTAGCCGTTACATATTGCCCACTCCATGGTTTGGAATGCAAAACTTGGTCATTCGATACCAGCCCATGTGCGATATCCTTCCCTGATACAATGATATAAAGAGTATGACCTTGCGATTGTTTGTTCATCCAATATTTCGCCCCGCAATATTTCTCCGTTTCGATAAATATCGCTACCAGATATTTATCCATATAGGACATATTGCCATTCCAAATTTTCTCGTTTGATGTTCATATCTGTCGACAGTTACCCTGTTAATGCTTTGCTTTCGACATTTTGTTTTCAAGATTTGTGCACCCGATATTCCACCATATGGCATTTTGTGGGGTAACTATGCCATCCCTAGTTCCGAAGATAAACGCGGGCCAATGATGTGTGGTAAAAGACATTTATAAATGACATGGGACATGGGAGAAATGTGATCACTTTTGACAGTTTCTCATCCTTACCATTGCCCATTTTTCCTGTAAATGTTCTAATGCTGTATGCTGTAGCTGTATAGTTTATTAGTCATGACGCGGAGTCTACATGTCCACAGCCTTTTCGTTGCGAGTACCGTGCGACCGTTCATTGTCTTATCCTTATCATCATTGATCTTTCATTCAGATGTTTTAATATTTCATATGTAAGTTCATTGGACTTGACAAGGTATGTAGATATATACACTCTTGCATTTGTGAGTAGCAGTGTCTCGTATTCCTTTACATCTCACAGTACCATTAGTTCAGGGATCTTTGTATCTCACGAAATCGCCTCCACCCTCGTAACCACACACATATTACTTTGCAGACGCTAGCAATTTGTGAAGCTCGGAACACCCATAGCAGCACAGTCTCGTTCAGATACCCGCCAATGAAAGCAAATATACCGTAGGAAAGATAGCGCGCTTCTTGTTACATACTGAGGGAGAAGTGTCGGCGACAGTCCTGTTCGGACATTCTCAGCTCCTGTTCGGAACGTGGTCGCTACACAATACACAGGTCACCGAGTTCGCAACATAGAGCAAAGAATGACTGTATTAGCCTACACGTACCATAGGAATGACACCACAACATCTAAGAGTGTATTTGTGAATTATTCAGGTGTTCCTAGTGTCACAAGGAACAAAGCCAGTTAAGCAATACAGCAACGTAATGTCTCGTGTCATTGGCTTAGCCAGACTGGGATCGTCCCTCCGAGTTTTGCGGAAGTTGACTTTATAATTAAAGCATTGCATTAAAAAGACATGGTAAAGCAAATCTCGGTAAAGTCGGTCACAGTTCCTGGGGCCGGTTCTGTGAAAAAATTACACCATGTTAAATGATTGAAATTATTAAATGATTAAAATTATACATAATATATATATATATATATATATATATATATATGTATGATAAAATAAATGATTAAAATTACACCATGCTATTGTGCGATACCCCTTCTTTTATGTCTCATGCAGTTATCACGTGCATTATGTAGCAGGACATTGTCACCTGGCCCACGTTCGTCTTCCGAACTGTGCATTTAAGACGTCCTCCAACTGACTTGGCTCCGCTTCCGCAAGAATGTTCTTGGTATATATGTGATCCGAAAACCGCACCTTAAGGTCAATGATGTCAACTGGGGTAAAATACAGAGCCACTTTTGAACTAGTGGGGGTTAAAACGTCGGGCTAGTTTAGTTTAAATAAGGTTATGGCTCATGACAAGGTCTACAGTTGGAAGAAAACTATCTTTCGGAGGGCAAAAATGCATGGTTTGAAAGGGTCAATTCCACATAGAGAACCACCCTAAGCGAATACAAAAATGTTGCTCCTAGGGGCTACATTAACGTATATGCGAATTTTCCGTGGTTTCGTTTTTACACAGCGTAGTAGGCAGGTGTAACTGAAATACCAAATTGTCAGACCTGCCCCTCCCCAGTCAAAATTCCTCAGACGAGGCCCTGGCTCTGGCTGTCCCCCACACATACATAACGTAATGATGCCAGCACCAAACTTCTGACATGTCGGACGGAACTATCTTACCAGAGTGCCTAAAGGATTAACAATCAGAAACATGCCCAACACCACTACGCATAGTATACAAAAAAAAAACAGTCTCAGCATACATCAAGCTGAGTGACGCTAAAAAGGCATAGGGCTAATGTATATTAAACATAGTAAAATTGACCCCACAAGGCTAATGTTAAACCTCCAAAAAGTGGGGCCATGGTCCCGCCCTTCCCTTTCCCCTGTTCCTACACCCATGTATTAATGTTCACAAAAACGGTTATATTTCTCTCTACTGATGTCACGTTTGGTACAAAAGGCTGCCGAGTACACTTGTGCTGATTACTCCTGAAATTATCGCCAGAATGTCGCTTCTTGGAATGGGCGCCGAGTGTCATCAAATTTAATGACTACCATATCTGTAAAGACTTCGGATTTATACTGTTTTCGCGGAAACAGTTATCGTCTGTCGCCCCTGCTCCCACAGCGATTTTTCTTTTTCAGCAGTAAAAGGATGAGTTTTTACGGTTTTGCTTAGTGCAGTGACCAAAATTTCTGGGGGGCAAAGCATAGTTTCCCCCCCCAGCCTGACAGCTGGGGGGACGACTGCCCATCCTGCCCCCCTTTTCCGCCGTCGCTGCCTATAGGTCATATATAATGTTTGTCAACATACCATGTTTGATTTGCAGCGTGTATATGATCACTATCCCGTATTCCTGCGAAATCCCTATATATCTAGTGCAGATCGCCTGGCTCAGGAGAGGAGGCATGAGCCTCATGCCTCCCCCTTGGCTTCGTCCCTGCAATAGCCAATGATGTATTGGATACCACAAAGATCTGGAGTAAGCACAAATTGCGAGAAAAGGGTCAAAATATTTCTACCCCTCCTCTCTGTCTCCCGGGTCTATGCTTGACCGATTGTTTAGCTTTGACATGACCAATGGTCGTTGAAGACACGTAGGTAAAAGCTGCTTCACATAATAATAATCGAGAATTTTATTTGGCAGCATTGTTAATATTTTGGTCCCACCCAACTGCGCCACTTTCGCCTTTGTGCTGTCTGTGCCTTGTATCAAAAGCCGGAAGGCGCAAGATAGCACTGGTCGTCAAACAAAAGGCATCGGGGGTCGCTTGTATTACGCAGGCCGTGCTTGGTTCCTGTTGCGAAGTCTTTACGTGGGTGCAGTATGTTGAATTTTTGGTCCTCAGTTGATTTCGATTTACCGAATTTTGCACCCGGTGGTTAATATTTCATTAGTTGACTCCTTATTCCCGTTACTGTTGGTTTTCCTGAAAGTTCATGTTTGGGTTTGTTTTATTAATCTGTTAGGTATCTATTTAGTATAACTAGGTATCTGGCTATTCAGCAGGTTATTGTTGGTGGTATCCACAGGTATCTTCTGTGCTGCAGTAAGATTGCTTTATCACATGTATTTGTGTACTAAATTGCTGTGCTGTTTTGAAAGGTATTTTTTATAGCAGTCTTTTGCAGCACTGTGAATGTACCAATTATCTAACTACTGGTGTTAACTAGATATTGTAGACACATGACTCCCACTTCCCATAACTGCAGAAATCTGCATAGTTATGAAGCCATATTGATACCCAAAGATGCGCTGTTAGAAAATAGCACAATTACAGGCATTTAGTGCCTCGCCACCTTTGCAACTTCCCCAAAATAATCTTTTTTAAGTGATTCTGCTACCCACCATCTCAATAACTAGCACAAGTTGGAGCTCTGCAGGACAGATCAATACCAACCATTGATGGTTGACAAATGTGCCATGAAATATGACATCACTGAAGGACCTGTCAAAATGTGGTCATCTGGAAACTTCAGGACCCAAAATGAACTGAGATGGTACAGTAATGGAACAGGAAGGTGGACTGGGACTGAACAGGGACAGAACAGACATGAGTGCCTGGGAGGGAATGGGACAGACAAGGAAAATTGGGAAGTTATAGAGCAGGAGTGCAGCTAAGAATTTTTATGGGGGGCAGAGTTCATTGTGAACCAGAATCACCAAAAACCAGGAGACCACCTGCTGGGAAGAGGAGCACAATGGTTTTCACAAAAAATGTAGGCCTAAGGGGGGCCTGGACTCTGGCCCCCCGACCCCCTTGGTTGTGCCTGTGGTACAAAGATATGGGGGACCTCGATGAGGTTAGGAGAGAGATGAGGAGTAATAGGACAGACATAGAAGGTTATTGGGAGGGAATGGTGAAAAGGGATTGGGCTTAGGAAGGGACAAGCAAAGAGATGTGGATGGGACAGGAACAAGTAAGGGGATGGGGCTATCAGTTGCTGTTTCAATAAGCCAAATCATGGGGTTGGTTCTTCAGATAAACAGGGCTGGGGTGTTAAAGGCCCCTGCCCAGTCTGTGGAAGGTGATAAAATATCCCAGTTAGTGCCAGGTTAATGATCCTTCCATATTTCTCCCCTGCAGGATGCAAATGGACTGGTATGGGACTGGCACTTGGTGGAATATTGGAAGAGATCATAAACCCAACACTGACTGGGACATTTCATCACCTTCCATAGACTGAGTAGGGGACTTAAACACCACAGCCCTATTTGTCTTGAGAACCAACCAATGATGATCAAACAGCAATTGATAGCCCCACCTCCATACTTGTCCCTGTCCTGTCCCAATCCCATTGCTTGCCCCCTTTCCCAGTCTAATCCCTTTTCACCAGGGGTACAGCCAAGATTTTCTTGGGGAGGAGGGGCTAGAGCTCAGTGTGAACTGAAATCAGATGAAATTGGCATTCTGGGAAGATGATGTACAATGGTTTTCACAAAAAATGTGGGCCCGAGTTGGGCATCCAGTCCCCCGGGCATCCCCCTTTGGGCACACTTATTGCTTTCACCATTCTGTCCTAATACCCTTCCATGCCAGTTTTGTTAGTCCTCATCTCTCTCCTAACCTCATCCAGGTACTTCATAGCTCTGTACTGTCCCAGTTTTTTCTTGATGGTCCTTGTTTCCTCCCAGGTACTCATGTCTGTCTTTGTTCAGTCCTAGTACACCTCCCTGCCCCATTCTAGGATGTCTCAGCTTACTTCAGGCTTCAAGATGGCCATGTTTTGATAGGTCGTCCAGTGATGTCATATTTCACATCATGTTTGCAACTTAAAAGTTGGTGTAGATCCGTCTCACGGAGATGTTCTATGCTTCTAACTCACTAGGTGTTGAGGCTGTGTGTGGCTGAATCACTTTAAGAGATAATTTTGGGGAGGATGTGATGGTGACAAGGCAGTAAATACTTTCAATTTGACTGCTTTTTAATTGTGCATCATTTGGTACCAGTGGCTTGGTAATTATGCAGATCCCCGGAACTGTAAAAAGTGGAGGCCTGCACCCAGAATATTGTTAACTGTACATCAATAGGCCATTATATATGTGTGTTTAAAAAAGCCATCTTGATTTAGAAATTGAAAACACACTGTTTAAACTGGTGTTATATGTACAATGGTGTCTGCTTTCCCAGGAAAGCAGTGGTGCCAAAAAGGAACTGGATGATATGATGATACATATTTTAAAGGACTAGCTGACTACACAACTATGAGGTGAGTGGCCTGCCATATGTTGATGTATATGTGTGTATGTATATATATGTGTAATATATATATATATATGTACATCATGTATATGTTGATGTATATATATATATATACATCAACATATATATATATATATATATATATATATATATATATATATATATATATATTATGACAAGTTCCATATTGCCTTTGTTGCCTATGTTGGGATGTCTAGATCCCAGTATGCGAAACATGCCAGGTTTGACAATATTGTGGGACAAAGTTGGGACAAGGAGCCAATTTTGGGATAGTTTTCCGAATTTTGGGGGAAGAATGCTGAAACTGGCTCAGCAGTCTGCCCTAAGACAGCTGTGTGTTTTGGATGGCAAACTGGATTTGGAAGTATGCATGGTCATGTTTCTAAAGGAATGCCATCCAACAAGCCAGAACAGCATTTCTTTATCACATTTGTGTCTTTTGAATCTGGCATGTCTCATGTATGATGAGAAACTACAAAAATGTTTTTTGTTTTGTTTTTTATAACATAAAGTAGCCCAAATCCAGCAGGAAACTATATTTTAGTTAGTTTCACATATTCTGCCTCATTTGAAACCAAAATGAGGTTGCCCCAGGTATCTTGTTGTTCTTTGTGACATGACTTGTAGACTGGTGTAGGCCTGTATATGTAAGATTTTGTGATGCTTGGTTGTTGTTCAGGTGCTGGTTTGTACATCATCAAGTAAGGTTGTGGCCTATCTTTAAAAATTCCCTGTTAATCCTGAAAATATTATTGCAACATCTTCACATTGTCTGTGCTCTGGTCTTACTCATGAGAAGATGAAACAGAAACTGAATGTCTTCCTTTTGGTGGACACCTTTATCTTTGGGCGTATGTCTGCTGGCATTTTAAAAGTTTTTTTCAAATTCTTTGGCACAAAATTTGGGTTATACAGGCTGGTATCAAAAAGCCATACCAGCTGTTTACATTGCTTGATGTGGACAAAATGTACTGAAGTGAATGCTGCAGTGATTTTGACTACTTTTTGCATCAATATAAAATGACTTGTTTTGGGTATGTTGTCTTTCCAAACATGGGTGCTATTATCTACAAAGTTAACATGCTGGCAAGTCATGGAACATTTGTAAAGATAAACTTATTGTATAGTCATTGCTAGATATCAGCCAGGAATATTAAGATGTTTTGGACTTTTTATGTGTCTGTAACATTAAAAAATTAATCATTCTTCTGCAGATAGATGTGGAGAAATGATATCTGTGATGCTGTTCAGCATTTGGAAATAATTAGCTTGGCTATATGAACTATGGACATTGTTACCATTTGTTGATGGCTTAGTTCACAACACATAAATAGTTTCTTTGATTATTATCCTGCCTTTATTGTGCACACGTTTTGTCTTAGGACTATGATATTATCAACATGGCATAACAGATTTTATCACATTCACTTGTAGATCAAAAATCAAATACACCACTGATTTGTTGACATGCTTTGCTTTTTCTAGCATTCACTGTGAAAAAAGCATTCTCTCTAGATGCTTTTTAAGACATATGTCAAAGACAGTCTGGCTGCAGAGGTGTTGTTAACACATTTTAAAATGTTATATTTGCTCACTCAAGTGGTCATTGCAGCTTTGAGATGTGCATTGCCCTTGCCAAGACATCTGTGTCAGATAAGGATATTCCCCCAGATATGGATGTACTTTTGAACCTGTGTCAGGAATATCTGATTCACACTGCCTTTGTTTCCTATTGCCATTGTGGTCTCCCAGGAACTTCTGACATCAAAAGGAAGCCACCTTTGTTTTTCAGGCTGTTTTGTGGTTCCCAGCAGTCGTCTGCGACTCAGGGATCTTCGCGGTCAGCTGTTATGCGTTCTCTCCGGCGTCGCTCGCTCTGACCGCTCCGTCCGGCCGTTTCAGCGAGCAGAGCCTGACGTCGGCGCGTGCCAGCGTCATGATCTACGACGACGTCCACAAGAAGTGGGTGCCATCGGGCAGCTCCTCGGGCCCCTCCAAGGTGCACATCTATCAGCACATGGTGAACAACACGTACCGGGTGGTCGGCCGAAAGTTGCAGGACCAGGAGGTGAGCTCTCGGCCGGGACATGGGCTGACCGGCCTGCCGGCAGAAACTCGGCTCAGTCTCAGGACGCGGCCGTTGCTAGCAGTTAAACGTGCCATACAAGGACCCTGAGGCCTGTGTCGGCATTGTACCGCACGCTCAGTCATCCCCTCCTTTTTGGTGTTTTTACGAAGGTTTGCACTGTTCGGGTTTATATTTCCACATTTCGTAGTCATGGGGCTTAGTTATGGATAACATCCAACGTGTGACGTAAATTGTACTGTTCGTGTACTCGTAAATGTGCACATGAACCGAGTCCGTTGAGGTGTTGCATCCGAACCCCTTGGCGAGCTACCGTGCTGTGAACTAGGTTGCCAAACTGTCATGTTCATGCGCAGAAAGGCTTATTGGGAGCGAACATAATTTGAACACGATGTTAAGTGACGAGGTGTAAAGCTTCCTATGATCATTCTTTTGGGGTGAAGGACTTAGCACAGAAGTTTGGTGAGAACTGACGCGGAAATTTGTCAGGGCCAGACAACACCTTCATGCAGACTTCATGCCTGACCTTCACCGGCGAAAAGGAAGCTGCAGTTGCTATCGCGATGACACGTCATGCATCCGTCTGCTGTGGCTTGCTGCGCGCGACCGTCGCTTTCGTTTGCTGCTAGCA